>JAQQAC010002837.1:52933134-52960070 GCA_029783875.1 Phataginus tricuspis | reverse complement strand
GGAGCCTTTAGTCCATCAGCTTTGCTTCCAGTAGATACCTGGATTTAGTGCCCTCCCGTTTGGTATGATTTCTGAGTGATCCAGCCTCCACCAGCTGGGATTCTACTTCATCTACACTGCTGTGATGGGCAATCTTTCTTCTGTAGGAGTTAGTTCATGAATAATTAATATGTATACAGCCTATACATTTTTTCCCACAATCTTCTTTTCCATTCAAAATAAAAATAGATTTATTAAGATACATGGGTTAAAAAGAAAAGAAGTATATTGTTATTAAAATGAAAATAGATTTATCAAGATACATGGGTTAAACAGAAAAGAATGACCTATTTAATTAAATAACTGAATGTCACTGAGAAAATTGACACTGCCTTTGAACACTTAAAATATAAATATATGGGTATATTTAAGAAGTAGCAACCTAGAATTAGATTTTTAATTTTTTTCCTGCAATTGGGCTGTAGACCATGGCTTGAATCCAGGTGGGCTCCATGTGGGGCCTCCAGGTCGAGGAGTGATGTGCAGGACTTCTTCCTAAAGGGAAGCTACATCCCCTCCCAGTTGCAGCCTAAATCACCAGTAGTGAGAGATGCTTGGCTGCGTGAAGATAAAAGCCAGTTGAGGCAATCCTGGGCACACAATTCCAAATGGCAAAGTCCTCCAGAAAGGGATGGCAAAGGCCTGCAGATTTCATCAGCATCTTCACTGAAACTGACTCCGTCCATTTCTGCTATTTCTTCTGGCACTCAGAGTCTTTACCAGCCACCCAAGCACTATCCCTTCCATCAGCATATTTTCTCTTGGCACTGGAGGATCTAAAATGAACCCAGCACACTCTCAGACTTCTCTGTGTAAATCATCAAGAAATATGATGACCTCCTGTAGAAATCATGTTCTGCATTTCAAAGTTCATTCTCTTCTAAACTAAATCAGCAGCAGCCATCTGGTCCTTTGCTGGGTTCTTCAAACCACTTGACCCCAGGCCCCCTTAAATCCTTTCACTCACATTGGCATCCCTTGTAGCTGCCCTCGGCGGTGAGAGAAGGTCCCCCATGCTTACAGACTGTTCAAATGGTCCACTCTCCACTTTGAAGCCGGCTAGAGAACAGGTACCCAGTAATGATTAAAAGTAATTGCTGGCGTTCCTACAGCACTCTGTGCTTGTCACAGAGCTTCCATGGCTGTCACTTCACCTCCCATCCCACTCCCCCCCCACACACGGCCCCTGGAAGTAGCTAAGCATTCTAAGGACAGAGGCACAGAGATATAGTAAGGGGTTTGTTCAAGGTCAAATGGCATGTTAGCAAGAGTCTAAACTAGATTTTTGGACTTGTGCTGTGCTTATCCTGCCTCCAGAAACAAGAGACAAAGCAAAAATAATTTAGTGATGACCGATTGTCACAATCTCTGTCATCACCTCTGAGCACTTACTGAGTGGCCCCAGGCAGAGCCTCTCATCCACATCACCTTATTTGATACCTCCAACCCTTATTGAGCCCCTCCTGGTAAACAGATAAATCCTCAGAAGCTCTCTACATGCTATGCAACCCCAGCATGGGAGATCTCAGCGAAGGCTCTGGCACTGCCAGTGGGTCGCCCTCACAGGAAACCTTAGGTCAAAATCTGGGCACCACCAGAGGATTCAGAGTAGCTGCAGAAAGCCTTAGAAGGAAATCTTAAACAGAGTACAGAAATCTCATAAAATGCTATGGGCCTGGAAAATGATTTCATAAGTTATTTTGATGGCAAAAAAATGTATGAAACAAAATTGACTAATTCATAAATAACTTCAGAATTTCATCTATTATTTCTCACATCATAACTTACAATGGAATAATTGTTTCTAATTCTGATGAGTATTTTCTCATGCTTTTTGGTCCCCTTGGTAAATCTTATTATTGGGTAACTCCTAAGACATTTGTGCTTTCCTCTATTATGATGAGAACAAGTAAATATTAATAGCAATTTGTTTTTAATACCATGCAGCATTAATTTCACCACTGGGACCTCTTTTTTTTTTTCTTTTTAATTTCTCATCGAAGGGAAAACTGGTTGAGATTCCCCAAAGAAGGGCTCACAGAAAAAAAACAACAACAAAAAGAAAACCCAGTGTCCTGTGACCTTATACAAATCTCAACTTACATTTTATTTACTATGTACATTACTGCAAACCAATATGAACCATAACTCCATTTAGATAATAATAATCAAATTATCCAACCTGGGATAGCATGTTTTATAGATTTTGGTCTAAATTTAATATAAAAATGCAGTAGTCCTTGTTTGGAAGAGTTTATTAAGGGTTAGCAAAGAAAAAGCTTTTTCAATAGTCTATAACTCTCTAATGGCCTTTTTCAAATAAAATGGGAAAGAATTTGAAAAGAAACCTGTATCAGTGAGCTGCAATTGTAACATTACAGTACAGGTCTATAAATCTTGACATGCTCAGAAGATTGCCTAAACCAGCAATACAATCTGTCCAAACCTCATTGTCTCCACGACCAGCCAGCCTCATTTTAAGAAATGTATGTGGTCTTCAACCTAATTTTATCACCTTCATTTGTAAACTAGTCAATCAATCAAAGCATCCTGGAGTCTAAATAGAAAAAGGAGTGCATTTTCATGCATTCTAGGCAACACAGTCAAAAATTAATCTCCACTTGATCAGACATTTCTTGCCCTCATCTCAATAGACCATCATTAGGGTCAGCAATGTATATTAAAAATAGAGTTACTGCAAACAGTTCACAAGCTGGTGTCTGCAGACTGCCTGCCCTTTCCGCAGAAAGCTTCCTCCTCTGTGTGAGCCTGAATATGTTCACTAGATTCTTCTGGAAGGAAGCAGGCTGGAAATCAAGTTGGGAAAAAAATGCCTTCAGCCCTCAGGAGACGCACATCACTTCCCGAGTGCCTGGGCCACTGGAACACTCCAGGTGGGACTGTTGCAGAGAAAGTATTTCCTAAATATACATTCAAAGGATCAGGCCCAAGGAGAAAGGTGTTCCCTACACACGGGGTGGGTTGTGTGGGGGGCGGTCTGTGGGGGGTGAGGATGGGAGCCTGCCCCCCGGGCAGCACTTGGGACTGGTAAATATGGGGAGGAAAGGCAAAAGAGTGGCCAAAGCTCCAGAAAAAAAGCGTTTAGAGCTGTTTTTTTCCTCCTCCCCAATCTCCACCCTTCACAAGTCCTGCTTTTGGGTAAATGCCTGTATTTTGGGCGAGGCTACAGTGGAGGTTCATTCCTGGCCATAACTCTGCCAGGTGCCTCTTTGGGTCCCTGGGTGCCTACGAAAAGATAATTCTGTCTCTCCCTCAATACACATTTCCTGAAGGAAGGAAGTTAGTTGATGGCAACTTTACTTTCAGGCCTTTAACCTTGGGGCCCTCCCGGACATCCTGGATGTTCTCATGCCACATTCAATGCAGCAGGAAGTCCACTGGCTTTACCTTCAGAATACAATCAGAACCTATTTCTCACCACCTCCTCTGCTACCATGCTGTCCTGGGTCCCCGTCATCTCTTGCCTGTCTCGTGATAAACAGCACATAGCATGTCTTCCTGAGTCAACTCTTCCTCCTAGTCTCAACCCAGAAGCCAAGAGCGATCCTGCTAAAACTTAAGTCAAAATATTTTACTGTTCTCCTCAAACCCCTTCAGCGGCACCTATTTCACTGGGAGTCATAGCCAATGTCCTTAAATAGGCCACTTAACCAAGGCTATGGAAACAATACTTATTACCTAAGTACGCAGGCCCAAGACTTCCTTGTAATTGCCTCAGCCTGTGAGCCCGATCAAATCCCCCCCTACGCCATGGATGACATAGCTGAGATGACTCAGAACCGTGCCATTTTCCAAGCACTCCTGTGTGCCAGGCCCTGGGTTAAGTAGTTTACCTTCGTTATCTCATATGCTACCAATCTCTTCATAAGTGGGAAGCATTTGGGACTTGAGGACGTTTTGCAGGTGTAAGTGTGGCAGGTTTAAGTTTCTACTTACAGAAAGGGGCTGGTGGGATTTGTACTGGGAAGAACACAGCCTTACGTTCAGATCCAAGCTCCACCAACTTGGGGGTGCAACCACCTTGGACATAGTCATTTAACCTCCCTATTATATATATATTTTTTTTATTTAAGGTGTAAAAATCTCACCACAAGGCCTGGCATAGTTCCTGGCACTCAATAATTGTTGTCTTCCCTTTTTGCTATATGCCAGCCCTAAGAAATTTGAGAAGTAAGCTGAGTTTGTGTTCAGCAGGATTCCCTTTAATGAGCGCATAAAATGGGCCTTACCTCAGGAGAGCTGAGAATCAGTTTACTTTAAAGGAATTAGAGACATTTGTACTTCAGAAGATAGAAGGTGATGCTTCCCATTAAGGAATGGATTCCTCCTCAGTGGCGACAGATGGCCTTCCCAAGGCCCCTCAGATTCATGCCCCGTGAGCAACTGCAAGTGTCTTCCTTGGGGCCCACACAGCCATGCTGGCCTGCCTGCACACCCTTCCCGCTTTGCTGCCTCGTCTTCCCCGAAGACTCGCCCAGTGACCAGTATGCACACTCCTGCACCTGCCATGTCCTCAAAACCCAAAACTCCCTATTGATCTCTAGCGCCATGGCCAGAGGTCCATAAACATCAGGAAAGTGTTGGTGGAAGTCTGAAGACCATCTCCAAAATCCTTTTCATTCACTCACCCACACCTTCCTTTACCCAATGAACATCTGTTGAGCATTCACTAGGTACTGGGAGCAAGGCTGGGTCCTGGGGATAGAGGATGAATAAAGTCAAGTCTGAGTCCTCAGAAGGTGTCTGCCTAAAGCCAGGTTTCCCTAAGTGTGGTGGCTGGATATCTGATAGTGGGAGAATTTTAGGTAGCACAACAATAGATTTTTTTATTTGAATAGTTAAGTATTTTAATACATATCAGGAAAACTACAGTACTAGCTTCACACTTTTGATTGATGAAGTATCATTGTTTATGGCTACAAACAAATGAAAAATGAGTTGAATCAAAGAAAGAGATTAAGAAAATAATGTAGATGATGCATAAATATGGCAGAAATTATATGAGAAATGCTGAGAAATTAACTAAAGTAAGAGATACAGAACATCCAAAACCCTGGACCATAGACTGTACTCAGGGCAGAGAAGCCTGATGCTGAGGAAGGGCAGAGAGGAGAGGGGGGCTGTCAGTGTTGTTTGAGGGGCAGATAGAGGTGGGGAGTCCTGGTAGGTCAGCTTCCCTAGAAGCTACAGTTTGAAAGAAGAGTATGAGTTTTCCAGGTAGAAATGAGAGAAAGGGCACTGCAGCTAAATGAGTGACCAGGCTGAGTCTCTAAGACGGTCAATTGTTTGTCCCAGGTCTAACAGACAGGAAAGGGATTTGAACCCAGGATTGCCACATTCTCAGGTAGTGTGGTATCATAGTTAGGAGCGGGCGCTTTGGAGTTGGAAAGAATAGAGTGGGCAGTCCACATCTCAGATCCACCATCTATTGTTTTGACAAGTCACTTAGTTGCCTAGTTCTGAAATGGCCATGATCCTAAGTGTCTCCCTCCTCAGGCTTTGCTGTAAGCATTACATGTGCTAATGCATCTGAAGGGTATTAGTGTTGTGTTGCACATAGTGAGTGTTCAGACGTGACAGGGATCATTCTTGCTAATAGCAGGTACTTAATCTGCTGCATCCTATCGCCTCCAGAATTATTTTGTCTTACTTTGGTACATTGTAATGCCTGGCACATAAAAGTTTCAACAAATGGTGGTCAATTTATTGAATGAATAAGTGAATGAATGAATGAATATCTGTTTATAAACCAAATTAACTGTTATGCAAATATTCCCCTTTCCTTTGTAATATTAATAGAATACAATCTAAAAATAGAAATAGATGTATTTTAAACCCTATATATTGTGATAATCTGTGTGGGAGATTTAAAATGTCAACTTTTTAAAGAACCTAAAAGCCCTCTATGGCAAAAATATACAGTAAAAAGATCAGTGGTTCCCAGGGGTGAGGGAGTGGGAAGGAATGAATAAGTAGAGTACAGGGCATTTTCAGGGCAAGGACAGTATTCTGTGTGGTATTGTAATGGTAGATATAGGACATCATGTGTTTGTCAAAACCCATAGACCCATACAACAGAGGGTGAACTGTAAGATAAACTGTGGGCTTTGGTTAACAGTAATGTATTAATATTGGTTCATCCATTGTAACAAATGTATCGCCTAATAGAAGAAGTTAATTAATAAGAGGAACTCTGGCAGGGAGGAGGGCAATAGTCCCAACTAAAGAGAGCACCAATTCACGTATATGCTTTTTGTGGGAATGTCTATTTCCCACACTCTTTCTAATTCCAATATCATTACACTTTAGAGGCTTACCTTTCTGACAAGTATGATATGTCTTTGCTTTTTTGATCTGCATCTTATAAAATAAGAGTGAGGGTATCTTTTGACAATCACTGATTTTTTCTATGCTGTTCACATTCTTATTTCTCTGCTTTTTTTCCTGCTGTGTTATGAGCCTTCTTATTTACTTGTAAAGGCTCTTTGCATATTGAACCATTACTCTTTTGTCTGTAATATATGATCCATATATTTTCCCCTATGTTGTCATTGTTTATAGTATTTTTATGATACAAAGTTCTTAATCAATTTATCAGTCTCTTTGAGACTTTTGAACTTGGCTCCATTTGAAAATTCCCCTGTAAAATTCTAGCCCCTTTTCATCATCCTTTCCTCATTAGCCAGAGAACCTCTGACTTTGACACCACATAACTTTTCACGGTGAGTCTACGTTGTAGCTAAAAGGAGCAACCAAGGGAAATTAATCATTTGGAAAGAAGGCCATAGGGCTTCACTGGACACTTCATAAGGTGAT
Organism: Phataginus tricuspis; assembly: GCA_029783875.1. Classification (NCBI taxonomy): domain Eukaryota; kingdom Metazoa; phylum Chordata; class Mammalia; order Pholidota; family Manidae; genus Phataginus; species Phataginus tricuspis. Next base: position 52,953,194 of record JAQQAC010002837.1, on the reverse strand, counting down.
AACTGTTGGCTGAATTTGATACCAGTTCAGTGGGTGTTTCATACTGATAGATAAATCCCTTTCCTTAGCAGGTGGTGTCAGGGTGGAAATTTTTGTAGTATGGAACAAGTTAAGGCAGTACATAAATAAAAACGTTTTTAATTCCCAACTTTGCCTGAGTTCCAGTATGCGGCTGGTTTAAGCAGCTGCAGCCATGTCAATACACTGGCAGGGAGTGATTGATATTGCCAGTGTCAACTCCAGGCAGGAAGCAAGACGAATACAAGCATTTCTTAAGGGCACTGAGAGATGATCAGGATGCTCATGCCCTCTAAAACATTTTCATAGAGCCAAGCTCCAGAAATTTTAATGTAGAAGACCAAGCGCCATGCTTTGTGCAGGGGCAGAGGGCACACAAAAATTTAAATACAAATAAAAATACTCCTGTTTTCAACTCTCACCAAAATAACCCTTGCACTGTCTTACTTAGCACTTTGTTCCACCTACAGGACAAAGGCAAAGGTCATAGAGAACCTCTCAGGGACTTGTACTTGTGATTCAAAAGTGTCTCCGCTGGGATCTGTTTTCTTCTCCATTCAAGGTGGGGCCTTACTGTAGTCAACTGTTCAGGATCTTCCCTTTTCAGGAGATGAATGGTGTACAAAGTGAGAAGACAATAAAATTCTGTCTATTTTCCACTTGTCGTGCTTCTATTAGGCCTGTTCCCTTCTGTTCTTTCTTCCTCAAGGGGTCATTCTGGAGAGAGAGAGAATGGTTTTTTTTTTTTTTTTTTTAAGAAATGCTGTAATAACTTTCATCAACAAGAATCATTAGTAAGACTTAGGAAGCAGGTATCCCATCCCCATTACTGAAAACACAACAACAGAAATATTACAAGGCTTTTGGAAGAGAAGTAGTGGAAAGGCCTGGAAAGGGAAGCTATTTACCTCCTTCTCCCTCAAGAAACATCAACGATTTAAACTATTTTGGGTTTCTTTAACAAAATGCTAATGTAAAAGGTAAGTCTGATGTTAAAGGACATTTTAAAGTACATAAACTCAAACTGAAATGACCCAAGTAAAATGAAACTGGGTGTTTTGTAAGTCATGAAACAAGATTTTTGTGAATAATGCTGCCTATGCAGAAAAGGGAACATACGAGTTTGATTTTTAAAAATACCTAATTTCACAAAAAATGACCTTTTAAAGCTTTTTCCAACTCAAGAAAAAGAAGGCTTTGACCCATAAACACCAGACCCATTTGACAAATATTCTTAACTGACAGTATTAAGCTTAAAAATAAAAACATATTCTATCACATTAACTGAAAAAGTAATCATATAATTAATAGGTGAAAAACAGAGAGAAAGATTGCTGAAGATTAAGATTAAGCCCTGCAGAAGCGAATGTTCTAACTAGAAATTGGTTTAATTAATAGCACATTTTACATAATGATTACAGTGTAATTGCGCTGACTAGCAGAGTGTCATTAAATATACCCATGCTCCTTTACAACACCCTAAGGCTAAAAATAATGAGTTACATTGAAAATCACTGTGCAACAGGTTCATAAATAACATTTAAGCCTATACAAGGCGAATACTTATAAATAATAAATATTTGCCTTTTGTAATTGAAGAAAAAATGACAGCCTTCTTTTTCTACTACCTTGTAGATTGCCATGCTATAATGCTGAAAAGATTTTTCCCCTTGCTTTCTCTAGAAGGTGTTGAATAATTTATTCAAATGCTAATATTCCACGTAGTCTGACTTTGAGGAACAAATATTCCTACATAAAGAATAAATGCCAAGATGCTTATTACCTCTCTTGCTTTACTCTACACCATGTATCCCCCCAAAACCACCACAGTCTATTACACCTGTCAAATGAAGTTAGTGGCCAAATTTTCTTGCAAAGAAGAGCATTTTTCTTTATTTAAAAATCACCCCTTCTCCCCAAATGTCCATCACACTCAGGGTTGTTGCTGAGTGGCAGCTGCTCTACGACTTCAGAAAGGAAGTTGAAGACGTCTGATAACTTCTTTCTCTCTCACTCTGCTGCTGAGCGTCCATAACATCGGATAACAATGGCTGTGATTCCTTATCTGTGTAGTTTGCCCGGGCACCACCTTCACCTCCTCAGCTCCAAAATGGAGTCACGTCCCTCCAGTGCCCAAGAGAAAGCAGGAAGCAGAGCTCCCCCTCAAGGCATCCTCAGGAGGGTCTCTGAAAGCCCCCCAGAACTGGACTTCTGGCAGCAGCTCTCCAAAGATGGCAGGGAAAAGGGTGTCTCCAGGCACAAGGAGAATATGATTTTGTGGGGGATGATCCATCCAAGAAGGTCGACAGAGGTATTCACAGCTCTCTAGGAAAGCACGCAAGGAGAAAACGCCTCTCCAGAGCTGAGTTCTCCAGTAAGTGTGAAGTAGGTCAGGAATCCTTCTTCCTGAAAACTCAAGACCCCAGCACAGGGAGCCCTGCAAGGAGGCCACTATCAGCTCCTGCTTTCATGCTGAGGACAGCAGCTCCTTCTGTGGGAAGCAGTGTAGCTTAGTGGTGAAGAAAGCGGCTCTTGCATTAGCCAGAACTCATAAAAATGCTGGGTTCACGGCTTATTAGCTGTGTGACATTGGGTAAGTCACTTAACTCTCTGAGCCTCAATCCCCTAATCTGAAAAGTGGGGTGACAATAGTCTCAGCCCCCTAAAATTGTTGTGAGGATTAAATGAAAACAGTTTTTAAGTTTGTAAACTCTTAGCATAGTGCCTCCGAGCTAGTAATAGGTGAATATGTTATTTATCTTATAATTAGGAAGTTTTTTCTCATATTTAGCTAAAATTCATCTCCTTTTCACTTTCATCCATGGACTGGATCCAATTTCTTTGGAGCAAAGAAGAACTGGGCTTCCTATGCTCAAGCCCACACACTTGCAGATTCAAAGCAGCCAGAGGGGACCCTTTCACACTAGCAGTCACATCACTCCTCCAATTAAAGCTCACCACGATGTCCCATGGGTCTTGGGGAGCCTTATCCTGCACAGGCTGGCCCCTGCCGCCTCTCCAGACTCATCTCATGTCACTTGAGCCCTCATGCTCTGTGTTCCAGGGGTCCCCAGCCTCTTTTTGTTCTTCAAAGAGGCCACATTCCCTCTGGCCCCGGGGTCTTTGCAAATGCTTTTGCCTGGAACTTTCTTCTTACCTACTTTTTCTACTTAGCTCTTCAGACATCAGCTCATACAAGGCCTCCTCAGGGAAGCCTTAAAATAACTCCAAACTAGATCTAATTTCTAACTCTCAGGCTCCCTCTCCTGTGCCTTCCCAGGTTTTATCAGCACTTGAAGTAGAGTATTTGTGGGATTATTTAAGAAATGTTATTTCCATCAGTAAACTGTACATTCTATGAAGGCAGGGACCGTGGATGTTCGCGGCTCAAAGGGGCTTGCCCAGGACTTGGCATTTGGCCCTCTGCAAACATTTGGAAGGAAGGAAGGAAGGAACCCACCCATTGCCACCTGAAAGTCCTCCATGTATTTGAAGATAATATTTATGCTTCTCTTCTTCATGATTTAATTGTCGCAAGATTAATGATCTCAGTGCCTCACCTACTCTTCACTGTGTTAAGTTTTAGATCTTCAACAGCTCTGTGCTCATGTACTATGTTGCTGAGTATAGTGAGATGCTTGCTTCTTGTGATCTTTAGACACGTGCTTTTCCTGGTACACCCAGAGGCTGCATTAGATTTAAATATGTCTGTCACGCACACACACACACACACAGTTCTTTTTTTGCTTTGAAATAATGCAGATTTATTAAAGAAAATTTGGAAAATACAGAACAGAAAAGTATAAAGAAAACAATTCTTAGATACCCCATGCAAAGAAAGAAACTTAACAATTTGCAATAATTCCTGTTGTTTGAGGAAATGTAATATAATGGAAATGCATCTATACACACACAGCCTACTTTTTCACCAATACTAAATCATAAAAATATTTCTATATTTTTAGAGAACCTTTACAAATATAATTTTAACTAGCGCTCTATCAGTTAGAAATGTTTTCTGCTCTGCTGCTACTGACAGTAAGGGTTGGGAGGCTTGAATGATAGAAGGTTATTTTTCTCACATAACAAGCAGTCTGAAGATAGGCAATTGGTGACATTGCTTCAGTTTTTTCCTCATGGTTGCATTATAACTGCTATAGCTCCTACCATCACATTTTTGTGCAAGACAGGAAGATGAGGAAAAGGGTATACTACTTCCATCCTTTCCATTTATGAGGAAAAGCCAAAGCCTTCTTAGTGTCCCCAGGAGACCTCCACTTATGAATCCTTGACTTAGACACTGCCTCTGACTAGACCAGCACCAGGTACAAAAGCATTTAAAAGTATTTCGTTTCTCCAGCCTATACGGTTGAGGCAGGCAAGAGAAATTGGGTACATTTCCCACATCCTATCTGGTTAATTCCATCCCATAAGATTCTTCATTCTTTAAATAAAATCATGTGAACTTTCTTAAGGACTCTTTCCTCCTTTTGCATCCTGCTTCTGACAATCAACCAGATAAACAAGTAGTGGTTCTCAATCAAGAAGTTTATAAAGATGTTTTTGCTTAGCACAGGGTTTTATGGGGGTGCTACTTGCCTTTGGTGGGCAGGGGCTAAGGCCAGTGAACACCCCCCAGTGCACAGGAAGGCTGCACAATGAAAACCTGCCCGGCTCCAAATGCCAGGAGGGTCCTTATTGACTTCCAGTCAGTGGCAGTCATGGAAATGACTTCCCCAGAAAGAGAGAAGGAAGGAAGGAAAGAAGGAAGGGAGGAGGGAAGAAGGGGAGAAGGGGAGGAGGGGAGGAGGGGAGGGTGGAATAAAGGAACATTGCGTCATTATGAAACATTACAAACGACAGAAGATAGAGAATACTTCTCTGCAATGGGGTGCAACCCCACACATACTGCTTTCTTCTGCCTAACTCACAATTCATATCATGTCAGTATAGACACATCAGATTATTTAAACTGACCTAGAGAAGTATCTAAGCAAGGAATGAGAGTAGATCTTTGCTCTTTCTGGCTTTCAAAGGGCTCCTCCTGGGACTCTGGGGCCAGATATTGTTTGCAATTTGTTCTTCCCTGGACGAGATTAGGAAAAATAGAAAGGCCCAAGACAGCTACCGCTTGGTGTTGAATGATGATAGGCAGAGACCAGCTTTTTCCTCTCGGGGAGCCTGGGCCATTAGGAGAAGGGAATTTAGTGCTTGATTTGCCCATTCTCCATTCCTCATCGAGGCTTCGGTCCCAAATTGCTAAACCTCCATTCAACAGTTAAATTAAACATAACTAACTTTGTTGATATTATTTCACAGCCGAATAACTTGATATTCATACTCTGTGTGTGTTCAATAAGTACAGAGCTCAGACACATTTTTAAGTCTCAGTTGGTGATGAATTCTGCTGAGCTAAACTTGTGTTTCACAGGATTCTGCTCAGCTGAGACGGGGTATGCTATTACACTGTAAAAATAAGCTTCAAGCCATAATTTTGATGGGCCCCTCACAGCAAGGAAGCATCCCTCTTATCCTCCCCCCTCTTCCTGTAGTAACTCCCATTTGCCACTTGCACATCCTAATATAAAGGAATCCCGGGCAGACAATAGTCCTTCCCAAGTCGTAGGCAGCTCTAAACTTAGACTCTCAGGGCCTCTGTATTTGCACCTTCTCTGCTTCTTCATAGGCTGGAGACTCTAAGCAGCTCACTTGATCCCTTATCATCAGATTCCCTGTTTCGCAAATACAGAGATAAAAACCCAGCTTTCTATTTCTCACATTTGCGGCAAGCCCAAGCTATACTCGGTATGGAAAACACACTGCAAACTGTCAGGTGCTACTCACCATTATTTACATTTTCACCTATAATTGGAGTCCTGGCCTCTAAACATACCAGGAAGTCCCTGATACCTATTTGAATTGAATAAAAAAATCGTTATGTTTATTTATTCATCAAACATGTAGTGGGTACCTTCTATGCACCAAATCCTGTGCTAAATACTATGGGTGTAAAGAAAGACATTGCGTTCTAGTTTGAGAGATACAAAAATAAATGCTTACAGCAATCCACACTGTAGAATGGAGACACCCACAAGGGTTTCGAGCAAGCATGTGACATCCTGCAGAGGTGGGCAAGGGTCGCTTCACAGAGGGGTGGCTCGTGAGGGAAGGTGGGGCATCCCCAAGGCTGAGGAGACCACACTCCCAGCCCTCCACTGGGAACTTCGTGCACATTCCTCCCTTCAGTTGTCAGAAGCACCGTGGAGTAGGTATTATTAGATCTACTTTATGAGCAACAAAGCTAAGGCCTAAATAATGCGCATAAGATCCCAAAGCTGGTCCAGGTGGAGCCTGCATTCCAAAGACCACAGTGTCCATGAGGAGGCTGCGTCCTCCCAGCTCCCTGCCACCTCTGCCCACGGATCTCACAGGTTGAGGAAAAGCGTGTCGGTCTTTCTGTACAACATTATCCGGAAACATCTTGGTGCCATTAATTGTGACTCCCCAGAAGCTATGCAAATTACCTTGTGGATTTAAAAAAATGGATAAATATATGCTAATATCTCACTGAACCCAAAGGCAGGAAGTACAGTTGGGTCTCCCAAGGAACTGGAACAAAACACTGGAAACTCCACAAACAAGGCAGTTCCTCCCACCGCCTGCCCCTGTTCCCTCTATCTGGCTGACCAGCTTTTCTTCCTTCCTTCTTCATGAACAAGGCAGGAGATGGCCACCCACCCCTATTACACCCAGTTCAAGCAACTCCAGAGGGCCGACTAGCACCTCGATCCCAGGTCCAGATTCCTGGGAGAGGGAATCCAGCCCAGCGTGGGTTACCTGTCTGTGTCCTGAAGTGCGGGCTGTACATGGTGACTTCCGTCCAAAGAAGACAGTGTGGAAAGGTGCAGTGGGCAGTGCAGAAACCTGACCAATGATACTTTAGCCAGGCAATCAAGCTCAACACCAACAATGGTAAGCTGTGTGGTGGATGTATCTTTGCCATGATGTGATAAAAGTGGCACCTCTGTGTTCGTCCTCCCCAAAACCCGTAACTCCTGTCTAATCATGAGAAAAACAGACAAGTCCCAAATGAAGGACATTCTGTGTAATAATCCTTTAGTCCTGGCCTGGCAACTGTGGGACTTAGACCCTATCCGCGTTTATGCCCTTTAGGGGACCTATCCTGGCTTCTCTAAGGACACTCTTATAAAATCTTTCAAAGGACAAGAAAGAGTCTCCTGCCATGATTAACCTTTGGAATGGGCACTAAAAATAATTTTGCATTCGCATTAATAGTTCGGGTTTTAAGGAGAAGACAGATGGGTGTGGCTCCTTTAAGCATTTTCTTTTCCAAAGCAGTGGAGAGGGACAGAAGGAGTTTCTGGCCATTGAGCTGGGATTTAGACATTTTAACTCTTTTCCACCCCCTTTGTTCTCCCTTCTACTGTCCCTGTTCAAAGTCATTTTATCTTAGGAACTGAATATTAGCTGAAGTACTAATTCCTCCCAGGGAAACGCCATTAATTCACCAGGGCTCTTCATTCCACTTTTTAAAAACTGTCCTCAAACATCTTTTGTTTTAATAAATGACCAAATTCTGTGCTTTGGTTTTCAGAGTCTTAATGAACTTGGGAATTTAAAATCCTCCCCACGGTTTATTTTCAGCCCTGTCACATAGAAAACCATACTGCTCCTCACAGTCGTGCCAGAATTTTCTCACTGAAGGGACCAAGCTAAGTCCTTGTGACCCTGGACATCACTACACCATCGTGTGAGCTTTTGTGCCCTGAAACCAGAAGCATCCCTCTCTGCCACCTGCCCACCTACCCCAGAGGACATCATGCAGCCCCTCTCCACCATGGACACCACAACCATGTCATTCGGAACCTCAGATCTGAACAATTCCATGCTCAGTCCACTGAGACTTTTCCCCATGCCCTATGGTCTAGTGTTCACCCTTGCTCTTTAAGCACCCACGTCAGTGTCTCACTATGAGCTTCTATCAGGTAATGATTTAATGGTCTCCAGGTCACCCACGGAGCTAGCACAATGCCTGTCCAGAGTATACACAAGCCCACTTACTAAACAGAAGGGCAAAGATACAGAGGCCCTCCATATACCCCATCTGAGCCAAAGTCACTGCGCCTAGGATGGCGCTTGATGCATAGACAGGAAGAAAGCGGGGATTAAAAAGAATGTCTTCCCTGTATGCTCACTCTGACTGGGCGATGATATAATTTTCAGTCTCACGTCTCTATTTCAGACCACATATGGCAGTAATATTGGCTCTTCCCCACCTCAGCCTAACCATGACTAAACAGGTTGATGAATGTCATGCATCTTATCATCATACATGCATATTTTTAAATATAATTCACTTTTGATCTGCACCCTTGTGCAGTGGCGAATGAAAACAGTTAAGATTTCTTCCACTGTCTGCCTTTAAATGTATTAAACAGCCCTGCTGTCAATAGATTATATTCTTGTACAATGATAATAGCCCCCAAAACTAAGAGGCCTTGTCAGGAATTGCAGTTGTCACAGTTTGATGGGAATGATTTTACTTGGGGTTCGTCTGCTGCACAATCATCTCATAATCTGGATATACATCACAGCATGACATGTAAATTTCCTGCTACTCTGCTTTCATTTCCAGAGGCAGCAATCAAATGAAAACCACTCAACCTCACCCAAATGTATAAATAATTTTCATTCAAACATATTAACAGTCAAAATATGAGAATTTATCACAGAGTGCTAGCCCTTTTAAGAAGCAATAAAGACTTTACTTTTTAAGCATATTTCTCCTTAGAAAAGTAATATGAATAGTAACTCGCAATTTAAAAATCGCATTTGAAAGTCCACGTTAGAAACCTGCAAACTTAAGGAATGTAGGCGCTTTGCCATGGATTTGATGCTTGCGGGAAAAGGGATGAGGGAAATGTTGTGTAATAGAATTGCATGTGGATTAATAACCACCTCCATGAAAATACCAATGTCTAAAAGTGCTGATTTCTTTCTTTACTAAGTGTACCTTTTGTGCTGCACAACCAATAGGAGATTACTTTCCGTAAACACCTGATTCTTCAGCGATTTGGATATCTAACAAATGACACGTTCTTTCTGATAAACATCAGATTTTAATTGAAAGCAATCTCCTTGGGGAAAAAAAAAAACAACCCGTGGACTTGCAGCTGTGGACATAGTCCACTCTGCCCCACTGCAGGCTGAGTTCCAGCCACACTGTCAGGGAACAGGGAAGGGAGAGACATATTCAGGACTGAATGAGAAGAATACTTGTCTCAGTGCTCACTCTGAAGCCAGATGAGATCAGGGTGCTGGTTCACCCCTTGGCCTGGCTCAAGGTGAGTGTGGGGATGGAGCTGCACATGAGGGAGAGGAGAACGGCGGCGTGCTCACCCCTGGATCCGGGGACTGGCCAAGCTTGCCTGCAAAGCTCCCCTGGGAAGGCCCTAAAGGCTAAGCCTTCGGACTGGGACTTGGTGCCTGGCCAGAGGTAGGCGCTACCAGACATCATATGACCAGTGAGGTACCATGTTGACAAGAGTTTATTGGATATGGAACAAAACCCCCAAAAGGCGTATAATACTCTGACATATTTAATTCAATAATCAATCCACTCATATTTCCAAAAGGTACCCTCCATATTTTAGAGAGGACAGCCCTTCATCTTTGGATAAAAGCCTCATTTAAAGGTTTCTGTCATCCTCGAGGGCAGTTAAAAAGCAGAGGGAGTGCGGAAGTGTCCATGTGGAGTTCGAATGGAGGGCTGTCCACCTTTACCATTGATGCCATGCCTGCACCTAAAATTTTTGCTGCCTCTCTTTAAATTTTTATCCCCTTTTCTTCTCCCCCCGCTCCCCCTCACCATGTGCAAAAACTGCTAAGATGGCAGTTTTTCCCATTTCCCCAGTAAGTGTGTCTGCAGAAGTAGAAGTATCATAACCCGGGGTACAGCAAGCTCAGCCATTTGAAATAAAACTTTGCAGTACTAATGTTTTTGTAACTGCTTTCATATTGTAATGATATTTTTCCAAGCACTGGTTTTATTTGATCTTAAATACCTTTTTGGGAAAGTCCAGTGAGCTGACTCTAATAAAATCATGCTATTGAAAAAAGGTTTAAGTAGAATGTTCAGAATAAATTACAAAACTGCATGCAAGAATACCAGCTAGTGCTGCAATAAAAAGCTGAAAATGAGTATTCTTGCAATATATTTTAAAGAAGTAGTATACTTTTTTTTGTCCATTTTTTTTCATTGAATGTTTCATAACAGAATGCCTCCATGTCGTGAAAGGAGGGGAACGCATACCAAATGAACAAACTGCGGGAAAAATTGCATTTAAGGGGGAAAAAAAAACCTTGACTTTTTGGGGGAGTATAGAATATATTTCATTTCATTTTCAATAACTGTTGGAAGATAATAGGAAATGTAATTTCTTTCCATTTGCTGTGCCAAAATACTTAAATTACATCATACTTACCCTGTCATATTTTTCCCCCAACATATTCAGGATTCTTTAATGGATTTTGCATTCCTTATGTGTGCACTAGGAATGAATCTGCTTTAAAAGACAGAAACATCCAGCCAGTAGGGATCTCAGCAAAACTCCTGGATGGCCTGAGTGGAAGATGCAGGCAATTGTCTATCTGTCTTTCTTACTGTGAAGTGGAAGTAAGGAGCTCATCAGAGATGGAGGTGAGTGTATCCTCCTCCTTACTGCTGAAACCAAGGTCCGAAAGAAATCATGAGCCCCTTCTTAGCCCTTCCACATCATAGGACAGCCACAAAACTTGGACCCTGGACGAGCGAAGGGCTGTGGATGGTAAATTTCCCCAGTGGCACCACCACACTTGCCATTTGAGCATGTTCTGGGCTTTGAGGCAAGCACTGAGCTTCAGATTCTATAAAGCACAATATCTATGTAAGTCAAATGAACTGATAAATCCAAGTTTAGTTCTCTCAACTCCACATGAAACAAAAACAATCATTCCCATCCTATGGAGAGCAACTGGGAAAAGAAAAGGTGGCTACAGCATGAAGGACAAAATCTAGCCTGTGAGACACTGTTGATTGCCTACCCAGCATTCTTTCTCCCTGACCATCTTCGCTCCTAACAGAACCATTTCTCCTACACACAGCCGTGTATCCCAGGAGAATCTGAGCCCCCTGCTTCTAAGATGCAGACTGACTGGTCATGGTGACCATTGTTGAACTCGAGAAAGGGACTCTGACCAGTGAAGTGGGGGAGGAAGTCTGGTGGGGCTCCTTCAGAGAAGAGTTTTCTTGCCAACCAAAGAAGCGGTCTCTCTTCTTCCCTCCTCTGGGGATCTTGGTGTGTGACTCCTGAGAGCACAGCGGCCACCGTGCCGGATGAGCTACTGCCACCGTGGCAGAGACAATGCTGTGTCTGTTCCCCAAGGCTGCTGCAACAAAGTACTGCAAACTGAGTGTCTTAAAACAGCAAAAATTTATTATCCCACAGTTCTGGAGGCTAGAAGTCCAAAACCAAGGTGTCAGCAAGGCCATGCTCCCTCTGATGGCTTTAGGGAATACTTCCTTGACTCTTCTAGGGCCGTCCAGCAGCCCTTGGTGTCCCCTGGCTTGTAGATGCATCACTGCCATCACATGGCTGTCTCCTCCCATGTCCTTTCACACTGTTTTCCCTCTGTGCATGGCTGTATGTGTGTCCAAATATCCCCTTGGCATAAGAACTCCAGCCACCTGGGATGACAGCCTACTCTAAGATCTCATTTAACTTGATTATCTCTGTAAAGACTATTCACAAATAAAGTCACATTCTGAGGTACTAGGGGAAAGGACTTTAAAATATCTTCTGGGTCAGACACAATTCAACTCAGAAATTGCTCAAATGAGGGCAGATAACAAGATTGAATAGCACTTGATGACATCATTGAGCCTTTGAATTAACCAGCCCTGAAACCTATCCTATCTTGGGACTTGCCAAAATGTGAGAGGTACTAATATGTGGTACTAACCTCTAGAGGTTCTCAGTATGTGAGAACCTGATTCTACATTGTTCAAGTCATTCTGTATTGAGGTGTGCTACTATAGCTGAATTCACCTGCACTGCTACAACAGATGTTGGATAAAGACAGACCTGATACCACCATTTAATAGCTGTGTGTCCTGGGGAAAAATTATACTCTCTGAATATACTTTCTGTATCTCTAAATGGAACCAAATGCTATCTCAGGGTTTGCCACAAGGATTAATGAGATAATGCATGTCAACAGCGTTATACAGAAAAGTAGATTGCTCAGTAGATTGCTGTTATGCTCTTTTTAAAAACTACCCGTGTGACTCTGGAAGTATAAAAACAATACCATATAATCTAGTTTTAAAGGGACTAATGAGAACCAATAGTTCTTGACAGTTGTTACATTTCAAAATAAATCATTTTGCCTATGTTCTTCACTTAGGCATTCTGTACCTGTCCAAGCCTTTTGGGGCCTTTATAACAGCTGACATCTATGGGAGGCAGTTGACCTTAATGGTGAAAAACATAGGCTCTCAAGTCAGACAACCTGGATCCAAATCTTGGCTACTTTCTAGGTGTTACCTTTGAGCAAGTTATTTAACCTCTCTGTACCTTAGTTTTGTCATCTCTAAAAAAGGGGAATGACGATGATGAAAATAATTTCCCACATTATTCTTAAAAAGAATCAAAAGACCTGAGGTGGTGACTACAAAGGGAGGCATGTGGGAGGCAAGTTAAACAATGACTTCCTTTCCATGCCTGTCACTGTCTGTAATCACCTTGGGGGCTACACCAGGGTTTTCTGACTTCACAGTGCATATAAGAAGCACCTGTGATGCTTGTTGCCCATATAGGTTCCACACATTACCCTCTCCCCACCCATCCAGAGATTCAGATCCAGTAGGTCTGAAACGCACTTTTAACAAACACACCAGGTAAAATGGATGCATATGGCCCCTTATTACACCTTGACAAACTGTCTCCTTTTTCTGATTGGATGTCAGGAAACTTAGAAGTAGTTACTCATCTTGCAGATAATGTCCTTCTCTTATTCTTCCAACCAGTCTGAAAGCTTCTGGAAGGCAGAGGCATCATTGGCTCTCTATCCTTCCCCCCACCTCATGTCTAGCACAGTACCTTGCTCACATAACTCAAAAGTATTTATTAAATCAATTTAAAGTAATCTCAGGTGTTACAGAAACAGAACTGGCCAGGGAGAGATAGGGGGCTGAAGATCGAGGCAGAAGGAAAACAGGCTCCGCTGACCACTCGGTGATTGCAAGAGACTGTGTGGGGACGGCTGTCCTCAGTCAGCCCAGCACCAGGGTTTGTTCTGCCAGCCCCACAAAGAGAGTCACCAGGAAGCTCTGGGAGTCCAGGCTGGCTTTACTTTTCTGATTTCTATCACCTGGACCATAGCCCCAAACAAACCTTTGGGCAGGTGCGGGAGGACAAAGGGGCAAAAATGCCAAATCAGAAGTTGAATTTGGACTTCTTATTGTTACTGGGTCACTCAGCCAACTAAGTTCAGCTCTTTTAGGGGAAGGTTCAACAAAGAACATCTACAGGGTTGTTTTGTAAACTAATTAATGTTAATGCATACAGCAATATATAGCTACTATTTACTGAGTACCTATATGGGCCAGGTGCTTTCATGAATTTATCATTAAATTCTCACGAATCCACTAATACTTGTTGAGTATCTACTATGTGCCGAGTTATCAAATAAAAGCCAATATGATATATAAATATAACTTAACATATATGACTTATAGGGAAAATTTCCTAGAAAGTCTGGGAGGCTGATAAGTCTAAAGCATTGGTACAGTGTCTGACACATAGCAATCACTTAATTAATGTAAGCCATTATTGTTGTTGCTAATTATAAAGCATACATACTGTCATTAACAGTGGTGCTTGCTGGATGGCTTCCTTCTGGAAACATTTTGGATGAGTATTTCTTCCTTTTGCTTACTTGGATTTACTAAGTGTTCTAGAATAGATATGTGATCCTACTGTAGTGAAAAATAAAAGTTACTTTAGAAGTTAATACGAAATTTCCCTTCTGAATCCTCAAATGAAAACCACAGTCTTTGACAGCACCACCTAGTGGCTCCAACACGGTGACTGAAAAAGATTCTTTTTTTTTACCCCCACTCACCTCCTCCCAACACATTCTCAGAGACACTACTTCAAGTAAGATTCCTAGAAGCTGTGATTATAATTTGTTCCAACATTCACATACTATCCTACAGAATGTTTGGCCAATGACTGGCGTGCTTAACTTCTGTGCCCTTACTGGTCTTTAGAACTCACTCTATTTTTTCATGATGGGATGATTTTATTTCTTATTTTGACAACTTTTTCTTACAGATACACAGCTCAGGAATCCAGTGAGACCTCTAACAGACACATACAAAATGTAAGTCTTCTATTTTAGAAATATCCTTCCATCTAGAAGTATAATAATTACTGGGCAAAGATAAGTTTAATAGTACAAAAAGCTTTCTCGAGGACCTACTAAATGCCAGCATCATGTAAGATGCTGCAATGAAAAGCTGAATACAACCCGCTCCTTGTCCTCAGAGAGCTGTTACAGGAGACTGACATTTAATGCAATACACTGTGACACAGCAACTCATGCATGTACTGGTTCATTCATTCAACAAGGTTTTATTGAGCACATACTGTACAACAGGCACTGTTCTAGTACTGGGGATACAGAAATGAATGAGATAAATAAAGTCCCTGCTCTAGAGCCTTCTATCTAATGGGGGAGAGATAATAAACAGATGGATATAAGATACAGTTGTGATAATAAGTGCTACAAAAAATAATAAAGTGGGTTAAAGGGACTAGAGAGTACCAGGGTTGCTGCTGAAACAGGATAGAGAACAAAAGCCTTTCTGGTCAGGAAACATTTGAGAAGAGCCCAGGAGGTGGGAAGGGAGAAACCCATGCAGACACTGGGGGGATGAGTATTCTGTGCAAAGGTGCTGAGGTGCGAGTGTGCTCCATGAGTTGATAGGATAGCAAAAAGGTCACAGAGTGAGCTAGGGAGAGAACAGAAGGTGCTGGATTTCGATCCGATTCTGTAGGACTGGGTTGGCCATGGTAAAGACCTTTGATTTGATTCAAGGGTTAATGGGAAGCCATTGGCAGGTTTTGAGTAGAAGAGTGACATGCTCGGACTTACATTTTAAAATATCATTTAGCTGCTGAGTAGATATTAGACTACAGAAGGATAAGAGTAGAAACAAAGAAACCATACAATAATCAAGTGAACAAGTGTCTGTGAAGCAAATGAACATACAGATAAGCTGTAAAGTAGAAGAGAAGAGGTAGTGTGCAACTATACCTGGGAGTGATAGAGAAAGGCTCCTCATGTAGGCGAGGCCTAAGCAGGGATTTGCTCTTTTCAGGTTTGAATTTTTTGGCAAGGAGTGTTCTTCCATTGGAAATCCATAATATCAGTATCTCCCTTTTGTGATGTTAGCATCTTAATAAATGCCCAAATCCATTCATTCATTAGTGGTCGCACAATGGCGATATTCTCCTTCTGTCTTTTCATTTATATTTATTAGCTGGAATACATTTATAAAAAGAACCTTTCCTTCATCTTCTATTCAGTTACCCAATTGTATAATTCACATAGAAAAGGCAAGATAAATGCTTGCTTTTTTTCCCTTTATTTTCAGTTTTCAGAACGAGTTGGTTGCGTAGACTCTTTCCGTGGTGACCAGTTGCTTCCTTTCTCCCACTTTTTCTTTCTTTCCCCCACCCTCCTCTCTGGTCCTCTTTCTCTCTCTCTCCCTTCTCTCTTTTCCTTTCTTTCTCCATCCCTTCCTCCCCCTCTTTCTTTCCCTCATTCTCTTCTTATTTCTCTGTTCTTTCTCTTATTATCATTATGAACTTGTAATTTTCAAGCATATCTAAGGTGTTTCAATCAATTGCAAGTATTACCCACACAGATGCTTTAGTTGTCCTCTCTGTAGCCTGGAGCCTCTTCAGTGTGGCTTCTGAGCCAGTGATGGAACTGGGGTAGATTTTGATGGTTTCACTACCTGATACAAGTTGTGACGAGTCAAACATGTACCCTCCATGTCCCTAACTTGGAATCAACCATTTCTCTAAAAAGCCCTGGTTCCTTTTAGTAGGACTTAGTATTTCAACACCACAATCTGAGCATTAGGGGTGAATCATTGTTTCTGTGTTGGTCATTATTTCCAGGCCTTTTCAGTGGACAGAGTTTGAAGGTTTATTTTAAAAAACAATTTATTACGTTTTCACATTGAGAATTCCAATTTAAACTATGAGACTTTTTTAATCCTTTTCCCCACACTAACAGTCTCAATTTTCAGTAACTCCAGAAATAATGGAATTACAGTAACTCTTAATTACTAAGTTGTTTTGTTCCCCCCAAATACATACAACAATCTCATAATTAACAATACCAGCAGTATCAATGACAAAATGATTGCTATGAATGGTTTAAGGTTCTTTTTGCAGCTCTTTTTGTCTTAAAGGTGTCCCACGCTAGGGCTGTTACAGGAAAGTCACTGATATTTAAAGTCAATGGGAATTGTTCATGTCATGCGGCTTTAGAGTTTGCAGTGGAAGCAAACATTTAAGACATCATCATAAGGCAGCAAGTGTTACAAAACATGTAGAGGATGCAGAGTGAGGTTCCCCGGTCTAGGGGCTTAGATATCCCCACCCTGAAGAAGTGACGCTTAAGCAGTGACCTCAAGGCTGGTTTGGAATCAGCTCAGCAGAGTGTGGGGGCAGGTGGGAAGGGAGCGTTCCGGACAAAGAGAAGAGTTCCCTAACCAGTGGCTGATAAAACACTCTCCAAATAAAATGCCAGGAAACAACTGTTGTGTCTTAGAATTTTCTTTTTAAATTATGTGCCCCCCAAGTCAAAAGATCACCAACCAAGTGGTCTCCTCTTTGGGAGTGGTTTTCAAGCCCGAAGTCACAAAGCAACCATTGCACAAAGCCGTAGACATGTTTTCTATGGAATCCAAAACCCTATTGCTTCATTTAATCATCCATTTTATTTATCCTTCTTAACTTCAGTTTCTAAAAGTGAAGACCTCAGAGCATAAGGACTTGCCCCTATTAGGAGTATTTGAAAAGAAGAGCTTCAGAGGGTGAAGGGCATTTCCTGGGAGACTCCAGGGAGGATGGCGACTGCAGAAAGCCCAGCAATAACAATACTGATACTGAGACCTGTTCTGTGGTAGCCCCATATTAGAAGCTTACCATCCATCAACTCTAATCCTTGAAAGAACTTTCTAATTTAGGTGATGTTACCCCATTTTAAATCTAAGGAATCTAAGAACCAGAGTGGTATGAGGTGATGTTTAAAGCTACACAGCAGCTTTGTGGGAGGGCAAGATTCAAATTCAGGTCTGCCTAATTCCAAAACCAATGTTCTACCCATTACCTTACTGAAATTTCCTTATTTTACTCTCTAGAGACATGGTTCATTTGAATATATAAACTGTTTATATATTTTATACTGTTTACAAAATGAATTATGTTAGCCTAGAATTATCTCTGTGTGCAAAGAGTACTCATAACCATTAACATTTGGGTAAGAACTTGTAACTTAAAATGATACCCTTTCTAACTTATTGCTTCTCCTTATTCCCATTTCACAGAGGAGAAGACTAAGACTCACAAAGTTACGTTGCCCAGCCAGTAAGTGACAGAATTGGAGTTCAGTCCCAGAGCTTCTGATTCCAAATCCCAAGTAGTTCCCACTCCAGGTCATCCTGGCTCTGCTTATCAGTATCCGAATGAGGGCAGAAATGAAGACTTGACATGAAGAACCAGTAAGGAAAAAAAGCTTAAAATTACACCTCCTCTCCCAAATTATGATGCTACTTATCAACAGAATGTCACTATTTATAAAACTGTTTCAAAAATAATAAAACTTTACTTTAAAATATTCATTTAAAAATTTTTCTAGGTGAAAAACTGGCAAATTCATACTTCAATATTATAGCAAAAAAGATGTTAAAATATAAAAAAGAACTTACAACTGTTTTCTTAGTTTTTCAGTAAATCTAAAGCTGTTCTAAAAACCAAAGTCTACTTTAAAAGAAAGAAAAGGACATGATCTCTCATTGCTCAAATTATTCTTTTTCTTGATGATTTTGCCAAAAAGGAACAAAATCTACAGGCCTTTGCTAAGTTCACATGTACTACTTTCTCCCACACAGGGCTGGCCATTCTAGATTTTGGAGCCAGACCGTCTTGGGTTCAGACCTTGGCTTTGCCCCTTCCTAGCTTCAGTTTTCTCATGGGT
Organism: Phataginus tricuspis; assembly: GCA_029783875.1. NCBI lineage: Eukaryota > Metazoa > Chordata > Mammalia > Pholidota > Manidae > Phataginus > Phataginus tricuspis. Next base: position 52,934,837 of record JAQQAC010002837.1, on the reverse strand, counting down.
GACCACCCTGAGCAAGAGCTGCGAGAATTAACGACACGATGCAGGCCAAGTGCTTAACCCAGTGCCTCGGTCATAGTACGTGTTCACTAAATGGCGGCCAGTCTTCATTGGTGTGCCACCCTGCTGCGCTCGGCAGTTAGAAATCAGACGTTGGAATTTGGAAGCTGGGAATTATTATTTTTTTAAAAAACCTTAATCTTCAATCATTAGTTCACTTTTCTTAAATAACAAAAACCACTAATTTAATTCTAATCCCTATATTTGACATATATAGGCTAGAGACTAAAACAATCCAAAGTTAAGTATTGTTTTTATCCTGTTGTTTAAATTAAAACCTTAGATAGGGAATAACTTTTTTCAGGGTTTTTTTTTTTTGCCTTTTAAAAAATAGAGAACATGGTTGCAATGTTTTCATCCATCTATGAAGCAGAAACCACTATAGCACACTTTCACTGACTCAAGACCATGAAATCTCTGTTCCAAAGCGTCAGCTTTACCCATCCAGCTGCTGCCATGAAGCTGTGGGTCTATGCAGGGGAGTCTCTCAGGACCACCCAGATTCTCACACATCTGGATCTTGCTCACAGGTGACAGAGCCTGCTATTTGCACTGCAGTACATGGCGGTCACCAGGGCAAGCCGCTTAGCAACACACAGATTTGGTTCTATGATAGAACCACCAACGCTGAATTCTGATCGAATCACCCCGCATCAAGCACAAGGCTGTTTGCTATTTTTAGACTATTTTAACGGCTCTGAAGACTGGCAACACCTCCTTAGAAAGGCAGTTAACCACACAGCTACAGGAGCCGTTGTTGCCTTTCACACACTTCAGGGGGCGCGGTGGAGTGCGGCAGAAGGACGTGAATTATTTTAATTTTAAATTTAAAAAATTGTCAATGATGTGGTATTAGGCTTTTATTTTTGTGGGTTATCCAGTTGTGGACCAAAAAGGCCTTGGCTTCCCTCCCTCCCCAGTCTGACTGCAGATGTTATAAATATTCTGCTTTTGAGCATCTGCCCCATGCACAAGGTTCACAGTAAATATGAACCTTTAAAAGAGCAAATATATTTTCTCCTTTTTAGCCCTATTTGGTGGAGACCATAGAAAGGAAATAATGTTTGGCCGAAACTGTTTTTTTTAAATTACCTTTGTATTTCAGTTATTTCTCCGCCCACATTTGAAAAGAAAAGGACGACTGGGTCAGACTCCAGGACTGCAAACAGAGCTTCCAGACGAGCAACTCCTTTGCCGATCCTGAAACTAGCCCAGGAATATCATTGCTCCCAGCATGTGCCCAGTACGATCTGAGCTGCTTCAACTCGTGTCTAAGTTTGACCAACAGGAAGCCTAGGCTGGTTCTTTCAACACCAATAAGCCCGTCATTCCCAGTGGCAGCAGACTGTTTGGGAGGTCAGGCTCACTGCCGGTCTGCTCTGTTTTTTTAGATTTCCTTTCCCGATACTGACTTTCTGGAGCCATGACTCAGGACCAGACACTACAACACCAGAAGCCCTAGCCCCAAAATAGGTGGCCCTGGAAAGGTGGTATGACTGAGAAATCAGGCTCCCCGAGACCAGAAGGAAACCTCACTGGTCCCTCCGGCACCTCGTCCACGGATGGTATGCTCCCAGGGAAACATGCCGCCTTGGCCCTCATAGGCCTCAGTCTAACACGGGCTGCCAGCTCAAGCAGCAGCCACC
>JAQQAC010002837.1:52903134-52930634 GCA_029783875.1 Phataginus tricuspis | reverse complement strand
TTGGAATTTTTAAATTAGAAAAAAAAAGCTTTATTTGAATAGTGCAGAAACAGCCAAGGGGGAAAGCAAATGAAGATGGAACCAAATGAATTCATTCCAGGCTGGGATTTTTCACACCTCTCGGCTTGCTCAGGCTCCCCACTCAGTCTTTATTTGCCCTTTTGGAGTGAATGATTTCCACAGGAGTCAATGGGAGAAATGTGTATGTCCGGGCGACAAGAATTAGTACCAGACGGAAACTCATGTAGACCAATATAAATGAGCAGCTCTTAAGATAATGGGGTCTGCTCACCAAGTCAGAATAGGAGGGAGGTTTTCCCTGAGTGCCAGCTATCATATCACCTTGAAAAATAAGGTGCTGACAACAGTCTGTCTCTAATTCTACTCATCATGTATGCGCGTATATTTGCCCCAGTGTGAAGAATGTGGGAAAGAAAAAGGGAAGGGGGGATGGGGAGATAAACCCTAGGAGGCCAGGATCTCTCACTATTTCTGGGCCTATATGGTCAACTATTCACATGTAAATGATGACATTTTACAGTCTCTACTCACACCTATTGGATGAGGTTTTTTTGGTTCTTGTTTGTTTTTAACTTTTAGGCCAAATTCGAATGGTCTTTTCCAAAAAATTGAGACAAGAAAAGGGAATGGTTACAAATTTTAATTCATTGCTTTGGTCTGAGACATCTTGCCATCTTTATCTTTAACCATGTGTTTCTTTGAATTTTGTTTTACAGCCAGACTCTAGACAGCAAGCATTCAAGAACAGGCTAAATTGTCAGAAGAATACATTAAAGAGCAAGAGCTGTGAGGTAGCACGTGTGTTATCACATCATGAGTGTTATGCTGAATTTGAAGTCAGAAGCTCTCTGCTCAGGCCCAGGTCCACGCTTGGCCACTTCTTAGCTTTGTAACCTTGGGCAAGTCACCTAAGCTCTCGTGGTCTCCGTGTCCTCCCTGTGATGGGTATATTGCATCTCATGAAGTCTCTGTGATGATTAAATAAGAAAATGGTATCATTTACCAAGAGTCTCCAAAACACTGGTTGTACCAGGCATTGGGAAGCTAGGTAATGGCATGGTAACTGTTAACAAATGTGAGAATTACTGCAGTCATAAAAAATAAAGCAGCATAGTTCTGTGTGTTACCCAGATAGCATTGCCAAGCAATATAATAGTAGCTAAAATGTATTTACATCTTATTATATTCCAGAAAGTGTACTCAGCTTTTTACATCATTATTTTATCCAATATACAACCTTCTGAGGTAGGTGCTATTACTGTTCCCACTGTATAGATAAGGCAACAGAGGTTTCTAAGAGGTAGAGTAACTTTTCAAAGAATCTCCAGTGCCAGAAGCCACATTAGAATACAGGCCTATTGGACTCTTAATACACCCAGACTTGGGCCAAATCCTTGTCACGTCCCCCATCCACCACTGCCAATGTCTGCAAGACTTTAAAATATAATGCTTAACTGTTTTAGATGTTATTTGATATGATCTCTTTCTCAGTCCCTGGGCTTCTCCTTTGCTTACTCGTAAACAATACTCGAGGCTCCATGCTGATGTGACGGGAAGCCCTGGCGTAAGACATTTTTCTGTTCCAGGTTCTTTCCTTTGCCACATGACCAGCCTCACTATATTCCAGGGCGTCATCGGTGTTCCCTTTTACAGATGGGAAATTCAGGCGCAGGCCAGTGGAAGGACTTGCTCAAGGTCTCCCTGCTTATTGGTGCTAGAACCAGGACAAGAAACCAGACCTCTCAACTCCCAGGTCAGGTGTTTCCACAGTTACTCTGTGAAAAAAGACGTAATCATTCCAGTCCTGCATATAAAAGACAAAGGACGAATAATTGAAATTTATTGAGCATGGAACATTCCTAGAGATTTGGGGGGTTTTCATACGTTTTAACTTATTTAATAAAGATATTTTGAACAAATAGTCCATTAATGTTCATCATACATGCCTGCCACATGCCTAGCACATAGTAGGTGCTCATTATATTTGTTCAGTGAAGTAAAAGTCCCAGGCTTGCAGAGGAAAACTCTTGTCCTTTATTTTTTCAGGAAAAAAAAGAGCATCCAAGATGTTGTCCCACATCTGTATGAAAATATTACTATGTGATGCAGGTGGAGGAGAGTCTGTATTCACCTAGACCGATACTGGTTTGCCAACCCTGAAGTAAATTCAACTGGGAGAAATGGGCAACAGGGAGGAACATACACTCGTAAGTTAAGAATGACAAGTCCTAGCAAAAATGCCGTTCCTGCTCTCATCTTCCATCCCTTTACCATAGCAGGCATTGCTAACAGATTGTGGCATGATTTCCTGCTGACCTTGGACAGGCTGGAGTCCTCAAACACCTTGCTCCAGGCAACTACCACTAATCCATCAGAATTGACACTCATGCTGAAATCTATTTGTCCTCCTGATAGACTTAAAGCCTTTTTCTCTGTGGCCTAAAGGGATCAGAGAACTAGCTCAAGCTGTTTGTACATCTTTTTGACTTTGCCAAGGGAACAGGAGGGGCTCAATCTACGAAGCTGTTCCTTGGGACCATTCTGATTTGGTTTAAACTTTATTAAAGAATTGCTGATCTAGATTATAGAATCTCTGAATGGGTTTCTACGTGAGGCTGTGAAATCTTTTAGATACCTTTGAAAATGAACTAGATCCCTATTGGTCCAGAATTATTGTGCATAGATAGCCCCTGCAAGGGAAAGGATTGAAAGAAAATAACCTCTAGAGATCATCTCTGGTCTTATTATTCAATTTTTTTCCCCAGCTACAGTTAATAATGACATCTCTGAATCAAATTTATGTATGTTCAAAGGTTCAAAGAAACTTCTAACTCAAAAATGTTTCAAGAGAAATTGGAAAAATTCTTTTGCTTGCAATTAAGGCATGTCATATGTGCATTTAAAAATATTTTCTAAAATAATACATTTGTAGCATATTCAAAACTTTAAAGTAGAACCTTTGTAGTAACCATAAACTGTATGACACTTGATATGATCCTACATGTTTAACCCTTAGAAAATACCATAACACAGTTTACCCCTAGAACTGATCAGTTGATGAAAATTAAATCAAAATCTTATCTTTTCATTAATGCATATTCTAAAGGAAGACAGTTACAAGTACAGTAAAATTATATGATGGTTAAACCATGTTCCTTCTAATGAGGAAAAGCATCCTAGAAGTTCTTGTCCAAAAGAGAGGTCTGAAGAATTTAACTGATTCTTACCAATCAGCACACTGTTATTCCATTCATAGTTAAGTGCCACCTTAAGCAGCACAAATATCAAAATCAGATGAAAACACGGGCTCTTGTGGTAGAACCTAACCATAAGACACAAAACCTTCATTGGGGAAAAAAAGAAAAGGAGTTAACAATGAACTGTGTTGTTTTAAATATCATACATATCCTTTTCAACGCTGAGAAAGAAAAAAAAATTGTACTTAGATGTAAATAAGATCAGGCATAAATCCAAAGTTTATGAGGCCAAATATGTATCAGTAGTATCACCACTTTTGAATGCTTACTCTGTGCCAGGACTTTTCTGGGCAGTTTTTACACATTAATCCCAACAGTAATCCTGTGAGGTCAATACTCCATTTTTACAAAGGAAGAAACTGAAGCACAGGGAGGTTGCATCACTTGCCCAAAGTCAGTAAGTGGCAGAGTAGGGATTCGAACTCAAAGACTGTGGTCTTGTCACAATGCTCTACTACTCTTAACATGTTCATAGATTCTTGTTTTGTTCTGTTTTGAAATAGAGAAGGAAGGGAACCACGATCCATTCCTCTGCCTTTAGGCTAGGATGGAAGGAAACTATCACAGTTTTCTAAAATCAGACTAAACAATTGGGTAATTCTGTTTTTCACTGATTTAGAGCAAAGATGGAACTGAGCCACCCAGATGTCATTTTGGAGACTGTATAAATAGAACCTAGTTTTTTAAGAAGTTCATCTCATTTTTTAAATGTCTGACGTGAGGCATGCTAGTAACGCAGGTGATGAGGAGCCTTATGTAATTATTGTAAGGTTGGCTCAAAAAACATACAGTCCAATTATAGGAAGAGACACAAAACACAAATGATGCCAAAAGCCTAGAAGGTCAAGGGCAAGGATCTGGACTGTTCCTCCTTCCTTGTATGTTTGCAGATTCATTTTAGAATGGATCTGAATGTCTGTTCATTGCATTTTTGTTCCCTTGTCTACATTGTACCTGCTGTTTTTTTCTTTTGTCAAAACCAATGCATTAATATTTGACTGAATATGTCTCTGTAAAGTTTCCATAATGAAAATTCACACACATACACACCCAGACAGGTATGGACCTCTACCATGAGAATTATCTGTTTCCGTGGTTGCTTTACATATTATTAACCCACCCATCTGATCTCTAATGGCAGCCCTGCTGACACTGTCTGACCCAGTTTGACAATCTGGATAGAAATTGTAGGGTTGGCTGTTCAATGGCTGTGACTTCTAACAGCACTGCTTTTGGGCCTCAAATCAATTCTCTCTGTTTACAGACCATTTCACAGCCCTTTACCTGCAACATCACTTGTGTCAGTCCCATAAATACTTTGGTGTATATAATGCTTGAATTAGCATAATGGTTTAGGCACCAAGCGCTTAGCCCAAAGAAGGACACGTCAACATGTTCTCTTCACTTAAGCAATTAAGAGCCATTATGCTGCTTCAGTGGAAATATCATCAAGGTTAAAGACAATCCCAAACAGCCCTCTCACCTTTTTATTCTAAGTCTAATAAATGAGGCATAGAAATTGAAATGTTAGTAAACAGTCCTACTTGCAAGCTCTTTTTGGATCACGCTTAATCAGATTGCTATTCACCAGACGTTTGCAATGGACTTAGGAATATGTACGTTGAATTGTTCATTTAGTGGAAGAAAATAGAGCTCGCCAATTTAATTTCAAAGTCAGAGCAAGTGCTAATCTATTTTTGCCAGATTTAAAAAATTTTAGCATCAAGTTACAAAAAAATATTTAATACAGTTTTTACTTGAGATGACAAAAGTTACATGTTTAGAGGTGATAATGTTGCTGTGACTTTTAAACAAAGGGCTATTTCCAAGGTCCTATTTCTTTTTTAGATTTTTAAAAGCTTTATAGAGGTATCATTTGTCTAGAATAAATTTCAATTCTGAGCATACATTCTGATGCATTTTGGTAACTGTAGATAGTTGTAATTGTAGAATCTTACCATCACATCAAGACGCGGATGTAATTGCCGTGACCATTACAGTCGAGAGAGAGACTATCCCCGTCACCCGAAGAAGTTCCCTCACACCCTTTGCAGCTAGTCCTGTCCCCAAACCCTGGTAACCAATGATCTGCTTTTGAGCACTACTTTTCTAGAATTTCGTATAAATAGAATACAACAGCATCTAGTCTTTTGTGTCTGGCTTCCCATATTTCTTTATCTTTTCTTGTATTAGCAGTGAGAAGGTAATGGTGTGGGCAACTTGGGTGGAACCCTGGCTTCTGCCACTTCTTGCTCAATGACCTTGAACAAGTTATTTAAATTCCCTGGGCCTTAGTTTTCTCTTCTGTAGAATGGCGATAATACTTGCAACAGGGCCTAGAGAGGCTGTAAAGAAATCTATGCACATACTTAAGTATGGCGTCTAGAAAGTGCTCAATTAACGTGGGATCCTTAGATTGGTCATGCTTTCTCCAGGGTTTAACTTCTTAAATGGCTGTTCACTGGAGCTCTCACCGTGACTGAGGCCAGGGTCTGCAAAAAGGCACAAGGGAACTTTTCCAGGTTTTGGAAATCTTCTATATCTTGATTGTAATGGTAATTTAATTACACAGTTAGATTCATTTGTCAAAACTCATCAAACTGTACACTTAAAATTGAATTTTATTATATGTAAATTATAGAGCTAAATTTTAAAATCTAAAAATAATTCTTAATAAAACATGGAAAGACTCCGGAAATATCTCATTTTAAAGTCCCATGTGATGGGAGATACCCTCGATTCAGTGCTTCCCCAGCTGAGCTTGCTGCTTGGGGCAAATGAGGGACGCATTCAAGGCCCCTCCTAAGAATGGCACATTGACATGACCAGCAAAAGCCCTATGGCAGCAAATCTTCTCTTCACAAACCACTAATTTTATGTTGATTTTTTAAGTTAAAGAAAGCAGTTGCGCAATGAGAGAACAAAAGTAGTGTGAGAGAAAGACTGTATGTGTGAGAGAGAAAATGCCCTTAAGTGACATTGTATTGACCATGCTGATAACAGCTTCAAACTGTCATAAACAGTTTATTGGATATAGAAAACATACAAGAAAATCTGAGCTCAAAAACAGTTCATTAAAGTGTCACTTCTTTCTTTCCCAATTCCTACCAACGTCCTCGTCCCCACTCTGAGTCGGGTGGCTCTTCTCTGTGTTAGGATGGCACCGTGTCCCTACCTCTGTCACGTTGGTTATCACACTGCATTTTACTTACTGCTTTATGTGTCTCGCCTCTTTACAAGACTGCAGTCCTTGAAGACAAGTACCTTGGGAGGGGGTATCTTTATACTCGCAGCCTCTGAACGGTCCGTCCTTAGTAGGGCCTCAATAAAAGTCTGATGGCTAAATGATAACCTCAATTACAGTACCTCCATTTACAACATTACAACAAACATTGACCCATGCTTTCTTTCAATAGTAATTTGGGCACATTGTGCATGAGGGTCTGAAATAAGAGGGGAGCCACTAAAGACCTGAAAAAATAACCACCAAGGAGAAAACAAATACAACAGAAGGAGAGGGTACAGGTGAGGGCACTGTCGTTTGTCCTTCACCCCAGAACCTGGGTCTGGGCAGGCGACATACCATAGCTCTGAGTGCAGGTTCCAGAACCAGAGGACCTGGGTCAGATTCCAGCCCCCCAAACTGTGTGACTTTGGGCTAGTCACTAAGCCTCGCTGAGCTTCAGTCCCCTGTGACTTCACCTCTCATCTGTAAATAGGGGAAATCATAAGTGCATCTCCTTCATAGCGTTTCTGGGGAATTAAATGAGATGATTCATATAAAGCATTCGGCACAGTACCTGACACACTGTGAACACTCACAAAATGTTAATTTTCTAGCATGTTCTGAGAGTGCAGACTCTGGAGTAAAACACATTAGATTTGAATTTCAATTAATTCCAATTCAGCCATCCACTGTCTGTGTGAACCTAGACAGATGACTTACAACCTCAGGTTCCCTGAGTACAAAATGAGGATAATATAACCCATTTATTGGGTTATTCTGAGGGTTAAATTAGATAAAACAGTTTAGCATCATGACTGGTACATAGTAAGTGATTATTAACAAAAGTTAGTTAGTGATTATTCTGTTACCCCTGCTCCTCAACAAGACTTCACTTCAGTCAAGTACATTCCCTCTCTCATCTGTATGTGCCATGCTCAGTCCTTTTTGTTATTTTATGTTCCAGCAACTGTAGGCTAGTGGGAAAAAAAGAACAAAGGTTTTGAGGTCAAATGACCTAGCTTTCCCAATCTCCTAATTGTATACAAGTCACCTCGCCTCCCTGAATGTTTTACCTGTAAATACACATGATAGTCCTCACTACACTGGCTTGTTGTGAAGATTAAATGAGGTCATACATAGTTGGGTAACTAGTGTATAATATGTATTCTGTTGAATAAATGTTAATTTCTAAACCACTGTATTCTGCCACACTTGTCCTCTCCTTTCTACCTATCCAGACATCTTCTCTGTTTCAAGACACACCCAAAAATCCCACTTCATTCTGGAAGCTGTGTCATGCTGACCCACCTGATCTCACACATGCATTATATACTGTTCTTATTTTGATGATTCTATAAATTAGTCTTGTCTCTCCAACTGGACCAATTAACCTTAACTTCTTCTGAGTCATGATCTCTTCTGATAATCCGATATTTCATTGACTCTTCTCTCAAAGATATCCTTTATAGACATGAAAACTTGCAAATGATTTCAAGATGTTAATTTTCCCTGAAACCTCTGGAACAGAGTGTGATCTCCCTGAGGGCAGTGGCCCTGTGATCCTTTGTATCTTTTGGGGCTGAGGCTGCAGGTGTCAGTAAAGAACAAGTGATGGGCTGATTAACCTTCTGTCTCAGAAGACAGGTGATGGCAGCACCTGCAGAGGAAGAGGTAATGCTGCCTAAGGCAGAGGTGAGAAGCTCCTCAGCAGCATCTCAGTCTTTAATTTTTCCAAAGCAAAGTCACCTGAAGCTTCATTCTGATACCTAAGGATGGGACACAAATATTGGAGCAATACATAAAAAGATGGAAGGTAACCATGAAAATATTCCATTCCTGCAACATAGATGTGTCCAGCCCACAGAGGCCAAAAGACTCCCCTCTGCTTTAATCTGCAGACCCACATGAATTTTTGCCTTGGGCTTTGCAGCTTTTCATTCCACCTCAAAGGGCTGGGTGCTTGGTTTGACTGATTTTTTCACTGAATGGCCTTTAGGCTTGCAGTAAAACAGTTTTCTTTCGTCTCTGCTGATGCAAAACTCTTTGATTTTGGTTTCCCTGTCATCCCGAATCTATCAAGAGAGGGGCCACACATGGATGTAAGCAGGAAGAGCATTGATCTGAATTCTAGTCATGGTTCTGAGTAACTGACTGTGCGACCTTGGGTAAATCACCTGTCTTTATGGTCTCAGTTTCCTTCTCCATGCAACTCGGTGATCTCTCCCAGCCCTCGCATTCCATGATTCTGAGACATTGCAATGATTCAGGGTTGAAATGAAAGGATTTTCTAAAAGCTTCACTGTCAGACGCAATAAATGTCTGCAGAATGGCTAAAAGAGAGGGGTTTTAATGGTTCAATTGCTAGAGTGAATGAGAGTTGCCATATTTACCATATAAAGTTTTCTAAAGCATCCTACAACTCATACTTAACACCAGAAAAATGACCACAGACTGTTTCTTTGATGATTCATAAACCTTACAAATCCACTGTTCAGAGCTACAAAAGGGAAAAGCAATTTTTCATGCTTGTGGTCATCTGGAAAAATAGGAGTAGCAGGTCTAACCAAAGTGAAATATATATTTTAGGTCATCTGTTGTACCTCTTTGTACGTCACTTGTGTAAGATTGTTAATAAAGAAAGTAAATATCATAATACAAAAGGCCTTCCTTGTTGGGATGAGTGTTCTTTTGGCAGAAAATCATCATCAAAATATCTTAACATTCTGATATTTTAGTAACCATATCAGCCTACAACAAAAACCGGAAGCATGTGAATTGCCAGTTTCTAATTTTATTCTTCTCACTTGGCCTATGCAAGAGAAGAAAAGATGATATATAGCCAGAGAGATTTTCTTGACATCATGCTTAACTGAAATTTCAAAATAAATCAGTTGGACTCATTTTTTAAAGACCTACAACTAAATTATCATTGGGTCGTTTTGTTCCACCCCCAACTGGGTTTCTGAGGGACTCGTGGCGAGATACAACGAGACCTGAAAATGGGCCACAGTGCGCAAACATTGCAGTTTGGTTTGATTTAGTCGAACTCTTGTGTAATAACTTTCTTTGAAGTGTGGGTTGAGGAGCAGGTTAGAAGCCCGAGGCCACAAGCTCATCTTGTTCTTGTTACAACTCAGATGCCCCGCAGTCCCCACACTATATATCAGAGGCTTGGCACGGGAGTCCCCGGCTGATCGAGACTGGAGCCTCGTTCCCAGCACAGCAGAGCAACCGGGAGACAAACAACAACATGGTTGTATTTGCTTGGGAAATCCACTTGACAAAAGGACACAGGTGGGTCTTCGAGGAGCCTGTGAGCCACAGGAAGCCCAACATGGCTCTCAACTTAAGGACAGAGGTTAAAAAATCACCCACCTGCTAGGAAGGTCCATAGTCGCCCTGACCTAGGGAGAGGGCAGGGCACATTTTCGGCTTGCCAGCCGGCCGCTCACATTCTCCGGCTTTGGCATTGCTACCCCTCCGCAGATCCTCCGACCCAAGCAAACCTCAAGGCAAGTCTCCTGCTCCTCTCTGGTCTGATTTTTCATCAGCAAAATGAAGGGGCTGGACCAAGTGATCTCTTAGGCCCCATCCTACTCTAAATTGGTGATTGTGACCCTGTGACAGTCTTGCAGCCCCCAAGGGACTAACTTTCTTCCCTCCCTTGGTCACAAATTTTCCAGCAGCCAGAGTTAGGCCCTTACAGCTGAATTGGACCATGGATGGTTCTAGTAAATAATAATACCTTCAAACTTGTAAAATGATTTTACACATAGCATTTTATTGGATCCTTAAAAAAAATGTTTTGAGGAAGGAAAGGGTATTATTCTCCTCATTTTATAGAGGAGGAAAGCCAAGCTAAGGGAGGTTTTAACTCCCAAGGTGCAAAGGGTTCTGTAGACTAAGGCCGGATCTGAAAGAAAAACTCCAAACGCACGGGTCTGAGGCTGGAGGAAGCACACACATCCAATCAAAGAGACGGGATGAATACACAGATGGGAGCAGTGAGCTTTCTTGGACTCTGTCTGAAGTGCAGGCATATTACAGCTGCCTATGTAAATTCGGTTCGTGGGGCGAGGCAGTACTCCACAAGGAGAGCTTGGAGGCTGGAACCGATCTTCGCCTCGACGACAAAGGCTCTTGGCCATGGCTGGGGGACAGGGGGTCTCCCACTCTGCCCACCATGCTCTGAAAGGAGAGAACAAGGCAGGACTGGAGTTGGCAATAGGTAGCCAGCGGAAGGTCACCAGTTCAAGCCAGCGGCACTGGTGCCGGGCTGGTCTGGGCACCATGGACCGACTATATGCTAAACCCTTCACAGGGTTTATGGCTGTTGCTTGCAACTTATATTGTCTTTTGTCCCAGGGTGAAGGAATCCTGTGGAGAGTTAGGGAGCCTGTGAAAGCCTAAAGATAGGGGTGAAATCAGTAGGGTCTGTAACACCGAGAAGGTATTAAACATACGCACACGTGCACGCACACACACACACACACACACACAGAAGTAAGGTCTTCCTGTGTGGCATATAACTAAAGAAACGCCATGTGCTGGGGGGAGAGCCTTCCCGTCTGGGTGCAGGGCCGGCTGCAGCGGGCGCTCCTCGGGTGAGAACAGCGCCAGCAGCCGTGTGGGAGGGAGAGGCGAGCACACGGGCGATGAACCCTCAGGACACCCCCGAGTCGGGCCCGTCGCCAGGGGTGACAGCAGGGCAGGGGCAGCGGCCACAGAGGCCAAGGGCAGCGGGGCGTGGGGCCGCGTCAGCTGCCGCAGCAGGACAAGCCACCAGGTAAAGCTCCCGAGCCACTCCGAGATGTGGAAAAGGCCCGGGCAAGAGAGGAATATGAACAGGTGAGGGGAGGAGAGACACTATCAGAGGTAAGCCTCAAGGAGAGCCGATCAAGTTTGCGATGACACAAAACTAAAAGCTTGGCTAATATGATCCCTTTGAGTCTTGGATCAGTAAACTATCACCACAGACCAACTCAGGGTCTGCAGAGCCCACACAGGCGGCACGAGCACATGTAACGTCCTGCACATAGAGTCTGAAAATCAGCCGGCCTGGATAGGGCTGACAGGGTAAGAATACGACCTGACAGGGAAAGACAGACTTCGCTTGGGGATTTGGTGACCAGAGACTCAGCAGGTACCAGTGACTTGGCTGCTAGAACACCCCTAAAAACCTCAGGCCACACTGATGAAAATACACGTCTGGGCCACATGGCTTCTGTGGTCAGGCCACATAGGCAGGGTGGTGGTGCTGCGTCTTAACAGGGACGTTAATATTTCACACTTGCCATAGGAGTGTGACAGAGATGATAAGGAGTTCAGAAACCACGTCCCACAAGGGGCAGCTGGGACGGAGGAAACCTGGGGGAACCCAAAAGTCATCTTTAGTTCCTGAGTGAGACCTAGAATCGCACGTGTGTGACCTCACGGGACACCACCCGAACCGAAGAGTAGAAGGCCAATCTTGGCTCAGTGCCGAGTCAGACTTTCTAATAGAGCTGTTCAGGGGTAAAGGGAGCTGCCGTGGGGGGCAAGATCCCCATCACTGGAAGTGGATTTCAAGCTGAGGGTAGATGACCTTCTGTCTGGGATATTACAGAAATTGTTCCCGCACTGGGTGGAAGCTTGGACTAACTGACCTCGGAGAATCCCTCCAGCTCTTTGCCTTAGAAGCCAACCATTCAGTCCTGAAGGTGAAAGCCCGAAGGGGCCTTGCTCTGCCACGGCCCTGTGGGGTGCAGAGTCCTACAGCTTCTGTTCTCAGAATGTTCCTTCTCAGCAAATGGTAAGGCTCCAATTTATTTAGAATCTGGGGATAGGAAATGTACTTTTATGAAGCAAATAGATGGCCTGTCTTCCTCATGCCCCCTAATGCAATCGAATTGGTTTTGCCTTGGTCTAAAAATGTCTCAGAAGCCCTTTCTTCTTCCCCATCTCCAATGAGCCTATCTTAGTCCAGGCCATCGTCATCTTACCCCAGGACTTTTTCAACAGCCTCCTAAGCAGACACCTTACCTCCACTCACACCGTCATCAATCCACCCTCCATAGAGCAGTTTTTAGAGCCACACTTCTCTTTTGCAAGCTCCCACCTGACTACATGGCATAGTACTTGTCTTAATGTTGCATGGAAAGCCCTACACCCTCATGTTCTGTGATGTCCCACACTTACCACCACCTCTTACACACACACACACACACACACAAGCATTTTGAGCTTCAATAATACCAAACTATTTATAATTTTCTGCACACATTATGCTGTTACACATCTTTGTACCTTTGCATATGCTGTGCCTCTATCTGAAGAACCTCCAGTCCCCATCTGACTTACCAGAATAACTCCTATCTATTACACCTTTTCATAAATAAGATCTTCGCATGGGTATAACCCTTTATGAAGTCTCCTTTTAACCTCTTCCCCAGCTCACCCCATCCCCCAGAGGTAATCATTCCTTCCTATTTGCTACCTCTGAACAGTTATATTACAGCATTTATTACATTGTACTGAAATGCAACTATTTACATGTTTGTCTTCTCCACTGTTCTTGGGCTTCTCAAGGCAGAACCAAGAAATATGCATTTACAAATCCCTAGCACATAGTAGATCTATTTGTTGAACTGCAAAGGTATCTTCATGAGCATGTCTATCATTCACTGTGATACTGACTTTGTATTACACTATACATGAACACCAAGTTCTACAGTGGAAAATAGAGTCAAGCTTTTGAAATTGTACAGCAATTTTAAGTTCCATAAAAAGGACACAGGACTAAGATCAAAGCCTTAGAATTGAAGAAGGAGAAACTTTAGCCTATACATTTCTACCGCCCTTGTTGCTTTTGTTATGCAAAGCATTAATCAGGGAGTGGGTCCCAAAAAACATTGGGTTTCTCCTCCGGCATTCCAAAAGGGAGATTCTCAGTTCAGAAACTGAACCACTCATTTTATTCAACAGACATTTACTGAGGGTGTACAAAGCATGGCGCTAAGCACTGGGGTAATCCAAAAGGACATTTTGAGGCTAAAGTGAAGTAATAAAAGAGCTCTACTATATATAGAGTTATAGGACTGTTAATATGCCTCAGGAGACTCTTTGCTTAGAGTTATCCTGTACTATGTGCAATAACTTTACAATTACAATAAAATAATAGTTTACATTTATTGAGTTCTCATTATGTGCTAGGAACTGCTCTAAACATTTCATTCACTCATTCAAAAATATTTATTGGGATCTAATATGTTGGAGGAATTGTTCTAGGGGCTACGAGTCCAATGATAAACAAAACACACAAAAACCCTGCTCTCTAGAAGTTCACATTCTGTCAGGGAAGACACAACAAACAAACAGACCGAACATGCAGAATGCCAGAGGGTGCTTAGTGCTGGGAGAAATGTAAGACAGAACGAAGAAGAGCTGGTAAGGATGGCGCTTTTCAATGAGGTGGTCAAAGAAGACATCAAGGAGAAGGTGACATGTAAACAGATGCCTGAAGAAGGCAAAGGAACAAGCCATGAGAGTGTCCTGGGGAAGGCAGAGCTGCACAGAAGGTAAAGCACATGAGAAGACCTAAGACAGGAGGCTGCCTGGCATGTCTGAGGAACAAGGAGGCCAGCGTGGCTGAGGAAGAGTGAGCGATGGGCAGATGGAAGAGGTGAAATCAGTGGGACAGCTGGGGACCAGAGCACCATGGGCCTGTGAGCCAATGGGGGGACTTCAGCCTCTGTACCGAGTGACGTGGGACATCATGTGAGAGTTCTGACATGAGTTTTAAAAGATCGCTCTGTTTGCTGTGTTGAGACTAGACTGTCGGAGGCAAGGACAGAAGTATAGAAGCTGCTGCAATAATCTAAGTGACAAGGGACAACGCTTGGAGCAGGATGGTAGCAGCAGCGTGTTGAGGAGAGGTTGGTTTCTAGATACATATTTAAGTAGAGATGACAGGATTTGTGGATGGAATTGACACAAGGCCTTAGAGACGGAGAGGAGTCAAGCATGGCTTTAAGGTTTTTGGCCTGGTCAGCTGAACAGACAGAATTGCCGTTTATTGAGACAGAAGACTGGAAGATGCAGCTTTTTGTGGGTGGGGTACAGAGGAAAGATCAAGGGCTTAACTTTGTGTTAAACTAGATATCCAAATGGAGACATAAAGCCGTTAGTTAAAGGTAGAGATTCAAGCTGGCATTGCAAATCTGGGAGTAGCCGCCATGGAGATACTTGAAGTCATGCGCCTGGAGGATATCGCAAGGAGTGTAAACACAGAAAAGGAGAGAAAAGGTCCAAGAACTCCAGGGCACCCCCGCATTTACAGACTAGAGAGGTGGGAGGGCTTTAGGAGAAGCAGTGAAGAAGAAGAAAAATAAGGGCAGCATTATTACATAATAAGTAATTATCTTGTGGGTCAAGTGAAGAGTGTTTCAAGGAAGAGAAAGTGATAACCTGTGCTGAATAGTGCTGCTGGTTAAAGAAAAAGAAAACTACGAAATAATCATTGCATTTAACACCATGGACATAAAAGAAGTAGGTGGACACCAGCAGTATTGATTCATCTGAGCTCCCAACAACTCTACATGACAGGAATCATTATTATTTCTCACAGATGGAAACTGAGGCACAGGAAGATTAAGTAAAATTAAATAATAGAGCTTTTTGTTACAAGTCAAGAAAAAAGGTGTTGATTGACTTTAAAAGCCCATCTTTATGGAGGCTTTCTGGGTGCTTATTTAATAACCATGACTAGCCTGGTTAGCTCAATTGGTTAGATCACAGTGATTGACACCAAGGGCGCAAATGACATGAACCAGTCAGGTTTATCAGAACAACTATGTCTCTTGGACATGGACTAAATTTTTTCCCCTGGATAAGTATCTTGTATGCAGGCCAGGGGGGTGTTCATCTCCCAGAAACATCATTGTAGTATGTGTTCTATCGCCAAGGTATTAGTAGAGCCTCTTTCCTGTTCAAATGGCATGTTATTTTCTTCTTTAGTCCTGAGAAGAGGGGTAGTTTATTATGCCCACATCTTCAAAATATGATAACATCCTCAGTGGTTCAGATTTCTAAACTAATATGTCTGTGTTTCTGAGACCAAAAGCTGTTTTTTATAAAAATGGGATAGACTATATTCTGGAACCAGTCAGATGCAAGCCAAACCTGAATAAAGCCCTTAACAAGGATTAAAGCCCACTACTCAGGGATATCTTTGAATAAATCTGGGGAAAGGAAAATTTAACTGAGTGTTTTATGTAATTTAAAAAATCAACTCCACCTTTTGAGGAGCATTACCTAGTTAGTAATCCACAGCTTTGGGCAGCTCATATTGGTTGATAAAACTTCCAGGTGTCAATCATGATTTAAACTTCATGGTCTTCACCCAATATATTCATTGCTCAGGTAATCATGCCCTGGCATGTGCCCTGTTTATTAGATCTAATGGCCAGACTCATTTATGCCCACACGGAGTTATTGTATCTACATTTTTGGAGGTAATGAAAAATTTATAGTAAACTTTATATTTGATATAATTGCAGGTAGTCACTTTTAACTTTCATTCTCCAAGTTGACTCACTGCCTAAGATACAGTGTTTTGATCACTTGGCAACCTTTATCAAAGCTGGTTACATTTGACATAATGCTGATCAGTACTCCGAAATCCCCATGCAAATATATGGCTAGAAAGTATCTGTAGCTCACTTTTCCATTCCCTTAAATCCCAAATTTCCCAAGACTCTCACGGTTTAAAAAATTATTTGTTTATTTTTGCTGTGAACGTACTACAAGACTCCTTCCAAATCGTGGGCCACACCTTCTTTCTAGGTCATATCTAAGGCTCGCCTCACTGGTGCCATCTGTGATAAGTAATGACCAACAGAGATAAGTGTGAATTCAGGCATTAGAGAAGCAATGTAGACACAGAAAAAAGATTCTTTCAGGATCTGGCTACCTTACAACTACTGTCAACCAATAGCCAAGTCAGATTAAGTCCAGGTCACCGGCACATTCTTCTCTTCCTGTTCTGGAGCGGTTACCCTATGGGGCCATTTGGCCTGCCCACACAATTCTTGCTGGGTCATTCTCCTCACTGTTTCACCAGGCCAGCCATCTGACTGTAAGGGGAAAAAATATCAACAAACAAAAATTATTATTGCAATACTTATGTACACTCAGTTTTTCCTTATTTCTTTTTAACCAGCCTGGGTGGTAGTGGGAAGACACTAAGCAAAAAGCATGATCCTAAAGATGTAACAACAGCTCAATTTTTCCAGACGGATCCAAGGCTGGTTCTTATAAACTGGAAAGAAATTTTGCCCAACAAAAGAAGGGTTCTAATAAGAAGATTGTGAACATAAGACTATTTCCCACTGATTGGACTCTGGTTTTTTTGGTAGAAAGGCTTAGAACAGCTTATGGAATATTTCAAAATGATGTCATAAGCATTTTGTCCCTTTTAAAACATCACACATTGCCCTTGAATATGATGAGCAAACAGGCTGGGTGGTTTTGTTTGTTTGTTTTTTGCTATTATTAACGTACAGTTACATGAGAAATATTATAGTTACTAGACGCCCCCTATTATTAAGTTCCCACCACATACCCCATTACAGTCACTGTCCATCAGTGTAGTAAGATACTATAGAATCACTACTTGTCTTCTCTGTGCTATACTGCCTTCCCTGAATCCGCCCCACTGCAAGATTATGTGTGCTAATGGTAATACCCCTTTTTCTCCCATATCCCTCCCTTCCCACCCATCTTTTCCAGTTCCTTTTCCAGTCCATTCTTGGGTTCTGTGAGTCTGCTGCTGTTTTGTTCCCTCAGTGTTTTCTTTGTTCTTATACTCCACAGATGAGTGAAATCATTTGATACTTGTCTTTTTCTGCCTGGCTTATTTCACTGAGCATAATACCCTCCAGCTCAATCCATGTTGTTGCAAATAGTAGGATTTGTTTTCTTCTTATGGCTGAATAATATTCCATTGTGTATATGTACCACCTCTTCTTTATCCATTCATCTACTGATGGACACTTAGGTTGCTTCCATTTCTTGGCTATTGTAAATAGTGCTGCGATAAACATAGGGGTGCATATGTCTTTTTCAAACTGGGCTGCTGCATTCTTAGGGTGAATTCCTAGGAGTGGGATTCCTGGGTCAAATGGTATTTCTATTTTGAGTTTTTTGAGGAACCTCCATACTGCTTTCCACAATGGTTAAACTAATTTGCATTCCCACCAGCAGTGTAGGAGGGTTCCCATTTCTCCACATCCTTGCCAACATTTGTTGTTGTTTGTGTTTTGGATGTTGGTCATCCTAACTGGTGTGAGGTGATATCTCATTGTGGTTTTAATTTGCATTTCTCTGATGATTAAGGATGTGGAGCATCTTTTCATGTGCCTGTTGGCCATCTGAATTTCTTCTTTGGAAAAATGTCTGTTCAGCTCCTCAGCCCATTTTTTAATTGACTTATTTGCTTTTTGTTTGTTGAGGTGTATAAGCTCTTTATATAATTTGGATGTCAACTCTTTATCGGATATATCATTTATGAATATATTCTCCCATACTGTAGGATGTCTTTTTGTTCTATTGATGGTATCCTTTCTGTACAGAAGCTTTTCACCTTGATATAGTCCCACTTGTTCATTTTTGCTTTTGTTTCCCTTGCCCGGGGAGATATGTTCATGAAGAAGTTGATCATATTTATGTCCAAGAGATTTTTGCCTATGTTTTTTTCTAAGAGTTTTATGGTTTCATGACTTACATTCAGGTCTCTGATCCATTTTGAGTTACTTTTGTGTATGGGGTTAGACAATAATCCAGTTTCATTCTCTTACATGTAGCTGTCCAGTTTTGCCAACACCAGTTGTTGAAGAGGCTGTCATCTCCCCATTGTATATCCATGGCTCCTTTATCGTATATTAATTAACCATATATGCTTGGGTTTATATTTGGGCTCTCTATTCTGTTCCACTGGTCTATGGGTCTGTTCTTGTGCCAGTACCAAATTGTCTTGATTACTGTGGCTTTGCAGTAGAGCTTGAAGTCAGGAAGCATACTTCCCTCCACTTTATTCTTCCTTCTCAGGATTGCTTTGGCTATTTGTGGTCTTTTGTGGTTCCATATGAATTTTAGAACTATTTGCTCTAGTTCATTGAAGAATGCTGTAGGTATTTTGACAGGGATTGCATGGAATCTGTAGATTGCTCTAGGCAGGATGGCCATTTTGACAATATTAATTCTTCCTATCCATGAGCACGGGATATGTGTCCATTTATTGGTATCTTCTTTAATTTCTCTCATGAGCATCTTGTAGTTTTCATACTATAAGTCTTTCACTTCCTTGGTTAGGTTTATTCCTACATATTTTATTCTTTTTGATGCAACTGTGAATGGAATTGTTTTCCTGATTCCTCTTTCTGCTAGTTCACGGTTGGTGTATAGAAATGCAATAGATTTCTGTGTATTAATTTTGTATCCCGCAACTTTATTGAATTCAGATATTAGATCTAGCAGTTTTGGAGTGGATTCTTCAGGGTTTTTTACATACAATATCATGTCATCTGCAAAGAGGGACAGTTTGACTTCTTCCTTGCCAATATGGATGCCTTTTATTTCTTTGTGTTGTCTGATGGCTAGGACCTCTAGAACTATGTTGAATAAAAGTGGGGAGAGTGGGCATCCTTGTCTTGTTCCCGATCTTAAAGGAAAAGCTTTCAGCTTCTTGCTGTTAAGTATAATGTTGGCTGTGGGTTTGTCATATATGGCCTTTATTATGTTGAGGTACTTGCCATCTATACCCATTTTGTTGAGAGTTTTTTATCATGAATGGATGTTGAATTTTGTCAAATGCTTTTTCAGCATCTATGGAGATGATCATGTGGTTTTCGTCCTTCTTTTTGTTGATGTAGTGGATGATGTTGATGGATTTTCGAATGTTCTACCATCCCTGCATTACTGGGATGAATCCGACTTGATCATGATGGATGATCTATTTGATTTATTTTTGAATTTGGTTTGCTAATAATTTGTTGAGTATTTTTGCATCTATGTTCATCTGGGATATTGGTCTGCAATTTTCTTTTTTGTGGTGTCTTTGCCTGATTTTGGTATTAGAGTGACGTTGGCCTTGTAGAATGAGTTTGGGAATATTCCCTCCTCTTCTACTTTTTGGAAAATTTTAAGGAGGATGGGTATTAGGTCTCACTAAATGTTTGATAAAATTCAGCAGTGAAACCATCTGTTCCAGGAGTTTTGTTTTTAGGTAGTGTTTGGATTACCAATTCAATTTCTTTGCTACTAATAGGTCTATTGACATTTTCTGTTTCTTCCTGGGTCAGCCTTGGAAGGTTGTATTTTTCTAGAAAGTTGACTATTTCTTCTAGGTTATCCAGTTTGTTACCATATAATTTTTCATAGTTTTCTCTCATAATTCTTTGTATTTCTGTGGTGTCCGTGGTTTTTTCCTTTCTCATTTCAGATTCTGTTCATGTGTGTAGACTCTGTTTTTTTCTTGATAAGTCTGGCTAGGGGTTTATCTATTTTCTTTATTTTCTGTAAGAACCAGCTCCTGCTTTCATTGATTCTTTCTATTGTTTTATTCTTCTCAATTTCATTTATTTCTGCTTTAATCTTTATTATGTCCCTCCTTCTACTGACTTTGGGCCTCATTTGTTCTTCCTTTTCTAGTTTCATTAATTGTGAGTGTAGAATGTTCATTTGGGATTATTTTTCTTTCCTGAGGTAGGCCTGTATTGCAATATATTTCCCTCTTAGCATGGCCTTTGCTGCATCTCACTGATTTTGTGGTGTTGAATTATTGTTGTCATTTGTCTCCATATATTGCTTAATCTGTTCTTATTTGGTCATTGATCCATCGATTAATTAGGAGCATGTTATTAAGCCTCCATGTGTCTGTGGGCTTTTTCATTTTCTTTGAGTAATTTATTTCTAGTTTCATACCTTTGCGATCTGAGAAACTGGTTGGTACAATTTCAATTTTGAATTTACTGAGACTCTTTTTGTGGCCTAGTATATGATCTATTTTTGAAAAAGTTCCATGTGCACTTGAGAAGAATGTGTATCCTGTTGCTTTTGGATGGAGCATTCTATAGATGTCCGTTAGGTCCATCTGTTCTAATACATTGTTCAGTGCCTCTGTCTCTTTATTTTCTGTCTGATTGATCTGTCCTTTGGAGTGAGTGGTGTGTTGAAGTCCCCCAAAATGAATGCATTGCAGTCTATTTCCCCCTTTAATTCTGTTAGTATTTGTTTCACATATGTAGGTGATCCTGTGTTGGGTGCATAGGTATTTATAATAGTTATATCCACTTGTTGGACTGACCCTTTTATCATTATGTAATGTCCTTGTTTGTCTCTTCTTACTTTCTTTGTTTTGAAGTCTATTTTGTCTGATACAAGTTCTGCAACCCCTGCTTTTTTCTCCCTATTAGTTGCATGAAATATCTTTTTCCATCCCATTCCTTTCAGTCTGTGTATGTCTTTGGGTTTGAAATGAGTCTCTTGTAGGCAGCATATAGTTGGGTCTTGTTTTTTTATCCATTCAGTGACTCTGCATCTCTTGATTGGTGCATTCAGACCATTTACATTTAGGGTGATTATCGATGGTTATGTACTTATTGCCCTTGCAAGCTTTAGATTCGTGGCTACCAAAGGTTCAAAGGTAATTCCTTTGCTATCTTACAGTCTAATTTAACTCACTCTGTATGTTATTATAAACACAAACTAAAGATTCTTTTTTTTTCTCCTCCTTTTTCTTCCTCCTCCATTCTTTGTATGTTATGAATCATATTCTGTACTCTTTATCTATCCCTTGGGTGACATCTATTTAGTCTTAAGAATTCTTCCATCTATAGTAGTCCCTTCAAAATGCACTGTAGAGAGGGTTTGTGGGAGTTAAATTCTCTCAGCTTTTGCTTATCTGAAAATTGTTTAATCCCTCCTTCAAATTTAAATAATAACCTTGCCGGGTAGAGTATTCTTGGTTTGAGGCCCTTCTGCTTCATTGTATTAAATATACCATGCCACTCCCTTCTGGCCTGTAAGGTTTCTGTTGTGAAATCTGATGATAGCCTGATGGGTATTCCTTTGAATATGATCTTTTTTCTTTCTCTAGCTGCTTTTAAAAGTCTGTCTTTATCGTTGATCTTTGCCATTTTAATTATTATATATCTTGATGTTGTTTTCCTTGGGTCCTTTGTGTTGGGAGATCTGTGCACCTCCATGGCTTCAGAGACTATCTCCTTCCCCAGACTGGGGAACTTTTCAGCAATTACCTTCTCAATGACACTTTCTATCCCTTTTTCTCTCTCTTCTTCTCATACTCCTATTATGTGAATATTGTTCCGTTTGGATTGGTCACACAGTTCTCTCAATATTCTTTCATTCTTAGAGATTTTTTTTTCTCTGTGTGCCTCAGCTTCTTTGTATTCCTCTTCTCTAATTTCTATTACATTTACCGTCTCTTCTACTACATCTAATCTGCTTTTAAATCCCACCATTGTATGTTTCATTTGAGGTATGGAATTTCTTAATGATTGAATCTCTGTCTTAAATTCGTTCCTGAGTTCTTGAATATTTTTCTATACCTCCATAAGCATGTTTATTATTTTTATTTTCAACTCTCTTTCAGGAAGATTGGTGACTTCCATTTCATTTGGGGTTTTTACTGGGGTTTGTGAGAGGTGGTCTGACCCATATTCTTTTGACGTTTCGTATTTCTATGTGGTGCCCTCTATTGCCCAGAAGCTCCAGACTCTGGAGCTGCTCAGCCCCTAGAGTGATGTTGGGAGTCATAGGGGAGTGGAGCTTGTGCCTGGGAGGAAGAAAGATCTGTTTCCTGATTCCTGTCTGCGGTGCCTGTCTCCCGTATCACAGCCAGTGGGCTGAGCATACAGGTATAAGCCTCTGTGCTTGGCGTCTCTAGCTGTTATATGGGGGGCCTCCCTCTGGCTGGCCTGATGTCAGAGCAGTGACTGCCAGTTTGTGAGCTGGTGCTGTCAAGCCAGGAGGAAGGCTCGCCAGGCTGTGTGTCATAGTAGGGGGTCTCGGAGCTGAGTAGCCAGCCACGGTGGTGGAGCGCCTGAAGCTCCCCAAAGTTCCTAATCTGCTAGGCAGAGTGTGCCCAGACAATCTTGTCCCCCATCCCTTCTCCCGTGCAGCAAGCTCAGTGTAAACCCCGTACCTTCAGCAGCCCTCTTGCTGCTGGGAAGCCTGTCAGACCGCCTGCCTTTCCCTTGTCCCAGAGCATCCAGGTGTAGATCCCGTCCTCCACAAATGGTAGGAATCTGTTTCGCAAGCACTCCACCTGTCCCAGCTCCCCATCCTCCAGAGCACCACACAATGTAGGTTTCTGCTTGCAAAGCAGATCTCCAGGGCTGGGTGTTCAGCAGTCCCAGGCTTCCACCCCCTCGCCCTCTCCGTTTCTTTTCCTCCCGCTGGTGAGCTGGGGTGGGGGAAGGGCTCAGGTCCAGTCAGATCAAGACTTTCGTGAGGTCTGCTCTGTTAGTGAGGTCTGTGTGCAGTCTGCTGCAGCCTTCTTTCCTGTTGCTGTTTTAGGGTTAGTTGTATTAACTATATTTTCACACTATCTGTGGTTTTGGGAGAGCCTCACCTCTCATGCCGCCATCTTGAATCAATCAGCTGGGTGGTTTTAAGTCCATCTACATCTGGGTAGGAACATGGTGCATTTGGCCACAGCCCACCAACCCAGAGTTTGGTTCCCTCACAAACCTCTCCAGAAGTACACAGATGGAAATGTGGATTTTTTTTTTTCAGCAGAGAAGTTTATACATAATCCTATTACTATCCTAGGCACCTATTAAATATGATTGAAACAACGCCCATTGGAAGTCTTAAAACCTTAACCACCAGTTTTACTTCTAAAATAAAGTAAACTGCCAAAAGTTCTGATAAAAGTGACAATTTATATTTTTAAGTAGTACAACTGGAATTTTCCTATAGCTGTAGACAAAGGAATTCTTACTCAGATAAGTAGAAGAGCACCAATAAATTTAAGGTAGCTTATGCAAGTTAGGCACTAATGAATGTCATCTTCTGTTTTGTCATGAAAAAAGATCTTTCTGCTGCTAAAGGAGACTGATTTAGATTATGAATAGCTGTAGTGATTTGCAAAAATGGCTCCAGAGAGATAGAATGAGACTCCATATACTCATGGCACTTGAGGTTTCTGCCCTTTTTGTTGAAAATTAATTTGTCCTGTGGGTTATTGGATTCTAGCTCAGCCAATGTATATTGCTCAGTCATCACAAATTTACTTAAAATTTAGTGTAGCTGAAGTTCATTCAACAAGACAAAAGTCTACAGTTGAAAGCTTCTAAAAATCTTTTTTAAAAACTGGCTAACAGTATAATTGAAAGTGCTGGTGTCTAAGTAGATTCACATAATGTTTTGCAGGCATCGATATGGACTATATTACTATGTGAGAAATAGGTTTTTCTCTTGTTTCCCAGGAAAAAGCAGACAGGGAGGATTTATCATTCTTTGGTAAGAGGACATTATGGTTCAGGGTTCCACATGCCAAAAAAACATAAATCCCTAAATCCAGGTTAGTTTCTGTCATGCATACCATCCATTTCACTCATTTACTTAGTTATGCAATTTCAAAACAAATATTTTAAAAAGCAAACAGATTATACAATTCCTAATGTCTCCAAATCCCAAATACATTACACTAGGAAAAAATTAAATATACACAAATTCTGTCTCCCTGTTTCAGCAACTCTTACCACAAGCAACTCACTTCCTACTTAGGACGCTGCACATGGAGGCTTACGGAGTAGGAGGGTCAGAGTAAAGAGGGTCACACTTCAGACATGGCATCAGGATACAAATCACTTCATCTTGACAAAAGGAACACTAGTTCAATGGCCGTGCTCCTTTTCCCAACAATAACGAGAGAGGAAAAAAGAGTATCCTTCAAGAGAGGCTATTGGGAGAAGATATAAAGGAGACATTAAAAAAGAACGAACAGCTCATTGTGGGAAACAGAGCACTTTTTAATTACTCCTTCCCTTAAAGTGAGTTTCCTTAATATAATCCGTATTTTTCATTTTTACACATTTAAATATGTACATTTAATACATTTACCTATGTGTGTGTTTGCTAGTCTTTTTTCCTTTTGAAAATCTAGATGAATCTCAAGACTTACTTATTAGTTAAAAAAAGAAATCACACTAGAGAACCTCAACTGTAATTAGGGCCATTGGGGTAGCTCTTAATTAAATTGATACACAGGAGGCAACAAACATTATTCGTTCATTTCATTTATACTTGAAGGATTACTAGATAATAAGACTGCTTTCTACTGCAATATTATAAAGTAATTGAGAGTTAAACCTAAATGGGTAAAAACATTAAGATGTGTCATCTCATTAAGAAAAGAAAGCACATACTATTTGGAATGACCTAGACTATAGTCCTGGACTTTTTTGGGTATCAGCTTTTGTTGTATCCTTGCACTTACATTACAATGGAACTACACAACTGGTGAAGTTCAAACTCTGAAGCCATCAGCTCTTTGCCTGAGGTACAGCTGCACAAAATGAGATAGAGTACTAACTAAATCACGGCACAACAGACTGGAAATTTTAGATTAATAAACTTGTTCTAGTACAGAACTAAATAACTTTTACAGTTTTATCTATGGTTATTTGTTTCTCTGAAGATTTATGGTCCTCACAACAGAGAAGCATTTTATCTTTCACTTTCCAGATTAAAGAGAGATGATTTTAAATAGGCTTTTGACTGGCATAATCTGGAATTGCAGATGATCTCAATTTTTTAAAAAATGCTAAAAGTGAACTTGCGAGTCAAATGAAAATGACTTTGTGCGTGTCGGGTGCCCAGGGAAGAAAATCTGCATACAGCTAAACAAGCCTGATCTTCTATTACCAACATTGATCCCCTCGCCCTGCCCTGAATCAGCCAGGTGCTATCTGTACATGCTAGCCGGAAATTAAAACTCTTCCTGCTGCTGCTGCTTTAATTGATTGATGCTAAAAGTTTAAAAAATAAAACCTAAGCTATTACAAAGCGCCTTTAACCAAGCCTTCTCCTTTGAAAGCAGGATCCTCAATTGAAACTGGCAGAGCACATTTTTAGGTTTCAAGCAGCTCTGTCATTCTACAAGGAATGTGTCTGCCACTTCACACGATAGCTTGTGCTGAAAGACATGTACTTTGAATCAGAGAATCAATAGAACACTTAATGGACAATTAGGAGAACAGCTGTAGGACTGTCAGAGCCCCATCTGTACACAGCTCAAACAGCAAGCCTGGACAGGGCCTGGAAAACAAAGTACACTGCTCCGGGGCACTGGCCCCAGTACAAAACCTCCCTTTCATTTCTCATTTAGTGTTAATATAGTGTTCTTTTTCATTACAAATTTTAACACGTGTAGAAAATTATGGAAATTGCTTAAGCCATTTGTCAACTTACATCATGTGAATTGATCAATAAATTTCACTACTTTGTTGTTAATGTAGATAAATTTTGGCATTTAATTAAGCTCCAGTGAAAATGTGGCCACTTTTAATTTCAGCAGACGCTGTCGTTCCATTTGTAATACATGAGTACAGGGGCAAATACAACCCAATCATGAATTATCACTAAATATTTATAGACAACACAGCAATTCTGAAAATAGACACAGAAGATTTTTACAATGAAACCATCACTGTGTGCAAAATCTGAACTAGGTGGTGATGAGCTCCAGTAGGAGCTGCGAACAGAATCATAGTATTGTAGCTCAGCAAAAGAATTATATTTGCATATTTTTCTCTCTCCATCCTGCCTCCACAGACTATGTCCCTTATCACGCAGAAATCATTTCAAATTCTTTTCACAGAATTGTTTCAGATGTTGAAAGATAGTTCTGTGGAAGCATATGAAAACTTAGAAAATAAAACAAAAATCTTATTCTTTTATTTACTTCTTTTTTTTTTTACTAAATGCATTTGGGTACACTCGGGAGGCTTCTCTGAACGGGTGGGAGGAAAACCTGATGACGCTTATTTCACGCATGCTTTGGATTTGGGATGTAAGGTTGGTCAAGAGGCTGGGACGGGGAAAGGAAACAAGATTCCAGACAATGGAAAGAGCAGAATGAACTTTTTAAGCATCTTCCATATGGGCTGCAGGGCCCCAAGATGAAATCCTGCTTCTGACAGCCAGAAGTCCTATAGCCTTAAGCCTCCGTGGCACAGTCTGACATGATAAACTGCTGTGTCTCATTTGAGGGGGACAGGCTGCCTCGTGGTGATTCTGCTGGAGCCTTCAGGGAAAAGGGGATTCGAAATCACATCACTGTCTGTACAGTGTGATCCACTCCGTAACGCCCATTCTCACCATTGTCTAAATGCTTCAGCAGGAGGGCTCTGCTGGCTGTGCAATTAGTGCATTTGCAGCAGAAGAGCAGGTCTGAGTGCCTGTGTGCGGTGCCTTTGTAAGGATTAAAAAAAAATAAAGTTAGGGAAATCAAAGCTGATCCCTCATTTCTATTTTTGCAATGTCTCCACATCAAATTGGCCAACCCTGCTGAGGCAGTTTGGCACTTTCTGCTGTTCTGGCAGAGAAGTACCTGGTCAGAGAAGATGATTCTCTAAATTCAGACTCTATCAGAGAAATTAGAATTAAGCAGCCAAAGGGAAAATGGATTGGGTCTTCTTGCTGAACCAAATCACACATCTACATTCCCAGCCAAAAGTCTCTCTCTGGCTCACTCTCACATGTTCATATTTCTTTTCATTCCAAAATTTCGATTTCCTAGGACTTGAGACCTTGTTTTTATACCCCTAAAAAGTAGAAGGGGCTGGAAAATCCACCTCAGCCCTAATGTATAAAATTAGGGATCTTTTTGTAATCTCTGAAATCTAGGATTTCACAAAATCATAATCCTAGCATTTTTCTGAGTCTGTGAATTTCTTCAGGTGAAACTGAGGAAAGATATAGGTTAGTGC
>JAQQAC010002837.1:52873658-52886013 GCA_029783875.1 Phataginus tricuspis | reverse complement strand
TTCCACATTGAAACCTGAAAGCTCCATAAAGTAAGTCAATATTTTGTTTTCAGAGTAACAATATTATTTGCCTTCATTATAAATAGAATTCATTTGAGACAATGATTTTTCAAATAAAAGGATTAAAATAATCCCATTAAAACCAAAACAAAGGCATTTTATGTTCTCACATCTTTATTAAAGTATATAATCCTGGCTCAATAACTCTTATACTTTTATATCACAAATTTGCCTTTTAGTAACACCCAATACACTTAAGGCAGATTTACCTTACAGATGACCTCAGCTTCTGAAAACCACTACACTGATTTATACACATAGCAAAAATCACATAGAGGAGCTTCTACTGATACCTTTCTTGGTCCTTATCTTTAGATGTAAAAACTGCATAAAAAGAAGAGTTCCCATAAAATTTAATTTTTGAGATAGGAAAAAAACACAACTGCTATCTTACAATTGCCTTTAGCTGATCTGATTGGATGCAGTTATTAGTAAGTCAGCCTTTAAATTTGTGGGGGAAACCAGTACTTTATATTCACTCCAAGCTCAACAGCAAGCAAAATGAGGAGCCATTATGAAAGCACATTGCTAAGTATTACCTTAACTCATGACTCTGCTTATATAATTGTATGTATGCCACAGCTAACGATCACTATTTAATATATCAAGATACATCCAAATGTGTCCTTTGGTTGTATTAATGTCAGAAGGCTAGGTAGCACTGAAGATTATTCTCTGGTCATAGGATAATTACTATAATGTGAAGCTTTTGAAAGTATTTGGTAATCCCAATTTTGGAGCTGATGTCACAAAACCTTCAGGAGACCAGTGACCTTAGTAAAAGAACTCGAAGACTGGCAGGCTTGCAATTAAGGTAGAGTTATCATTAGCAGATCTTAGGGAAATAGGAATGCAGTCAGAATCACTTGGTGTTTATTAAGAATCAAGATTAAATCATTTCTCTTTCAGAAAAATATCTTTAGAACTTGTATGTTTACAAATGTTCTTTTTTTAAAGAACATACAAAATTAAGATATTTGTAAAAATACACCAGTTTCAAGTATACTTGTTTCTCTTCGTTTTCCCCTTTCAGAAGCATTCTTTTCACCAAGCACAAATATGCTAATCTTTAAAGCAAGACAAACTCTTCTGTGCTAAATCTTTTCAATCTTTTCTTTTCATCCTCTGAGAAAAGGTCTTCCTCATTGGTTGTAGAAGATGTAAAATCATAGTCTCTGGAATGACCATTTACGAAAGTAAATAAGGGATATTTCTCCTTAGAAGAAATTCTCAGCATCTGTAACAGAAAGTACAGAAGAATCCTTTACTGGATGCAATAGTGCATAGTAGGACCACATGAAGACATCTATTGTTTTAGCCTTGAATCTCTCGTTAGCTTCTCTCATGTACATTTATCCAGTGCCCCTGCATTACCATTCTGGCCAAAAAACAGAAGCTCACCAATATTTTAGAGTTTATTTATAACTAAATATCTGCTTCTCCATCAGGACTAGACCATCAAAACTTAAGTATCTTATCATTTCTATTCCACCCCATCCCAAAGTAAGTCTTCTAGTCATACTACTTTAAAGGCTTACTACAGAATTAAGATTTATCTTTGTTTGGTAGTAAAAGGCAATGAAACAAAACACTATCACTGACTACAGTAAAATATTGTGAAAAACTGTTTGGTACCATAACAGAAAAAATGTCAGAAAATCCATTCTAATTCCAGTTCTTACAACTTACCTCAATGTGACCTTGGACAGATCACTCTCGCTGACCATCATCTATAAAATTAGGCAAAAGATACCCAATGTCTTTAACTTAAGGAATTGTTAAATTGACCAAAGGCAATAATAAAAAGTTATGTTTAAAAATTAAGTTTGATCCTTTCAAAGATTCCTATATTTGAAAAAATACTTCTGCAATAATCTAGTCAACATGAAAATAGTATTCTTATACTAATAATCCCCTCTTTACATATTACCTTCTAAAGTTACAGTACATATTTAGGAGTTTTGAAAAAAAGCAGTACCTGGAATTTTGTGGAGAACACCGACACCTTTATAATCTGTCAATTTGGGATTTACTGACAAGCCAACAACCCATTCTAAACCATTTAAAATCTTTCTGTTAAACAAGTTCTATTAAAAAATTAAAACGATTTTCAATGAAAAAAATAAAGTTTTGAATGAAGCCTGTTTTGAAAGAAACAAATTTTTCAATAGATAACCAGGACCTATAAGAATTCTGAAAATAAGAAGGGGATTGAGGGATATTATCATTGGTACACACGGTGTAGGGGAGTCACAGGGAAGACAGTGTAGCACAGAGAAGACAAGTAGTGACTCTGTGGCATCTTACTTCGCTGATGGACAGTGACTGCAATGGGGTGTGTAGGGGGGGACTTGATATTATGGGTGAATGTAGTAACCACAATGTTTTTCATATGAAACCTTCATAACAGTGTATATCAGTGATACCTTAATAATAAATAAATAGTAGGGTCTATTATAATAATAAAAAAAGAATTCTGAAAACTTTTTGTGATTTACAGAGAATGCTGAAAAAAATACACAGTACTTATACATCATTAATCATGATCAATTAATTATAATTTGTTTTAAAAGGGTAATTTATGGATAAAAACTAAATTCTCCCAAATGTCAATATTCAAGTGAAGGATCATCAAATTCTTATACATTTACAGATTCTCTTGAAACAGGGCTAAAATAAATATATAGCCCTAGCGTAAAGTGTTAAATTAAAAATATTTCAATGAGACAATTACTATTAAGTACATTTTTAATTGAATAGGATTGAATCATTTAAAAAGAATCAAGCACTTAAACTAGAAAATCACATCCTATAGTTTATATTGTGCTAATTTATACACTGCTCAAATTTATTGCATTTACATTCTATTAAAAAAAGGAGGGGGAAGAAAGAAGGCAAAAATAAGGAAAATGAAAATAGAGATGGGGCAGGCACTGAGCAGTCATCTTCACCAATGACTAGAATACAGTACAGAACTGTTGTCATTTTTGTATTCATTTACTATCACTTTTAGAATAGTCCGCTATCTAATGTGCAGGTATCATTGTACTGCTTTCAGATCAACACAGCAGAGCTAGCATTATCATCTCTTCATCCTCTCTTTCAAGATGAAGGAAAAAAAACATTTAGATATATTAGTTGCTCATCAACTAAGATTCAGATCTGTGCATCAGAAAGGAAATCTCGACCCTTTAATTATAAAAGACACCTACTGTTTGCAAACCCACTTGCAATGTAAGGCATTCTTATGCATATTTATTGATTCAGGTTTGCCTATTTTCATTTTTCTAACTTTTATGAGTTTATTTAAAAATATTTTTAAAGATTATCCAGTGAAAAATACATTAAAGGCTTATTCAAATGAGTTGAAAACTTAGGTCCACACAAAAACTTGCAGACAGATGTTTATAGCAGCTTTATTCATAATTGCCAAAACTTGGAAGCAACAAAGATATCTGTCAGTAGGTGAATAGATAAATAAACTGTGCTATATCCAAACAACAAAATATGACTCAGAATGAAAAAAAAAATGAACTCATCAAGCCATAAAATGACATGGAAGACCCTGAAGTCTTCATAAGTGAAAGAAGCCCATCTGAAAGGCTACATACTGTATGATTCCAATGATACGACATTCTAGAAAAGGTAAAACTATGTAGACAGTAAAAGATCAGTGGTTGCCAGGGATTAGAAGGTAGGGAGAGATAAATAGGTGGGACACAGAGAATTTTTAGGGCAGGGAAACTATTCTGCATGACACCATAATGGTGGATACATGTCATTATACATTTGTCAAAACCCATAGAATGTATAATGCCAAGAGTGAACCTCTGTGTAAATTATAGACTTTGAGTGATAAAGATGTGTCAATGTAGGTTCATCAATTGTAACAAATGTCTGGTGGGGGATGTTGACAGTGGGGGGAAGGGAGTATATGGAAACTTTCTACATTTTCCATTCAATTTTGCTATGTACCTATAACTGCTCTAAAAAATAGTCTATTAAAAGTATATATTAAAGGATAATTGCGTTGAACAATAGTAGGTACATGATAACCTATCAGCACAAAAACATGGCATGGCTGGGAAGAAATAATTTTACTACAAATAAAAATGGAAATGCCAAAGGGGACTTTAGAAATTATCGAGCTCACTCTCATTTCACAAGGGATTTAAACTACTTTCCCAAGATGACTTTGTAATAACAGCAGCAACAAAAAGAGATAAATTGACAAAGAATTATCAACATAACTTTCAAACACTTTTCATAACTCTAACTATCATTACCAAGAATGTTTTTTCAGACTGCTTTTTGAAAAAGAATAACCATTAGTTGGAAAATGTAATTCTGAAAACCTTTATCAAAAGTGAAAACTTCAGTTCTCTTTTTTATGTTACAAGAAAGAACATATCATAAAAATCTTAAAGTCCCTCCATAATGGAGAATACAAAATACACACAAAAATTCCAAATTAGGTTTATTTATATGATATGGGTTATTATCAATTGAGATACTATACAAAATAAAAGATAATGAAAGTTATTTAATAACTTGGGAAATATTTATTATATAATGTTAAAAGAAAAAAGAATAGAATGCTATATATAAAATTTAATCTCAATTATGTTAAAATAATTTTAAATATGTATTTTCAAAAAGACTAAAAGGAAATACAACAAAATATTAAGTTACCTCTGAATAAAAGAATTAGTGGGTTTTTTAATACTTCTGATTTCCGAACTTTCTATTATGTATTTCTTATACAGTTAGGAGAAAACCATTTTTTAAGAAAAATTTTAGATAACTGAATTTACTAGTTACACTCAACAATAACTTTAGAATAGGCAATTCCTCTGTTCTATTTTATTAACATAGCCAAAGATATACTGAAGCAGCTTTATTATCTAAAAGACAAGTCATGGATTTCTTTTCAGGAGGTCAAATATTTTATCACATTTTTCCTATGTACTAAGTTGACAGATTAAAAAATTTACAAAGTAAAAGGCTGGAGGACAGAAGTTAAGCAATTTCTTCTATCATAAAGCTAGTAGTTGTAAATAAGAACAGAAATAGAACCAGGAGATGATCTCTTCACCCCAGGCCAAAATCTCTTCCACTAGTCTCTGCCACCACACATGTAAAATTACACCAAGTATAGAGCAGTCTATGCCTATGTAGTCTACGTTTACCACAGTGGAATGGCATTTTATGTAGGGGTTAAGTTCTAAAAGTCAGCCCATAATGTGAAAATTAAATATAGTCAAAATCAATATAGTCAAAATTACCTTAAAAAAGCCTTTAAATTGTTTAAAGGGTGTTACACATTATTTTGTATGCAACCCTATTCAGTAACATGTATTAAGTAATATAGTACATGATAGTCATGTACAGTATATAGTAAAGTGTACACATGGAAAAATATATCCTTATTTTATTGTAAGAGTTCATGTAGTTGAACTGAAGTTAAATGTGTGTGGTGTCAATCCCACTGTCTGTTCACTAATCAATTTTAAATCGCTGTAACTCAACTTTTACTCCTCACTGTACTGAAAATACCCTCTTCTGGTACTCAAATAAGAAGGCCTTTTATTAGTTCCTATTCTCTTGATATTTCTATAGTAATTGACAGATCAGAGCATTTCTTAAGATATTCACTTCCCTTGATTTCTGTAATATTTTGCTTTCCTGGTTCTCCTTATATTTTCTGAACTATTTCATCCCTATCCTCTTCATTGACTCCCCTTATTCTCTGTTAGACTTTATTATCACCCATGTTACAGATGAGGGAATTGAAATACTGCGGAGTTAGGTGACCTGTATAAGTTCACACAGTTAGTCACTGACAGAGCCAGGATCCAAGCTTAAACAGCTTGATTCTGTTATAACCACTATATTATACCACCTCCTGCAGTAAGTGGGGGCATGTTGCAATTTCAACTCGAAATGATCCATTTCTTCCTCCCAAATTAGCTCCCTTCCAGACTTCCTATTTCTATTGTTGGTAACATCATTTATATTAATTAGGAATGGGTTTTGTTGCCAAGTGACAAACAAACAAAAACAACAATGGCTTTAAGAAACAGGAATTGTTTTTAATTACATAATAAAAAGTCTGATATTGCTAGCTTTGGTTAACTGATGTCCAACAGTTTCTACAGTTCTCTTGGCCCCCATTCCTGCAGGATCAAAAAGGACTGCTGAACCCCCAGGTGTTGAGTTTGCATTCAAGGTGGGGGCAAGCAGATGAGGGCATTGCATCTTTATGCACCTCATCAGAGGAGCAAAAGCTTTCCCAGAAACCCCCAGCACACATCCACCTGTATTTCACTGGCTAAACTGTACCTAAGTACAAGAGAGCCCAAGAAACATGAGTATTTGTGTGAGTACGTTCTTTCCCCAAATAAAAAGCAGGATTCTTTTATCAAAAAAGAAAGAGAGGTGGATAATGAACATGTGACGATGCTTACACAGCACTCAGAGAGGAGAAACATGATAAAAATAAAACAGGGTAATGTGGTAAGGAAGGAATGAAAGGCTTCTGTAGACTGTATAGTCAAAAAAGGCCAAGCTGAGACTTAAGTGACAATAAGGAGTCAGACACAGAAGTTGTAGAAGAGCACTCTCAGAGGAAAAATCAGCTGCTATAAAGCCCAGCACACTCAGCATATTCAAAGAACAGAGAGAAGGCCCGCGTGGCACAAGGGTAGAGGAAAGAGGAAGAATGATACACAAAAGCCAGACCACCCACATTAACAAGTGTTTAAGTTTCACTGTTTCCTTAAACATTCTACCCTATAAATATGCTACCATCAACATCCCATAACATTCTACCTCAGCACTTCTGCTCCTGATGTTCTTATCATCAAGTCACCCTTCATACTTCCTCTCTGATTGTTATAAACTCTATCAGGCCTTTCAGTTTCAGCCCAAGTTTTGCTGACAAGTATCTCAGTCCATAGTGATTATGCCTTTCTCAAAGTCCTATAGATTTGTCTAGTAGAGAATTAGGGATTATATCAGTGATTATGGAACTCTGCCTCAATTCCAAATCTGGCTGATACTTACAAACTATGTGACCCTGGGCAAGTTATTTAACCAGACTGTTTCATTTTCCTCGGCTGTAATACGTCAGCATTAATGGTATTTATCTCACAGAGTCATGATCATTAAACCAGTTAATATGTAAAGTACTTGGAAGATTACCTGGCATCTAACATGTTGACCATTATTATTATTATATGCTATTATTATATTAGTTTTTTGGCATTTATTAAATATACTATTTGAGAGTCATTTATTTTAATATCTATTTCATGTCTTCCCAATTAAATAATAAGCCCCATAGGATTTAAAAGAAATCAGAGTTCTTATTATTAAATCCCACAAATGAAAAAGACCTTTCAAAGAAAAACATCCCTCAGATTTCACTTGGAGAATATAGAAATAGAAGGAGGGGAAATACAATCATGAACATAAACTTAAAACACGGAGGTATTTACAAAAAGGCGTTTACCAAAATAGCAATGAGTATGGGACATTGTGTACCACTGGAGAATATGGTAATGTTTGCTCCAAAAGAAGAAGCAAACTTACTCTCTTACTCTATGATGAAGGAGTAAAAGTTACACGGAGGCTGATTCCAAATCAATGTAAGAAAAGCATTTTAACAATAAAGGTCTGCCAAAACCTGAAAAGTTGTCCAAGGAAAATAATTAGCTCACAATTACCTGAAGTAAAGATTAGGTAGCCAACTATCTGGATCATGGATTAATATATAAATAGGAAACCCTATAGCACAGTGTTTATGAGAACATATTGAGTTAAACTGTCTGAGGATGCAAACTTCAACACTACCATTTATTAGGTGTGACCTTTGTGAAAGTACTGAACTTTTGTGTGTAAAAGATTCCTCATCTGTACAATGAAGATAATAGTACCTACCTCAGCAGGTTTGTGCAGATTACGTGAAATAATGTATATAAAGTACCTAGCACAATATCTGACATATGGCAAGGATTCAACAAACGTTAGCTTTGGACTGAAAATTCTCTAAGATCTCTTGGATCTCTAGGATTCAATGGCTATAATATAAATTTTGTTCTGTAGCTAGAGGACAACTGGCCATGATACATAATTTTTCCTGTGCTGCCATCTTTTCCATAATCAAATGATTTACTTCCTAATGCTCAAATTTTTTATTTGAGATTTTCTGGCCTCAAACATCAGCACTCTTAGGTAGTAAGTTTATCACTGAACAAGAGTATATTATTTGATGATAATCATCAGGCTGAGGACAAGTGAAAAAAAGAAGAAAATGGGAATGTGAGTTAAGATAAAAATAAACATCAGGTCCTTTACAGGACAGCAGAGAAGATAAGATCTAAATTCAGGCACTGGGAGGATGTGTTGGCAGGATATTCACCCTGCAGAACTTGGGAGAGGAACAGTGTATAAAGGCAGAAAAACAGGCGTGAGACACAAAACTAAAAACAAAGAAACTGATTAAAAGCCTATATATAGACTTAATTCTCATGTCTCTCTTTGCAACTAAATGCCCTTTTTGCTCCCCACTAGCATGCCACATACAGGAAAATAAAGATTTATGCTTTGGAAAAAACAAATAAAGATATCGACTCTAGTACACAAGGCACAGTGAGACTACAAAAGCTAAGAAATTAAGGGACAGTCTAAAATACTGAACTGTAGGGCCCTCAGCACCCTTTACTTCCTGCTCCTGGGGCCCCAGCAGGCAACACACATTCCACATGAAGATGGCAGAATTTTTCTCTGAAAAAATGAAACAACTCCAGAGAAAAGATTACCACTTATTAACATTTGTGTATCAACCAATGAAAAGGCAAGCTTATCACCTGATCACCTAATATGAAGGTCACCAGTTAAGAAGCCATGTTCAAACATACAGAACTTCTACTCAGCTCTTTACTGCCTTACTCTTAAGTATAGTCACATATGATCACCAGTCATTTGGGGGAAAGCATCCAACAGAAAACTGAAAGATTAAAACAAATGAACAAAAACAGAAAAAGGATCCAAAAGGAATTATAAACAGCAAAAAAAAGTAGAAGAAAATTTCAAAATTACTATAATTAATTTCTTCAAGGAGAAGAGGAGATAATCCACTCATTAAAAAAGAATACAATGAAAAGGCAATGATGGAAAAATATAAATAATTCCTAGAAATTTAAATATCATAATTGAAATTTAAGAACAACAGAAGAGTTAGAACATAAACAGAGAAAATCTCCCAATACAAAAAGATGAAGACAAGGGAAACAGAAGCAAAAAG
Organism: Phataginus tricuspis; assembly: GCA_029783875.1. Taxonomy (NCBI): domain Eukaryota; kingdom Metazoa; phylum Chordata; class Mammalia; order Pholidota; family Manidae; genus Phataginus; species Phataginus tricuspis. Next base: position 52,876,646 of record JAQQAC010002837.1, on the reverse strand, counting down.
GATAGAAAAATTAGAGGAGCAACTCAGAAGGTCCAACAACTGTATATTAAGAGTTCCAGGAAGAAAGAATACAGAAAACAAAAGAGAGGAAATAATGTTTTTTTTTTAATTTCAAGAAAGTTTTGCAGAATGGAAGGAAACAGGACGATCAGTGAAAAAGAATGCAAACCAAGACACATAATGAAATTTCAGAATATTAGGGATAAATAATAATACCTAACATTTTATACAGTGTCTACCATAAACCAGGCACTAATTCATTAAGTCATTTAATCCTCATAATTATGCTACAGAGAGATGTAGCAATTATTATTTTCATTCCATGAGAAAACTGAGGCACAGGAAGATTAGGCAATATGACCAGGGTAGAAAACAATCAGGTGGTGGAGCTGGTATTTAAACCTGAAAACTTTTAAAGAGATAAAAAGTTTACATTCAGAAGAAAAGAATCCAGAATGACATTAAACTTCTCAGTAGCAACATGGATGCTAGAAGGGAGTAGAACAATGTCTCTATAGCTCAGGGGAGAAATTATTTTCTTTCCAGAATTCTGTAACAAATCAAATAATCAATAAATTCAAAAATAGAATAAAGATGATCAGACATGCAAGAATTAAAAATCTTTACCATCTATGCATCTTTTCCTTAGGAAGGTACTAGAAACTATGTTTCAGCAAAACAAGGGAGCAAATTAAGGAGAGATTCATAAGACAGGGGATCCAATTCAGGAAAGTAGCATTAGGAAGTTCCAAACAGACAACTCTGTATCAGGTCTAGAGAACAGTTAAGACTAGAGCAAACAGAAAACAGAGAGGAAAGTCTCCAGAAAAGAAAGGTAAAAAAAAAACCAATAGATTTTTCTTACATTCGTACTCAAGAAAAATTTGCTGCTAGGTATTTGACGGATTATGAGTGAACCTTTAGAAAAAGTATTAATTGGTACAAAGAAAACTGAAGAAATGAAAAGGGAGGGTGTATAGTATTAGCTCCAAGAAAAAAAAAAGGTAGAAAAAAAAGAAATGTAATTTAGCACATTATATCATTAGTGAACAACATTTTGGAGGTATGATAACATGAACACTGGAGAGTGATTTGACCAAAATCTGTGGGAGTGTGGCTGGGAGAAAGAGAAATAGGGTGAAGGGGTATGAGAGGAAAGCTAAATCCTAAACAGGAAACTGATAGATAATATCTAAAATGGAATAATTAAGAAATGGCAGAATAATCAAGAAAAAGCATATTACTTAGAAATATAGAGGGTAAAGTAATAGCTGAAAGAGTTAAATTGACTATCTCTGAGGAGGTACTCTGTGGAATGAGGAGTAACAAGGAAAGGGACTCCTATGTTTCAGCATAAGCTATTTATTGCGATTTCAGTTTTTAAAACGTGTGTATTACTTGGATTAAGATGAAAATTAATTTCTTGGCCTGAACATATTTTGGGCTATGTATTAGCAAATGGACTATTATAATAGAAGATAAAGACACAGCAATGTAAGGTAAATACAACAGAAGAAATAGGTGAAAACACACTAGATTTCCTATAATTCAATCACTGAGCTCCTTGCTCATGTGTAAGAAAAACTAATAACAAAATCTCTTTAATTCATTCCTTCATTCAACAAATAATTTATTGAACTCCTACAACGCATCAGGCATTTCTAGGCACTGGGACACAGTAATGTAGAAAACCAACAAACACCCCAGCCCTTCTCCATATTACATTCCAGTGAAATAGAAAGGTGATAAATAAGCATAATGTGACACAGCAGAATATATATGTGTGTGTGTATATATGTTTGTGCATTTAAATGAACGTGCAAAAGAAAAGAGTAAAATAAGGAAAGAAGGAAAAAATAAACGCATAAAGGATGGCCAGGGAAGGCCTAAGAAGGTGACACTTGAGTAAAGACCTGATTAAAATGAGGGAGGGAACCATGAGAATATCTTCAGAGAGAAAAATGCAGGCACAAGAAAACAAACAGAATACTTTAAAGAGAATGGGACCTAGCATTTTCAAGGAGATTAGTGGACTTGAGAGAGCTAGGAGAGGGGTAGGAGATGAGGTCAGAGAGGTAATGGAGGTGGAGGGAGACTATTTACATAAGGCCTTAAGGGTCACTATAAGAGCCTTTCCCTCTGAGTTGGAAAGCTAATGTAGAGTTTTGAATAAAAAGTAACACAATATTAGTTACATTTTAACAAAATCAGTCTGGTTGCTATTTATTAAGAAAAGACTATAGAAAGAACAAAAGGAGATCAGTTATAAAGCTACGGCAATAATCCCAAGTAAAATATGATGGTGGGCCAGGGTAATAATGGTAGTGGTGATAACTTACCAAATTCTAAATTTATTCTTCAAGAATGATGTTACGCCTCCTACACTGCTGGTGGGAATGCAAATTAGTACAACCATTGTGGAAAGCAGTATGGAGATTCCTCAAAAAACTCAAAATAGAAATACCATTTGACCAAGGAATCCCACTCCTAGGAATTTACCCTAAGAATGCAGCAGCCCAGTTTCAAAAAGACAGATGCACCCCTATGTTTATTGCAGCACTATTTACAATAGCCAAGAAATGAAAGCAACCTAAGTGTCCATCTGTAGATGAATGGATTAAGAAGATGCGGTACATATAAACAATGGAATACTACTCAGCCATAAGAAGAAAAAAATCCTACCATTTGCAACAACATGGATGGAGTTAGAGGGTATTATGCTCAGTGAAATAAGCCAGGCAGAGAAAGACAAGTACCAGATGATTTCACTCATTTGTGGAGTATAAGAACAAAGAAAAAAACTGAAGGAACAAAACAGCAGCAGACTCACAGAACCCAAGAACAGACTAATAGTTACCAAAGGGAAAGGGACTGGGGAAGAAGGGTGGGAAGGGAGAGTTAAGAGGGTAAAAGGGGTATTACGATTAGCAGACGTAAGGTAGGGGGGGCATGGGGAGGGCTGTACAACTCAGAGAAGACAAGTAGTGA
>JAQQAC010002837.1:52824443-52873558 GCA_029783875.1 Phataginus tricuspis | reverse complement strand
GACCTGATGAAGGGGGTAGTTTAATCACCATAATATTGCACATGTAATTGTAGGTTAAAGATACCAAAATAAATTGTAAAAAGAAAATAACAATTAAAAAAAAAGTAATCAAAAAAAAAAAAGAATGATGTTACGATTTGTGTACATGGGTTGTAAGATAGTGCAAGGGAACCAAGATGACTCCAAGTTTTACACTGAATACCCAGAAAAATGGGATTGCTATTTATTAACAAAATTCTTTTCATTTGGTTTATTTTACTTTACATTTAAAATTTAGTAACAAAATTTCTTTGGATGAATTTATTATAAAATTGCAACCCCAGGGAGAGGGCTCAAGATAGTGGCGTGAGCAGGGTGGTGGAACACTTCTCCCAAAACCATATATATTTTTGAAAATACAACAAATACAACTATTCCTAAAAGAGAGACCAGAAGATACAGCACAACAGCCAGGCTACATCTACATCTGCGAGAACTCAGCATCTCACGAAGGTGGTAAGATAAAAGCCATGACGCGGCGGGACCCAAGCACTTCCCCTACCCCAACTCACTGGCGGGAGGAAAAGAATCAGAGTGGGGAGGGAGTGGAAGCACAGGACTGCTAAATAACCAGCCCTGGTGATCTGCACCGGAAGCCCAGACACACATCGCATGGTGTACTGGATATTAGATAAACAGAAGGGCAAGATCCGAGACAGGGACAGCGAGTGGGTCCCAACAGCTGGCTCCTCTGGGACAAAAGAAAAGCAGGCACTTTTTAAAAAGTCTTAAAGGGACGAGGGCCCAACAGCTGAACAAAATCGTCCCAGCACACTCAGCCGAGCAGGCTGGAAATCTTGAGGAACTTTGGGCCCCCTAACCCCCTGCGGGAAAGCAGTCCCAAAGCCCCTCACAGTGATAAGCAGCCTGCCATTAGTTCCCCCGGCCGGTGCTGCAAACAGACCAGCTAACCTGCCACAGCTGCAGAGCAGCCAGAGAGCAGCCTCGCCCACAGCAACCACACAGAGTCTCCTCCCAGCACGCAGCTAACCAGGATGGACAGCAGAAGCTGGAACAAGGTCCAGAAGGCACGAAGGGATGCCGTCCCTGCAGTAGAACACACCTGGCATGGCTGCCACCCCCCGCAGTGCTCTAGGCTAGCCTGGGGGCACCCCTGCCCATGGCAGCTCAGTAGATTATCAAAGAGACTGCCTCGCAGTGTGGGGGTAACAGGCACAGGCTGCAGAGAAGGGCAAGGTGAACAACAAGCAGGAAGGGACTTTGTTCTCCCAGCTGACACACGTACCACCTGCCTGCGACCACTCCTATCGCCATGAAAAGAAAAAAGAATCTGGTCCAGTCAAAAATCACTCAGACATCTCCAGAGAGAGGGCCTGGTGGGATAGATTTAACCAATCTTCCTGAAAAAGAATTCAAAATAAAAATTATAACCATGCTGATGGACCCACAGAGAAATACGCAAGAGCTAAGGGATGAAATCCGGAGGGAGATTACAGAAAGGAAACAATCAATAGACGGGCTTAAGAGCAGACTGGAAGAGGTTTAAGAGACTGTTAATGGAATAGAAATCAGAGAACAGGAGTACAGAGAAGCTGAGGCAGAGAGAGATAAAAGGATCTCTAGGAATGAAAGAATATTAAGAGAACTGTGTGACCAATCCAAATGCAACAATATTCGCATTATAGGGGTACCAGAAGAAGAAGAGAGAGAAAAAGGAATAGAAAATGTCTTTGAAGAAATAATTGCCGAAAACTTCCCCAAGCTGGGGAAGGAAACAGTCTCTCAGATCACGGAAGCCCACAGATCTCCCAACACAAGGGACCCAAGAAGGACAATACCAAGACATTTAATAATTAAAATGGCAAAGATCAAAGGCAAGGACAGAGTATTAAGGGCAGCCAGAGAGAAAAAAGATCACCTACAAAGGAAAACACATCAAGCTATCATCAGACATCTCAACAGAGACCTTAGAGGCCAGAAGAGAATGACATGATATATTTAACGCAATGAAACAGAATGGCCTTAAACCAAGAATACTGAATCCAGCACGATTATCACTTAAATTTGAGGGAGGGATAAACAATTCCCAGACAAGCAAAAGTTAAGGGAATTTGCCTCCAACAAACCACCTCTACAGGATATTTTAAAGGGACTTCTCTAGATGGAAGCACTCCTAAGGCTAAATAGATGTCACCAGAGAAAATAAAATCACAGCAAAGAAAGCAGACCATCCAAATACCACCTAAAGGCAAAAAGTAAAATCAACTATCCACAAAAACAGTCAAAAGAAACACAAAAGAGCACAGAATAAAACACCTAACATATAAAGAATGGAAGAGGAAGAATAAGAAGGGAGAGAAATAAAGAATCATCAGACTGTGTTTATAATAGCTTAATAAGAGAGTTAAGTTAGACTGTTAGATAGTAAAGAAGCTACCCTTAAACCTTTGTAACGATGAATCCAAAGCCTGCAATGGTAATAAGTACATACCTATCGATAATCACCCTAAATGTAAATGGACTGAATGCACCAATCAAAAGACACAGAGTTACTGAATGGATAAAAAAGCAAGACCCATCTATATACTGCTTACAAGAGACTCACCTCAAACCGAAACATATACACAGACTAAAAGTGAAGGGAAGGAAAAAGATATTTCATGCAAACAACAGGGAGAAAAAACCATGTGTTGCAGTACTTGTATCAGACAAAATAGACTTCAAAATGAAGAAAGTAGCAAGAGATAAAGAAGGACATTACATAATGATAAAGGGGTCAGTCCAACAAGAAGATATAACCATTATAAATATATATGCACCCAATACAGGAGCATCTACATATATGAAACAAACACTAACTGAATTAAAGGAGGACATAGAATGCAATGAATTCATTTTAGGAGACTTTAACACACCACTCACTCCAAAGGACAGATCAACCAGACAGAAAATAAGTAAGGACACAGAGGCACTGAACAACACACTAGAACAGATGGACTTAACAGACATTTACAAAACTTTACACCCAAAAGCAGCAGGATACACATTCTTCTCAAGTGCACATGAAACATTTTCCAGAATAGCCCACATACTGGGCCACAAAAAGAACCTCAGTAAAATAAAAAAGATTGAAATTCTACCAACCAACTTCTCAGATCACAAAGGTATAAAACTAGAAATAAATTGTAGAAAGAAAACAAAAAGGCTCACAAACACATGGAGGCTTAACAACATGCTCCTAAATAATCAATGGATCAATGACCAAATTAAAACGGAAATCAAACAATGTATGGAGACAAATGACAACAACAGTAAAAAACCCCAACTTCTGTGGGATGCATCAAAGGCAGTACTAAGAGGAAAATATACTGCAATCCAGGCCTATTTAAAGAAGGAAGAACAATCCCAAACGAATAGTCTAAAGTCACAATCATTGAAATTGGAAAAAGAAGAACAAATGAGGCCCAAAGTCAGCAGATTGAGGGACATAATAAAGATCAGAGAATAAATAAATAAAATTGAGAAGAATAAAACAATAGAAAAAAAATCAATGAAACCAAGAGCTGGTTCTTTGAAAAAATAAACACAATAGATAACCCCCTAGCCAGACTTATTAAGGGAAAAAGAGAATCTACACACATAAACAGAATCAGAAATGAGAAAGGAAATATCATGATGGACACCACAGAAATACAAAGAATTATTAGAGAATACTATGAAAATCTATACGCTAACAAACTAGATGACCTAGAAGAAATGGAGAACTTTCTAGAAAAATACAACCTTCCAAGACTGACCAAGGAAGAAACAGAAAATCTAAACAGACCAATTAGCAGCAACGAAATTCAAAAAACTACCCAACAACAAAAACCCGGGCCAGATGGATTCCCCACTGAATTTTATCAGACATATAGAGAAGACATAATACCCATTCTCATTAAAGTTTTCCAAAAAATAGAAGAGATGGGAATACTTCCAAACTCATTCTATGAAGCCAGTATCACTCTAATACCAAAACCTGGCAAAGACCCCACCAAAAAAGAAAATTACAGACCAATATCCCTGATGAACATAGATGCAAAATACTCAACAAAATATTAGCAAAACAAATTAAAAAATACATCAAGAGGATCATACACCATGATGAAGTGGGATTCATCTCAGGGATGCAAGGATGGTACAGCATTTGGAAGTTCATTAACATCATCCACCACATCAACAAAAAGAAGGACAAAAACCACATGATCATCTCCATAGATGCTGAAAAGCATTTGACAAAATTCAACATCCATTCATGATAAAAACTCACAACAAAATGGGTATAGAGGGCAAGTACCTCAACATCATAAAGGCCATATATGACAAACCCACAGCCAACAACATACTTAACAGCGAGATGCTGAAAGCTTTTCACCTAGGATCGGGAACAAGACAGGGATACCCACTCTCTCCACTGTTATTCAACATAGTTCTAGAGGTCCTAGCCAAGGCAATCAGACAAAACAAAAAATACAAGGCATCCAGTTTGGTAAAGAAGTAGTCAAACTATCACTATTTGCAGATGACATGATATTGTACATAAAAAACACGAAAGACTCCACTCCAAAACTACTAGAACTAATATCTGAATTCAGCAAAGTTGCAGGATACAAAATTAATACACAGAAATCTGTTGCTTTCCTATACCCTAACAATGAGCTAACAGAAAGAGAAATCAGGAAAACAATTCCATTCACAATTGCACCAAAAAGAATAAAATAGCTGGGAATAAACCTAGCAAAGGAAGTGAAAGACTATACCCTGCAAACTACAAGACACTCCTAAGAGAAATTAAAGAGGACACTAACAAATGGAAATTCACCCCATGCTCTTGGCTAGGAAGAATAAATTTTGCCAAAATGGCTATAGTATCTAAAGCAATCTACAGATTCAACGCAATCTCTATCAAAATACCAACAAACTGGAATAAATAGTTCTAAAATTCATATGGAACCACAAAAGACCCTAAATAGCCAAAGTAATCCTGAGAAAGAAGAATAAAGCAGGTGGGATCTCACTTCCCAACTTCAAGTTCTACTACAAAGCCACAGTAATCAAGACAATTTGGTACTGGCACAAGAACAGACCAACAGACCAGTGGAACAGAATAGAGAGTCCAGATATTAACCCAAACATATATGGTCAATTAATATACAATAAAGGAGCCATGGATATCCAATGGGGAAATGACAGCCTCTTCAGTAGCTGGTGATGGCAAAACTGGACAACTACATGTAAGAGAATGAAACTGGATCATTGTCTAACCCCATACACAAAAGTAAATTCAAAATGGATCAAAGACCTGAATGTAACTCATAAAACCATAACACTCTTAGAAAAAAAACATAGGCAAAAATCTCTAGGAAATAAACATGAGCAACTTCATGAACATATCTCCCCAGGCAAGGCAAACATCAGCAAAAATGAACAAGTGGGACTGTACCAAGCTGAAAACCTTCTGTACAACAAAGGACACCATCAGTAGAACAAAAAGACATCCTACAGTATGGGAGAATATATTCATAAATGACATATCCGATAAGGGGTTAACATCCAAAATATATAAAGAACTCACGCACCTCAACAAACAAAAAGCAAATAATCCAATTAAAAAATTGGCAGGGACCTGAACAGACACTTCTCCAAAGAAGCAATTCAGATGGCCAACAGGCACATGAAAAGATGCTCCACATAGCTAATCATCAGAGAAATGCAAATAAAAACCACAATGAGATATCACCTCACACCAGTAAGGATGGCCAACATCCAAAAGACAAACAACAAGTCTTGGTAAGGATGTGGAGAAAGGGGAACCCTCCTACACTGCTGGTGGGAATGCAAATTAGTTCAACCATTGTGGAAAGCAGTATGGAGGTTCCGCAAAAAACTCAAAATAGAAATACCATTTGACCCAGGAATTCCACTCCTAGGAATTTACCCTAAGAATGCAGCAGCCCAGTTTCAAAAAGACATATGCACCCCTACGTTTATCGCAGCACTATTTACAATAGCCAAGAAATGGAAGCAACCTAAGTGTCCATCAGTAGATGAATGGATAAAGAAGATGGGGTACATATACACAATGGAATATTATTCAGCCATAAGAAGAAAACAAATCCTACCATTTGCAACAAAATGGATAGAGCTAGAGGGTATTATGCTCAGTGAAATAAGCCAGGTGGAAAAAGACAAATATCAAATGATTTAACTCATCTGTGGAGTATAAGAACAAAGAGAAAAACTGAAGGAACAAAATGGCAGCAGACTCACAGAACCCAAGAATGGACTAACAGTTACCAAAGGGAAAGGGACTGGGGAGGATGGGTGGGAAGGGAGGGACAAGGGGGAAAATGGGGCATTATGATTAGCATAGTATGGGGCGGGCACGGGAGGGCTGTAAAACTCAGAGAAGACAAGTAATGATTCTATAGTATCTCACTATGCTGATGGACAGTGACTGTAATGGGGTATGTGGTGGGGACTTGATGATGTGGGGAGTCTAGTAACCATAATGTTGCACATGTAATTGTAGATTAATGATACCAAAAAAAAAGACATATGCACCCCTATATTTATTGCTGCGGTATTTACAATAGCCAAGATATGGAAGCAACCTAAGTGTCCATTAGTAGATGAATGGATAAAGAAGAGGTGGTACATATACACAATGGAATAAAATTCAGCCATAAGAAAGAAACAAATCCTACCATTTGCAACAACATGAATGGAGCTGGAGGATATTATGCTCAGTGAAATAAGCCAGGCAGAGAAAGACAGGTACCTAATGAGTTCCCTGATTTTTGGAGTATAACAATGAACCAAAACTGAAGGAACGAAACAGCAGCAGACTCACAGACTCCACGAAGGGCCTAGCGGTTACCAAAGGGGATGGGTTGGAAGGGCAGGTGGGGAGGAAGGGAGAAGGAGATTGAAGGGTATTATGTTTAGTACACATGGTGTCGGGGGTCATGGGAAGGACAGTGTAGCACAGAGAAGGCAAATAGTGACTCTGTGCCATCTTACTACCCTTATGGACAGTCACTGCAATGGGGTATGGGGAGGGACTCAATAATATGGGTGAATGTGGTAGCCACATTGATTTTCATGTGAAACCTTTGTAAGAGTGTATATCAATAATACCTTAATAAAAAAAACTTGAAAAAAAAATTGTAACCCCATGTTCCTTTTTATAAATGGTATTCATGTGGAAAAATTCCAGTGAAATATAGAAATTAATTTTTATGTTAGGACTTTTAAATTGATCTTTTTATTTTATAGTTGCATCTTAAAACTTTAAAAATAGCTAATTTTTATGAATATAAATATTTGGAGGGCCACAATGAGATTAATTCTGCAACCAAAAGCAATCATAAGAAATGGATAATGTAGATAAAGCAACTGTTGGAAAACATCTGAAAGCAACCAAGAAAAGTACTTCTTTAGATGTGAAAATCTTAGGGGATGTACATCAAGAATGATAGAAGCCATAAGGCAATGGAAAAGTATCTCTAAGGCACTGAATGAAACACTACTAACATAGAATTCTAGCCAGTGACATATCCTTCAATAATACAGGCAGGTTGTTCCTCTTCCCTCCCCTTCCCAATTTGTTTGTAAAGCCACTAGATGAGACTGGGCAAAAAACACATCCCTGCAAGTATAGGGGAAGTCGCTTCAGCCTACTGGGTGCTATATTTAAAATTATTCTGTAAGACTGAAATTATTTAAAATTTTCAATTTGAACAGAAAACAAAGATGTATTCAAACAAATAAAAACAGAATTTATCACCAGCAAAGAGCACTAAAAGAAATAGTAAAGGAAGTTCCTTAAGAGAAGCAAAATGATTCCAGTAGGAAACAGAGTAATAAAGAGAAAGAATGAAGGACATCAGAAAGGGTAATATTGACTGTTTAAAGCACAATGTCTTGTGGAATTTAAAATCCATACAGGTCACTTTTTGCAGATGACATACTATATATAGAAAACCCTAAAGACTCCACCAAAAAATCATTAGAACTAATAACTGAATTCAGCAAAGTTGCAGGATACAAAATTAATATACTGAAATATGTTGCATTCCTATATGCTAACAACAAACTAGCAGAAAGAGAAATCAGGAAAACAATTCCATCTACAAATGCATCAAAAAGACTAAAATACCTAGGAATAAATGTAACCAAGGAGGTGAAAGACCTGGACTCAGAAAACTGTAAGACACTCATGAAAGAAATTCAAGATACAAATAAATGGAAATCTTTCCCATGCTCATGGATAGGAAGAATTAATATTGTCAAAATGGTCATCCTTCTCAAAGCAATTTACAGATTCAATGCAATCTCTATCAAAATACCAATGGCATTTTTCAATGAACTAGAGCAAATAATCCTAAAATTCATATGGAAACGGGGGGGGATTATGCTCCCCAACTTTAAGCTCTACTACAAAGCCACAGTAGTCAAGACAATTTGGTACTGGCACAAGAACAGACCCACAGACCAATGGAAAAGACTAGAGAGCCCAGATATAAACCCAAGCATATATGGTCAATTAACATACAATAAAGGAGCCATGGATATGCAATGGGGAAATGACAGCCTCTTCAACAACTGGTGTTGTTAAAACTGGACAGTTACATGCAAGAGAATAAACTTGGATTATCATCTAACCCCATACACAAAAGTAAACTCGAAATGGATCAAAGACCTGAATGTAAATCATGAAACTGTAATATAAAACTCTTAGAAGAAAACATAGGCAAAAATCTCTTGGACATAAACATGAGCAACTTTTTCCTGAACGCACCTCCCTGGGCAAGGGAAACAAAATAAAAAATGAACAAATGGGACCACATCATGCTAAAAAGTTCTGTACAGCAAAGGACACCTCAGCAGAACAAAAAGGCATCCTATAGTATGGGAGAATATATTTATAAATGACATATCCAACAAGGGGTTAACATTTAAAATATATAAAGAACTAATATGACTCGACACCAAAAAAATAAGTAATATGATTAAAAAATGGGCTGAGAACCTGAACAGACTGTTTTCCAAAGAAGAAATACAAATGGCATGAAAATAGAGGCACATGAAAAGATGCTCCACATCACTAATCATCAGGGAAATGCAAATTAAAACTACAATAAGTTACCAGCTCACACCAATTAAAATGACCACTATACAAAAGACAAGAAGTATCAAGTGTTGGTGAGGATATGGAGAAAAGGGAACCCTCCTACACTGTTGGTGGGAATATAAATTGGTGCAGCCACTGTGGAAAGCAGTATGGAGGTTCCTCAAAAAACTAAAAATAGAAATACCACACAACCCAGTAATTCCACTTCAAGGAATTTACCCAAAGAAAACAAAATCCCTGATTCAAAAAGATACATGCACCCCTATGTTTACTACTGTGTTATTTACAATAGTCAATATATGGAAGCAATCTAAATGTCCATCAACAAGTGAATAGAAAAGAAGATGTGCATATACACAATGGAATATTATTCAGCCACAAATAGGAAAGAAATCCTGCCATTTGCAACAACATGAATGGACCTAGTGGGTATTATGCTAAGTGAAATAAGCCAGGTGGAGAAAGATAAATACCATATGATTTCACTTACTTGTGGAATCTAAAAACAAAACAAAACAAAATGAACAAAACAGCAGTAGATACATAGACACTGAGAACTGGTTGGTGGTTACCATGGGGAAGGGGCTGTGGTGGATGTTTGGGGAGGATGAGGGGAATAAAGGGGCACAAAAGTTCTCAATCATAATACAAGTTGGTCACAGGGATTGTAGTTCAGCATGGAGAATATAGCCAATGATTCTGTAACATCTTTTTATGTTGATAGATAGTAACAGCACTAGTGGGAGGGGGATTTAATAATTGGGTAACTGTTGAACTGCTGTGTTGTATATCTGAAACCAATATAAGATTGTATATAAACTATGCTTCAGTAAAAAATAAAAAATAAAATCCATGCAGGATTAAAATATTATAACAAAGCACAAAATGGACTTTAAGAAAAAAACACTAGAGCTAGACAGTCTTACAATTATAAAAGAGTCAGTGCAATAGGAAGAACGAACAATCCTAAATTTGCATATAACTAACAACAGAGCCTCAAAATATATAAAACAAAAAGAGAACTTAAAGGAGAAATGGACAAACCCACAATCACAACTGGAAACTTTTGTTATGTATCTTATACACCATGCAGGACATCAAAAGTTTTCACCTGCTTAATTATCTTAGCGATAGGAGGGTCAGAGAGAAGAAAGGGAGGACATTGTTAACAGAAATATCAGAGACAAGATTAAATAGGACTATTACATAGAGATGCGGAAGTCTGAAGACGTGGTAGATAGAAGAGTAGTTGTTTTAGATACACTCCCAGAAACCTGACTTCATCATATCCACCTGACTTTCAAATTTTCCACCTGTCTCAATTCTCTGGGACTGCTTGCCTCCCTATCCACAGGGATTTCACAACTGACCATTTCAGTGAAATAAAATATACTCCTAACTCTATCTGAAATTTTGCTATCCCTATTGGGCCATACTCTATCATTCACTTCATATGTTCCCAATTTAAGGTTTTCCAAGCATTCTTAAACAAGTCATGAAACTATGCTAAGTCTATTATAATTAGGCGAATGCTCACTATGCTCTTGTTGATTTTTACTAATTGTGTGGTGGATTTAAATAGGGCAGGTTTCATGGGCCAGTTAAGACTTTGTTGGACCTTAAGGAAAATGCAGTGACTCTCTTATAAAATGTGTTTATACTCCCCAAATTAAATTATGTCTTTCCTATTTTTCTTTTCCCTAACACTGTATTTTTTTCTTCATGCAATTTAAAATTTTTGTTTGCATTTATTTGTCTATTTAATGTCCATCTTGTCCACTGGACTACAAGTTCATGAAGTCAGAAGTCATGACTCTCTTGTTCCCCATTGCCTACCCAGATCCAGACAGTCATTTGACAAATATACTGAGTACTTACAACAGGCCAGGCACTATTCTAGATGCTTTGGGATACATAAATGACACAAACAGACAAAATAGTCCTGCCCTTGTGTAGTTTATATTCCACTGGAGAAGACAGATAATAATAAGTACAATAGATAAGTAAATTATAGAGTGTATTAGAAAGTTCTAAGTGCTAAGAAAAAACAAAGATAAGGTAAGAGGGAATGGTGGGGAACAGTGCACTTTTATATAAGGTAGTCAGATTAGGTCTCACTGAGAATGAGGCTTCTGAGCCAAGACTTAAAGAGACAAGAGAATCAGCCATGCAGATATCTGAGAGAAAAAGCATTTCACTTCAGGGCAAAGGCTCTCAGGCAGGCGTCTGCCTATTAAGTCAGAGATCTGCATGGAGGCCAACATGGCTAAAGGAATGAGAGAGAAGGACAATAGGAGAGGAGGGGTTGAGGTTAAGAAGGTGGGGCATGGAAACAGATCATCTAGCACCTTGGAGGATATAGTAAGGACTTTTTTTACTTTTAAATTAACTGGGAAGTCAATGCAGGTTTTGAAGAGAAGGGTGATATGATTTGACTTGCGTTTCAAAAGGATCACCCAGGCTGCTGAATTGAGGATAGGTTGAGGGGAAGGGACTTGGAAACAAATTAAGAGGCTACTATTGTAATGATGGTGACTCAGACAAGTATAGTACCAGTGGAGATGTGAAAAGTGGTCTGCTTCTATATATACTCTGAATGTATAACTGGTTATGGGATATGAGAGATAGAAAGGAGGTAGAGATAACTCTAAGGCTTTTGGCCTCAGCAGACATATCCTTCAAATGAGGGTTTGCCTTCAAATGAGATGAGGAAAACAATGAGTAGAACAGGCTTGAAAAGGAAGATTAGGAATTTGATTTTGGATAAGCACATCAGACATACAAGGGATGTTGAATGATAGTTGGCAATATATAATCTGTAATTTGAAAGAGAGGTTTGAGCTAAAGATATGATCTTGGTTTTATTTGACTTATAATTGATATTTAAAGCTGTATGACTGGATGAAATCACCAAGATAAATAAAATACATGAGAACTAAAGATAAAGCCTTAGAGTACTCCAACATTAAGAGGCTGGGAAGAATAGTTTGCAAAGGAGAGGGGAAAACTAGTGAAGAATGAGGAAAGCCAAGAGAGTTTGGTCATGGAAGCCAAAGGAAGAGACTGTATGAAGGAACAGTGCGTGCTCAGCCACTGCAAACACTAGTGTCAAGACAAGTAAGATGATGCCATCGATGGACTTAGCAATGTGGGGGTCATCAGCGACCCTGAAAGGTGCTCTGGTGGAGTGGTGGGGGGAGAGCACTCAGATCTCTTGTTGACTAAATGAATCACCACGTGAATGAACTAGACATTTAGATGTAAAACAGACTCGTCTCTGGGCTCTCCCTTTCACTTGCCCCCAACTCTAACTGATTGCCTAGTCTTACTGATTCTGCTTTCACAGACTCTCTCAAAACAGTTCCTTCCTTTCCCGTCCCACAGCTCTGTCCTAATCCAAGTCTTTGAAGAAGGCATTACAAATCAATGAAGAAAGTTGACCTTTTAATAAATGATGCTAGAATGACCAGTTATCCATGTTAAGAATGTAGGTCATATATATATGACTTTGGTTATTACTAATTTCTTTTGATACAAAATTCAAAGTTCATAAAGAAAAAGATTAATTTGACTAAAATTAAAGACTCCATTAACAAGTGAAAATGGTAGCCTAGGAGAATATACTTACAACACTAGAGCAAATAAATGGTAGCATCCAGATTATAAAGTTGATTTGATTTTCAAATAGGCTAATAAACTTTACTAAGATGTTCAATTTCACTAGCAGTGAGGGAAATACATTAAAGGTACAGTGAGATACTATTTATATTTATCAGATTGGTCAAAAATGTAAAAGTCTGACAGTATCAAATGTTGATAAGGATGTGAAGCATTGGAAATTCTCATATACTGCTTGGTACGATCGCTGTGGAGAGCATTTGACAGTATCAAGCAAACCAAAAGATATGCATACCTTATAATCCAGAAATTCCACTCTAACATATCTAGTGTGCCTAATGTAATCCTAGTTAAGGACAGGCAGACTTCATTTTATTGTGCTTCCCACATAACTGCATTTTTTGCAAATTGAAAGTTTGTAAAGCTGTGTTGAACAAGTCTACCAGCACCATTTTCCAACAGCATTTGCTTACTTCATATCTCTGTGCCACATTTTGGTAATTCTCACAATATTTCAAACTATTTCATTACTATTGTATTGGTTACGGTGATCTGTATGATTGGTAATTATGACTTGCTTAAAGCTCAGATGATGTTTAGCATTTTTTGCAATATTTTTAAATTAAGACAATGTATTGTTTTTTAGATATAATACCATTATACTCTTAATATTGACTATAGTGTAAATAAAATTAGTATATGCATTGGGAAGCCAAAAAATTCATTTGACTCACTTTATTGCAACATTTGCTTGGTTTAAATAGGTGGTCTGAAACTGAACCCACAGTATCTCCAAGGTATGCCTGTATTACATGTGCACAAAGAGATATGTACAAGAATATTCTTATAAACCCTATCTGTAATTAGAAAATGAAATAAGCTAGATGGTCATCAATAAAAGTTAAGTTTAAATAAAAAGTAATATATTGTAGAACGTACTACCATTTAGTAGTTTAAATGAATAAGCTAGACCAACATGTATAGATATAATCTCTAAGTCACTATTAAGTGAAAAAGCAAGTTGCAGAATATATACATTTTCATATAAATATTTCATTAATGAACAGTTTAATAACATGCAAGACAATATATGTTGTTTATGGATATATAAAGTATGGGTATTATATACTGACTTAGGATAGTAGTTACCATTAGAAGGAAGGAAGGGACTAAGATTGGAGAAGGTAACACCTCAATTATTTGTATTTTTTTCTTACACTCAACAGTAGCACATGGATATTTATTATGTTATTCTCTATTTTTCTGTATGCTTGAGATTAAAAACCCAATATAATAAAATCAACTAAGTACAAACTCCTTTAGCCTAGCAGTAAAGGCTCCCCAAACTATTATTCCAACTTTCTGTTCTAGCCTCACCCAAAGCACTGTTTGTCAAGCTTTTGATTTATATATACTGCTTTTATTGTTTCCATGTATGCCACCTCTTATGAATAATGAAAATTTTCTTTTCATATTAAACTTAAATAGCCTTGTATGGATCAAAGAATAACAGGAAATCACATCTCTAATATGCTAGTTATATTTTTCTAATATGAACATAAATAAATATATTAAAACTTCAATCCTACTGCCACCTAAAAATGCCAAGTATTCCACTTTGGGATGCACCATCTAACACCAGTGGTTCTCAAATTTGGTGTACAAGATTACTTCAGAGGTTTGTTAGAAATGGAAACTCCCAAGCTCTAGGTATTCTGACTCAGGTGGTCAGAAGACAGAAATCCTACCCTGTATGTATCGTTGGCCCCTAACATACTGGACTATTTGCCATTCTGTAGACAAGCTCTACATTTTCCTTTTCCAATACCTTTCCCCTTGTTATTTCCTCTGCTTGAAGTACCCTTCCTTCTCCCTAAGCCAACAAAAAGTAAGCCTACACTTAAGGCCCATATTAAATATCACCATCACAATGAAGAACTTGGACTTGAATGTGACATCTCTCTCATTTCAACACTCTTCCTTCCCCTATCAATTTATTTCTATTTCTGTATAGGTGTTTATCATATTCAACATAACACATATATATTTGTCTTATTCCTCCTCCTGGACTATAAATACTACTTGAGGGCAGAAGCCTTATACCTTGTCAAAAGTAGGGATCATAGCTTTGTCATTTTATGCTTTCAACATGATAGTTTATTAACACTTTAAAAATCATGTATCATGAGGCAGCAGAATATTTATTCATATAGCATTACAAACTGAACATGAGAATCAAGCAAAAGTAAATGATCAAGTTATTAATTGACAAAGCAAGTTTTGATATGGCTAAAAAGTGATTAACTTAAAAACAACACTATTACTAAAAAAAAAGTTAATTGACTCTGGCAAAATTCTCAGTACTTCCAAACAGTATTTCAATATCACTTATCTTTGCTTTAATATCGCATTACTCTGATGCATCAAGACCAATAATCTCTAAGTATTTTTCCAACATAAAAACCTAGTAACTATCAGCATAAAAAGCACAAAAACTATGTTTTTAATCAGAAAATATCAACATGTAACTGACTTGTGAATCTGGCTTTTCAACTTGATAAGAATAATTTATTTTGTTTCTATTCCAGGAAGTAGATTACTTTACTCTAAACATACTTATTTTAATGTAGTTTGAAAATAAACTAATGGAAACAGAAATTGGACTTCTAAATGGGAAATGTTCATCAACATCAATCTATATTACAATTATCATCTGGATTTGTATATACAAGATACTCTTAGACTATACATGATACTTTATAAAACAGAATTATCAAACTAAAATATACAAATGTATATACTAATTTCCAGTAATAAAAGAAAGAAAAAAATGGAGAATACGTATCTTGTTGTGTTCACTGGCCTTCCAGGTTGAAAAGGAGAATGAAAAGGCAACAACTGTGAGAAATGAAGGATAAGGAAAGGTTCTCACGTATATCATTTTCTCCTCTCTTCATTCATTTTTCTGTCATGTTCCTGTTAAATTTCCTCTCTTACATGGCAGGTCAAGTAAACTAAACCTAGATTATGTGGAACTTTTTATTTAACTTTTTCATCCTACTTTTACATTGGAAAAATAAAATTTCAACTCACTATATGTCCATTTTCTGGAATAAAATTAACTGGAAGTAAAGCAATAAAAGGTACTATTATATCTGAGCTTAAGTTAAGAATTCCTCAAAATGATTCTAGTATTGGTTTTACTTAACATAAAATGATAACTTATAACTATTGAACTAATAGAGATATCCAGTTATGCTTACTTCCTAAATAAGTAATCTTTTAGATTTTCTAAAGTACTAAATATAGATAGACTCTAAGGCTCTATAAATGTTTTAGCAGTACTCAACAACCAGAAAAATACAGAGGTTTAAAGGTAATGAGAAGGAGTAAAATAAACCTATTTCAAAGATCCTATAAGTAGAATATGAGATTAGACAAGCTTACTAGAAGGTAACAACATAGCTCATTTGATAAAGCAGTTCTGTGAAATCTGAAAATACCATTTCTCTTTAAAAAAAAAAAAATCAAAGCAGCACTTGGACTAACAAGAAATAATACACAATTTGGCTTAATCAAATACTTCATTAATTTTTTTCTGCCCCCTAAGGTATTGCCCTTTTAAAATCCTCTTCAAATAAAATATAACCTAATTGCTTGCACATGGCTACAGTTTGCAAAGGGATTTTTATTTCAACAGTGCCACCTAGTGGAGCAGTTAATACTTTGAACTGGTCACTAGTTGGTTTCATTAGTCTCAAAGGCTAGAAATCATCAAATTGCTTTATTTTCTGGTTCACAATATTCCTAACAGTATTAACATTCAAGGAGCAATTTTACAAAAGTATCATAAGTTATTGATTTCTGTCTTCTGATAGACTATGTCTAATAAAAATTAGGTCATTTGCAAATATAGTTATAATATTTTAAATTAAAGTACCTTAGTGATTTCTTCAGAGGCTCGTTTGAAGTCCTGAACATTTTGACAGTAAAATCCTATTGTACAGCTAGGATCCATTTTTTGAAATGACATCTTTTTGGGAGAAGAGCAGTGGAATGTCTATAATTTTAAAAAAAGTTCCTTAGGATTAGTTTTATTTGATAGATTTAAGTGTATGCAAGAATATTATTTAATTTAAAATTTGCTATCTAGCTTTTCTCAAAACTATAACACTTTCAAATAGTGTTTCAGTGTATCCTATAGAGAGGGTTCTTCCCATTTTCTAAAGGTGTGAAACATAAAAGCCTGTATTGTATATTGTATATCCAATTCACCAAATCTCCACCTCATACGACATTAGTGCCATTCTACTAAGAAAGAGTGGTATGCATTTATTTCTAACACTTGCAGAAGGAAGGAAAATGTACCCCTGAAAAAGATATCAAAAAGCTGGTACCAGGTTTAGAATTAAGTTAGCTATTTCTATGAAAGTGCAACTAAGTCAACTTTGTTAGTCTAAATATTTATAAACCTTTAAATAAGGATATCAAGACTTTGTAAACAAATACACATATTTGTGTAAATGTTCTGTAATGATATGAAGAGGTCAATTAAGAGTTTTAGCAATTGACACAATTAGTATGTAACTGCATATTCTCCCAACCTATTATTCTACTGTGCTTTACTTTTAGTTCTTGTTTATTCCCATACAGGATCCAGTTGAAAATTGATCTATTACAGTCCTTGCCCTCCTCCTTAACAATCCTCCTGTTCCTTTAGTTTACTTTTCACAAGTGGTCACAGTGCCAAAGATAAATGGGCTGGGGAGGCTGCTCAAGCCTCTCTATTTTTGCCAATGGGATGTACCTATTATCAGAGTTCAGTATCTTTACCACAAAAGCAGAAAAGGGGCAGAATATAAAGCTAATCATGCCATTTTTTTTTTCTTCACCACCACATTTTGGTGCTTTGTTTAAAATACATTTTTTTGTAATACTGTTTGATGCTTATATATCATCTTTAAATATCACTGTTGCTACCAAGTCTTTTTTTTGTATGTATAAAAAATGATGTTTATGTAAAAAAGGAGGGCCACAAATATTCATATTTCATAAATACACTCTACCAGGATATACAAAAATTCACAAGTTAGAGGAGAGAGAAAACTGAGCAGATGGGAGGGAGACAAGTACGGGAAATTGTTGTATATTTTATATTTTTTATTTAAAGAACAATCTCAATTAAGAAATAATCTACGCTGGATTTGAACTCATGAACTTAACATTTCCCTACATGTAACGCATAAAACTAAAGGTTTTTAATTTGAAACTATTAAAATGCAGAAAAACATAGGCTTTCATATTCATTATATTCATGGTGAATCAATTAAAATCACTCTCTTTTCTCCCCATACATCTTCGTCATCCAATTAGTATCCCATATTATCACCAGAGGATATGCAAAACATATACATGGAAGCTGCTTTTTTTTCCTTCTGGATAGTTCAATCGTAGTATTAGATTTAAATCCAACCTCAGAGCAGTAAATATAGACCAAACAAATGTATTTTCAAAGCTATGACTTCCATAAAACGTTTAACACCTTCTTCACATAGTGAAATTCAACCTAAACAAGAACCCTCCAGAGCAGTAGTCAACCTAAGTATTGCCTTAGTTGGGCTATTTCTAACAATATTTCACCTGTTTTATTTATAAAGAGATATTAAAAACAGATCTGGAAAGGCATTTAAGACCTAAGAAACTTTTTAGTTAACAATATACAGGAGTTTTTTAGTGTATAAGGTACAGACAGTTCTATGCCATATTTACAAAAAATTACATACAAGGTAGCTAAAAATGATCATTTGCCCATCTCCTTCCAAACACAATAATAAGGAATGTTTATTAGTTTTTACTACTTGATAAGGAGGAAGGGCCAAAAGTTTGTGCAAGGTCCAACAAAGTATTTTTTTAACTCATTTACAATGGTGTTTACACATTATACTAAAGCAATGATTACAGTTTTCAGGTAAGACCCAGTAAGAGTAAACTGAATAGGCTTAGGGCTCTATCCTTGTATTGCTTTAATCATCATAGAGAGTAATGACAAATACTAAATTGCTATTCATGGTTGTTTTGAAATCTACAAAGAACTTTTTAATTATTCACAAAAACACAGATATAAATCTCTGATCATTGAAAACTGAAATTGCTATTGGGTGTAACTACATGAAAAATAGGAAACATATTATAGAGAGGCATTATATATCATTTAAATTTAAAATTACATTCTTTTGTTTACCCGGGAATATTTTTAAGTCAAATCAACATCAATTTATAATTCAGAATCACCTCTATTTACTGCAGAACAAGTTAGGTTTTAAAATATTTTCCCAAGAGGCATTACAAAACTATGTTCATTGTGATAATTCTTTCAGCTATGCACTTATGATTTCTTTTTTAATTTTCAAAATTCTGATGATTGGTAATAGTAGCAACTTGTACTTCACAAAAATATTTTAGGGAGTATTCACTAAGTACACTTCTGTGACAATGAAACATGTTTCTGAAAAAACTTTATAGGGTGAGTCAATTCCCATTTATTTCATTTTCAATACATTATTTATTCATTGCTTCAACAGCTAGTGATCAGGCACCCACTAAGTGCCAGGCACAGGCACTATTCTAGGCTTATTATTCGGAATAGTGGGTCCCATCACCTGATGACACAAACAACACGGAAACAAGTAGTTTTAGCATAGCTATGCTATTATTGCGGTGATGTAGATGAGGCTTCCTGAGAGAGAGAACACACTTACTAAAAGGCCCCTCCTACTAACTGCAATTCACATGTGTAATTCATAAAGGGTACATCTTTCACTGATGAATTCACTCATCCATCTGTCTAATCACATCAGTCTTATAGCTTTAACGCCACTATTCTCTGAATTTACTAAGATAGATTAAAATAGTCACCACCATCATGAACCTCATGAAACCTGAAACCCAGGAACCAGAACAGACTAACAGGTCTATAAATGAGGCTTTTCTTACCTTATTAATATTCTATAAACATTAAGGTAATAGAGCATTACCTTAATAGTGGAACAGAATTTGTTATTTGTAAAGGTTAGAACCTGTCATCACAAAAGTGTATCATAAATATGGACAGTGACTGCAATGGGGTTGGGGGGGTCACTTGATAATATGGGTGAATGCAGTAACCACAATGTTGCTCCTGTGAAACCTTCATAAGACTGTATATCAATGATACCTTAATTTTTAAAAAGTGTATCATAAGTAACATGAAACAATAGTTTCTGGTTTGGGAAGTCTTAATTTATTAAATATATACACACAAGCACAAAAATATATTATTTGCTAGGCTTTTCATCCCAACAATTAAAGCTTTGCCTATCCTACACCACTGACAATGGGAACCCACAATTGAACATACCCTCACTGCTAAAGCCCACTTGAGTTCTTCTCAATCTCTTCTAATCTGAAATTGTCCTATCATGACTTTTTCCTTTAGGTTGTTCAAGCTGCTCCTTTGAACCCCTTCCCTACATGAAAATTACAGAGTATGAGTTTACACATTATAATATGTCCTCACAAAACTATGTGCTCCATTCCTCAGTCCTGACCAAGGATTGCCCTGGCATATACCCACTACTAAACCAAGGATCTAAATATGACTACTTAAGTTCACTTCACGATGTTAAAAACTCAGTCAAGATAATGAAAGATGAGGAAGACTCTTAAAAGTTAGTATAGAAATTCAATAGTATATATCAGTATAATGTAAAAGAAAATGTCACAAGAACTAAAAATTAATACAAATATACATAATCAAAGCATTTGGAACTACAGGGAAGAAAAGAGTTCGACAGAGGACTCTAAAGTGCTTAGAAATCTGCCTTGCCAATAGAAAGAGCTCAATAAATTATAGTTTAAAAAGGAAGAAATAACTTGGTCTGATTTGGTTTCAAAATTTTTAAAGTTCAACTCTAGAAATATATGTGTGTGTGTGTGTGTGTGCATACATACATATATATATGTACATAGAGAGAGAGCGAGAGAGAGAGCTCAAGGAAAGGATGGTTAGTGATATCGGGTAGTTAAAATACCTCCATTTGGAGCATTTTAAGCTTAAAATATGATAAAGAACAAAAAGTGAAATATTACTTCTGTACAAAAATAGACACTGTAATTTTTGTATTATATTCTCATAGGAAAATAAATGACTAAATAACTCACTAAATAATCTTAAATAAATCCCTGCATTGAAAAAAATTTAAAAACTGTACAGGGGAATAATCCAGACAAGTCGAGATACCCTACCAGCATCTCAAAAATATAACCTCTATTCCCACTCTCTTGGTGGCCCAATGTGTAAGAAATAAATGCTTCTGTGCTTTTATTTCACAAATTTTACTTTAAAAGTAGAAAAAGAAAGAAAGAAAATCAGTTCTTTTCCATTCTCACTGATACCATCTTACAAGCTTTCACTGACTCACTCATGAAGTGTTGCAACAGTGTCCCAATAATGAGCTATAACCTTTCTAATATTGATTGTTGTAGACATAACCAGGATATTCATTCACCTGGCATCTTTGTAGAATCTCTCAAAGTATCAGCTGAATAGTCTCTCTCTCTCCACTGGCCAAAATAATCAATCTTAATAATCTTCTAATTTGCCAATTTTAGATAATACTAGAACACTATGAACAATTTTCCATCTAAATTTCAAGTATCTACTTTCTAAGGAGTCAATTTAGCACAGATACACTGGAACTTAGACACAGGAATCAGTGCCACAAGACCACAATGCAGCAGACAGAGAATTAAATGTGGCTCAAGCAGCCCAATTCTCTAGTGTCTTCCATAGTAACAATCAGTCAACCAGAAATATTTATTAAGGTTTACATGCAAGATACTATGAAGGAAGAAACTAGAAAGCAAACCTTATCTCTGGCCTCAAGATGCTTGTACTTTAGTTAATATAATAGTTCACAAAGGATGCTAGGATGTTTTATAATGTATCTTTCAGAAATAGGTTTTAATCTTGCAGTTTATTTTCATAATCTACCCCTGAAATGCTATTAGGTATTAATATTAGCTAGCAGGCTCTTACTAAAACAAAATACAAAACCACATTTCCAACTTGTCAAGCCCTTGAGAATTAGTGATCCATGGCATTTAAGTAATTAAAATTATTTTAAAAGTCTGTAAAAACATCAATTGGGAAAATAAGAACCCAAACCACATAATAATTACAGGCCTCACTTATGTACTCTCAAAATCTTCTGAATTAAAATACTGGATCACAAAATGATCATCATAAAGGAAGGGAAGATGTTAGAAAAGCAAAGCTAAACCAAATATTAGAAACCCAACTAACCTCTTGAAAACTTAGAGACAAAGACTTAATTACTCTACATAAAGCAAAATAATTTGGCAGAAATTTAAGTCACTTTGTCATCTAACCCAATACCATAACCTTCTTTTTCTCCCCCCTCCTTTATTTCTTTTTTTAAACATGCCTAACATTTTAAATCCTTCAGTACTGTTCAGCTATATATCTACAAAATTATTTGGAGGCCTGATCATTTATTCTGGTAGGGCTAGGGTTACCTAACAAGTTAGAGACAAAGACAAATGAAGAAAAAAGTATATCATAAATTAAAATTCAGCAACAAATTATTTAACCTTAAATCATTGTGTGGGTTATGGTTTTATTAAATCAGCAAGATACTGATTATTAAGTTATAACTGTAATACCAGAAAAGCATAGCAGCTTGGCATATCTCAAAATTAGAGTTTGCTTCATATGGTAAGAAAACAGTACCAGCTCTTTATCTATAGTACCTCAAGAGGGAAATCCTTTATGCTGACATCTACAAAAGACTGGCAGTAATGAGGATCCATGTAAATCAAACTGTCATCTACAAGGACAAAACAGGAGACAAGTAATTCAAAAAACACCTTATTATTACACTGCTTACAATCCAATTTCTATGTAGAACAGCTAAAAAAAATCTGGGAGTAACAGCTTGCCAGACTGATATTCATTGACTGAAACATAGGTTTGCACAGGACAGATTAACTTCTGCATAATCAAATATGCTTGTATAAGCAGAATTTTTATAAAGTGATGAGACTGTCATTTAATTTTTGGTGATAAAATTACTTTCACAAACACACAATTATATTCTACAGTTTGCATATGAAAAATGTATTGCACTACTTTATTCTGACAAAAAGAACATATTGCTTGTCATTTTATCATCAACTAGCACCACTATAACCGGTAAAAAGTAAATATGTAAATAGCAACTGCCAGAATGTGGCAGCAATGTCTTCTGAAGTTTAGTGAAACCAATAAATTATGCCTTGTTTATGCAATAACAGAAATTAAACATACATTTTACAGCATCCAGTTATGTTGTGGACTAAATGACAAATGAGTGGCTATGGTGGGACTGATGAATTTATAAGGTATTCATTTTTCTCTGTTAATCATCCTGTTTTCAAATGATCCCATATTAACTTTCTGACTTTTAAAAGAAAATAATGAAGAAACATATTTTATTAAATCACTAACCTTGAAATCCAGCAAAGTAATATGACTGTTTAGGTTTGCCACCAATAATACCCACACAATATTCAAGGCTTAAAATACCCTGCCAAACGAAATGAATTCAGATTTAAAGTCAAAAGGTAAATGGCAATTATTCAAAGCAACCAAATTTGTATTACCAATATTAGCAGTTCCTAAACTTTCATCCCTAGTTATATTTTTATTACATTTGCCCTCATGTTCGGAAATTTATTTTCCATTTTTTTAAAATCACTCAACATTAACATGACTAAATCAAATATTCTGATCAGCATACCATTCAACAACATTAAACATCTACTAAGTGCCAGATACAGAGAGAAACATTACCACATAACAGCAATGAAATTCCTGTGAAAGCTAAAGCCCTTGAACTTTCAGTTAGCTGGCACAGCCCTATCATGATCAATGTAGTATTTCCCTCAGGTTTTTTGAAATGCTACAAATAGCTCTTAGACCTTGTTACCTTCTCCAGCGGACACCAAGTCTTAGAATCCCAAACTAAAAACCATTTGAAATCAATGGCATTCACTTGAAAAATTGTTTATGGTACTTCATTTGGAATAAATATAAAGACAATTGAAAGCAACTTAATCCAAGGAAAATAATAATTATTGTGTTTAAAGCCAATTTATTTTGCTAACTGCAAAATGTCAGAGATACCTCAATAAACTATTTACTATGCCCCCTCAGCATCTATTCTAAGCAGAACTCTATTTAAGCTGGGCCAAATAATTCTACATCTTTTAGAGAAAATATGTCCAGTGGAGTCAATTAGAAACACAGCAGTGGAATCAGTAATGCCTTGTCAATGGTTCCTGCGTTAATTTTAGTATGTATTCTGTTAGAAAACACAAATAATGACAAAGTGTACCATATAAAACCCCAGAAGTATTAAACCATAGTTAAACTTTCCTTCTTTTAAATGACAGGATTTTTGAATTCTAGAAGATAAAAAAATAAAGAATATATAAATAAATGCTTTTTCTCCTTTAACAATAATCAAACCATAGAGTTTTTGCAAAGCTTAATTATTTTCTTAAACATAGTATGCAGTCATTGTAAAAAACACACTCGCAGAAAATACGTACTAAAAAATAAAAATTTCCCCAAACCTTAACATTCAGAGCTCATCATTAGTAACATTTGGCAGATACCTTCTTGAAATCTGTCTACATTAAATATATTCACACACAGATTTACAAATGCAATTTTATGTATGTACACCATACAACAAACACATGGTAGTGTAACTTTTGTTACTCATTGTACCATAACCAGCTTTTCTTATCAATAAATATAGATATCTGTTATAATACTTAATGGATGTAAAATATTCTAGTTTATGAAGATTAACAAAATGTGCTTTAAAATCTCCATTTTGAGTATTTGTTTCTAAGTTCTCACTGTTATAAATAACTCTCTAAGAACAACCTTGTATATTTTCAGTCTTGTGAAAATATCACAGAGGTTTTTTTAGAAAGGAGAACTAAAAAAATTAATAAAACAGAAGGCATATTAGGTTAAAATTTTGGAGCTAATTAAAAACTAAATTAAGGTGACATCATATAAAAAATACTTGATAATATCACTTATTATTCTATTGTTATTGTTATTCTATTATTAGTTCTATTATTCAATGGCTTTTCCCCAACAAAAAGTCCTTAACACAATTAGAGAGGGCCTTAATTTAGCTTGAGGCAATCTAATCAGCTGACACACAATGTTTCTGACATAGGGACCCATGAGGAAGTTAAAGTTCTAAGCCCTTCAGAGAGGGAAAAGAAAGAGACTATATATAGCAAGAGTCATCATGGACTCTCCCCAGAAAAGGAATGATCCCAAACAATGGAAGAAAGACTTGGTTCTTGACTGTATTTCCCTTGCAAAAGGCTAGAGCAGATTTAGCAATAAACATTTTGAAGCAGATTAAGAGCTAGAATGCCATTATATATAAGAAGTTGTATCTTTGGAAACTTGAAACATTTTTCAGTTCCTAGCTTCTTCACAGTTATCTAGTGTTGAGAATTTATTGAGCTGTAACCATGAAGCAATAAATAAGATTTCAGTAATCAGTCAAAAAGGAAAGTCCTAATTTGTCTTGCTGAAGAAAGAGACCGTATTAGATTTTCCTCATTCCAGATCCTTTAAAAATATATAAATAAATAAATAAACTTCTTGTACTAAGGGCTGATAAAGCACCACACCAAACTTCTGTCTCCTTAACAGAATGTAGCAAGAGATGGTACCATCCTGAAATACTGTGGAATTACCTTGATTAATAAAATTGAAAAACAGAACTGAGTGGTGAATTTTAGTGAGTATAATGTGTGCACAATGGTTTGGCAGGAAAAAATACAACAGTTGACAAAGATGGAGGAGAAGGAAGCCTAGAAAGATGGGGCAGGAGAGGGAGAGGGATGGGGTGGTGACAGAGATAGAGGGGGTGGAGGAAGAGCAGATGGAGCGGAAGCAGAAACATACCAGGAAGAAGTGAAGAGGAAGATGATTTTTCCTTTAGGGCTTGTTAGATACACTTATTTTTTCACTTCTAAGTGAATGCCTCTTTATATGTTCTCATTTTGGCTTCTGACCCAACCACCCTCTGACCAAGCATAACACCTAGGATATAACACCTAATTCTATTACTTAATGGTTAATGTTGTAGTATTTATACTATTTTCAGTTTTAATAAAATTCCTCATTTTTTCAAGGCCAGAGATGTAATTCCTCTTTCTAACTACTTCACTCATCCATTTCAGCCATTTTTTACCTGATAACTGAAAAACTAAAATGTCTGAATAGTCACTGCTCTCTCGTTTTAGTGGACTATAATGTAAATTAAATTAGAAGCTCAAAGAAATGTTGCATGTTTAAAAGTCAATATTTTAAGGAAAAACATGAAAAATGATAAAAGTTCTGGTCTCTGTTACCAGTTTGCTATTTGAACTTGAACATACCACTTAACCTCTCTTTCCCTTTTCTGTTTTATAAAGACAATCCTGTGTCTAGTTATTGTAAGATCCAAATACGTTATACAAGTATGAAAGTCTTGAAAATGTTATACAAAATACGAGAGTTAAATATTTGAGCACCTCCAATATACAAGGTACTGAGGATCACTTTAACAGCTAACCATGGTTCGTTTCACTATGAATCAGGCTACCATGACTCACTCAAGAGAATTAGGCTGTCCTGCCACCTAATAAATACTATCAATACCACCAAATAGCAAAGCCCTAGGCCAGGTAAAACATGCCTCAAAGCCATCTGCAGTCCATTCTACCAGGAATGGGGGTTTGGCTAAAGGAGTCAGTTCCATGATTGCCCAAGATCTCTCACCTTTTCATGGTAGTACAGAAGGCAGAGGAAATCCAGTTCAGATTTGGTTACTACTTACTGAGACATGACAACATGCTAGAAGAACCAAAACCCCAATGGATTCACTAGATGAAATGGTCCTAACTTCTCACATTCCAACAATAATTCTACTAAAGAGCCCACATGTTAGAAATCAAAAACCCCACTTTTATTTAGGGGATTCACACATTATCAATATTATAGTACTGGTATTATTAGTAACAAGTATGCCTGCAAAATTTTAGTAACTACTAGGAAAAGCCAATATACCCAGCTAGTAGACTTCCATATACTACATATTGAAAACTTTTCTAGATTTTTAGAATCAGCATAATCTAGAGTTAGAATAGATGTGCCACCCAAATATATAGGGTCCATGAGGCTTCACATAGGGAACTGTTACTAAGTCATAAAATATAAATCCAGACTTTATTTCAAGATTACTATATGCCATAACACTGCATTCAAAAAGGAATTACATCTCTGGCCTTCAAAATATGAGGAATTTTATTAAAACTGTACAAATAATATAAATACTACAATATTAACCAGAAATTAAGTATTTCAAATTTTAAAGTTTTATGACAACTGAATATCTTGGTGCCCAAAACAAGAAAACATAATTAGACATCTTCTTTTGGAAAAAAGAATTATATATTCTGAAATAGAACATATTTTTAACTGGTTAACATGAAGAAAACAAAGTTGGAACCTCCCCCGTACTATCTTCATCATTGCTATCTATATAAATAACCATTCTACTTACTGACCTTATGGTGGCACAGGAAACAAATTAGGAGAAATGCAGCAGTAATAGAACACACAGTTTGTTTCAGTAATTACTTCGATATAGTTTGATGTGGGTTTTATGAATAAACAAAGGTACATACTTTTAAAAATCATGAATAAGGATAATGAGAATTGTAGATGTATTACACATTATGATCATTGCTGCATTTGTGTCTCTTTGATTAGCTACAAAGATTAAAGGCTTTTGTCATAGAACACTGTACTCTTCAAATCACATCTGATCTTGTAACATGAAATTTAAAATCTCTAATATCAAGCTTTACAATCTACAACTATAAAATCATCACTACCCATTTCATACAAAACATTTCATGCAAACATTCTATGTTTTTCATATTAGCGAGAGCTGCCTTAAAAGAAAAATTAGCTCTTATTTCATACCTTTACAAAATCTAAGTAGTCCATGTTGGTTCTTTCTCCACCAAGTCTAACAGGAATTAGAATAATAACAGCTTTGTTATCTGTACTATCAGAGGCCATGGAAGCACACTGTTTATCAATTACATCTGAACTGTAAACTGAAAAAAACATAATGAATATGTATTAAATTTTACAAAAATGATTTTCAGAAACATTTTTAGTCTAATGCACATTGTCTAAATTGGCCTAATGCACATTTACCCCTGCACTAGATAGTCATCTGATCTCTGACATCATTATCAAGGTTTCAAGTTTAAAAGTACCTACCCCATTCATGCTTTCAACAGATATTTGAGTAGCTACTACACTACAGCAATGGGGCTTCAGGGAGTGAGCAAAGCAGAGAAAACTCCCTGCCCTCATAGAGTATACACTCTAATATGAGGAAATAGACAACATATAATTAAAATATAAGTTATGTCAAATGGCGACAGGTGCTTTGAAGAAAAACAAAGGGAGAAAGAAATGCTGAGGGGTGAGGGCAATTTAAAATAAGGTGGTAAGGAAGGCCTTATGAAAACTAACATTTAAGTCAAGATTTAAAGTAAGAAATCAAGAAATACAGGTATCTGGGGAAAGAGCATTCCAGGTAGAAAGATTAGCAAGTGTGTTTAGGCAAAAGCATAACTAGCATGTTCCAGCAACAAGAGGCCAGTGCCTCTGGGGGGAAGTGAGCAAGGGAACAATAGTAAGAAATGCTGTTAGGAGATAAAGTTACACATTAGGGGAGAATGAAGACAGATGGTGTGAACTCTTCAATGCCATTGTAAAGACTTCAGTTTTTACTTCGAGTGACATGGGAAGCCACTGAAGAGCTTTTTAGGAAAGCAACGTCCTGATCTGACTTATACTTTACCAGTCTGGTTCCAGCATTGATAAGCTGTAGGGTGTAAGGTCTGAAGCACAGAGAACAGTTAGAAAGTCACTGTAGTAATCCAGCAAGGGAGGATGGTAGCTTGAACAAAAGCAGTAATGTGAAGACAGAGAATGGTCATGGGATGGTCATGTGGATGTGGTGAAAGTGATCAATTTGAAGATAAATAATTCATTAATAAAGTACATGTAAAATGTGAGAGAGAAAAAGGAGTCATAGGTGACTTGAATGATTCTAGTTTAAGAAAGAGTAAGAGAGCTGTCATTTACAAAGACACAATAAACTGTAGAAGGAGAAAATATAAGAGGGAGAATTGGAAATTTAGTTCTGACATGCTAAGCTTCAGATATCTGTTAGACATGAAAGCACAGAAGATGAGTAGGCAGTTAAGTACATAAAAGCCTGGATTTGAGGAGAAATCTATAAATTTGGGTGTTGACAGCATACAGATGATACCATAAAGCCATAAGACTGGGGGAATTCAAATCCTTGTACACAGAAAAAGAGATGAGGTGTAAAGGTGAACACAACACATCAATTTTAGAAATCAGGAAGATAAGGAAAAACCAGCAAAGGAGACTGAAGGAGTGGAGAAGAAGGTAGAAGGGAAACTTGAAGAGCAGTGTTTTGAAAATTAGTAAGTAAACAAAATGCTACAAGGAGGAGGAAGTGGTTCACTGAGTCAAATGATGCTGACAGATGGTGTGATGTAAAGACTGATCAGTGATCACTGGATTTAGCAATACTGAACTGTTGTTATGAGCAGTTTTGTTCAAGAATGATGGATGTGAAAGCCTAAGTGGAATAGTTCAAGAGAAAATGTGAGGATTTTCTAGAAACAGATATAGACAAAACTTTATTTTATTTGTTCAACAGGAGAATTTTATTCAAAACTTACTTTACACCTACACTCCCTGTCAGTTTAATTGAACTCTTCTGTTTTGCCACAGTTAGCTGATGAACAAATTCTGCCACTTGTGCCCCAGCTCTTCCCTTTAAATTCCACATTTAGATTATGACCTATCAAATTCTTCTATTCACCAGCTTCCCTATCTCTGTCTAAACCAAAGCTACAAAATACAATAGTTCTTTCCATGTTTCAGTTCTATCGTTTTACTTTTTCCAAATCACTCAGTAGTGGCTTACAATTATAAACATTTAAATTCTCTCATTTTTCTGAGGGAGTGCACACATGTCCAACCCATATCTTTGACTTTTCTCAACTATCACACACTCCAATCAAAGGAGCTTTCCCTTCAGAGACAAATACTGCCACAAGTAAGACAAAATAATATTTCCACTGGCATATACAATTTCTTCTTTTTCAAATGCCTCTTACTCTTCATCTTCATTCAATAACATTTATTGAGGGCTTGATATTTATTTAAGTTTTCTGTCCTGGGGGGTTATAAATGCAAATGATTTCAAAGGATCTGGCTCAATCATTCTGGTGTTTTTCCTCCATTTCCAATATAGGTAAAGGCTATGAAATAATCTGATTTCATAACAGAGGCTGGCTTCTATAGCAGTGATTCATACCTTCCCCCTCCACCTGCTACCTTAACAATCATTGATGTACAAGGAGATAACAGATAATCACAAGGTGATACAAGTGAATTATAAGTCTAATATTTAATAGAGGTATTTCCAAAATGTTACAGAGCACAGAAAAATAAGCTAATTCTGCCTGACGGGAGTTGGGAAAGGTTTCACCAAAGCTGCAAACTTTGAGTATGTTCTTAAAGAATGAGTAAAAGTTAACAAGCAGCATTTTAATAATAAAGAGCATTCTAAGCAAAGGCAATAATATATGGTATGGTAAAAATTTAATATATGTCCAAGGAATGGTCTGAGGGTTGATAGTACTTTGGTGTATCAGCATGGAAGATAGTATTGGGAGCTGATGCTGGAAATGTAGGACAGGACAAACTGTAAACTACTTTATATGCTTTACATGCTAATAAAAATTAAGACCAGAGTTACTAGACAGTCACAGATTTTTAAATTAAGGGGCATGATCAATTTCTTTTGATCAAGTGGATCAAAAAGAGAAAAGATAGGAAAATCAAGCTAAAGTCCAGTTAGAGATAAATGTCTGATCTAAATCAATGAGACTAGAGAAGAGACAACAGAATTCAGGAGCTTTTAAAAGTATAATTGTTAAGCTTTGGTTGACTGGCTAGACATAAGAAACAACAAAAGAGTAAAGAATGACTGTATGGACATTTGGACATGATACTATTAGTGAAGAGAAAATAGCAAGAAAGGGGAAGGTAGAGGGAAATGATAAGTTTAGTTTTAAATATGCTGTATTTAAATATGCTAATACCAAATTTGTGGACATGTAAGTGGAAATACCTGAAGGGAAGGAGAAAATACAAATTATCTCATCTTAGTGTAAGTAGTACTAGAAATGTAGCCCTAAAAGTCCTAGTTGTATAGTGCATAGTCCTAACTATTTAAAGCCATGGAAAACAGATGAAATTACAAAGGAATAGAATGTAGAATGAGAGAAGAAAATGAATGGAAAGTGAGCCTTCAAAAACACTAATGAGTGCAGATGGGGAGAAATTATTGATAAAATCTGGCCTCACATAACTTCTGACCCTACAATCTACTGAAATATACTATATTAATATAAACTCTCCCTTTAGGATTCTTAATGTCAATGTTAAATATAACATCTACTTTAAATTACACAAACCATTTATATAATGACTAACTTTGTGTTAACTAACAACATGTAACACTTAAAGACCAAAGCTGACTGATATCAATAAAAGCACAAAAGGCAAATTCATAAATTTATTTGAAGACTAATTGTTTAAGTACATCCTTTGGCTTAATCAGAACTCTAACACAGCAAATTTTCTTTGCAAGATTTCCTAATTGAGAAACATACATACTACCTGCAAAACTCACATACTCATCTGAAGGTGTACAATTTTCATGTCCATATGGCTATAATCATGGCTATTAGTCTTTCTTAAAAACTAATTAACCTTAACAAAAAGCCAAACAAAATGCATGTGTATTTGGTAACCATTATTTCCAAACTAGGAACGCTAGTCAGTTATGAGGATAACCTCAAGTATTTTGTAAATACCCTTATATCAAACATGATTGAAAAGATACTTAATTTTCCCAAAACATTAACATATTTTATCCTGTTAACAGCATTTCTGTAAAAAGTAAATTTAATCACATGAGGCGCATTATTTTGAAGGCACTTTTATTTTATTAGGAACTCAAGGTCTTTATTTTATCCCCAACAAAGTTTCAAAATCACTATAGATACTAGTCATTCAACAGAAGACCTGAAACAATAAAACAAAGCAAAATTCTGCACAACAGCTGCATCTTTATCAGATGATTTGCTGAAGTAGTAGTGAGAAACATATAAAGCTGAGAATTTTCCTTCCTTGAAACATATCCACCAATGAGATGGTATCTGGCAGACAAGCAGCCGAAGTATATACTTATGTTAAGTTTTTCCATCTATCTTTTTCAAAGTTGTCATTTAAATATTGGAATGTTCCTCTTTTTTTCCAAGTAGCTTGTTCTGCTGAACCTAGAATCTCTTTTTTTATTTGAACTTTTTAAATTGGAATATAGTTGATATAGAATATTGGTTTCAGTTGTATATCATAGTGAATTGGTAATAATATACTCACCACAGTAATTGTAGTTACTTCCTATTGCTATACCAAGGTATTACAATAGTATCAGTTATATGCTCTGTGCTGTATTTCCATTCCTGTGACTAATTTACATTGCGGTTTGAGGTTTATACCTCTTTATCCCCTTCACCCATCTCACCCAGCTCACCCATCTCCACATCCCTCTACCCAACTGAAATTTTTCTTAAGAACTTATTTTAATATTTTAACTAATAATTCTTAGTATATATTCAATCAAAAAATATTTAACAAGTGCCTACTACATGTAAGGTGCTAAGTAGGAACAAAAATGTGTAAGATATAGTTCCTACCTCCATCATCATTTACAGAATAATTAAGATAAACTAAATACATATGAAAAGTCCGAACATAAATGGGGCTGGGAAAACTATAGACAACCACATGTAAAAGAATAAAATTGGACAATTATCTCACACCACACACAAAAAAAATTAAGTCAAAATGGATCAAAGATTTGAACATAAGACCTGAAACCATTAAAACTCGTAAAAGAGAACATAGGTGGCAAGCTTCTTGACATTGGTCTTGGAGATGATTTTTTGGATTTGACACCAAAAGCAAAGACAACAAAAGCAAAAATAAATAAGTGGGAATACATCAAACTAAAAAGCTTCCACACAGCAAAGTAAATCACCAACAAAATAAAAAGGCACCCTACCAAACAGAAGAAAATATTTGCAAATCATGTGTTTCATAAGAGACCAGTATTCAAAATATATAAAAAACTCATACAATGCAGTAACAACAACAAAATCTTATTTAAAATTGGGCAAAAGATATAAATACACATTTTTCCAAAGACATTTTCCAAAGCTGGACAACAGACACATGAAAAGATGCTCAGTATCACTAGTCATCAAGGAAATGCAAATCAAAACCACAATGAGACATCACCTCACACTTTTAGAATAGCTATAACAAAAAGACAAAAAAATAACAAGGGTTGGCAAGGATGTGGAGAAAAGGGAACAGTTGTTACTGTGGGTAGGAATGTAAATTAGTACAGCCACTATGGAAAACAGTATGGATGTTCCACATAAAATTAAAAATAGAGCTACTAAATGATCCAGCAATTCCATTTCTGGATATTTATCAAAAGAAAAAAAAACACTAACTCAAAAAGATATATGCACCCCCACGTTCACTGCATTACTTACAGTAGCCAATATATGGAAGAAATGTAAGTGTCCAGTGATGTATGAATGGATATAGAAAATGTAATGCACACACACAATAGAATATTATTCAGCCCTAAGAAAGAATGAAATCTTGCCTCTTGCAACATGAATGAACCTAGAGGATATTATGCTAAGTGAAATAGTCAAAGACAAGTACTATGATCTCACTTATATGTGGAATCTAAAAAACAAAACAAGCAAAAAACTGAGCTCATGGATACAGAAAATGGATTCGTGGTTGCCAGGGAGATGGGAATGAGTGAAGGGGTTAAAAAGTACAAACTCTCCGTCATAAGTGACTATAGTTAATAATACCACACTGCATATTTGAAAGTTGCCAAGAGGGTAATCTTAAAAGTTTTCATCACAAGAAAAAGTTTTTTTAAGTATGTATGGTGACAGATGTTAACTAGACTTATTGTGACTATTTTTCAATATATACAAATATCAAATATTATGTTGTACACCTGAAACTAATATAGTGTTACATGTTAATTATATCTAAATTTTTAAAAGTCTGACCAAATAAACAGATAAAAATTAGAATTATGCACATTCCTTACCTGTACAATCTTGCGCAACATAAATAGTTATTCCTTGTAAATCAGGGTGTCTTGCTTCTTCAACTGCTTTTCTAAGAAAATAACAAGCATCATCCTTTAAAATCCTAACTAGCATTTCCAGTTAATAACTAAAGATTTAGCTTAAGGGGAAAGAAAGTCATCATTTTCTTAACTTTCCTCTTTAACCTATAATCTTTTCAAAACTACTTGAACGGTATCAAAACTCAGGTCAATTTCTTCCAACGAGAATGCTATACTAAATTACTCAAAGAACATTAAAACATAAGTTACAAAATATGTGAAAAATTCTAGGTATAAAGCTGTAAATCCCAGCCCCCAAAAAAGGATTTCTCTCACTCACTCAACTGGCTATATTAAATGTTTTCCAACCAGTGGTATAACAATATGCTTCAAGGTTTGCTTCATATTAACTTACATTACTAACTAGCAGTGAATTACTGTATTGTTGTCCTCTGGCACACATGAAACTTTCACACTTTTTTTTTCATTTCTTTAAACAATAGCACAACCTATTTTCCGTCACTCAAAAACCTATATAACCTGAACAAATGGATTTTCTAATTTCAAGTCTTAGAATTCCATAAGTAAAATTGCAAATTGAAAAACACTTCTAAGTGAGTGTAATGTTCTCAATGGTGCACATGATATGAAAAAGATCACAACAATCTGTAAAAGGAAATTATGTAAACTACTGACATACAAATTGTATAATACAAATTAGACAAATATAAATATTTTTACTTAATTGCATCTTTATAATTTTTTAACTTAACATATCTTATTATGCATGTTTGTATGTGTTAATATAGAAGAAGGATCAGCAAACCAAATACAACCTCTGGCCTGTTTTTGTACAGCCTGCAAGCTAAGAATGGTTTTTACAGCTTTCCAGAGTTGTAAAACCAAAAAAGAAAAGAAAAAAGGGTAACAGAGCCTTATATGGCCTGCACAGCCTAAAATATTTACTATCAGTCCTTTTATAAAAAATTGTGCTCTGATTCCTGGGGTATAGAACATAACATTTTGAAGAATAGAAACTACCCTTTTGTGATTATACTTTTATAAATATCATATAAGTTGGACTTGATATTATTATTAACAATCCATTCAATAACATTAGGCAAATAGTTTTCAAATGTAAGCATCTGGTCTATAAAATATAAAAGCCTGTTAATATGCAAAATATTCTGTAATAACTTCAATATATATGATTCTTAATAAATTTAATATGCAAAATATTTTGTAATAACTTCAATATATATACAAATTTACTATAATATACTATACTTGGATGACATATTAAATATTTGGTATATAATAACAATGGGACACACAGCAAATAAGACCACATTTTTTAAAACTTAAGTAATATCCAAATATATGGCACACAAAAAGGTGAGGCATAGCAAAATCTGACTTTTGACTTTTTTCTAACTACTCTGAATGTCATAGACCCTTTACTTTTACTATGATATAATTATAATATTAATAGTCCCATACATTTACAATTCACAGAATTTGATGTGTGCAAAGAAATGCTGAAAACATCAATTTTAGCTCTTGACATTTCATTACACTATCAGTACATTACAGCCCCCAGGTTACACTATCAAAAAAAAAAACTATAATGTTATGCATGTTCCAAGGTTGAAGAGTTGTTAGTTTTTAGAACATTTTAATAAGGTAGTCTAATGGAAAACCTGGTTAGAGAGAGATCTTGGATATCTATACCTATGAACAAAAGAAGAAATATTTGTCAGTAGATAAATTAAATGTAACTACAGTCACAATATGTCTTATTTTTTCCCTATTAGCAAATGAAAGCTCCTTTATGAATATTCTCATACAGTTAGATTTTAAAAGTTCCATTGCATATATGTGCACTGCAAAAATCTGTATATAAGCCTGATGCCCTCTGCCATAAGATGAAAGATTTTAAAACAATTTTACCTTAAAATGTGAGCAACCACAGCTGGTCCATACCAATCTCCAGCTTTTTTTCCAGACGTCTTTCCATATTCTATTAGTTGATGTAAACCAAAGAGAGCCGAGGGGGAATCACCAAACCAAGAGATGATTTTCCTGTGATAGATTTCATTTCTCATTTCATGATCATCAGAATATCTCCCAACTGTTTCCTTCTGAGAAATTGTTGAGGTTTTGAGTTCTCTTTCTCCTGAAAGTGATGCTTCAAATGATGCAGTAAATTTTTTTACAGTGTTGGAAGTCCATGACTCAGAGTCTGAATTTTCAATGTTCAAAGCATCAGGCCAGGTCCAAGCTATAGTAGTTGCAAAGCAAGCTGTTCAGATTTTTTAAATAGTCAGACTTTAACACTTCTACTAAAATGAGTATGCAGCATTTAAAGTCATATGGGTTATTGAACTAAAATGGTAAACTCAGAAATAGACAAATTTATACAGACAGAAAGTAGATTAATGTGTACATAGGGTGAGAAGAGATATTGGGAATGAATACTAATAGCTATGAGGGTTCTTTTGAGGGTGATGGAAATGTCCTAAAATTAGATTATGGTAATGGATGCAGAATTCTGTAAATATACTAAAAAACCACTGAATTGTTTGCTTCAAGTGAGTGAACTTATGGTATGTAGACTGTATCTCAATAACACTACTTAAAAAAAACAAACATACAATCAGAAGAAATACACCAATACATCAATGATATTTACTTTTGAGTAGTAATATTACTCTCTGGACTTTTCTGTAGTTTCTAAAATTTCTAAAACGAGAATACACTACATATATATAATCAGGAAAAAAATTACCAGAATGAAAGACAAAAAGAGAAAAAATAGTAAACTCA
Organism: Phataginus tricuspis; assembly: GCA_029783875.1. Classification (NCBI taxonomy): domain Eukaryota; kingdom Metazoa; phylum Chordata; class Mammalia; order Pholidota; family Manidae; genus Phataginus; species Phataginus tricuspis. The sequence goes on along the minus strand of JAQQAC010002837.1, from coordinate 52,836,451 downwards.
GTTACAAATGGACAGTTCTAGATTATGTTTTTCTTTCTTTTTTTTTCTTTTCTTTGACAGTGCTGGGATGGAATAAAGACTTTTTTATTCCATTACCAGTACTGTTTGTCAGATATCCAGTCTTGATTATGCAAAGGCACAATAAACATATTCACTAACATTCATAGTATTTGTGAGAGAATAACTTCATAAAGTAGATTTTGTTTTGGTTATATGTTATAACAGAAGTCTAACCATGTAAATCTTAAAATTCTTTCCAAATATGTTTTTATCATATAGTCCTTTCAGAATAATTTAATCATTGTTTATGGAGTAATATCAATTCTCTAGTAAATGGAAAGCTAATACATGAAGCCCCATTAATGATCAAAGATCCCCAAAAAATAAACTATATCCACTACTTCACTGGTTTTAATAACAAGACAGTCCCTAAACATATATATAATTTTAAGTTAACAAAATGAGTCACAGCTTCAGAGACCTAGTCATAACTGTGAAAAATATTCCAATCATTGCCCACGATTGCAAAGGACTATAAATAAATCATCCCAGAAAAAATTTTAAATTCTTTTTCCTTGCATTATCCACACCACTCTTGAAGAAACATTCTCTATAAATGATCTTATCAATAATCTGTACAGAAAAGTTACTAAATATTATTACACTATATTGCAGGGATATTGTCTAACACTTCAAAAACTATTATAATACTTGGTAATAAACAGATATGATGGCCTAAAATGGTAAACTAAAATCCTCCTACAAATGTACATATTATTAAAACTGGACTAATAGAAATGGTTAGAAAGGTACACAGCAGAAAAAAATTAGATATATATGTTAAGTTTCAATGACACTTATAAAGAGAAAAACAATTTTAAAGCATTACTGATATGCAGAGAAAAACCAGTGTAAAATGCCTTAAGATTTAAATAATGTAAAAAATTAACTATCTGCTTAGTCACTACTCAATTGACCTGCCCAGTCAATTGAACTGGATATAAAACAGAGTTCAATCAAAAACAACTAAATAACAACAACAAAAATCCAAAGCCTACTAAAAATTGAACTTACTTAATTCATAGTGGTAGTCAAGAATAATAGGTACCTTTAACCTTTATTTTTTAAAGGGGAATCATGATGAAAATTTACATGTAAGTCATAACTGGCCCAGTTCAATAAAGATGTAACATGCTGAATTTCTTACAACTTTAGAAGATGTGAAGGAGTTAAGAAATTAACCTCGAATTCTGTGCAGTTTGCAAGCTGGACTACCAATTAAAAACAAACAAACGAAAAACAGAGATTTGATTTACCTCTACCAAGAAAGTATAGTATCAGTCCTTGAGCCAACAGCATCTGGCTAGTTCTTAACGTACAGCCCCAACCACAGTCTGTTGTCAAAGCTGAGCCTTCTATTTGAGGAAATCCTTCCCTGTAGGTCAGCCATATTCTTGAAATGAAATCTTTACGAAATTCTTCTACAGTTCCCGCAATTACATGATCTTCTATTGTACATCCTGATCTTACAGGTAACAGTTTATTTTCATCTACAAAACAAAAACATAAACTATAATCAAAACATATGCAAAGAAATGTCAATAATGTATTATATTGCCACTACTGTCCCTAAAATATGGAGTATTTTTTCAATTTAAAGGAAGATAAATATATTCTGCTTAATCAGGCTACTGTGAAACTCAAATAGAATGAATGCTGAAATGTTTTGTATATTATAACACTAATATATGGTATTATCAGTAATACTGTTGTTAATAATAATATCCTACATTGCAAATATAATCAACTCTTATAAGGGAATAAGATAAAAACTTCCTTTGCCTCATTTGGCTCAGGATATAGATATTAGTACTCTATGAAATGAGATTTGCAAAGAAAATATCATGATTTGTCAATATATAAAAATGAATATAACATAAACTAGTTCTTAAAATCAAATAAACTGTGCACACTGTATTTGCTATCATGAATATTTATACCCAAATTATAAAAACAAACCTAATAAGCTTAAAGTGAGAATATAAAATTCTTAAATAGGTAGTTATCCCTTCATGGTGAAATATAAATTTTTTAAATTGTTGCTACTCACATATATCATTTTAAAAGTTTTTTCCAAATTTGATTATCTCTAACACAATTTCTATATGAAAACTGTGGTCACTGTTTGCCAAATAATTTACAAAACACTCAGTGCTCAGCACTTACTAGTGCTCAAAATGAATTCACATTCCTTGATTACTCCCAGAGAGAAAGTCTTGTTCATCGTTACAATCTCATCATGCAACACAGTGCCCATACAGGTAGATCCTAATAATTGTTGGTTGGTTTGGGTGAATGGATGGGTGGGTAGATAAATCGGCCTCCAACTCTCAGTTCCAAGGAGTTCAATTTCTAATACCCTCATGGTTTTACTCCTCAACCTTTCAGCATCTATCCCTCTTCAAGCTCATTCTGAAAAAATTACCCAAACTTTGTAATATTCAGCTTAATGGAACTAAAGTTGTAACATATATTTGCAATGATAATAAAGAGAATGAACACCAAGTTCCCATTAACAGTTAATGTCTCTCAGTATTTCAGTTTGAAGTTAGTTACAAATAAAACTGCCTGGAAATGAAATATGGCACTAAAAATATGTCCAAAATTTCCACTTTAGAGTCATTTAAATTTGTTTGAAATTTGATACAACAGTGAATAAATCTGACACATCCTGTGGCTTGTCAAACATATAATTCCTAACCTCCTACCTTGACAAAATTTAATGAAAAGGATAAATTCCTTATCTTCTTAAAATCTTGTCTCCTTTTACTAACTCTAAATATAATTGGAAAAGTGCTAGTACTACACAAACTTTGTTACCCTGTTGACTTTCCACTATACTCCTACCCCTGCTATTTTATTCTAATTGACTTTCCTTTTCAATAATCTTAATTAATTATATCTATGTTTATCTACATCTGCCTTCCCTCCAAATTTCAAGTATGCTAGAAAATAAATAATTGTTTCTCTTCTGCACTACTGAATCTTCAAAACTTAGCATAGAATTCAGTCCATAGTAGCTATGCAGTAAACATTTGTCAGGTGAATGTAAGATAAAAATGGAAACAAAGGAGGAGGATTTTAACATTTTGTTTTGCTTTGATTTTATTTTTTATGATGGGAGAGACTTGAGATCAGAGCTTTATGAAGAAAGGGAATGTCTGAAAGAAGCACTACAAAGAATGAAAAAGAAAGCTGATAAAGGAAATAGAAAAGAACTGCTAGTGATACTGAGGACAGTCAAGGCTGACTATACACTCAAAAATCACAATTAAACAAGCTAATAATACAAGAAATAATCATAAGTAAAACAAATTGCAAAACAAATCCTCAAACAGTACAGCTGTTGTAATTATCATATATGGGATAAAATAAGCATGCAGATGTTAAAAAAAGGGGGTGATGTTGTTTAAATTTCCTTCTTGGGGAGGCAAAGTGGAAATCTACATACACACCAAGGAAACAACCACAACAAATACAACTAAACCTGAAAACAACCTGAAGACTAGAGAACAGACTACCTACACCTGATGAAGAAGAGGAGACTAAATAGAGGGTAAAAGTGGCTGAGTCAAAATACATTGGGACTCAAACCATTCCCTCATCCCAGCCCACAAGCAGCACACAGACAGGAACAGGAGTGGGGAGGGGATAAGCACACAGGAATCCTGCACAACTGGGCCTGGAGATTTGCTCTGGAACATGAGTCCACATTACACTGGGGTTTGGTGATTAATGGGGGTGGACACCAGGGAGAGTTGAAGCATTCTTAGAGACTGAGACTCCTGCCACTTGTGTAGGACAGGCACACTCCCTTGGTCCCTCTGAGACCCAACACAGAGGTGGAAGTTTGAAAGATTTACCAGAAGTGAAAGTGTGCCAGGGGTGGGGATTGGAAGAAGCTTTCTCTGGGGAAGAAAGAGCAGGTGGATAACACTTACACAGCCCTACCTCAGCCCAACTAGTTGGATGCTCACTGGAGCAAGCCCCAAACACTCCAACCCCTAGTTTCCAGTTCAGCCCCACAATGTGCTTCTCTGTGAACCCACCTGCCTGCCCACCCACTTGGCTCAGCAGCAGTCAGACTTTCCTCCCTGGCAAGTGGACAGAAACTTTGCTCCCAGCTTTCCCTGTCTTCTCTCAGACCAACTGGGAAGGCCCATGTGGAAGCCAGCTCCAAATGCTCCATCCTTCTAGCTGGCAGCTCAACCACCACCCCTTTCCCGACCCCCTGCAGTGCTTGCCTGCACACTTGTGCCCACCCACCCCTGCTGCCTGCAACAATCCTGCCACACAGGAGGGAAAAAGTGCTGCCACACAGCTCACGAAGTGCACAAAGAGAGCTGTCAGCAGCTGCCAACAGAGATCAGTCACTGCCAGAAGACTGGCAGAAAGGCAGCCCTGTTCATAGCCCACCAAGAGCAACTGAGGCTCCACTTCAAAGGAAACCAGGCACTGGAAAGCAAAGGATCTTGAGATTCTGGGCACCACAGGACTCCTTCTTCATAAAGGTATCACTCTCTAGATAAGGAGGAGGCATAGTAGATCTATGTAATACAAAAGAAGAAACAGAGAAACCCAGGCAAAATGAGGAGGTAGAACAATATGTTACAAACAAAAGAACAGGATAAGACGCCAGAAAGAGGGCTAAATGAAACAGAAATCACCAACCTTCTTAATAAAGATTTCAAAGAAGCAGTCATAAAGTTGCTTACTGACATCCAGAAAAGAATTGATGATCTCAGGGAGAATTTCAACAAATAGAAGATTTGAAAAAGAGTCACTCAGAGATGAAGAATACAGTAAACTGAAATGAAAAATACAACGGGGAAAATTAATAATAGACTGCTAGTAAAGAAGACAATAAATGAGATGGAAATTAGAGATAGGAAAACAATGAAGTTGAGGAATAATGAGAGAAAATAATTTCTAAAACTAAGAAGATGCTAAGGGAGCTTTGTGAAAACTCCAAAGAAAATAATATTTGCATAACAGGAGTCCCAGAAGGAGAAGAGAGAGACAAAGGAATAGAATGTCCCTTTGAAAAAAATAATAGCTGAAAATTTCCTCAATCTGGGAATAGACACCCAGGTCCTGGAAGCACAGAAAGCCCCTAACAAAAGGAACCCCAGGAAGACAAAACCAAGACATATAATAACCAAAACAGCAAAGATTAAAGATAAAGAGAGAATTTTAGAAGCAACAAAAGAGAGGCAGACAATTACCTAAGGGGAACCCATAAGGCTATCAACAGTTTTTCAGCAGAAACTTTACAGGCTAGAAGGGAATGTAATGAAATATTTAATGCATTTAAAAGGAAGAACCTTGAAATAATCCTCTACCGAGCAAGGTTATCATTCAGAATTGAAGCAGAGATTAAAAGTTTCCCAGATAAACAAAAGTTAGAAGAATCACTACCACTAAACTAGCCTTACTAGATATGTAAGACTTCTGTAGATGGAAATGTTCTTGAGCTTAAATAGTTTTCATCAGTGAAAATAAACCTACAGTAAAGGTAGCAGACCAAGTATTAACTCTAAAAAAAGAAATACAATCAACTACACATAAAATAAGTCAAGAGATGCACCAAAAAAATGCAGATTATGTCATACATACATTATGGAGGACTACAAAGAAAAACAAGAAGTACTTTCGGATTGTATTCAAAATACAGCAACCATCAACTAAATATACACTGCAATATATTTAGGAAACTATCTATGAACCTTATGGTAACCACAAACCTAAAGCCTATAATAGACACACAAAAATTATTTTAAAAAGAAATACAAACATCACACTAAAGAAAATCATCAAATAACAAGAGAGGAAGAAAAGAACAGAGAGAAATCATAAAAAGAACTAGGAAACAATTAATAAAGTGGCAATTAATACATAATTATCAATAACTACCTCAAATGTAAATGGACTGATTGCACCAATCAGAAAACCTGGGGTAGCAGAATGGAGAAAGAAACAACCATCTATATGCTGCCTACAAGAGATTCATTTCAGACCTAAAGATATAAAAGACTGAAAGTGAAGGGATGAGAAAAGATGTTTCATGCAAATAAAAAGGAAAAAGCAGGTGGGGTAGCAGTACTTATGTCAGACAAAATAGACTTCAAAACAAAGAAAGTTACAAGAGTCAAAGAAGGATATTACATAATGACAGAGGAATCAGTCAAACAAGAGGATGTAACAATTATAAATATCTGTGCACAATCAGGTGATTTTAACACCCTAATTACATCAATGAAAAAAATCATCTAGACAGAAAATCAATAAGGAGTTCCGGGAAGATGGCAGCGTGAACGGAGCGGCGGAAATTTCCTCCCAACATTATACTTATCCAAGAAAACACAGCAAATACAACTATTCCCAAAAGAGAGACAAGAACACACAGGAAAGCACACACCATGCAGCCACACCTGAGAGCACTCGGCAGCCAGCGAGGCAACGCACCGGCGGGCAGGCACACCGGAGAGGACTCGGCAGCCGGCGGGGCAGAGCACCGGCGGGCAGCTACACCTGAGAGAACTTGGCAGCGGACGAGGTGGCGCACCGGTGGACAGCCACACCGGAGAGGACTTGGCATCCAGCGGGGCAGCGCACCGGTGGGCAACTACACCTGAGAGGATTCGGCAGCTGGCAAGGGGGTATTTTTTTTTTCACTTCTTTCTTCTCTTTCCTTTTCAAGGTCATAAAGAGCCCAGCTGACATACATGACAACTACCAGCAACCAATTCTATAGCCGTGAAAAGACAGAGGAATATGGTACAGACAAAGCTCCAAACCCAGACAACCCTTGAGAGAGAACCTTAAGGAATGGACATGCACAGTCTCCCTGAAAAAGAATTCAGAATAAAAGTCATAGCCATGCTGACGGATCTACAGAAAAATGTGCAAGAGCTGAGCAATGAAATGAGGAAAGACTGTGCAGATATGAGACAAGCCATCGACGGGCTTAACAGCAGACTGGATCAGGTACAAGACACTGTCAATGAAATACAAAACAGAGAACAGGAATACAAAGAAGCTGAGGCAGAGAGAGATAAAAGGATCTCTAAGAATGAAAGAATATTAAGAGAACTGTGTGACCAATCCAAACGGAGCAATATTCACATTATAGGAGTACCAGAGGAAGAAGAGAGAGAAAAAGGGATAGAAAGTGTCGTTGAAGAAATAATTGCTGCAAATTTTCCCACGCTGGGGAAGGAAATAGTCTCGCAGTCCACAGAAGCCCACAGATCTCCCAACACACGGGACCCAAGGAAGACAACATAAAGACACATAATACTTAAGATTGCAAACATCAAAGATAAAGATAGAGTATTAAAGGCAGCTAGAGAGAGAAAAAAGATCACCTACAAAGGAAAACTCATCAGACTGTCATCAGACTTCTCAACAGAAACCTTACAGGCCAGAAGAGAATGGCATGATATATTTAACGTAATGAAACAGAAGGGCCTCGAACCAAAAATGTTGTATCCAGCACGATTATCATTTAAATATGATGGAGGGATTAAACAATTTCAAGACAAACGAAAGTTGACAGAGTTTGCCTCTCAAAAACCACCACTACAGGATATCTTAAACAGACTGCTCTAGAGGGAAGCAGCCCTAAGGCTAAAAAGATATCACCAGAGAAAATAAAAGCATAGCAAAGAAAGCAGACCATCCAAATACCAACTAAAGGCAAAGAATAAAACACCTAATATATAAAGAAAGGAGGAGGAAGAATAGGAAGGGAGAGATAAAGAAACATCAGACAGCGTTCACAATAACTTAACAAGAAAGTTAAGTTATATTCTTAGATAGTAAAGAAGCAACCCTTGAACCTTTGCTATCACGAATGTAAAGCCAGCAATGGTAATAAGTACATATCTATCAATAATCACCCTAAATGTAAACGGACTGAATGCACCAATCAAAAGACACAGAGTAACAGAGTGGATAAAAAAGCAACACCCATCTATATGCTGCTTACAAGAGACTCACCTCAAACCCAAAGATATACACAGACTAAAAGTAAAGGGATGGAAAATGATATTTCATGCAAACAACAAAGACAAAAAAGCAGGTGTTGCAGTACTTGTATCAGATAAAATAGACTTCAAAACGAAGAAAGTAGCAAGAGATAAAGATGGACATTACATAATGATAAAGGGGTCAGTCCAACAAGAAGATATAACCATTATAAATATATATGCATTCAACACAGGAGCGTCAGCATATGTGAAACAAATACTAACAGAATTGAAGGAGGAAATACACAGCAATGCAATTATTTTAGGAGACTTTAACACACCACTCACTCCAAAGGATAGATCAACCAGGCAGAGGATAAGTAAAGACACCAAGGCACTGAACAACACACTAGAACAGATGGACCTAACAGACATCTACAGAACTCTACACCCAAAAGCAGCAGGATATACATTCTTCCCAAGTGCACATGGAACATCTTCCAGAATAGACCACATACTAGGCCACAAAAAGAACCTCAGTAAATTGAAAAATACTGAAATCCTAACAACCAAATTCTTAGATCACAAAGGTATAAAACTAGAAATAAATTTTAGAAAGAAATCAAAAAGGCTCACAAATACATGGAGACTTAACAACATTCTCCTAATTAATCAATGGGTTAACGACCAAATCAAAGAATATATGGAGACTAATGACAACAACAACACAAACTCACAACTTCTGTGGGACGCGGCAAAGGCAGTTCTAAGAGGAAAGTATATTGCAATCCAGGACTATTTAAAGAAGGAAGAACATTCCCAAATGAACAGTCTAAAGACACAATTATTGAAATTGGAAAAAAAAACAAATGAGGCCCAAAGTCACCAGAAGGACAGATATAATAAAGATCAGAGAATAAATAAATAAAATTGAGAAGAATAAAACAATAGAAAAAAATCAATGAAACCAAGAGCTGGTTCTTTGAAAAAATAAACAAAATAGATAAACCCCTAGCCAGACTCACTAAGAGAAAAAGAGAATCTACACACATAAACAGAAACAGAAATAAGAAAGGAAAAATAACGACAGACCCCACAGAAATACAAAGAATTATAAGAGAATATTACAAGCATCTATATGCTAACAAGCTGTAAAACCTAGAAGAAATGGGCAACTTCTTAGAAAAATACAGCCTTCCAAGACTGACCAAGCAGGAAACAGAAAACCTAAACAGACCAATCACCAGCAACGAAATTGAATCGGTAATCAAAAAACTACCAAAGAACAAAAGCCCCAGACCTGATGGATTCACCTCTGAATTCTACCAGACATATAGAGAAGAAATAACACCCATTCTCCTTAAAGTTTTCCAAAAAATACAAGAGGAGGGAATACTTCCAAACTCTTTCTATGAAGCCAGCATCACTCCAATACTAAAACTGGGTAAAGACCTCACTAAAAAAGAAAATTACAGACCAATATCCCTGATGAACATACATGCAAAAATACGCAACAAAATATTAGCAAACCGAATTCAAAAATACATCAAGAGGATCATACACCATGATCAAGTGGGATTCATCCCAGGGATGCAAGGATGGTACAACATTCGAAAATCCATCAACATCATCCATCACATCAATAAAAAGAAGAACAAAAACCACATTTCATCTCCATAGATGCTGAAAAAGCATTTGATAAAATTCAGTATCTATTCGTGATTAAAACTCTCAACAAAATGGGTAGAGACGGCAAGTACCTCAACATCATAAAGGCTATATATGACAAAACCACAGCTAACATCATACTTAATAGTGAGAAGCTCAAAGCTTTTCATCTAAGATTGGGAACAAGACAGGGGCAAACCCACAGCTAACATCATACTTAATAGCGAGAAGCTGAAAGCTTTTCAACTAAGATCGGGAACAAGACAGGGGTGCCCACTCTCCACTGTTATTCAACATAGTACTGGTGGTCCTAGCCATGGCAATCAGACAAACCAAAGATATACAAGGCATCCAGATTGGTAAAAAAGAAGTCAAATTGTCACTATTTGCAGATGACATGATACTGTACATAAAAAACCCTAAAGACTCCACTCCAAAACTACTAGAACTAATATCTGAATTCAGCAAAGTTCCAGGATACAAAATTAACACACAGAAATCTGCTGCTTTCCTATACACTAATGATGAACTAACAGAAAGAGAAATCAGAAAAACAATTCCATCCATAATTGCATCAAAAAGAATAAAATACCTAGGAATAAACCTAACGAAGGAAGTGAAAGACCTGTACTCTGAAAACTACAAGATACTCCTAGGAGAAATTAAAGAAGACACTAACAAATGGAAATGCATCGCATGCTCTTGGCTAGGAAGAATAAATATTGTCAAAATGGCTATACTACCTAAAGCAATCTACAGATTCAACGCAATCCCTATCAAAATACCAACAGCTTTCTTCAATGAACTGGAACAAATAATTCTAAAATTCATATGGAAACAGAAAAGACCCCGAATAGCCAAAGCAATCCTGAGAAAGAGGAATCAAACATGGAGAATTACACTCCCTGACTTCAAGCTCTACTACAAAGCCACAGTAATCAAGACAATTTGGTACTGGCACAAAAACAGACCCATAGACCAGTGGAACAGAATAGAAAATCCAAACATTAACCCAAACATGTACAGTCAATTAATATTTGATAAAGGAGCCTTGGATATACAATGGGGAGATGACAGCCTCTTCAGCAGCTGGTGTTGGAAAAACTGGACAGTTACATGTAAGAGAATGAAACTGGACTACTGTCTAACCCCATACACAAAGGTAAACTGAAGGTGGATCAAAGACCTGAATGTAAGTCATGAAACAATATAACTCTTAGAAAAAAACATAGGCAAAAATCTCTTGGACATAAACATGAGCGACTTCTTCATGAATATATCCCCCCGGGCAAGGGAAACAAAAGCAAAAATGAATAAATGGGACTATATCAAGTTGAAAAGCTTCTGTACAGCAAAGGACACCATCAGTAGAACAAAAAGACATCCTACAATATGGGAAAATATATTCATAAACGATGTATCTGATAAGGGGTTGACATCCAAAATATACAAAGAACTCATGCACCTTAACAAACAAAAAGCAAATAATCCAATTAAGAAATGGGCAGAGGATATGAATAGACACTTCTCTAAAGAAGAAATTCAGATGGCCAAAAGGCACATGAAAAGATGCTCCACATCGCTAATCATCAGAGAAATGCAAATGAAAACCACAATGAGATATCACCTCACACCAGTGAGGATGGCCAACATCCAAAACACAAACAACAACAAATGTTGGCGAGGATGTGGAGAAAAGGGAATCCTCCTACACTGCTGGTGGGAATGCAAATTAGTTCAACCATTGTGGAAAGCAGTATGGAGGTTCCTCAAAAAACTCAAAATAGAAATACCATTTGACCCAGGAATCCCACTCCTAGGAATTTACACTAAGAATACAGCAGCCCAGTTTCAAAAAGACAGATGCACCCCTATGTTTATTGCAGCACTATTTACAATAGCCAAGAAATGGAAGCAACCTAAGTGTCCATCAGTAGATGAATGGATTAAGAAGATGTGGTACATATACACAATGGAATATTATTCAGCCATAAGAAGAAAACAAATCCTACCATTTGCAACAACATGGATGGAGCTAGAGGGTATTATGCTCAGTGAAATAAGCCAAGCTGAAAAAGAGAAGTATCAAATGATTTCACTCATATGTGGAGTATAAGAACAAAGAAAAAACTGAAGGAACAAAACAGCAGCAGACTCACAGAACCCAAGAAGGGACTAATAGTTACCAAAGGGAAAGGGACTGGGGAAGAAGGGTGAGAAGGGAGGGATAAGAGGGTAAAAGGGGCATTACGATTAGCAGATGCAAGGTGGGGGGGGCACGGGGAGGGCTGTACATCTCAGAGAAGACAA
>JAQQAC010002837.1:52785807-52824343 GCA_029783875.1 Phataginus tricuspis | reverse complement strand
AAATAAGGAAACAGATACACTGAACAACATATGAGATCAGATTGATGTAAGAAATACCTACAAAACATTACACCCCAAAGTAGCAGGATACATATTTTTCTCAAGCGTACATGGAACATTCTCCAGAGAATATATGTTAGGACAGAAAAAGAGCCTCAATAAATTTAAAAAGACTGAAATTGTAGCATGCATCTTTTCAGGTCACAATGGTATGAAACTAGAAATAAGTTACATGAAGAAAACAAAAAAATAAAAAGAAAAACACATAGAGATTAAATAACATGCTTCTAAATAATCACTGGATAAATGAAAAAATCAAAGAAAAGATCAAGCAATACATGTAGACAAATGAAAATAAAAATACAACAGTTCAACATATGTGGGACACCGCAGAAGCAGTTCTAGGAGGGAAATACACAACAATACAGGTCTCTCTCAAAAAAATAAGAAAAAGCCCAAATAAACAGTCTAAAATCAAAACAAAAGAAACTAGAAAAAGAAGAACACATAAATCCCAAACTCAGCAGAAAGAGGGACATAATAAAGATCAGAGCAAACATAAATGAAATGGAGAAGAATAAAAGAAAGAAAACAATAGAAAAAATCAATTAACCAGGAGCTGGTTCTTTGTGAACATAAACAAAATAAGTCACTAGTCAGAGTTATCAAGAAAAGAAGAGGTGACACAAATAAAATCAGAAATAAAAAGGAAGCCTCAACTGACATCACAGAAATATTAGAGATTATTCTATGAAAAATTATATGCCAATAAATTGGAAAACCTAGAATGAACAAATTCCTAGAAAACTGAAACCTTCCAAGACTCAGGGAGAAACAGAAAATCTGAACAGATCAATTACAAGTAATGAAATTGAACTGTTAATCAAAGCACTCCCAAAAAACAAAAGTCCATAACCAGATGGCTTCACAACTGATTTCTACCAGACATTTAAAAAGTTAATACCCATCCTTCCACAAGTATTCTAAAAAGTAGAAGAGGAGGGAAAACTTCAAAACTCATTCTATGAGGCCAGGATTACTCTAATACCAAAAACAGACAAAGATGCCACAAGAAAAGAAAATTACAGACCAATATCCTTGATGAACATAGATGCAAAAATCCTCAACAAAATATTAGCAAACTGAATTCAAAAATACATCAAAAGGATCATCCACCATGACCAAGTGGGATTTATTCCAGGGATGCAGGATGGTACAATATTCATAAATCAATCAATGTCATATACCACATATTAACAACAAAAAAAGGATAAAAACCACATGATCATCTCAATAGATACTGAAAAAGCATTTGACAAAATTTAACCATTTATGATAAAATTCTCAACAAAATGGGTAGAGAAGGAATATACCTCTACATAATAAAGGCTATATACAACAAACCAATACCTAATATATCAATGATAAAAAGCTGAAAGATTTTCCTCGAAGATCACAAACAAGACAAGGATGTCCACTCTCAGCACTTTTATTCAATACAGAAGTGGAAGTCCTAGCCATAGCAACCAGACAAGATAAACAAATAAAAGTCATCCAAATTGGTAAGGAAGAAGTCAAACTGTCACTAATTACGGATGACATGATACTATACATAGAAAACCCTAAAGAACTCTACCAAAAAAACTATTAGAATAACTGGATTCAGCAAAACTGTAGGACACAAAAACAATAGAAAGAAATACGTTGCATTCCTATATACTAACAACAAAATAGTAGAAAGCGAAATCAGGAAAACAATTCCATTTGCAACTGCATCAAAAAGAATAAAATACCTAGGAATAAACCTAACCAAGGAAGTGAAAGACTTATACTATGAAAACTACAAGACACGCATGAGAAAAATTAAAGAAGATACCAATAAATGGAAACACATCCCGTGCTCATGGATAGGAAGAATTAATATTTTCAAAATGGCCATCCTGCCTAAAGCAATATACAGATTCAATGCAATCCCTATCAAAATACCAATAGCATTCGTCAATGAACTAGAGCAAACAATTCTAAAATTCATATGGAACCACAAAAGACCCAGAATAGCCAAAGCAATCCTGAGAAGGAAGAATAAAGCAGGGGGAATTATGCTCCCTGACTTCAAACTATATTACAAAGCCACAGTAATCAAGACAATTTGGCACTGGCACAAGACCAGACCCATAGACCAACAGAACAGACTAGAGTCCCCAGATATAAACCCAACCATATATGGCCAATTAATATACGAAAAAGGAGCTATGGATATACAATGGGGAAATGACAGCCTCTTCAACAGCTGGTGTTGGCAAAACTGGGCAGCTACATGTAACAGAATGAAACTGGATTATTGTCTAACCTCATATACAAAAGTAAACTCATAATGGATCAAAGACCTGAATGTAAGTCATGAAACCATAAAACTCTTAGAAAAAAACATAGGCAAAATCTCTTGGACATAAACATGAGCAACTTCGTCATGAACATATCTCCCCAGGCAAGGGAAAAAAAAGCAAAAATGAACAAGTGGGACCATATCAAACTAAAAAAGCTTCTGTACAGCAAAGGACACCATCAGTAGAACAAAAAGACATCCTACAGTATGGGAGAATATATTCATAAATGACATATCTGATAAGGGGTTGAATTCCAAATTATATAAAGAGCTCACGCACCTCAACAAACAAAAAGCAAATAAGCCAATTAAAAAATGGGTAGAGGAGCTGAACAGACACTTCTCCAAGAAGAAATTCAGATGGCCAACAGGCACATGAAAAGATGCTCCACATTGCTAATTATCAGAGAAATGCAAATTAAAACCACAATGAGATATCACTTCACAATAGTTAGGATGGCTGCCATCCAAAAGACAAACAACAACAAATGTTGGTGAGGATGTGGAGAAAGGGGAACCCTCCTACACTGCTGGTGGGAATGCAAATTAGTTCAACCATTGTGGAAAGCAATATGGAGGTTCCTCAAAAAATTCAAAATAGAAATACCATTTGACCCAGGAATTCCACTCCTAGGAATTTACCAAGAATGTAGCAGCCCAGTTTGAAAAAGACATGCTTATCACAGCACTATTTACAATAGCCAAGAAATGGAAGTAACCTAAGTGTCCATCAGTAGATGAATGGATAAAGAAGATGTGGTACATATACACAATGGCATATTATTCAGCCATAAGAAGAAAACAAATCCTACTATTTGCAGCAATATGGATAGGGCTAGAGGGTATAATGTTCAGTCAAATAAGACAGATGGAGAAAGACAAGTATCAAATGGTTTTACTCATCTGTGAAGTATAAGAACAAAGGGAAAACTGAAGGAACAAAACAGCAGCAGATTCACAGAACCCAAGAATGGACTAACAGTTACCAAAGGGAAAGGGACTGGGGAAGATGGGTGGGAAGGGAGGGATAAGGGAGGAAAATGGGTATTACAATTAGCACACATAATGTAGCAGGGGTTGGGGTATACAGGGAAGGCAGTATAAGACAGAGAAGACAAGTAGTGATTCTATAGCATCTTACTACACTGATAGTCAGTGAGTGTAATGGGGTATGTGGTGGGGATTTAATAATAGGGGGAGCCTAGTAACCATAATGTTGCTCATCTAATTGTACATTAATAATAGCAAAAAAAAAAAATAGCAATGGCATTTTCCAGTGAACTAGAGCAAGTAATCCTAAAATTCATATGGAAACCACCAAAGACCCCAAATAGCTAAAGCAATCTTGAGAAAGAAGAACAAAGCTGGGGATATTATGCTCCCTGACTTCAAACTATGCTACAAAGCTACAGTAACCAAAAAAGTATGATCCCAGCACAAGAAGAGACCCACAGATCAATGGAACAGAATAAAGCCCAGATATAAACCCACACATATACAATCAATTAATATATGATAAAGGAGCCAAGAATATACAATGGGGAAAAGACAGCCTCTTCAATAACTAGTGTTGGGCAAACTGGACAGCTACATGCAAGAGAATGAAACTGTATAACTCCATATACAAAAGTAAACTCAAAATGAATTAGACCTAAATGCCAGATATGAAACCATTAAACGTTTGGAGTTTAATGGTAAAAATCTCTTGAGCATATGCATGAGAAATTTTTTTTCAGGACACGTCTCCTTGGGAAGGGAAACAAAAGCAAAAACAAAAAAGAGAGACTATATCAAATAAAAAAGCTTCTGTATAGCAACAGAACAAAAAGACAACCTACAGTATGGGAGAATATATTCATAAACAATTTATCCAATAAAGGGTTAACGTTCGAAATATATAAAGAACTCAAAGGACTCAGCACCAAAAAACAAATAAATCAATTAAAAATAGGCAGAGGACTTGAACAGACATTTCTCCAAAGAAGAAATACAGATGCCAATAGGCACATGGAAAGATGCTCCACATCACTAATCATCAGGGAAATGAAAATCAAAACCACCATGAGGTATCACCTCACACCAGTTAGGATGGCCACTATCCAAAAGACAAGAAATAACAAGTGTTGGCAAGGATTTGGAGAAAAAGGAACCCTCCTACGCTGCTGGTGGGGTGTAAATTGGTGCAGCCACTGTGGAAAGCAATTTGGAGGTTCCTCCAAAAATCTAAAAATAGAAATATCATATGACCCAGTAATTCCACTTTGAAGAATTTACCTGAAGAAAACAAAATACCTTATTTGAAAAGATATATGCACCCCTATGTTTACTGCTGCATTATTTACAATAGCCAATATTTAGAAGTAACCAAAGTGTCCATTGATAGATGAACAGATAAAGAAGAAGTGGTACATATACATAATGGAATATTACTCAGCCCTAAAAAAGATAGAACCCCTGCCATTTAAGACAACATAGATAAACCTAGAGGTTATTATGCTAAGTGAAATAAGCCAGGTAGGGAAAGACAAATACCGTATGATTTCACTTACTTGGAATATAAAACAAAACAAAAAAAATGAACAAAACAGTGGTTACCATGGCTGGTGGTTACCATGAGGGAAAGGTTGTGGTGGATGGGTATGGAAGGTAAGAGGGATAAAGGAGCACAAAAGTCTCAATCATAATATAAGTTGATTATGTGGATGGAAGTACAGCATGGAGAATATAGTCAATGATTCTGTAACATCTTTCTTTCTATATTGACAGTAACTGCAGTAGTGCAGGTGGATTTAATAATATGTGTAACTGTCGCACCACTGTATTTTATACTTGAAACCAATATAATATTGTGTATCAACTAGGCTTCAATAAGAAGAATACACTTAAAAAAATAGAAGGGTATTGAAAGTAGTACAAACAAAAAATAACTACTAAAACTGACTAGGCACATGAAAGAAAACTAAATGAAACTACTAGAAATGAAAAATATAATAACTGAAATGGAAATTTAGTTTAGGATAAAACAGAAAATCAAACATAGTTCAGGAGACAGTTAAGGAACCAGAAGAAAGAACTAAAGAAATTATTCAGAACACAGTACCGAGAGAGACTAAATAATAGAATATATGGAAAAGCAAAGAATTTCAGAGATGTGAAGAAAAAGCTAACAGAAAGTTTTATCAGTATGCAGAAGGAGAGGAGAGGAAGAGTGGGAGCAGCTATAATTAAAAGCAGCTGAAAATTTTTCAGATTCTAAGATATGAATAAAATGAAATTCACACCAAAGAAAAAGTGATCTTAAAGACAACCAGAGAGAGAGAAAAAAGCTTCAAAATACTTAGAGAGAATACCTTCTTGTCCTAACGTAAGCAATGATTTATGATACAGAACACAAAATGCACTAACCATTTAAGGAGGTAAAAAAGTTAACCAGACAATATTAAAATTAAGAATTATGTTTTTCAAAAAATAACATTGAGTGTTAATGTAACAGACTGAGAAGATAATTCCTATAGATAAATCCAAAAAAGTAATCACATCTAGAATATATAAAGAAAACCCAGAAATCAGTAAGAAAAAGACATAATCTAATAGAAGACACATCCAAATGGAAAAATATATATGAAAATATGCTGAATTTCATTAGCTATCAGAGAAATGCCAATTAAAATAAAAATGTGGCTCTAATAAAATGGAAAAAAAAATGAGTATTGGTGAGGTGAGCAGAAGCAGAATTCTCACACATACCTGGCAGGAATACAAATTGACCCAACTATTTTGAGGACTGAATATATGAATACTCTATGTCCCAGCAATTATGTTCCCTAGCATACATACTGAACAAAAATCCAGATACACATTAGTCCACCAAAACACATGTACTAGAATAGTCACACCCAGGGCCTTAACAATTGCCCAAAATTGAAAACTATCCAAATGCCCACCAAAAATAAAATGGATAAATTGTGGCATAGTCATACAAAGCAACACTCATAGAAATACAAAAATATCCAGCACCCAACAAATAACAAAATATCTGGCAATCAATTAAGGATTACTAAGCATGCAAAGAGGCAGGAAGACACAATCCAAAATAAGAATACTCAATTAACCAAAACTGAACCAGACTAACACAAATGCTCAAATTAGCAAACAAGGGTGTTAAAATGGTTATTACAACTATAGTACATATGCTCAAAGAGGTAAGAGACAAAGAAGAGTTTTTTAAAATAAATGGAGTTCCTAGGTATATAAACTACAACATCCAAGATTAAAAATATACTGACTGGGATCTATGGCAGTTTAGACATTGCTGTGGAAAAGACTGTAAGACTGGCAAACTTGAGGACATAGCAGTAGGAACTATCCAAAATAAGACACAAGGAAGAAAAAGAATTTAAAAATAAGAATAAAAGAGCATCAGTGAACTGTGCACAATTTCATCCATGTAACATATGTGTAATTGGAGACCCAGAAGGAGAGAAAAGAGGGGTGGACAGAAAAATATTTGAAGGCAAAATGTCTGAGAAAATTCAAATTTAATGAAATCTATGAACCATCAGGTCCAAGAAGCTCAACAAAACCCAAGCACAAGAAACATGAAGAAAACTACACCAATGCACATCATAACCATATTGTTCCACACTAGTGATAAAGAAAAAAATCTTAAAAGCAGTCAAGAAAAAGATGACACATTATATACAAAGATAAGGATGACATCAAATTTCTCACTGGAAGCAAAACCAGCTAGAAGTTGGTGGGACAGCATCTTTAAAGCTATTTAAAGAAAATAAAATCAGTCCAGAATTCTATACCCACCAAAAATAACTTTCAAGAAAGAAAGCAAAATAGAGACTTTTTGAGATACACAAAATCTGAAAGAATATATCACCAGCAGAAATGTTATAGGAAGTCCTTTGGAAGAAAGAATACCAGATAGAAATATGGATTCACACAGAGGAGTGAAGAATACTAGAAATGATAACTATGTTAGCAAACATTTAACTTTTTTTTCTTATTACTTAAATCTCTTTAAAAGATACTTGTTTAGAAAATTTATTTACCAAAAAAAAAGTAGTAACAATGTATTGGGAGTATATAACATACAAATAAGTAAAATGTCTGACACCAATAGAACAGAGACCAGGAAGGGGGAAATGAACTGTAATACTGTAAGGTTCTTATACTATATGTGAATTGGTACAATATCACTTAACTAAAATAAGTTAAAGATGCATACTAAAACCTTAAAATAACCACTAAAGTAATACAATAAAAAGTTATAGCTAATATGTCAATAAAGAGATAAAATAAAATAAAATAATCTGAAAGAGTAGAAAAAGAGGAAAAGAGAACAAAGAGCAAATTAACAAATGGAAAGCAAATAGTGAGATGACATACTTAAACCTACCATATCAACAATCATACTAAATGTGAATAGTCTGAACAATTAAATTAAAAAATAGAGATTGTCAGATTGGATAAAAGAAGAAACAAGACCCAGCTATCTACTTCCTATAAGAAACATACTTTAAGTATAAAGACACAAATAGTTTAAGTGTAAAAGAATAGAAAACGATACACCACATAACCCTAAGCAAAAGAAAGCTAGAGTGGCAATATAGATATCAGAGCAGTAGACTTCAGACCAAAGAATATCACCAGGAATCAAAAAGGACTTTATAATTACACAGGACCATTACAACTGTAAATGTCTACATACCCAATAACTTCCAAAATCAATGAAGCAAAAACTAATAGAATTGCAAGGAGAAAGAGACAAATCCACAATCATAGTGAGAGATTTCAATCTTTCTCTCACAGTAATTGTTACAAGTAGGATAGACCAAGGATAGAGAAGACATGAACATAGTATCAGCCAACTTGACCCAACTGTCCTTATAGAGCACTCAGCAATAGAATACATATTCTTTTCAAGCATACGAAGAGCATTCACCAAGTTATACCATATTTAGACCTAAAGCAAGTTTCAATAACTTCAAAGGGATAGAGTCAAAAAAGTATTTTCTCTAACCACAAAGGATTTAAATTAAAAATCAATAACAGAATGAGTCTGGAAAATGTCCAAATTT
Source organism: Phataginus tricuspis (assembly GCA_029783875.1). Classification (NCBI taxonomy): domain Eukaryota; kingdom Metazoa; phylum Chordata; class Mammalia; order Pholidota; family Manidae; genus Phataginus; species Phataginus tricuspis. The sequence goes on along the minus strand of JAQQAC010002837.1, from coordinate 52,815,865 downwards.
TTAGAAATTAAAGTAATGTGCCTCTAACTAACTCATTTCTTCCTGCAGGCTGTTTTTCAGTAAATGACAAAAGTCATGTTTAAAAAATTCTAAATTCTGTTATCTTATTTCCACATCTGGGCATAATTTGGCAAGATCTGAAGCAAGATAACCCCTGAAAAACAGCAGACATAGCATAAGAATCAAGAGTACATATAGTAAGACCTCTTGATATCTTTCATCCCCTTTCTTATATCCTATAAAAAGATCTCTAGACAAAGCTCCACACTTGGGCTGGTTTCAGTTCAGAAAAAAGCTTTTACTATTTTCTAGCCACTGTGCTACCCTCTCTACTTAAAAAGTTTCTTTCATAGCTTTTTTCCATGTACTACTTTTGTCCCTAGACTATTCTGATTGTCTATAGATGCCCTCCAGCCCCAAAATTAAGAAGAAAGCCTTACTTACCTCTGTTCAATTTGTTAAATCATTTTGGTCCCTAAGATAGAGCTGGTATAATACAGATAAACTCAAAATTTACAATTTTTCTTTACTGGCCTCAAGGTTTATCATGAGTCATCTAAGAGAAAACCTAGAAAAACACTAGTCAGTCAGGGGCATGGTATCTACAGAAAGATGAGGTTACTTAAAATAAGATAAAATCTCTAATTGTTTCTGTCACAGATAACCTGTAAACATTTTTTTAAATTTTGTTATTCGGTCAAGAGAATATTAACTGAGAGGACCATTTGGATTTAAACCTTGACATAACAATGCATAGCATGGTATCTTACACTGAGAAGGAAAAATTGACTAACATAAGGAGAAGTTTGTAGCTCAGGAAAGGTAACAAGATAAACTTAAAACCTTGAAAGATCAAGACAGATTTAGCATAGTTAAAGTAATCTAATTTTTTTGCAAACATGTACTAATATAACTAGAAATTAAATAATAGGAGGCAGACTATCAAGTTTAAGAATCTTATACTTATTTATTATTATAAATTAATTCATTGTTGATTATTCAAAGGATATTAAAATAAAACATTGTGGTTGAAAGCCACCACTTCCCAAGCACTTAGATCAGTGGTATAGCAGAACACCAATGCCCTCAAACTACAAGGCAACTGAAGCAATTGAACAAAACTATTCAGATAAACGGCACAAAGAATGAGAAACGTGACTCTAGCCAAAGTAACTTGACTAAAATCCTTAGCAAAATAAAAGGAACTACTAGACATTTTCTACATAACAGAAAAAGGGATAACTAATGAATCAAGAAATTTAAATAGGAATGTGATCCAGTTATAACTAGATTGGAAATAGCAATATATCAAACTCATGCCTTTAGCAGAAAAAAAAAAGGGAAAATACATATTTATCTGTTCTGGCTTTGTCCAGTGAAATGGCCTAGGGGCAATCATCCCCACAATGAAGACTTGTGCTCAGGTTAGTCTCTAACATTATTTTTCTGCAAAAGAAACCAGGCTTCATTGGGCAATGGCTGATTTCAAATCTAAGGCTGAAAAGTACAAAGTGGGCTGGAACACCTTTGAAAGCCATAGGCAAGTCACAAAAGCAGAATATAGTTTAATTACATTTTCAAAAAGACACAAACAGGAAACACTAAATCTGCAGGGACACTGGGATACTGGTTTTTTGGCACAGGAGGGCTACAATTGGGTAAAGAAGTACACAGAGACTAAAAACTACTCATAATGCTATATTTCTCTTGTTGAGTACAGTTTTTATTACTATTCTTGAAAGTGTATACACAAGGTTTTATCTTCTCTATGTGTAATTCATAATTTCAAATTTTTAAAGATTTAAAATATAAAATAATTAAAATTCATTATTTATAATAAAAAATGACACAAGAAAAAGTCCTTCTTCCAGTGGATTCTGTCATATCTCCTGTCTTGGTACTGAGACAGACACTTGATACTATAAGAAAAGGTATGTGAAGATAGGGCCAATATGCTGAGATTAGCAGAGTGGGAAGACAGACAGAACATGAGTCCTTGATGATGTCACAGAAGCAATGAATTAACTAACCTAGAGCCATCTATCCAGCAAGACTTCTGCTAGTGCGTGATAATAAATCCCCCTATGGTTTAAGCTGTTTTGAAATGGGTTTTCTGTTTATTTGTATCCAATAGTATCCTTTCTAATTTGGTCTTTGATTGTTTTAAAACAGCCTGTACTTCTGCTTCATCATAAATATCATAATGGGATTAATAACTTTTGTAATTATTTATTTAATATCTTTCCTCTGCTGGACTGTAAGCTTCTTAAGAGTAAGGACTGTGTCACACATTCAGCAACAGCCATGCCTGACGGTTAATATTAAGTCTCAACAAATATTTGTGGAATGAATGAATAACCTTATTCCTTTAATCCTTTAGTAGTGAGTACTTAAGTTGTTTCCAATTCTTTGTAATTTCAACAAAGCTATGGTAAACATCCTTATACACATTCTCCAAACATACAGAGAAATTCCCTAGGGTAAATACTTAAAGGTCAGATTGCTGTGTCCTAGGTTGTATATATTTTCAATTTTTTTAAGTATCCTTAAATTTCTCATGAAGCTAGGTTGTACTAATTTACCCTCCCATCAGCAGTGATTGAGTTCTTACTTCTTCACATCTTCATTAACATTTCATACTGAAACTTTAAATTTTTGGAAATTTGATGACTAAGAAATAGTATCTCATTTTAATCTGCACTCCCTTTATTACTAGGGTGGGCATCTTTTTTTTTATATTTGACTGGCCATTCATATTTCTACTTAAAAGGCCCCTGTTCATTTTCTTGGCTTTTTTTCTCTGGTTGTCTATGTGGTTCATATTAATCTGTAGTTCGTTATTCTTTTTGGACACTAATCTTTTGCCTAAGAAACAGATGATAGATGGACAGGTAGATCTTCACATATGTACATGTACATGCACGCACACACACACAGCTATATATATCTACACATACAATGAAAATGTGTGCAAATATCTTCTCTCTCTGGCTTTTAAACTTTGTTTATGGTGTCATTTGTCATGTAGATACATTTATTCTAGTTTTCATTTGGTCAAATGACCAATATTTTGCTGTATAGGCTGTATTTTTATGTTTTATGTAAGTTCTTCTCTACCCCAATATCATAACCACCAACTATTTAAAACAATACAATTTGGCCTTGATACATAACACAGACCCACACTCAGTAAATATAGGTTAGCTGCTGTTAATTTTACTGTTTTTACTTTTCTATCATTAGTGCTTTAGAGAAACTGCTCTCTCAAGTCATTGGCAATTTTGACAAATCCTACAGCCTCTACTCAGGTTATTTCCTGTTCAACCTCTTTTGAACATTAGGCACTTTGTCCAACCCTTTCTTCCTGAAAACCTCTTTCCTCTGGTCTGTATGATAATATACTATTGTGGATTTTGTCCAAATATTGCCTATTCCTTCTCAGTTAGTTTCATTCACTGATTCTTCTTTGTCAATATATCCTTAAAGATGGACATTCTCCACCTTACTTTCCATCAATGTGCACTTATCCATTGGCCTCAAATGCCACTTGTCTGAAAATAACAAATCACTTCTAAACAGCCTACTTCACTCAGGCTGAATAGCCTACTTCAAACACTACCGGACCTCCCAAAACTCATGCTTCCTCTAGTAAACCATATTTGGTTACGAACATACCTATCACCCAAGATAGTAATCTTTAAGTATTCTTTGTCTCCTAGCTGTCTCTCATACCCCAAATCACTTGTCAGATGCTGTTGATTCTATTTTAAAACATCTCAATTCCATCCTCTCCTTTCGATTTCCACTGTCCTATATCAGAGTCATCATATCTTGCCTGCTAAATGACTTCCAATTGTTCTTCTACATTGCCATCAGTTATTTTTCTAAAGCATGTATTTAGTAATGATTATCATGCGCTCCTTCTGGGCAATATCAATGTCCTAGCTAGCATGTTCTCAATATATGATCAATGAAGATAATTAAATGAAATCTGGCATTTCATTACTCAAAAATCTAGGATAATAATGATCACTGTGGTTAAGAAGCAGCTGGGTACCCCAACCCCTATCTCTCTGAAAACTTAGAGAACTTGTTGAACCAAAAATTTAACACCCATGCAGAAGTCCAAAGCTAGCCCCCAAGGTTTCTGCTAATTCTTCTGCTTAGGGGTTCATGGTCACCCCTGTTTTTAGCTTCTGCAATGATAGGAGTTGCCTTCTTCATTCCAGATTCCAAGTTCATCCCCTTTCCAAAAGAACTGCTCTTACATCAAGCATTCCATGAGTTAACTGACTATACTGAAGATCAGGGGACATCAACAAGGAAACCTCTCATTGGACATGCAGCCTCCCACCACCTCTCTGGCTCTCTCCTTTCTCTCTCCCAAACCCCACCATCCTTCTCCTTCCCTATATCCTCACTCCTAGTTCTAAACAATCTTATATTTGTCTCATTCCTATCTCCTGTATCACTTACTTTTCATCTCTTGAGTTGAGGACTCCCAAGAGCCCATTACAAGGATCTGTTCAAAGTATTTCTTCAAAAAAAAATAAAGTGTGTGTGTGTGTGTGTTTATGAATGACGCTACCCTTAAAATTTTAAAGGACTTCTAGGACAGCTACATGTAAGAGAATGAAACTGGACTACTGTCTAACCCCATACACAAAAGTAAACTCAAAATGGATCAAAGACCTGAATGTAAGTCATGAAACCATAACACTCTTAGAAAAAAATATAGGCAAAATCTCTTGGACATAAACATGAGCGACTTCGTCATGAACATATCTCCCCGGGCAAGGGAAACAAAAGCAAAAATGAACAAGTGGAACTATATCAAACTAAAAGGCTTCTGTACAGCAAAGGACACCATCGGTAGAACAAAAAGACATCCTACAGTATGGGAGAATATATTCATAAATGACATATCCGATAAGGGGTTGACATCCAAAATATATAAAGAGCTCATGTACCTCAACAAACAAAAAGCAAATAAGCCAATTAAAAAATGGGTAGAGGAGCTGAACAGATACTTCTCCAAAGAAGAAATTCAGATGGCCAACAGGCACATAAAAAGATGCTCCACATCACTAATCATCAGAGAAATGCAAATTAAAACCACAATGAGATATCACTTCACACCAGTGAGGATGGCCAACATCCCAAACACAAACAACAACAAATGTTGGCAAGGATGTGGAGAAAGGGGAACCCTCCTACACTGCTGGTGGGAATGCAAATTAGTTCAACCATTGTGGAAAGCAGTATGGAGGTTCCTCAAAAACTCAAAATAGAAATACCATTTGACCCAGGAATTTCACTCCTAGGAATTTACCCTAAGAATGTGGCAGCCCAGTTTCAAAAAGACATATGCACCCCTATATTTATCGCAGCACTATTTACAATAGCCAAGAAATGGAAACAAACTAAGTGTCCATCAGTAGATGAATGGATAAAGATAAAGAAGATGTGGTACATATACACAATGGAATATTATTCAGCCATAAGAAGAAAACAAATCCTACCATTTGCAACAACATGGATGGAGCTAGAGGATATTATGCTCAGTGAAATAAGCCAGGTGGAGAAAGACAAGTATCAAATGATTTCGCTCATCTGTGAAGTATAAGAACAAAGCAAAAACTGAAGGAACAAAACAGCAGCAGACTCACAGAACCCAAGAATGGACTAACAGTTACCAAAGGGAAAGGGACTGGGGAGGATGGGTGGGAAGGGAGGGATAAGGGGGAAAAAGGGGCATTATGATTAGCACACATAATGCAGTGGTGGGTGACACGGGAAAGGCAGTATTTATAGAGAAGACAAGTAATGATTCTATAGTATCTTACTACACTGCTGGACAGTGACTGTAGTGGGGTCGGGGGGGCTTGATAATAGGGGGTCAAGTAACCATATGTTGTTCAAGTGATTGTACATTAACTATACCAAAATAAAAATAATAAATAAAATTAAATTAAAAAAAAGGAGTTCTAATAACTTTTTCTCAGACTCCCTATATGATGAGTAATAATAGCATTTAAAATGCTTATATGTACCAGGGATCACTAATACATAAGGAGATTAAATAACCTGCCTAAAGTAACAACTAAAAAGCAGAAAGACCCAAACTTCAAACCTGTATATGTCTGATCCCAAAGCTCATACTCTCTTTTGCCTATAAACAAATGTTCTCTTCAGCAAAGCACTCAAGATGTCCCTCCATAATGTGGTCCTTTTCAGAATTCTCTCCCACCGTAGCTACACTAGACATCAGTTCCTAAATATACTAATATCTCATGCCATTCTGTTTACCTAAAATGCATCCCTTCTTTATCCTTAAAGAATGTCATGAGGACTCAATGATTTGATACTCATTCTAAATGAGTATCATATATATTACTTAAATACTTCTTGTCACATTATAAATAATCAATGCTAGAGGTTATTACTAGCCATTCACAAGATTTTAGAAAATTGCTGATAAATGATACACCAAATTAGGTAAACCAAAAATGAATAAAAGTCTTGATAATCAGATACCCTCCCACACATTCTCTCCCTTTCAATCTCTCTCTCATTGCTTTCACATACACAGACCACACACTAATACACAAACATGCACACAAAACACACTCATACACATAAAAGCAAAGACATATAGTGGAAAGAATGCCAGTATTAAAGTGAAACATAGTCTTGGTTTTCAGTTCAGCTCTGCCATTTAATACCTGTGTGACTTTGGATAAATATTTAACTTCTCTAAGCTCCTGCTTTCATACTTATTAGACAGGACTACTAAAATCTACCTTGCAAGCTCATTGTGAGAATTAAAGACATATCCTAAAGAACTTAGAATGATGCCTGACACATAATAGGCACAGAATAAGTAGCACAAATTATTACCAAAAAAGTATGATAATTACTGAAAGGATGAGCATATGTGGAAATTCATAAACGTCAAAGAAAGTCAGTAATTTCAGAAACAAACATGCTTATGAACTGGGATATTTACCATTTTTAGGTTACCTAAGGTGATACTTTTATTATGTCATATACTTTAACTTATCATCAGAGAACTCAATAAAGGTATTAAGATATCAATTCAAGTAATATTTACTTGGCATTCATACTTTAAGTCCAAAACTATGAGGAATATAACAAAAGATGTCATGATCCTTATCTTCAAGGAGTCCACAAGAAACCCAAACCATATGGCTGTATATGTGTTATATAAAATACAGGTTCTTAAAAGAAATATGCCAAAACACAGGCATAAAAAGAATAATGATTGCCAGGGGCTGAGGGGAATGGAGGAATAAGAGTTATTGTTTAATGGATACTGAGTTTCAGTTTTATAAGATGAAGAGTTCTGGAGATGAGTGGTGGTAATGTTAGCATAATTATGAATGTATTCGACAACACTGAACTGTACACTTAAAAATGATTAAGATGGTAATTTTATGTTATGTATATGTTATGCGTACTTCACCAAAATAAAAAAATTTGAAAGTAAAAACAAGATGTCCAGTATAGATTAATCTGGAAATAATGAAAATTACATCATAGGTGTGTTATGTATACTGTACCATGACAAAAAAAAATAGGAAAAAAAAGGATATGTCAAAAGCAGATTAATCTGGAAATAATGAAAACAGTTATACAATGAACTTTTACAAAGATTTGTAAATGGGTTCTTACCTTCATATTTAAAATGGTAACACTTTCCAAGCAATAATACAGGGGAATTTCTACTAAAATATGTCTTTGTTTTCAACACCCAACCTAAATGAGAAAAGAGAAAAGACAGTTTTTCAATTAAAATATTTCAGACTAAAAGTCTAGCAGCATTTTCTTTAATTTCAAATAATCAGTTCTCAACTCTGGATATGCATTTTTTTGCAAGGGTAGCAAAATATTTGGAAAAAGAACTGAAAATACAGGCCACTTTAGGCAACTTTCAAATAAACTTAAGTACTTTAAACACATTCTATCCACTTAATGAATATGAGTATGAAAAAAATCTAATTTGAATTTATTTTCAAAGAGGTTCCAATGTTCTTATGGTATAACATTTTAAAGATACAAGTTCTACTCCAGTTTCCCTGACACAAACCTCTTTCCCAAAGGCAACAAATGTTAGTCATTTCCTGTATTGCCTCCCATCTTAAATAATTAAAAGATTTAAAGTATTTGAATATTCCAAAGAAGTAATTTAGAGAAACGATCACACAGTACACTAGTGCTTATGATAAAAGAGGACACCTGAAGTTTCCTAGGGAAATCTGTTATAACCCCATCATTTCAGCCAGATGAGGACCTCTGAAAGTACTATATAAATCTTTCAGACATCCTCATCTGTTTTCAAGCTCCCAATCCCCAATCTCCAACTGAAGTTGCAAACTCTAATTCTTTCAATTTATTTCCTACTAAACTGTCTGTATCTAACAGGTAGTATCCTTTTGTTTTTTTATGATGCCATTAATAGTTGTCAATTTCCTGAGAATAGTACTTGCCTGTTACATTCCTGAATATTCCTAAGTATATGAAATTCCTGATTGCTAATGGTAAGCTTAAAAGCAGCTCCTAAAATGCAAAAACACATAAATAGAAAGAATCTGAAACTGGGCATCAACAGATTTACGTCTAGTCCTAAGTAGACTATCTGCCACTTATACTTAACAGAGTTGTTACAAAATTTTAAATGAGTGATTTTTATGAATATGCTCCCTAAAGCACTATACAAATAAATATAAAGAACAAATACATATTTGTAGTAAAGATTCAAGTAACTGAATTTGGTGGTGAAATAAAGAATGGAAAGTCAAATACACTAACTCAGACTTTCATTAAACTTTACTTGGATCAGTGCCATACTCTCTAAAATGGTTTCTGAGCATCAGTCTTTCCCCACTGTAGCATATGCCCGTATCACTGCCAAACTCACCTCCCTGTGGCTCAGCTTCGATTAGGTAACTCTTAGCCTCAAAATTATCCTCAATGACTCATTACTTAACAGATTTATTACGAACTTCTCAGTAATATTGAGGAATTTCCACAATATGAGTAAAGTTACCTTTACAGTCTTCTTTTCCACTACTTTTCACCTATTTTCAAAGTGGGCTTTGGTATTTGGCTCATACTCTCCTTTGAAAAAACTTCCTCCCAGTATCAGCTCATCTAACTCCTACTTCTTCTGGCTTAAACATGCACCTCTAAGACATTTTTTTCCTTTTCCCATCTGACTCTGATTCTCTTCTCTGAACTCCAACGGGAAGTTAATATTTACTGATCACCTATTATATATGAGGAACTGAGCTAGGCACATTATAGAGATTATCTCTTAGAAATACTATCAGTAACATACTAGAATGATTCTAATCACCAAAACAATAACCCCTCCCCCCAAAAAGAGCAGTATTTCCAAAGTTAATCCTAAGAACTACATAAAAACAATCTCAAATAAAAAGAAACAACCTTTAAGAAAGAAATTCACTCTTTTTCCCTATACATTACCCTCTGCCTACCCCCTCTTACCATTCACCAGTCTTTTCTCTAGAAAAGTTGTGAATCTAATTGGTCAGAGCCTGAGGCACTGCAACAGCCCTCATTCTACAAGAGCCCAGATTTATAGTGCTTTAAAGTTCAACCATCATTCATGTGGTATATATTCTCTCTCACTCTATTTCCTGTGCAGATCCTGGCAGGGACTGAACCCCTCAGACTGACTTCCTTTAATACTCCAGGAAACTAGGTGCGTAAGAGGATTCAAGACTTCTCATAAGGCCCACCCAATTTTCTCTCTTTTTCCACAGTTAGGTTAAAGCTAAATCAGATAAATATGCCAAATACTAATTTACAGAATATTCTTTTTTTAATTATTTCATTTTAGTTGACCAGTTTTCATTTCATTCTATAAAAACATCGTAAATGGGGTATGTGGTGGGGACTTGATAATAGGGGGAGTCTAGTAACCATAATGTTGCTCATGTAATTGTATATTAATAATAACAAAAAAAAACACATTATAATAAGTTTACTATCTCTGCCCCAGCTTGCTGATGCTGAAACAGGGCACTATGGTGCATAAAAAGAGAAAAATAGATGTTGTAAAATCCATACAGACATGGGATAATAGAGCCTGGAGCATAAGAAAGAGCCATGAATAAGAACTGTTATTATGAGAAAGTTCTTCTTATACACATTGAAAAGAATATATTCATCAGAATTCTTCATATTCAAGAATATTTTTCTGTTCCTCAATCTCTCCCTACCTGCACCTCTAAATTTCAATCTGTAACAGCCGGAAGGTGGGACAGAGACAAATTAAGTTATTATGATTTCTAAATGAAAACTAATTAAATAAAACTGAGCAAGTCAAGAAAAGCAAGTACATTTGGCAAACCAACTATTCAATAAGTTGACACAGTGTAGTGACTATCTATGATGTCTGAGAATTAACCAGAGGAAGCATGAAAACACTCTGGGATACAGGAAATTTTTAATATATTGATTAGATTGTTAGTTTCACAGATGTACACGTGTCACATTCTGTAAATTTTTGCTTTATGTTCCTTTCACTTTATGTTAATTTTTCCTGAATTACAAAAAAATAATTTTAAGAGATAAACTAGGACAGTATTTCAGTTATTTATTCCTGTTTAGCAAACCACTCCCAAACTTAGTACTTTGAAAAAACAATTTTTTGTCTCTTACATCACACAGCTCTGTAAGTTGACTGGGCTCCCTTGAGCAGTTCTCCTGCTGGTCTGCAGGAGTCACTAATGAAGTGGAAAGTGAGTGGAGAGGTTCAATTGAGACACTGAGTTGGCTCGTTCCTTCTCTTTTAGAGTCTCAGGGCCTTCTTCATATGGCCTCTCCATGTGATTTCTCCTACAGGGTATCTAATTTGGTTGCATAATACTTCAGAGCTCCAAAACAGAGCAAGCAGGTGTTGCCTCTTAATGGCTAGGCCTTGAATCGACACAGACTGATTTCTATCTAATTCTATTGGTTAATGTGAAGCACAGATCAGCCCAGGTTCAATGAGAAAAGAGACAACACACGATGTGATTTACTGAGGACCATCTTTAGAGACAATCTACCATAAACAGAATGTTACAAAAAACCTAGTGCATTAAGTCAGAAACTTGAGAATCATAAATAAGGCTTTAAAAGATGCAAACAAGCCAAAGAGTAAAGAAATAATACAGACGATAATGACTTTCTGGAGGATAATAGAAACACCAGAAGAAAGATAATTTACCTATTAACATTTAAAACAAAGTCAGGTTTATATACCTCATAAAGTCATGTAAACAAAGGGGGGGAAAGCAAAAATGAAACACTCTCAAGAAAGTAAGGTCCAGTGTCTTTTAAATCTTAAGTGATATGCCATTTTAAGTACCACCTTCATCATATCATAATATTGACATTGATAAAAGATAATCCTAAATTATGTTCAGTGGATTCGGAGAACAGCAAGACTGGGGAGCAAGCAAGGCTGGATTGAATACCAGTTCCAAGTCTTACCTAGATGTAACCTTGAATATGTCACGAAATCTCAGCTTTTTACTATACAAAAAAGCGTATTTCAGAAAGATAGGAGATTTAAATCTCAGATGGATATCTATTTCAGGAACATACAAGATTTAAGAGAGAATGTACATAAATTATCTACAACATGCTCAATCAATGTTAGTCCTTCCTACACCACCCATCCTACACAAATTCTAAGCAAGAGAAATATATAAAACATTTTAGAGATCATATATTAGGCTACAAAAAGAACCTCAGTAAATGCAAAAAGATGGAAATTGTCCAACCAGCTTCTCAGATCACAAAGGTATGAAACAAGAAATAAATTACGCAAAGAAAACAAAAAAGCCCACAAACACATGGAGGCTGAGTAACATGCTCCTAAATAATCAATGGATCAATGACCAAATAAAAACAGAGATCAAGCAATATATGGAGACTAATGACAACAATAATTCAACACCGCAAAATCTGTGGGATGCAGTGAAGGCTGTGCTAAGAGGGAAATGTACTGCAATACAGGCGTACATCAGGAAAAAAGAACAATCCCAAAAGAACAGTCTAAACTCACAATTAATGAAACTAGGAAAGAACAAATGAGGCCCAAAGTCAGTAGAAGGAGGAACATAATAAATATTAAAGCAGAAATAAATAAAATTGAGAAGAATAAAACAATAGAAAGAATCAATGAAAGCAGGAGCTGGTTTTTTGAGAAAATAAACAAAATAGATAAACCCCTAGCCAGACTTATCAAGAAAAAGAGAGAGGCCACACACATGAACAGAATCAGAAATGAAAAAGGAAAAATCACTACAGATACCACAGAAATACAAAGAATTATGACAGAATACTACAAAAAATTATATGCTAACAAACTGGATAACCTAGAAGAAAAGGACAACTTTCCAGAAAAATATAACCTTCTAAAGCTGACCCAGGAAAAAACAGAATATCTGAATAGACCAATTACCAGCAAAGAAATTGAATTGTTAACAAAAAACTACCTAAGAACAAAACACCTGTACCAGATGGTTTCACTGCTGAATTTTATCAAACATTTAGTGAAGACCTAATATCGATCCGCATTAAAGTTTTCCAAAAAGTAGAAGAGGAGGGAATGCTCCCAAACTCACTCTACGAGGCCAACATCACTCTAATACCAAAACCGGGCAAAGACACCACAAAAAAAGAAAATTACAAACCAATATCCCTAATGAACATAGATGCAAAAATACTCAACAAAATATTAGCAAACCAAATTCAAAAATATATCAAAAAGATCATCCATCATGATCAAGTGGGATTCATCCCAGGGATGCAAGGATGGTACAACATTCGAAAATCCATCAACATCATCCACTACATCAACAAAAAGGACAAAAACCACATGATCATCTCCATAGATGCTGAAAAAGCATTCAACAAAATTCAACATCCATTCATGACAAAAATTCTCAACCAAATGGGTATAGAGAGCAAGTACCTCAACATAATAAAGGCCATATATAACAAACCCACAGCCAACATTATACTTAACAGTGAGGAGCTGAAAGCCTTTCCTTTAAGATTAGGAACAAGACAAGGATGCCCACTCTCCCCACTTTTATTCAACACAGTACTGGAGGTCCTAGCCACGGCAATCAGACAACACAAAGAAATAAAAGGCATCCAGAATGGCAAGAAAGAACTCAAACTGTCCTTGTTCGCAGATTATATGGTATTGTACATAAAATACCCTAAAGAATCCACTCCAAAACTATTAAATCTAATATCTGAATTCAGCAAAGCTGCAGAATACAAAATTAATACACAGAAATCTGTTGCATTCCTATACACTAACGATGAACTAGCAGAAAGACAAATCAGGAAAACAATTCCATTCACAACTGCACCAAAAAGAATAAAATGCCTGGGAATAAACCTAACCAAGGAAGTGAAAGACCTATACCCTGAAAACTACAAGACACTCTTAAGAGAAATTCAAGAGGACACTAATAAATGGAAATTCATCCCATGCTCTTGGCTACGAAGAATTAATATTGTCAAAATGGCCATCATGCCTAAAGCAATCTACAGATTCAATGCAATCCCTATCGAAATACCAACAGCATTCTTCAATGCTGAGCAAATAGTTCTAAAATTCACATGGAACCACAAAAGATTCTGAATAGCCAAAGCTATCCTGAGAAGGAAGAATAAAGCTCCCTTACTTCAAGCTCTACTACAAACTTACCGTAATCAAGACAATTTGGTACTGGCACAAGAACAGACCCACAGACCAATGGAACAGACTAGAGTCCCCAGATATAAACCCAAGCATATATGGTCAATTAATATACAATAAAGGAGCCATGGATATACAATGGGGAAATGACAGCCTCTTCAACAGCTGGTGTTGGCAAAACTGGACAGATACATGTAAGAGAATGAAACTGGATTACTGTCTAACCCCATACACAAAAGAAAACTCAAAATGGATCAGACCTGAATGTAAGTCATGAAACCATAAAACTCTTAGAAAAAAACATAGGCGAAAATCTCTTGGACACAAACATGAGCAACTTCTTCATGAACATGTCTCCCCAGGCAAGGGAAACAAAAGCAAAAATGAACGAATGGGACTATATCAAATTAAAAGGCTTCTGTACAGCAAGGGATACCATCAGTGGAACAAAAAGATATCCTACAGTATGGGAGAATATATTCATAAATGACATATCCGATAAGGGGTTGACATCCAAATTATATAAAGAGCTCACGTACCTGAACAAACAAAAGCAAATAAGCCAATTAAAAAATGGGCAGAGGAGCTGAACAGACACTTCTCCAAAGAGGAAAAGAGAAGTGCAAATTAAAACCACAATGAGATATCACCTCACACCAGTTAGGATGGCTGCCATTCAAAAGACAAACAACAACAAATGTTGGCGAGGATGTGGAAAAAGGGGAACCCCCCTACACTGCTGGTGGGAATATAAATTAGCACAACCATTGTGGAAACCATTGTGAGGTTCCTCAATAAACTCAAAATAGAAATACCATTTAACCCAAGAATTCCACTCCTAGGAATTTACCCTAAGAATGCAACAGCCCAGTTTGAAAAAGATACATGCACCCCTATGTTTATTGCAGCACTATTTACAATAGCCAAGAAATGGAAGCAACCTAAGTGTCCATCAGTAGATGAATGGATAAAGAAGATATGGTATATATACACAGTGGAATATTATTCAGCCATAAAAAGAAAACAAATTCTACCATTTGCAACAACATGGATGGAGCTAAAGGGTATTATGCTCAGTGAAATAAGCCAGGTGGAGAAAGACAAGTACCAAATGATTTCATTCATATGTGGAGTATAAGAACAAAGAAAAAACTGAAGGAAGAAAACAGCAGCATACTCACAGAACCCAAGAATGGACTAACAGTTACCAAAGGGAAAGGGACTGGGGAAGATGGGTGGGAAGGGAGGGATAAGGGGGAAAAAGGGCTATTACAATTAGCACACATAATGTAGCGGGGGTGGGGGTGGGGTAGGGGTATACAGGGAAGGCAGTATGACACAGAGAAGACAAGTAGTGATTCTATAACATCCTTCTATGCTGATGGACAGTGACTGCAATGGGGGTATGTGGTGGGTACTTGATAATAGGGATAGTCTAGTAACCATAATGTTGCTCATGTAATTGTATATTAATAATAGCAAAATAAAAATAAAAATAAAAAAAGAGTAATCAATGGAGAAAAATATTTTTTAGTACAATTTTCACCAATAAACATCAAACTAAAATACTACTCCATAACTTGAAGCTATCTGGAGCAATTAGTTACCCTGAGCAATCTGTTCTTCAGAGACTAGAGATCTAGGCCCACTGAAATATCTAGGTAAGGAAAGTTACACATATGTAAATAAGGTTAAATAACAATTCCTAGGGTACTGCTGAAATGTGTTATTGAGTACCTGTAGGAGGATTTTCTGACCTTACAAATGAAATCTTTATCACATAACCTATTCACCAGATTAAATGGTTTAAAAACTATTAGAGTTAAAAGGAATACATCAAGTTTAAAGATACAAGATCAAATTGCAAAAATCAATTGTATTTCTATATACTAGCAATGAAAATCTAAAATGAAATTTTAAAGAACAATTCATTGAAAAATAGTACAGAAAAGAAAATATTTATGAATAACTTTAACAAAGGAAGTGTAAGACTTATATGCAGAAAATTATACAAAACATTACTGAAAAAAAGTAAAGACCTAAGGAAACATAACAGTATCCCATGTCAATGGATTGGAAGACTTAAAATGGCAATACTCTATTAAGATGGCAATATTCTGTAAACTGATCTGCAGATTCAGTGAAATCTGTATCAAAATCCCAGCTGGATTGCTTGCAGAAATTGATAAGATGATTAAAAATTCATATGGAAATGCAAGAGATCCAGAATAGCCAAGACAACCTTGGAAAAGAAGATTAAAGTTGGAGGAATCACACTTTTCAATTTCAAATTTTACAAAATGCTGAAGTAATCAAGAGAGTGTGGTACCAGCCTAAGAACAGACATATAGATAAGTGGAATAGAATTGAGAGTCCAGAAATAAACCCTTACATCTGTGGTCAACTGATTTTAGAGAAGGGTGTCAAGACCATTCAATGGAGAAAGAATAGTCTACAAAAAATTGTGCTGGGACAACTAGATAGCTACATACAGAGAATGAAGTTGTAACTCTACCTCATATCATATGCAAAAATTAACTGAAAATGGATCAAAGACTTATATATAAAAGCTAAAACAATAAAATTCTTAAATAAAATAAACAGGTACAGGTCTTCATGATCTTGATTTAGGCAAGTTTCTTAAATATCACATCAAAAGCACAAGCAACCAATGAAAAAATAGGTAGGTTGGACTTCATCAAAATTAAAAGGTGATGTGCTTCTGGTTTACAATAGCCAAGATATGGAAGCAACCAAAGTGTCCATCAACAGATGAATAGATAAAGATGTGGTACATATACACAATGGAATATTATTCAGCCATAAGAAGAAAAGAAATCCTGCCATTTGCAACAATAGGGATGGATCTAGAGGGTATTATGTTTAGTGAAATAAGCCAAGCAGAGAAAAGACAGAAACCATATGATTTCATTTATTTGTGGAATATAAATACAAAGCAAAACAAATGACCAAAAGAGCATTAGACTCACAGACACTGAGAAGTGACTAGTGGTTCCAAGGGGGAGGGGAGTGAGCGGGGGTGGAAGGAAAGGGGAAGGGGACTGTTGCATCACTGTGATGCACATTTGATAAAATTAAAAAAAAAGTTATGTGCTTTAATGGACACTATCAAGAAAGCGAAAAGAGAACCCAAGAATGGGAAACAATATCTGCAAATCATCTATTTGCTAAGGGATTTGTATCTAGAATAAAGAACCCTTACAATTCAATAATAAAATACAACCCAATTTAAAAATGTGCAAAGGATTTGAATAGACATTTCTCCAAAGAATATATACAAATGGCTAATAAGTATATGAAAAGATGCTTAACATCATTATTTATCAGGGAAATGCAAATCAACTCACAGTGAGATACTTCAAAGCCATTGGAATGGCTTTAATAAAAAAATGGACAATAACAAGTGTTTGTGAGGATGTAGCAAAACTCAAACCCTCAAACAGTGCTGATGGGAATGTAAAATTGTGTAACGACTTTGAGAAACAGTTTGGCAGTTCCTTAAAAAGTTAGAGTTAACAGAAGATCCAGCAATTCTACTCAAATGTATATACCCAAGAGATTTGAAAACATGTTCACACAAAAACTTGTAACAATATTTGTAGCAGCACTACCTATATTAGCCAAAAAGTAGAAACAACCCAAATGTCTGTCAACTAACATATGGGTAAAAAAATGTGGTATAGACATATAATTAAATATTATTCAACCATAGAAATGAAGAATACACAAATTACAACATGGATGAACTTTGCTAAGTGAAGGGAGTCAGACACAAAAGGACACAAGTTGAATGATCCCATTAATATAAAGTGTCCAGAACAGGCAAATCCATAGAGACAGAAAGTAAAATAGAAGTTGCCAGGGACTGGAGGGAGGTGGGAAGGAATAGGGAATAGCTGCTAATTGGTATGAGGTTGCTTTTTTGGAGGATGAAAATGTTCTGGAATTAGATAGTGATGACGGTTGCTGTACAATCTTATGAATATACTAAAAACTACTGAACCATACACTTTGAAAGGGTGAATTATATAATATGTGAATTATATCTGTTTTTTACAAAACTAATGTTAATAATTTTGAAAAAGCAATGCTATATTATTATCAAGTTATAACTGTCTAACTAGCAGGCATTGACTTCCAGTGAACCAGGAGCCAACTGCCAATTGTGTTTCACATAAATTTGCATTATCAAAGAGTTTTACTAATTGTATCATTCCTATTTTATGGACATGAATGTTTTCCTGTTGAAACTGATTCTGCTGAGAATTTCTCCATCTTTGAAGGCTTCTTCATTTCTAATTTGTTTCTAGTCTGAGGTGGACTTCAAAACCACCTTATTGGATCTATTTGCAAATCAAGAGTAATTAGGTTAAAAATAAAGGTCTGAGGGTGGAGAAAGACAAATACCAGATGATTTCACTTATTTGTGTAATATAAAAACAAAGCAAAACAAAATGAACAAAATAGCAGTAGACTCATAGACACTGAGAAGTGACTATCATGGGGGAAGGGTGGGCGGGTAGGGAGGGTGAGGGAGATAAAGGGGCACAAATTTCTCAATCAATATAAGTTGCTCACAGGGATGGTAGTAGAGCATGGAGAATATAGCCATGATTCTGTAACATCTTCCTATGTTGATAGACAGTAACTGCACTAGCGGGAGTGAGGATTTAATAATATGGGTAACTTGAACCACTGTGTTATATATTTGAAACCAGTATAAGATTGCATATCAGATACTTCAATTAAAAAAATAGTCAAAAAAAATAAGGTCTGAGGGTACTTGCAGGATAGTCATAGGTATTGGTATGTGAACTATTTCTGCTTTGTGTATTCAGAGGTCTATTTTGCTTGCTTCCTGGATCATACATAGGTTGCCTGAAACTGAGTCTAAAAAACTGAGGTATTATCATCACCTGAATAAATTCTCTCTGCTTTGGAATGTTTTTTTAAAAAAAGGACCATATAGTATGCTTGAGTTTCTAAGCAATGTTTGTGATGACATTTGGCTCTTTCTTCAGGAGATACTCTTACTTACATTCCTTACAGAAACATTTCATTCCAAGAGAACCTCAAGCAAACTGTCAGTAACTTAATAAGGGAGATGAAACATATCCTCAAATATTTCTTTGGATTTATACAATCTTTAAATCATAATACTTACTATATTTCATGTTGTTCCAAGCAGATGCAAATTTAGTTTTTAGCTTATCAACTTCATCTGTTCCTGTGGCCTCCATATTCAAATTCTAAAGAAAAAGCCATCACTTGATTGCATTCTTCTGTAGAGTTTAATGTTTTGTACTTATTTAAAGAAAGAAAAAATTAAAGAAAAATAAGTAATGAGTACATATTATATAGTGCAGTATCTACCAAAGTTACTCAAGTGATTGAATACAATTGGAACTGGAAATGAGGAAACCAATTTCTCATTTTACAGAACAGAATACAACATTCTATAAATATTTTAATTACAAAAAACATTTAATATCAGATATACAATAGTAAGAATTATCACACAAAACCAAACAATAATCTCCCCCAGGTACTCATAATTAAGAATAAATTATCTCAGTAACACACTTCAGCTTTGGTGCTCATGAGACAATCCAAGATATGTTTTATTTGTAATTAGAGAAGGTGATTTGAAATCTTACAAAAAATGACTATCTTCAGAATGGAGGTTTAAATAAAGTCACTACTTTCATATAGCCTAATTGTTTAATTTTTTTAATTAACTCTTGTCCAACATTTACTTCCTATCTCAATACTACAGCATTTAAAAAAAAATAGAATGGCTTAAATTTACAACAGAAATGATTTTCTTACTTTAAAATAAGTGTAGCTCGTGTTTGTTTTATAACTGATGAGGGAAAATTGAGGTGTGTGATATAATCTGGAAGAGGAACAAATTAACTGAAAATGCTTGAGCTTATTTGCAATAATTCATAGCTTACTTTTCAAGAAAAGAATTCTGCACACAACCTTACCTTTTTAGGGTTGTAAGTATCTAATCAAAAGTACTGATATATTCAATTCTCTAAAAATAGACATTCATTTTATAATATAAATTAAAAGCTACAGAGTATAGTTGGTGCAAGAGAGAGTATGGTCCATTGAAAGAATTTTAAAAGCCAAGGTGACTAGAGCACACAAAGTCCAAAGAAGTGGCACAAGATGTGGGTATATAGTTAGATAGAGGACAGAGCACATAGGGCCTCGTAGACCATGTTAAGAATTTTGTTCTTTATCCTAAGAACAACTGGTTTTAAACAGAATATCAGAATCAGATTCTGTGGGTCTGATTCCAAGAGCAGCACAGAGAATAGGTTGAAAAGGGACAAGAATGGATGGTGAGTTTACTACTATTGTATAGGACTAGGAAGAAATGGTAACAACTTGCTTGGACTAGAGCAGTGTAGATGGGGAGAAATGGACTTATGAGGAAATGTGTTGAAAATTCAACTAAGTCTTGGTGACAAAATGGATGCAGAAGGTGGGAAAGAGGGATATGTCAAAGATACACCCAGATTCCTGGCTTCTGAAACTAAATAGATGGTGTCAATCACTAAAATGGGGAACATTAGGAAAGAGGCAAATTAGAAAAGACCATGAATTTGATTTATATGGCGTTTGAGATGCCTCTGAAAGACAGAATCATGTATTTATTTAGTCATTTGACAAATTACTGCCAGACTGTTCTAGGCAATGAAGATACAGCTTAGAATAGTGAAATACTTGTTATAATGGAGCTTACATTCTAGATATATTCTAGGGAGGCCAACTAGACAGATATATAAATCTGAAGCTAGAGTTACTAGTTTGAGAATTGCTGATATAGAATTATAGCTACAAACATGTTCCCCAAGGACTTTGCCTTGTTCACGTTTGTGCCCCCAGTCTTGCAAATGATATTCAAGATGCTGCATGAAATTCTGTCTATCCACTTCCTATTTCCTCTCGTGCCACTCTAGCCATTTTTAATATTAATACTAAAGCCTCCTAAACTTTACATGTTATCTAATACCTCCATGCCTTTGTATGTGATGGAAATTCTCTGACTAGAATGCTCACCCTTTTTGAGTATCTTATTGTCAGGAATTCCTAGGACCCAACTTACGTCTCAACTCCTCTGGTAAGATTGGTAAGATTTTTACCCTTCTCCAAACCCCAAACTAGGGCAGATGTCCTTCCTCTTAGCTCTCATAGGTTCCTGTGTCTTCCTCTATCACAGCACTCATGACACTGTGTTGTAATTACGTGTTTCCTATGTGTCTCTTACACTAGATGGTAAACTTTCTTGAGTATCCTTCAATTCTGCTTGACACACAACTGGTTTTCAAAATGTTTATTAAATGAATAAGTGAACTAATAAATTAATGGAATATTGGTATATCATACATAGCACTTTCACCAGCTGTAGAGTTGTTTCAACTGACAACTAAAATAAAGGAAAAAGTTTTCCACCCAAAAGCTGCACAATTTAATAAAATTTGGAAAAGCAAGAAGTTTAAAAAAATGTGTGAATTATATAGTGCCTCCACACATTATGCATTATATATCCATTAAAGATGTCTCCAAAGACTTTGTGAAAATGGGAAGCACTCTGCAGACTCTAAAACTTTATGTATCATATGATATTGACTGGGAAGGGCAGAAGGGATGAGGGTTAGAAAGAAGTACACCAAAAACTGACAGTAGTTTCCCTGGATATAAAAGAGTGTGTATTTATTTTTATATCCCTGTTGTCTACCTTTTCCAAATGTTATACAAAGGCCATGTGCCATTTTTAGAATTTAAGTTTATTTTTTAAAAGCCACCAACCACGAAAATTCTAAATTCAAAATGTTTAAGAGAATACACATGAATGTATTTTCTTCCCAAGTTATAAATAAAGTAAGCCACAGGAAACACTTTGTCTCAAACACTTTCCAACACCAGCTACCAGGAACATTCTGGACAGTCCTTAACAACAGTATGAAAGTCAAGATGCCTTAAAGTGGATGCAGGGGAAATGAAGAGAAAGTGAGACATTATTTAATAGGGGAAGACCGTATCTTAGATAATGACTCCTAAATAAATAAATAACCAAGGTAAGATGTTCTGACAGATAAAGAAATCAAAGAGATAAATATTCTAACCTCAAGGAACTCAGAGTGGAATAAATTGGTGAGTTGTTCTTTTATTGTTATTTTTACTCAAAATTCCTGCTACTTATAGACTACTTAGTCAGAATAACTTAACCCCTAAATTTGAAACATTTGAAATGTTTTTGGAACATATCGTTGACTATTTGAGTAAGAATACTTTTACTGTCATTGTTATATTGAGAAGATGAGAACAATAAAATAATTACCATAAGGTCCAACCAGTTAAGCTGTTGCTATTTTAATAAATTGGTGTAGTTACTTTTCTCAATTTTAGGAGTTATAACTAAAATTGAATTCTAATCTTCTATAAAGACAGAAACCCATTTATACAACAAAAACTTAAATGCTATTTCTAAAAATCCCAACTTTATTTAGGGGATCAACAACTTTGAAGGTGATCCCTTGAACCATATTGGAAAGTATTATAAAACAAAACACTTTAAAAAGGAATAACCAGATCTGACTCCAAAGGCAAGGGTAACAAAAGCAAAAGTAAAAAAATGGAACTACATCAAAATAAAAAGCTTCTGCAGAGTGAAGGAAACCATCAACAAAATAAAAAGCAGAATTTATAAATCATATTATCCGATAAGGGGCCAATATACAAAATACATAAAGAACTCATGCAACTCAATAACAAAAAGCACACAATCTGATTAAAAAATGGACAAAGAATCTGAATAGACATTTTTCCAAAGAGGACATACAGATGGCCAATAGATGATGAAAAGATGCTCAACATCACTAATCATCATGGAAATACAAATCAAAAACACAGTAAGATATCACTCCAGACCTATCAGAATGGGTATTACCAAAACAAAATAACAAGTGTCAGTGAGGATGTGGAGAAAAGGGAACCTTCATGAACTGTTTGTGGGAATGTAAACTGATGCAGGACAACAGCATTCAGGTTCCTCAAAAAATTAAAAACAGAAATGCCATACAATCCAACAATTCCACTTATGTGTATATATCCACAGAAAATGAAAACACTAACTTGAAAAGATATATGCACCCCTATGTTCATTGCAAAATTATTTGTAATAGCCAAGATATGGAAGCAACCTAAATGTCCATTGATGGATGAATGGATAAAGATGTGGTGTATACATATACAACAGAATACTACTAGGCCATAAAAAAATAATGAAATTTTGCTGTTTGCAACAATATAGATGGACCTTGAAGGTATTATGCTAAGTGAAATAAGTCAGGAAAAGACAAATACCATATAATTTCACTTATATGTGGAATCTAAGAAAAAGAACAAAACAAAAAACAAAAAATCATAGGTACAGAAAACAGATTGGTGGTTAGAGGGAAAGGTAGTTGAAAAGGCAAATGAAACTGGTAAAAGGGATCAAAAAATACACATTTCCAATTATAAAATAAATAAGTCATGGGGATATAATGTATACCATGGTGACTAAGTCAACAATATCGTATTGCATATTTGAAAGTTGCTAAGAAAGTAAATCTTAAAAGTTCTTATCACAAGAAAAAAATTGTAACCATGTGGTGACAGATGGTAACTAGACTTACTGTTATTTCACAATGTATACAAATATCAAATCAAACTGTTGCATACCTGAAACTAATATAATGTCATATGTCAATAATACTTCAAAAAAAGAAATAGAATATTCAAAGACCTCCTACAAGTCAATAAGAAAATATCAGAAAAAACAAAAGAACAATACACAAAAGTCTTGAACAGGAATTTTACAAAAGTAAATGAACAAATGGCCAATATGTCTAAGAAAAGGTCCTCAATAGGGGCAATGAATAGTGAAACCACAATGAGGAGATTGTGTTACAAATGCACCAGGCTGGCTAAATCTTAGAAAGTCAGTAAAGAAAAAAGTTTAGATGGTAAACAACAGGTATACTCAGACACTGCTAGTGTGACTAAAAACATAATGAATTTGCAAAAATGTTTGGCATTATCTAATTAAAGCTAAACATATACATTGCCTCTGACCCAAAAATTGCACTGCTCAGAATATACCCAGGAGAAATGCAAATATATGTTCACCAAAGCACATATACAAACCTGTTCATAGCATTATGTTCTTTATAGCCCCAACCTACCAAATCAAATGTGAAAAAGATGTATTATGCAATATTTTTTAAATGGAATGTTACACAGCAATGAGAATGAATTAGAATGTCAAATCTAACTCCTACAAACATGATGTTGAACTAAAGAAGCCAATTGCACCAAAATATATATATGAGTCCCTTCTAAAAGTTCAAAAATAGGCAAAACTGATCTATGATATTAGAGGCCAGGTTATAGAGATTACGTTCAAGTAAGGGTTCAGAATAGTGACTGAGAGGAGATACAAGGGTGGGCTATGGGGTGCTGTTAATGTTCTATTACCATCTGGGTGGTGATTATATGGGTGTGATCACTGTGATAAGAGAGCTGTCCGCTTATTATTTGTGCACTTTTCTGTATGTATATTATACTCAATAAAAATTTACGTTAAACAGGTGGTAGCACGCAGTGACTGAGACCAGGGCACAGGTCTGGCGCCAGTGCACCGTGGTGGAGGGTGGCGGGGCCTGGCCCCGGGGCACTGTGGCGGACAGCAGCCCCCCACAGGGATGCGTGGCAATGGAGAGCAGCGCCTGGCGGAGTAGTGCAGCTTCGGATGGCAGGAGGGCTTGGCCTGGAAGTTTGAGTGTGGAGAATGGAACCTGGCGGCTCAGCGCAACCAAGGAGGGGAGGAATTTCTGCAGATGCACAGCTGCGGTGAGCAAGACCTGGCTCGGATGTACGACAATAGCGAAGAGCAGGGCCTGGCGCGGTAGCCTGGAGAGCAGAGCCTGGTGTGGGCACACCGCAGCGGAGAGCAGGTGCTGAAGTGGATGCACAGTTGTGGAGGCGAACAGAGCCTGCTTCCGAAGCACACGCGACCCGGATGCATAGCTGCAGAGAGCAGGGCCTGGCGGGGTTGTGCGGTCATGTGGCGCAGGGCCAGGCACAGTGGGGCAGCCGCAGGGGGCAGGGCATGGCCGGGCTGACTGACCACAAGGGCAGGGCCTGGTGCCTTGGGCTGGCTTCTCAAGGCAGGATGTGGCTGGGCTGATTGACCACGGAGAGCAGAGCCTGTTGCTTTGTCCTAGCTTTGGACGACATGACTCCACGGAGAAGTCCGTGAACAGGCGCTGCCGCTGGGCTGAGACCTTGGAGGCCCAGTAAACGGGCAGCACTATGGAAGCTTCTGAGGCTGGGCAGGATCCTCACGGTGGGGCTGCTTGCTCTCATGGCCGTTCCCTGGCCTCGTGGTCTGGCTCGTATGCCCACCGGCCTGGCCTGTGCCCCTTGAGGCCCACCCCATGGCGGCCACGCTGCCCATGTGCGCTGTCTGGGTCCCTCAGCTGGGCGTGGGCACCACACAGTACGGCTCTGCACGGGCACACCCGCCACCCTGGAGCTCAGGATGCCCCTTGGAAACACCTAGCCTGTGGACGGCAGCCCCACAGCCGAAATGGCGCTGGCAGAGGAACCTGCTGTGGCTCCACCACCCTGTGGGGATGCGTCGCTCAAGACTGTGGGGGCCAAGGACCCCGGATTGAGGCTGCGGGTCCCACAAGCGACGTCAGACACCGGGGCAAACTTGTTCACCTTGTTCTTCAGCCCCTTCTTCCAGAAGGACTGCAAGGCCATCACGACAGGCTCTGGCTCTAGACTGGGGAGCACCGCGGTGGATGCTGTGTGGGTGAAGCCCCGGCTGGAGGAGCAAGGACAGCAGGCGGGCCCTGTCGCTCGTAATTGGTGAGTTGGGAGTCACATGACTCGTCTTTCCGGAGCCTACCAACGTAGCTCGATTTGGCGGCAGGCAGGAGGCTGTGCTCCACATGCCTGTGGTCGCCTGAGCCAATATTGAGAATTCCCCAACCTCACCTGGGCCCCTATGAGTGTGTGTGTGGTGGAAGTGGAGCAGGGGGGTGGTGATTCATGTTAATGTGTGTCTTTACGTGTGTGTGGTTTCTGTACATGTTTGCAGGGTGGCAGCGAGACTGTCTATATAAGCAATTTGAGTCACCCCAAATCTGCTTAGCTTGCCAGCACCACTCTGCTGGCTCAACTTCAAGCAGTGGGTTGAGAAAAACACGCTAGCCAACAAGAGATATCCCCGAACCGGGCGTCCCTCCTGTTATATGGTCAGGTCACTGGGCCCATGTATAACCCCAGAAGGGTCGGTCCCAAAACTCCTCCGGCCATCAGGAACCCACATGGAGCAGGGGAGGGGGGCCTCCACTTGGAAAGTGTCCTGAAGGCAAGAAAAGGGATGCAGGCTGACAGTCTTGGCTCAGGATGTTCAGCACTGCTGCAAGGCACCAGAGAGGGATTTAGACCGTTCCAGTAAGATGCTTCTCCCTGCCTTGCCCCATGAACACAGACTGGGGTTGCCTGGGATTAATGGTGGCACTATCCTTAAGTATGCAGCAGCATCTATACAGGCTGTGTGGATGAACGTGCACTAGTCGGTTTGACCTACTGCCTAGTTTCTGTTAATATGAGTATTTTGAGATGCACAGGATGGGAGTTCAGTATTTGGACCCTGCTCTCCAGTCATTATTACAATAGGGATGCATGTTCAGTACCCACAACAGAAAAAGCAAATAAGAGGACGACTCTCAAGATGGCGGCATGAGTAGGGTGGTGGAAATCTCCTTCCAAAACCATATATATTTTGAAAATACAGCAAATACAACTATTCCTAAAAGAGTAACCAGAAGATACAGTACACCAGCCAGGCTATATCTACATCTGCGAGAACTCAACAGCTCACGAAAAGGGTAAGATACAAAGCCATGACACAGCAGGACCCAAGCACGCCCCCCACCCCAGCTCACAGGCAGGAGGAAAAGAATCAGAGTGGGGAGGGAGTGGAAGCACAGGACTGCTAAATAACCAGCCCTAGTAATCTGCACTGAGAGCACAGAACACATTCCATGGTGTACTGGATATTAGAGGAACAGAAAAACGAAATCCAAGTCTAAGACTGCAACAGGTTCCCACAGATGGCTGCCTTGGGACAAAAGAAAAGCAGGCACTTTAAAAGTCTTAAAGGGACAAGGGGTTAACAGGTGGACAAAATCGTCTTGGCACACTGAGCTGGGCAGGCTGGGAACTTAAAGGAACTTCAGGCACCCTAACCCCCTGGGTGGAAACGTAGCTTGGAATCCCTTCACGGCAATAAGCAGCTTGCCGTTCATTCACCCCCGCCAGCACACTGCAAGCAAACCGGCTGACCCGTTATTGCTGCGGACCAGCCGGGGAGCAGCCCCAGCCACAGCAACCACACAGAGGCTTTTCCCAGAGCATGGCTAACTAGGCTAGACCCACAGGCTGCTCCCTGCCCACAGCTGACTGGCACAGACACCGGAGACCAGTGTAAGGTCCAGAAGGCACAAAAGGGCTTTATTCTCGCAGTGAACATGCACTGCTCACCTGCAACCCTGCCAGTGCCCTAGGCCATTCCAAGGGCTGTCCTGCACACGGCAGCTCAGGGGATTAACCCAGAGGCTTCCCACTGCACATGGCTGACCAGCACAGGCAGAGGACCCAGCATGGAGTCCGGGAAGCATGTAGGGGGCTCTGTTCTTGCGGGGAACACGTGCTGAATGCCTGTAACCACCGCCACTTCCCTAGGCCATCCCGAGGGCCACCCTGCCCACAGCAGCTCAAGTGATCAACCCAGAGGCTGTTACCTGTATACGGTTACCCAGCACAGGCAGCAGAGACCAGCACAGAGCCCAGAAAGCAAGACGGGGCACCGTTCTCATGGGAGAACACACAACGCTCACCTGCGACCCCTGACAGTGCCCTAGGCCATCCCAAGGGCCACCCCGTCCACAGCACCTAAGGGGATTAAATCAGAGGCTGCTCCTGGTGTGTGGATGATTGGCAAAGGCAGTGGAGAAGGGCAAGGTGACCGGCAACCAGGAAGGGACTTTGTTCACAGAGCTGACACATGCACCACTCGCTGGCAAACACTTCCATCACCATGAAAAGGCAGGAGAACCTTGTTCAGTCCAAAATCCCTCAAACACCAGAGAGACGCCCTGGTGAGACGAAAATCACCAATATTCTTGAAAAAGAATTCAAAATAAAAGA
This sequence comes from Phataginus tricuspis, assembly GCA_029783875.1. Classification (NCBI taxonomy): domain Eukaryota; kingdom Metazoa; phylum Chordata; class Mammalia; order Pholidota; family Manidae; genus Phataginus; species Phataginus tricuspis. The sequence continues at coordinate 52,787,802 of JAQQAC010002837.1, read as the reverse complement.
CATAAGCATGTTGATGGAGCTACAGAGATGCAAGAGCTAAGGGATGAATTCCAGAGGGAGATAACAGAAATGAAACAAACTATGGAAGGATTTAAGAGCAGACTGGATGAAGTGCAAGAGACTCTTAATGGAATAGAAATCAGAGAATAGGAATACAGAGAAGCTGAGGCAGAGACAGATAGAAGGATCTCTAGGAATGAAAGAATATTAAGAGAACTGTGTGACCAATGCAAACAAAACAATATTTGCATTACAGGGTTACAAGAAGAAGAAGAGAGAGAAAAATGGATAGAAAGTGTCTTTGAAGAAATAATTGCTGAAAACTTCCCCAATCTGGGGAAAGAAAAAGTCTCTCAGACCATGGAAGCCCAGATCTCCCAAAACAAGGGACACAAAGAGGACAACACCAAGATATATAATAATTAAAATGGCAAATATCAAACACATGCACAAAGGATTAAAAGCAGCCAGAGAGAGAAAAAAGATCACATACAAAGGAAAACCCATGAGGCTATCATCAGATTTCTCAGCAGAAACCTTACAGGCCAGAAGAGAAGGCATGATATATTCAGTGCAATGAAACAGGAGGGTCTCCAACCAAGAATACTATATCCAGCAAGATTATCTTTAAATTTGAAGGAGGGATTAAACAATTCCCAGATAAGCAAACCTTGAGGGAATTTACCTTCCACAAACCATTTCTACACTGTATTTTAAAGGGACTGGTCTAGATGGAAGTGCTCCTAAGCCTAAATAAATGTCACCAGAAAAAATAAAACCACAGCAAAGAAAGTAGACCAAACAAACATTAAACCAGCTATCCACAAAATCAATCAAGGGAAACAAAAAGGAGTACAGAAAAAAACCACCTAACATTTAAAGAGTGGAGGAGGAAGGATAAGAAGGGAGATAAATAAAGAATCATCAGACTGTGTTTATTATAGTGTAATAAGTGAGTTAAGTTAGACGGTTAGATAGTAAAGAAGCTACCCTTGAACTTTTGGTAACCACGAATCCAAAGCCTGCAATGGCAATAAATACATATCTATCGATAATCACCCTAAATGTAAATAGACCGATCAAAAGACAGAGTAATAGAATGGATAAAAAAGCAAGACCCATCTATATGCTACCTACAAGAGACACACTTCAAACCCAAAGACATACATAGACTAAAAGTGAAGTGATGGAAACAGATATTTCATGAAAACATTACAGAGAAAAACCAGGTGTTGCAGTACTTGTATCAGGCAAAATAGACTTCAAAACAAGGAAAGTCACAAGAGACAAAGAAGGAAATTTCATAATGATAAAGGGGTCAGTCCAATAAGAGGATATAACTATTATAAATATCTATGCACCCAACACAGAGGCACCTACAGATGTGAAACAAATACTAACAAAATTAAAGAGGGAAATAAAATGCAATGCATTCATTTTAGGAGACTTCAACACACCACTCACTCCAAGGTACAGATAAACCAGACAGAAAATAAATAAGGACACAGAGGCACTGAACAACACACTAGAACAGATGGACCTAACAGACATCTACAGAACTCTACACCCAAAGCAGCAGGATACACATTCTTCTCAAGCTCACATGGAACATTTTCCAGAATAGACCACATACTGGGCCAGAATAAGAGCATCAGTAAATTAAAAAAGATTGAAATTGAGACTTCCGGGAATATGGCGTCTTGAACGGACTAGCAGAAAAATTCCTCCCAACATTATATTTATTCACGAAAATACAGCAAATACAACTATCCCTAAAAGAGAGACCAGAATACACAGGAAAGTGCACAGTGTACAGCTACACCTGTGAGAACTTGGCAGCCGGTGAGGCGGACGGGCGGCGATCCGGTGGGACCGAGCGCTCCCCCCCCCAGAGCTCTAGCAGCCAGACACGCCGGACAGAGGACTCGGCACCCGGCGAGGCGGGACGGAAACACGATCCAGCGAGACGAGAGCGCCCCTGCACCCCAGCACTCC
>JAQQAC010002837.1:52738304-52780807 GCA_029783875.1 Phataginus tricuspis | reverse complement strand
GTACCAAATGATCTCACTCATATGTGGAGTATAAGAACAAAGAAAAATAATAATAATAATAAATAAATAAATAAATAAATAAATGAAGGAACAAAACAGCAGCAGACTCACAGAACCCACGAATGGACTAACAGTTACCAAAGGGAAAGGGACTGGGGAGATGGATGGGAAGGGAGGGATAAGAGGGTAAAAGGGGCATTACGATTGGCAGACATAGGGTGGGGGGGCACGGGGGGTACTGTACAGCTCAGAGAAGACAAGTAGCGATTCTCATCTCACTACGCTGATGGACAGTGACTGTGGTGGGGTTGGTGGGGGGGACCTGGTGAAGGGGGGAGTTCAATCATCACGGTATTGCTTATGTAATTGTAGGTTAATGATACTAAAATAAAATAAATTATTAAAAAAAAAAAAAAGATTGAAATTATACCAACCAACTTCTCAGATCACAAGGATATAAAACTAGGAATAAATTGAACAAAGAAAATACAAAGGCTCACAAACACATGGAGGCTTAAGAACATGATCCTAAATAATCAATGGATCAATGACCAAATTAAAACAGAGATCAAGCAATATATGGAGACAAATGAAAACAACAGCACAATGCCCCAACTTCTGTGGGACACAGCAAAGGCAGTTCTAAGAGGAAAGTATATAGCAATCCAGGCCTATTTAAAGAAGGAAGAATGATTTTAAATGAATAGTCTAAATTCACAATTATTGAAACTAGATAAAGAAGACCAAATGAGGCCCAAAGTCAGCAGAAGGAGGGACATAATAAAGATCAGAGAAGAAATAAATAAAATTGAGAATAAAACAATAGGAAAAAATCAATGAAACCAAGAGCTGGTTCTTTAAAAAAATAAACAAAACCAGATAAACCCCTAGCCAGACAAATTAAGAGAAAAAGAGAATCTACACACATAAACAGAATCACAAATGAGAAAGGAAAAATCACTACGGACACCACAAAAAAACAAAGAATTATGAGAGAAAACTATGAAAATCTATATGCTAATAAACTGGATAACCTAGAACAAACGGACAACTTTGTAGAAAAATACAACCTTCCAAGACTGACGATGGAAGAAACAGAAAATCTAAACAGACCAATTACTACATCAAAATTGAATAGGTAATCAAAAAACTACCCAAGAACAAAATCGCAGGCCTGATGGAATCACCGCTGGATTCTATAGGACATTCAGAGAAGACATAATACCCATTCTCCTCAACGTTTTCCAAAAAATAAAACAGGAGGGAAAACTTCCAAACTCATTCTATGAAGCGAGCATCACTCTAATACCAAAACCAGGCGAACACACAACAAAAAAGAAAACTACAAACCAATATCCCTGATGAAAATAGATGCAAAAATGCTCAACAAACTATTAGCACACCAAATTCAAAAATACATCAAGAGGATCATACACCATGATCAAGTGGAATTCATCTCAGGGATGCAAGGATGTTACAACATTCGAAAATCCATCAACATCATCCACTACATCAACAAAAAGAAGGACAAAAACCACATGATCATCTCCATAGATGCTGAAAAAGCATTCAACAAAATTCAATATCCATTTGTGATAAAAACTCTCAACAAAATGGATATAGAGGGCAAGTACCTCAACATAATAAAGGCCATATATGACAAACCCACAGCCAACATTACAGCAAGAGGCTGAAAGCTTTTCCTTTAAGATCGGGAACAAGACAAGGATACCCACTCTCCCCACTTTCATTCAACATAGTACTGTAGGTCCTAGCCATGGTAATCAGGCAACACAAAGAAATAAAAGACATCCAGATCGGCAAGGAAGAACTCAAACTGTACCTGTTTGCAGCTGACATGATATTGTGCATAAAAAACCCTAAAGAACCCACTCCAAAACTATTAGATCTAATATCTGAATTCAGCAAAGTTGCGGGATAAAAAATTAATACACAGAAATCTGTTGCATTCCCATACTATAACGATGAACTAGCAGAACAAGAAATCAGGAAAACAATTCCATTCACAATTGCATCCAAAAGAATAAAATACCTAGGAATAAACCTAACCAACGAAGTGAAAGACCTATACCCTGAAAACTACAAGACATTCTTAAGAGAAATTAAAGGACACTAATAAATGGAAATTCATCCCATGCTCTTGGGTAGAAAGAATTAACATTGTCAAAATGGCCATCCTGCCTAAAGCAATCTACAGATTCAATCCAATCCCTATCAAAATACGTACACCATTCTTCAACAAACTGGGACAAATAGTTCTAAAATTCATATAGAACCACAGAAGAGCCTAAATAGCCAAAGTAATCCTGCGAAGGAAGAATAAAGCAGGGAGGATCTCACTTCCTAACTTAAAGCTCTACTACAAAGCCACAGTAATCAAGACAATTTGGTACTGGCACAAGAACAGACCCATAGAACAGTGGAACAGAATAGAGTCCAGATATTAACCCAAGTATATATGGTCAATTAATATATGATAAAGGAGCCATGGTATACAATGGGGAAATGATAGCCTCTTCAACAGCTGGTGTTGGCAAAACTGGACAGATACATATAAGAGAATGAAACTGAATTACTGTCTAAGCCCATACACAAAGACCTGAATGTAAGTCATGAAACCATAAATCTCTTAGAAAAAAACATAGGCAAAAATCTCTTGGACAAAAATATGAGCAACTTCTTCATGAAAATATCTTCTCGGGCAAGGGAAACAAAAGCAAAAATGAACAAGTGGGACTATATCAAACTAAAAAGCTTCTGTACAGCAAAGGATACCATCAGTAGAACAAAAAGGCATCCTACAGTGTGGGAGAATATATTCATAAATGACATATCCGATAAGGATTGACATCCAATATATATAAAGAGCTCATGCACCTCAACAAACAAAAAGCAAATAATCCAATTAAAAAATGGGCAGAGGATTTGAATAGACACTTCTTCAAAGAAGAAATTCAGATGGCCAACAGGCACATGAAAAGACTCTCCATATTGCTAATCATCAGAGAAATGCAAATTAAAACCACAATGAGATATCACCTCACACCAGTTAGGATGGCTCATGCCTCTCTCATGGATAAATTCCCAGAAGAGGAAATTCTTGGTATGGGCCATGCACATTTATGATTATTTCGTTAAAATATTAGCAAGATGTCCTCTTGAAAGTCACGGCTGTAACAATTTTGGCCAAATGGAGTGGGCAGTGTTTACCAGATGGGATGAGCAACTGGAGTGTAAAGAGCATGGCCAGTATTTGGAGTGTTAAACAATATGGGATGGAAAATGGAATAGAGATGGCATGCAGAATGGGATGAAGTGGAGCCTGATTGCTGCAGAAACTGGAATGACATGGAGAACAGAATACAGACCTGAACAGGATATGGAATGGCAAATTGAATGGGATGGAAACTGAATGGAGTACGATGAGAAAGTGGAATGGAAATAAATATCTAATGGCCCGTGGAGTAAAAACTATATTTATGTAATGTCACACGAGAAAAGGGATGGAATGGAATATACAGAGAAATAAAATATTAAAGAATATAGGAGGAAATATAAATTAAGGAGGAAGGAATCATAGACTGGAACAGAACATGCCATGTCATGAAAGCAATGGACTAAGAAATTTGCAGTATAGATTTAAAAGTACCAAAATGGAATAGAAACAAATGGAATGAGATCTGGAATGGAATATAGAATACAAGGTTATGAAGGATGGAATAGACAAAGAACAAAACTGAAATGGAATGGAATAAGGAAAATAAAATCCTGATGTGAAGTAAAGGATATACTTAAAGAGTAAATGAATAGAAAAAAGAGTACATTAAACAATTACTTGCCAATGTGGGACAGATGAACCTCCTTTGCCTTCATATGTGAGTACTGAGAAGAGCAAATTGCCTGGAATGCAAAATCTGAATCTAACTGTGGGGAAATACCATTCACATACCCAATGAGGAACAGTCTATTTAAAAAGTGGATGGAGGATCATATTTTTCAAAAATGTCAGTGTCATGCAAAAAAAGAAGGTCTGTGGAAATATTCCAAATCAAAGGAGACTAAGGAGACACAACAACTAAGTGTAATACTTAATCCTGTGCAAAAGGAATTAAAAAGGTACTGGATCAACAGGTCCAACTGGGCAACAGATAGTAGTATTTTTTTTGAAATGTATACTATAAAATAGGCATAAAAGGTTATGATTAATGCAACTTAAAATGGTTCCGAAGAAGATTTCATATATTTTATATATATTTCATACACACACATATCAAAAAAACAGGTGAACCTGGGTAAAGGATACTAGTTGTGTTTTATGTACTATTCTTATTCTTGCAAATTTTCTCTAAGTTTAGTTATTTCCAAATAAAAATATTTTTAAATTCAAAAAAAGGAATAATCAAAAATTCCTAATGAGAAGATTTGTCTTACTGGATATTAAAGTAGATTATAAAATCAGAATAATTAAAGTTTAGTAATACTTAAATTTATTATTATTATTGGCAAAGGATGACACTGAATAAAACATAGTAGGAAATAAAAAAATAAATCCAAGCACATTTGAGAACTTACTACCTGATTTGGGAGATACTCCACATCAGTGAGAAAAGATAGCTAATTTGAAAACAATGCTAAAATAATAAGCTAGCCAGTTTAAAAAGTAAAACTACCTTACACATTATAAGTTCTAGACAAATCAAAGAGTAAAATGCAAATGCAAACAGCATATTTTGCACATACCATAAGGAAGTACTGATTAAATTTTTTTTTAACAGTTCTGTAGAAGAGGCCATTCTAAGCATACTATGCAAAACTAGAAATCAGAAGGGAAAATGTAATTACATAAAAATGAAAACTTCTATACAGGAAGAAAAAAAGCACTCCTAGTTTGTTAAAACTCCTGAATTAGGAAAAAATTCAATACCTATTATATAGACAAAAGGGTTAATGTCCCTAATATACAAAGTGTTCTTATAAATCAATAAGGAAAAACAAAACCCAAATGAGAAAGACAGGAATCCTAAAAGAAAAGGGTCAATAATCATATGAAAATAGTTTCAACCTTATTATTTCAAAATAATGCAAATTAAAGGAATTTTATATTTTTTTCATCATCACAAGAGATGAAATTGGCAAACCTAAGGGAAACAAGCATTTTACATAATAATTTATCAAATAAACTTTTTCAGGGCCGAGAATGTATCTTGTTCACTATTATATCCTCACACCTATCATACTGGTTTATTAATAGAAGCAAATATCTGCTGAGGACTATACTATGATAAATACATATAATTTAAGTTTCCACCTTAGGAAATTAGGGAAAGAAGAGCAAATTAAATAGAGAGAAAAAAATCTGTAGAAAAAAATCAAGAAAACCAAAAGCTGATTCTTCAAAAGGATCAACAAAATCTATAAGCCTGTAGCCAGGCTAACTAAGATACAGAAGGAGAAGACACAAATTACTAATATAAAAAATTAAAGAGGGGACATCACTATAGATCCAAGGACATTAAAAGGGCAATAAAGGAATACTATGAACAACTCCAAGCTTGCAAATTTAGTAACCTAGATGAATGGACCAATTCCTTATAAGATAATAGTGTGTCAAAACTCACACAAGAAGAAGCAGATGATCTGAATACGCCTATGTATCTATTAAAGACATTGAATCAATAATTAATAACCTTCCCAAACAGAAAGCATCTGACCCTGACAGTTTTACTGGTGAATTCTACCAAACATTTAAGGAAGAAATTATACCAATTCTCTATAATCTCTTCCAAAAGATAGAGGTAGAGGGAATACTTCCTAACTCATTCCATGAGGTCAGCATTACCCTAATGCCAATATCAGACAAAGACATTATTGATACTGGCAAAAAAGAAAAAAAGACAAATATATCAATGGAATCCAGGTATATATACCAAATATAGCAATAGATAGCCCAGAAATAGACCCACATAAATATAGTCAACTGGTCTTTAACAAAAGAGCAATAGCAATACAACACAGCAAAGATAATCTTTTCAACAAATGGTGCTGGAAGAACTGGCATTCACATTCAAAAAAATGAAGCACAATACAGACCACACCCTTCACAAACATTAATTCAAAATGGACTACAGACCTAAATGTGAAACACAAGACTATAAAAGTCCTAGAACATAGAAGAAAACCTAAATGACCTTTAGTATAGAAATAGCTTTTTAGATATAACACCAAAAGCACAGTCACTGAAAGAAATAACTGGTAAACTGGACTTCATTAAAATTAAAAATTTCTATTCTATGAAAGAAAACATCAAGAGAATAAAAATACAAGGCATAGACTGGGAGAAAATATATGCAAAAGAAACATCTGATAAGGGCTGTTATCTAAAATACACAAAGAACTTTTAAAACTCAACAATAAGGAAACAAACAACCCAATTTTAAAATGGGCCAAAGACCTTAACAGACACCTCATCAGAGAAGATATACAGATGACAAGTAAGCATATAAATATATGCTCCACATATGTCATTAGGAAAATCAAATTAAAACAATGAGATACCACCACATACCTATTAAGAATGGCCAAAATCCAAAACACTGACACACCAAATGCTGACAAGGATATCAAACAACAGGTATTCTTATTTACTGCTGGTGGGAATGCAAAATGGTATAGCTACTTTAGAAGAGTTCGGCAGTTCCTTACCAAACTAAATATACTCCTACCATATGACCGAGCAATTGTGCTCCTCGTTATTTACCCAAATGAAATGAAAACTTACACCTACACAAAAACTGCACACAGGTATTTACATCAGCTTATTCACAAATGCCAAATCTTGGAAGCAACCAAGATATCTGGATATCAGTAGGTGAATGGATAAACTGTGCTACATTGACAATGGAGTATTACCCAGCAATAAAAAGAAATGAGCTATCAAGACATGAAAAGATACCAAGGAAAACTAAATATATTATCAGTAACGAAGCCAATCTGAGAGGCTACATAATGTATGATTCTAACTGTATGACATGTGGAAAAGGCAAAAAACTATGAAGATGTAAAAAGATTGGCAGTTGTGAGGGACTGGGGAGATATAGGGAAAGGATGAGTAGAGAGAACACAGAGGATTTTTAGGACAGTGAAATTAATCTATATGGGACTATAATTGTGAATACTGTCATTATATATTTATCCAAACCCATAAAACGGTACAACACCAAAAGTGAACCCTAATGTAAACTATGTATTTTGAGTGACAATAATGTTTCATTGTAGGTTCACTGACGGTAAAAAATCTACCACTCTTGTGCAGTTGGGGAAGTTGTGTGTTGGGGGGCAGGAAAAATATGGGAACACTGTATAATTCTGCTCAATTTTGCTGTGAACATAAAGCTGCTTTAAAAATGAAGTTTATTAAGTATGTTTTAAAAAGAAAGCTATCCAGGGCATAAAGTTAGAAGAAAAAAAAAAAAGAACAGAATGAATGTGATTTATGCATCTACAGGCACATATATCATGTATGTATATAAAGATGCCCCCACACACACATATACATACCTACATATGTATAAAACTATGCCTAGAAGTCCAAGTTAAAAGTGGAAATCTCTAAGAGATGAAATAACATTTTTTACTTTCTTTTTTGTACTTCTCTTTATTATTTAAATTATTTACATTGACCCTTTTAAAATAATAAACTATTCAAAAATAAATTGCTCAAAAGAAAATTTAAAACACAAAATTAAAAATGTGCCCATATTATATTAAATTCTAACAAAACAACGGAAGCTGCTCGACTAAAAAAATCTTTAGAGAAAACATTCTATTAAAAATTCTTAAACAGCCCATAAGAAGGAGGAAAATGTTGAGACAAAGTGTTTTCCTTTTTAAGATAAACAACTTTATTCTTGTGGTTCTTAAAGATATCAGATTCAGCTATTTAGTTATGTGGAAAATTTAACTTCCTCAATGTAATTCCCCATGGCAGCTTTGACTGAAAAAAATGACTTGGAGGATATCTCTTGTGAATTCATAATTTTTGTTTCTCCTTAAAGTAAGTGCAGTAAGATTTGGAAAAAGAAAAAATAATAAATTAGTACTTGAGTACATTCAATCTATTAAAACATTTTCTTATATTTGTGTGAGATAAGGAAAGGTAAAACCAGTACTTTTACTTTGACTACAAGTAAGCAAAAAGCACAAATGAAGAAACCACAATGAACTTTAAGAGTAGAAGTCGCATTACAAAATTCTAAACTATTCTCACCCATAAATTCTCTCTTCAAAAGCTTTCCTGATTTAATAAAAAAATGAATTAAAATGAATTGTCTATCAAGTATAAAGTGAAGTGATGACTTACCTATTATATAATATATTTCCATTTTCTAGGATACCTAAAATACCAGGTTTCACTGCCTCAGTTATCAAACTAATAGGCCAAAATTCTTATTTACTTTATGTAATGCTGCCTGAGCATCTGGGAAAACCATCAAAATGACATTTTTCATAATTTCCACAACACTTTTTAGAAGGGATTTGTGGTTTCCTTCTAAAAATTTTAGAGAAATAACTTTTTTCAAGTAGGCTTTCTTTACTAATGCATATGAACGCTAATCTTATCATCCACCATACCCATATTTCTGTTTGCTGTTTACATTCTGAAAAATCTGCTTTTAATCAAAAACCAACAGCATTAGAGAAGACTCTATTTTATCTCAGTAAACAAAGATATAACTACCAGATGAGGTTTATTCCTAAACTTTATTGTTAATGATGTGAAAAACAGGGTGAAGACTAAGCAGGGTTCTTCTGAAAGGCAGCTACATCATTTGATATGAAAATCATCGATTGAGATCCAGATGTCATTTTTAGAGAGCCACTTTTCTAACCATAACCACATTAAGACAGTCAATAAATTATAAACTGACAAATCTAAAGGGTACTCAAATCAATGTCCTTGAAGGGCAGATGAAGGAAATCAGCCTCCCCCATATGGCAACAGATAGAATATTTTATCCACTGAGGATTTAAAGCCAAGTAAATGCTCCTGACAGACAGAACTTTAGGGACTGATTCTACAGAAAATATCTCAGTCACATAGTACAACCGATAAAAACACTGCAGACTTCCAGGATTTGCGTATGCTTGGGCATCTTCCCCAAATGGTGTTCTGTAGCAAGATGAAATACAGATATTGATTTAGAATTTTTGATGTGCTTTTGGCAATACCATCAAATAAAATGAACTGTGAGGTACTCTCTAAGTTTTTCATTTACTGTAACCTTTTCTAACTGCTTGCATTTTTAGTAACAAATATCAACTCCTTGTTTGACCTTGAATGTCTCTCAATATGTTGGTCTGACATCTCTGCTCTCATTTCTTCTCTCCATCTCAGTTCTTTGTCTATAGAAACATCAATTATTGTATCCATTTCTATTCCCTCTATTTTCCTGTACTTGCCAATCTTCTATCTTCATGTACTGAACTGGGAGCATAAAAATGTTGTTTGTAGACCTGGCATGCTTACTTTTTTAAAAAAGTGGCAAATATAAAGAAAAGGAGACTACTAGTAATATTTATTTGGATTATCTTCTTTCAGAGCTAAGGGATAGCCAAGTAGATGGCAGTAAGAAAGCCAAAAAGATTGAGAAGAGGAAGAGCAACATAATAAGGGCAGAACATGCATATTCAGAAATTGGCTTTTAAAAGAGAAATAAAGAGCTGATAGCAAAAAGACTAAGGTAGTTCTGCCTCAAGGATACAGCTTATAAACATTCTTAGGACTGACTCCTCAAGATCACATCCTCCAGTTAAAAACACTAAATCAATACACAGCTACTTTATAATAATGAAGTAAATAAAATGTACTACTTGTGCATTCTTGAACTGAAATCTATAAAGTAAAACATATATGAAAGAAACTAAGTACTTAGCAGAGACATTCATTTACCCTTATACATGACTGTATCAAATTCCTATTGGCAAAAATCTCTACTTGTGTAGCATGCGTATTACATGTTCAGACTGTACAAGTCATCATCATAACCAACCTAAATGGGATATAAGGAGTTTAAATGACCTCAATCATTTACTTGGAGACTCCCATAAGAATTATTAATGACGTCTGGGGTGTCGTAAGCATTCTTTGATCTTACCTCTAAGAAGAACATAATATTTACTATACTTTGACAAATTTTAATTATGTCAGGTAACCTCTAATGAGTCCATGGCAACTATGAGCTTCCACACTTTAAAATGAAACTTTGCAAACTGTTAAATATGCAGCCTACACAAAAGTAAAATATGGGGTCAAATTATTTAACCAACAAAATAAACAACCTCTTCAAGAATTGAAGGATGTCAGAATCGCAGGACTGAAAGGGAACTTACAAAGCATCCAGTAACTAGTAAGTAGTAATATTAAAAATAGTTCTTAACCATTTTCCCACACAAAACATTCCCATCTATCAGTAACTCTCCTAACCTACAGTGTTAGGGGTGGTGAGGAGCAATGAAAGAAAATGTGCAATATAAAGGACTGAAAAAAATATCACTCCCATCATCTGATGAGTGTGCTCTCTCTGGTTCAGACTCACTGACCACCAATCGGGACAACCACCCATGCATCTCCTTTATGTCCTTGCCCAGTGCGTTCAACCTGTGAACAGGGAGCTCAGGACTTAAAGTGCTTTGTGCTGTGCTGAAAATACAGCTATAAGTTTAAAAGCAGAAAATGTTTTAAAATATTTTTTCTCTGCTAATATAACTGTTCTAGAGTATCAACACAACTACATGATACCAGCTAATTTTAAACAACTACACTTGCTTGAAAGACATATAGAACCAAAAGTCTGTGTTCTTAACATTTCCACTAACTGGTCCTGGTTGTGCCCTCTGAAACTAATCTCTTCCGTTTGATAGCCCATCAGATATTTAAAGATCTACTCCTCCCCACCCTCTATCATCTCTTTTCCACATTAAATATCCTCATTTCTTCAATTAATCAGAAGACTGTTATATGAGTGATAATGAGGGCCTCAATCAGGAGACTGGTGAGGGGATGAGAAATAAGGAGATAGAAGCAACAAGAGAGACACAACCAGTAACATCATACAAATACATAAATGTTTATATGCCAACACACAGGAGAGAGGCTCAAGTGCCTGAGATTTCAGATCTGATGTCTAGGAGGATAATACCATTAAAACAGGGAACCCAAAAGGAGAAAGCTAAGGGGAAAAGGTGGAATTCAATTTGTAGCACAGTGATTGTGAGGTCTGCAACTAGTAAATATGGATAAGATCTTTCCAAGTCCCATTCCATTAGTTACTTTTGTCAAGAAAAAAATGCACCCACATTATGGAGACTACTAATTATATGTCATTTAAACATATAATATCACATTTATTCATCATTCAAGTATGTGGGTGGTTACTTCTGTAAGGCACTATGGGAGATACACTGAGCCATGAAACCCAGGTCCTGTCCCCAATGTTCTAATAAGCCAGATGTTAACAACTACCCAGAACTCAAAACTTAATATGGTTAGATCTCATAACAGAATATAAAGTACTATAATTATTAAAAAATATTTTTTTCCCCTTTCCATTGAGAATATTCACATTTGAAAAATATTACAGGGTAACACACAGGCACAACTGGGATTCAACAAGAACATACAATTAATATAAATCTTTCTATTCTGGGCATAAAGACAGGAAAACACTAGCCATATTTCTTAGGAATGAGTTAATGTATACTCAACAATTGTCTATTGTTAAACATTAATGTTTTAATTGTATCATCAGTCAAAAGAAAAGCACTGTTTAAAATGTTCACAAAAAATTGTTTTGGCTTACAAATGGAATTGTTTGATATCATTTTTCTCATTTCTAATTTTAAATAATATATCAATTTGAAAATAGAGCTACAAGTTCAAAGCCTTATGAAGATAAAAACTGCATATTCTCTGATATAACTGTTCGAGAGTTCCCTGTAACTAAATATTATGATAAAGTTTAAGTTATTATGTCTACTTTAGTAGTTTTACAGATAACTGATTTAACAGTCTATTAAAAAGTAGTTTAGTAGGAACGTAACTATATTTTAAATTGAAAACATAATCACACAGAAAAAAATAATTCAAACAACTTTGACCACATACTTTGACTACACATCTCTAGTGGGATATAGTCTAAGGATATAAAATGGCACAGAAGTCTTTACTTGGTAAATCTGTTGTTGGAGGGAATATCAGTATAGTAATTCCAAAACTATCTTTCTTAAGCATGTTGTAGGACAAATTAGATGAGTAAATATAGTGATATAGTTGAGAATCAGAATTCTCCCTGAAGCAAAAGGGAGACACTAGTATGAACTGAGGGAAGATTAAGATGAACTCTGCAGTTTTCAATTTGAATTGGAAGTATCCTATAAACTCATGATTTCCTTTAAAAATGTGTGTGTATCCTTTTAAAGGGCCTTGAGGCAATGATACTCCAATAGCAATGAGCATATTCAATGCCCAAATCTTGGTTTCTAAGTACCATTTCCCACTAAAATGAAACAGGATTCCATGGTAAATGGCTGATTCCATGTCTTGAGCAAGGAATATACTACGTGAGCATGGAACATCTTATTGCACCATAAAAGTTAGACTGTGTCCAAATACCATTGTGGACATACACAAAGGCCACAGGAACCAGCCTAAAGACCTAACCAAATCTAATATAACTTAATCATCAAAAAGAATACGGTGGCAGATTATAACAAATGGATAAATGTTTTAAAAGGAATCCTTGGGCACATAGAGATAAATAAAAGGAGAGAGGAGGAATAGCTCTTTTTTAGAAAAGCTGGTCAGTAAACATACGCAAAAGAACTGAAAACTGGAAAACCACTATTTGGCAACCACCAATGCAGTCATTGATTCAGGTAAGGCTCATCAATGCCTACTAAAACCACTGGATAGAAAAAGAAAAATTGTGGGAAAGCAGACTATCTAGCAGACTATCTAGTGATCTCAGAGTATCACTCACAGATTCATTAGTAAGTACAAAAGGGAAAGGTTACTTTTAGAATGCAGAAAGCTAGTTAACCTAAGTGATCAATCTTAACATCACCAATAATAGGACGAACTATCACATTACTCCTGATGTGAAGAAGTGGAAAGTTTACAATATCTTCTATGCAATTGTCTTGAAAAAACTACTTAACCTGAAACTGTGAGAACACAATCAGAAAAATTCATTTCTGTGAAATAATAAAAAAATCAGATAAATTCATCCTATAAAACAATTAGCCTGGTCTCTTAAAAAATGTCAATTATCTTGAAAGACCAAAAAATAAAAAGGAAGGAAGGAAAAGAAAAGGTGAGGATTGTTCTAGATAAAAGAAAACAGAGACATTACAACTAAAGATAATTCATAGTCTCTAACTGGATTCAGTATTGAAAAAAAAAACTATAAGGGACATAACTGGAACATTTGGGGAAATCTGAATTTTGAATGTGGCCTACACATTAGATAATATTATCATATCAAGGTTAAATTATTTTGGTATGCTAATGGCAGAATAGTTATATAGGAGAGTGTCTCAGTTCTTAGGAGATATATGATGACGTATTTAGGGGTAAAGTGCCATATCTCCACATTACATTACTTTCAAATGGTTCAGCAAGAGAAAAAGTGTGCATGCATATGTACATGTGTGTGTATTCAGAGAGAAAGAAATCAAATGAGGCATAATGTTAGCAACTAGTGAATCTAGGTAAAGAATATACAGGTATTTATTGTACTTCTCTTTCAACTATTTTATAGGTTTGAAACTTTCAAAAGAAAAAAAGTTGGGGGAAAAAATAGTAGTGTGGAAATTAAGACTTTAGAACAGCTGATCAGACTTCATAAAGTCTAACTACTTATTCAGCTTATCCATAGAGCTAAAAGCAAGTATTAACTTCAGCAAGGTTTCAAAAAAAATAAAATAATCCTAACAAATAATAATTACAGTCTAATTCACCATTCATTTCCTATATCTGTAGACTAAACAAAATCTTTGATGAAAATTCTGTAAAAGATGACATGTGTTGACTCATCTAGGACAAATTAACAAAACTATCTTATCTAATATTGTCTCCAAATCCAAATATGACTTCTAAATTTTTCTCTAGTTAAGATCTATTAGTTATAAGGAACTATAAAATTTTAAATGTTGTCACAGAAGTCCAGATGATCTCAGACTACATATCACTATAATAATATTAAACACAAACTCAGTACCAGGAACTCTGCATTATCACATTTAATCCTCAGAACAACTCTATAAAGCAGATAATATTATCCTCATTTTAGAGATTAAAAAAACAACAACAAAGTCTTAGAAAGACTAAATTTCTGCATGGTCATACTGGTAGTATATAGCAAAATACACCTTCCAAAGATCATGCTCACTGCTCTATGTACTGCTATATTATGAAATGTAAAAATTTAAATAAACTTATTGTACTGATTCAAAGCCAAAAATTACAGACATTTCAAAGAAAAATCAAAAGTATGTTTTTTCCTTAATAGACATATATACACCAACTGAATGAAATTAGAATTTAACCAGATATCCAATTTACTGCCAAATCCCAACTGAAGCTAAAGATGATACATAGTTGAAGTGTATTACTCAGCTCCCTATTCATATATATGGTTTAATATGTTATATATAAATTCAAAACAATACCGATGTATTTTCAAATGTTTTCATCTAGAAATTTATCCCTGATCACACAAGAAAAAAAAAAATACTGAAAAAACTCATTTCAGGCACACCATTCCTCAAAAATAGTTAAATGAAACAATGACATAAAAGGAATAAAGGATAAGAAATTAACAAACAAAGCATGCCACCCCAAACCTAGTCATCTTACAAACCTTCTCTATCTTACTGAACTGTACCACATCTATCAGTTACATAAGTCTTAAAAAGCTACTTGTGGCATGAATGGATAAAGAAGATGTGGTACATATACACAATAGAATACTATTCAGCCATAAGAAAGAAACAAATCCTACCATTTGCAACAACATGGATGGAGCTGGAGGATATTATGCTCAGTGAAATAAGCCAGGCGGAGAAAGACAAGTGCCAAATGATTTCCCTCATTTGTGTAGTATCACAACAAAGCAAAACTGAAAGAACAAAATAGCAGCAGACTCAGAGACTCCAAGAAGGAACTAGTGGTTACCAAAGGGGAGGGGTGTAGGAGGGTGGGTAGGGAGGGTGGGAGAAGGGGATTGAGGGGTATTGTGTTTAGTATACATGGTGTGGGGGGTCACGGGAGAAAACAGTGTAGCACAGAGAAGGCAAATAGTGAATCTTACTACACTGATGGACAGTGACTGCATTGGGGTATGGGTGGGGACTTGATAATATGGGTAAATGTAGTAACCACATTGTTTTTTCATGTGAAACCTTCATAAGAGTGTGTATCAATAATAGCTTAATAAAAAATAAAAAACAAAAAAACAAAAAAAGCTACTGGTGGCTGATGGCACCTTCCCCGCCCTCATACCCCATACCCAATCTATCATCCAGTTCCACTTCTTAAATGCCACTAAATCCAACCACCTCTATCTTCACCACCACCTTGTCTAAGATATTATTTCTCATTTTATCTCTCCCCATCCACAGTCTTATGCCTTCTAAAATCAGTTTTTCCTCTGTATAACATCAAGTACTTTTTCATAGCACTTAAAATAGCTGCAACTTTACATTTCTTTCATGGAATATTTGATTTATGTCTGCTTCCCATTATACAGTAAGTTCTATGAGGATAGAGACTGTATTTACTCACCACTATTTCACTATGGACTAGAAGAGTGCCCAGTTAATAAATTAATGCTAAATGATTTAATTAATGTCAAAATTACGAATTTATGTATAAATAGTCCAAAAAAAGTAGTTATAAGACTCACCAACCATCATAAGGAGTACCTTATTTTATCCCTTCCAGACTGCATATTTTTGTATTTTTAACTTTGAAACTGAATAGATCTTACAATTGACAGTCTTTGTTAGAGTGGCAGTATTTATTGCTCTCATAGTGGTTCATAAAATAATCGTGCATCTTGGAGTAGAAAACAAATAAATTTATGATTTGTTGAAATAGGTAAATCTACAATACACCTACTCCACTCAGTTTAAACTTAGTAATTCAGCCTCCCTCCCTACCTTGCTCCCAACATTCACTAATTAACAGAGCCTACTGGCTCTTTCATCAACAACCACCAAATCCATTCCTTTCTTCCATTTCCCACTATAATCCTAGATTTATCTAATACATTATTGCCTCATACCTGAGCTCTTACAGCTTCATTCAAACATTTGTATCAAATTTAACCAACACTGTGCACCTACTATGTGCACAAAACTGAAGATAAGAAGCATTCCAGTTGCTTGTCCCTCCCTCTAATCTCTACAATTCAGAATTTTGTTCATTTATGTGTCAAGCTGAAATTACTTTCCTCCCAATTTCTACCTACCAAATCCTCACTCACTACTTAAGGTCTATATCATATCTCATCTTCATTAAGTCACCCATAGTTAGTCTCTCTTCAAACTTAACATTCTAAAACACACAAAATCTAATGCATATTGGCTTTATTATCTGCTTCTTTGAAAGCAAGGTTTATATCTCATACATTCCATCAGAGTGTAAGCTCCCTAAGATCAAGGGCTGTTTTTGCTTTTATTTACTGTTATATCCCCAGCACCTAGACGGTTAACTCATACATAATAGCTGCTTGGCAAATATTTATTGAATTAATGTTTTTATCTATTCCAGGGTAGAGAACAAATCTGCAATTGTACTACAGTGGGAAGAGTCAAAAAGAACTGGACTCAATGATTTAAAGTTTCTGATCTTCAGTTTATTCGTCTACTAAATGTAAATAATATTCAGTAGCTCACTGAGTTGTTTAATGATTAAATGCAACAGTGTTTTAATAGCATCTAGTGCACAGGTGAGAACAAGAGGATGCATTCCATAAATGTTTTGAAGATTTTGTGACAATAGTTAATAGTAGAAAAGTATTCAATAAATGCTTATCAAATTAATAAAACCTCAGGGAAAATACAATGTTTGAGCAGTATCTAGCTAGCCTCTTACCATTTACCCAATAAAAAATTCTATGAGTATATTATTTTGAACTATTTTACATTTAGCGCCAAACCTTAAGTATGGATGAAAACATTTCCGATAAATTAGGAATAATAACAATTTGACAGTATTGTATTTGTATTTTACTGACACATATAGATTGTATGTGAGTATTTAAAGAAGAATCATTTTACTATTAGAATTTCTACAGTGCAATAATCAGAACAGAAGAAAAACTATAACCTATACTACACTACACTATACTATACTAACTATACTATACTACAAAGCTATAATAATCAAAACAACATGGTACTGACACAAGAACATATACACAGATAAATGGAACAGAATAGAGAGCCCAGAAGTAAATCCATGCTTTTATGATCAATTAATCTATGACAAAGTAGGCAAGAATATAAAATGGGGAAAAGACGTTCTATTCAATAAATGGAGTTGGGAAAACTGGACAGGCAAATGTAAAAGATTGAAACTGGATAGATCAGTGAAACAGAATAGAAAGCCCAGATATAAACCCATGCATACACAGTCAACTAATATATGATAAAGGAGCCAAGAATATACAATGGGGAAAAGACAGCCTCTTCAATAATTGGTGTTGGGAAAACTGGACAACTACATGTAAGAGAATGAAACTGGATTACTGTCTAACTCCATACACAAAAGTAAACTCAAAATGGACCAAAGTCCTACCTGTAAGACATGAAATCATTAAACTCTTAGAAGAAAACAAAACAAAAATCTCTTGAACATAAATATGAGCAATTTTTTTCCTGGATACATCTCAGGCAAGGGAAAAATTTTTTTTGAATGAACAAGAGGGACTACATCAAACTAAAAAGCTTCTGTACAGCAAAGGACACCATCCGCAGAACAAAAAGGCAACCTCAGTATGGGAGAATATATTCATAAACAATTTATCTAATAAGCGGTTAACATCCAAAATGTATAAAGAAGTCATATGCCTCAACACCAAAAAACACAAATAACCCAACTAAAAAAATGGACGGAGGACCTAAACAGACATTTCTCCCAAGAAATACAGATGGCCAACAGGCACATGAAAAGATGCTCTACATCACTAATCATCAGGGAAATGCAAATCAAAACTACCATGAGATATCACCTCTCACCAGTTAAAATCGCCACTATCCAAAAGACAAGAAATTAACAGGTATTGGGAAGGATGTGGAGAAATGGGAAGCCTACACTGTTGGTGAGAATGTATACTGGTGCTGCCACTGTGGAAAGCAATATGGAGGTTCCTCAAAAAACTAAAAACAGAAATACCATTTGATCCAGTAATTCCACTTCTAGGAATTTACACAAAGAAAACAAAATCCCTGACTCAAAAATATATATGCACTTCTATGTTACCACCACATTATTTACAACAGCCAAGATATGTATGGAAGGAACAAAAGTGTCTATCAGTAGATGAATGGTTAAAAAAGTAGTAGTACATATACACAATGGAATATTACTCAGCCATTAAAAAAAGAAATCCTGCCATTTGCAACAATGTAGCAACATGGTTGGACCTAGAGGGTATTATGCTCAATGAAATAAGCCAGGTAGGGAAAGACAAATACCGTATGATTTCACTTATTTGTGGAATCTAGAAAACAAAACAAATGAACAAAACAGAAATACAGAGAACAAATTGATGGTTGCCATGGGAGAGGGTGGGAAGGGGGTGAAACAAATGAAAGGGATAAAGAGGTACAAACTTCCATTGATTTTTTTAAGATGTCAACTTGAGTTACAATGTCCCCAGAAAACGAGGAAGTACAGAAATTTCCATCGACAAAACATTAGTGAATAGTATATAATACTGTTTTACCAAATCTACCAAAATATATAGAAATACCTCATCAACAATTACAACAAATAAAATTTTCCATTTATATTTGCATTCCATTTTGCAGAAATAGAACATCAGCTAAATGGTTTTTAAGCTCTTTTTTACTAAACTATAGCATTCCTTATATTGGCTACACTTTAAACAGTTCCCAAACTTTTACAGCAAGTTGATAATTAATTCAATATAACATCAGATTATTGGACTAATTAGAAACTCTTCCTTGTTCAAAGAAGCTTACTAATTTGTAAATTGGAACGCAGACAAAGTTTACCTTTGAAAGCTTTTCTAATCCCTCTGGGTACTTTCAGTGACTCATAACCTAATTACAAATTACAAGCAACCAAGGAGAGAGCATTTACTTGTGTCTATCTGGTATTAAGTGACACAAATCATTGCAAAAATTTAACTGGGGACATATGTTCCAAGTCTGAAAAGATGAGGGAACCCCATCTAATTCAGATACACAGAGTTATAGGACAAGGTATTCCCCTCTAATAACCAATACAGAAAGAAAATGTAAGCCAAAGAAATCTTAAGAAATGTAAACTCAGTAAGCATAATCATGCTGAACCGACCACTGACGTCTCTCCTATACATCAGTCGTCATAAGAATGTCTTCGAACCTCCAATCTAAAAAGCTCTTAGATGTGGATGGAGGTGGAAGAGTTGAGGGTGAGAATCAAATAAAGTGATTGAACGTTAATGACTGGAAGAAAAGCACTAATACACTCAGGCAAGGGTTTTAAAGTCTGAAGCATTAACAAAGGCTAAATAAAAGTGCGGGAAAGAGTTAGAAATGAGAAGATTCAGATTCGGAGAATCCGACTTTCTTATTCTTTACTTCTCTTATTTCTTATTTCTTTTTTTTTTTTTTAATGGGGAGAAATAGGGAAGGAAATCAATGCGACAGCTTAAGGGATAAGAGGTTGTGCCTGGGAACACCCAAGAAAAGCCAGAGGGAGAGGAGAAACAGCTGCCCACAGAGAGTTTTAGGTTAGCTCTGGAGCTCAGAGAGGGCAAGGAGTAAGACAAATTACACTAGAAAGGAGAGATGAGGGAGGCGCCAAAACCCTTCGACAGCCCCACCGGTTGGTCACAAGGTCTCCACGGAGGGCAGGGGCCCCCAAGAAACACCGTCCTTTGGGGACAAGAAATACTAAGTCCCAACCTTCTGACTCCACTAGTCTCAAGTCGACTTCTCACCGAAATAGAACTGGAAAGCTGGAAAAAAAAAAAAAAAAAAAAAAAGGAATGTGCAGGAGCCACCAACCAGGAAACCGTTCCAGCTCTAGCAGCAGCCACCACAAAGACAGCACGCACACACGCTAGTCACTCCGACCTCAGCGCTGCGCATTCAGACACGGCGAGTCTCCCGGCCACCGTAGTAAGAGGAACGGCCTCCCCTTCAGACCCAGTAGGTAGGTCACTTCCGGGGTACTAAATACTTTCCATTGGCGGTAGCAATAGGTGCAGCCTTACAGGCCCCTGCTCTGCTTACTTCATCCATGTTTTCTTTCCTGCATTTGCCACTCCAGCTGCCAAGTCACCGTAAGGCAAGCGTAGAGCCAAGGGAAAGTATCCATCTGAAAGCGGTGTCTCTGATAGGCAGACACTACGCCAGCCTTGAGGCCTGCTGAACAGTCGGACTTCAGCTCCCAGCATGCTATGCAACGCCACGCCGTCTCCTCCAGGGCAGGGACTACAAGACCCAGCTTGCACTGCACCCCCTCATTCTCCACTCTGCCACTGACATCGGCAGACCCTAAATGTAATTTCGGAGGATTTATTAAATCCCTTAGAGGAAAGTAAACCTTCCTACCAAGCCCCATTTTGGTAAAAATAATGCCAGTATTCCCTCCTATCCTATTGTGAGGGTACTGTAAGCTAAGCTTATAGTTGGGACTGTAGTAAATATTTAAAAATATCAAGGAACATGTGTACTCACCACATTATGCCTTTATTTTAAAGGACAATAACAAGACAGTCTGCAAAGGCTCTTATGAAATGGAAATTTTTATCATTCATAGTGAGAGAAATATTAAATTATTGCGAAGTGTAATCCTATGTCGTTTTGCAGTACTGCAAGATTGTGTTGGAACAGGGGCTACCAGACGTGCTCCTGAATTACATACGAAATTAAGAGCTAGAAGTAAAAAAAATTAACAGTCTGTGTTACCGGCCTATGAACCATGTGGGAAAGAAAATCTTTCAGAATGCAAAGTTGAAAAGTTAAAAATTAAATTTGAAAATATTTTTCCAATTTTTAATACGTTTAATTGTTTGAATTATCCTGTTTTTATTTTTATTCTCACAAAAACAGGTAACTTTTTCCTTTTCTATTATTATGGTTTCTATTTTGTGGTAGGGCAACCAAGCAATCAAAGATATAGCAAGTTCACAAATGTAACATTTATTAGACCGGGCAAATAAAATAAGTTATTTTCTGATTAGATGGCCTGTGGTTCCATATTTTAAAATACAGAACTTTGTTTTGATTTCTTAGGACAGATAACATGCATCTAACGAACTCTCTGGATGCCCTTTTGTTACTTTCATAAAGACTTGGTTTACAAGAGTGAATATATTTTATTTTTGATATTGTGCATAAACAACCCATGAGAAACAATGCTTTTATTCTTTAAACTACATGGTAATTATACAAAATCAAATTGTGTTTATACCACAAACACTAATTTTGCTGTGGATTTTCAGGAAAAAAAATTTAATTGGTTAAAAAAGGCTCTAGAATTCTTTCCATTTTTGCAACTTCACATAGAAATCCCAGGGGGAAATTATGTTTTGTAACACTGACATGGCATCAGCCACCATACAAACTGCTTTCCAATTCCAGTATGCTAAATTATGTAGCACTAGCAAGTAAATATTTAAAATCTATGATCATGGAAAACAATCTGCTGCTTTCCATATTCATGCAGCAAAACAGTATGAATGCAGTGAAACATTTCCATTGGAGTGATTAGAAGTAATGATAAACTATAATTAGGTCATCTGCTATTCATAGGTGTCTGTAGTAAATATGTAATTGCATCCACTTATTAGGGATTTATAAAGGAACCTTTAAAAATATGCTAAATATTTGATACACATTTCTAAAGCAGTTTCAATGATCAATTGTGTAAATGAATGTGTGTAAAAGAGAGTTTGAGTACATAATTTATGTGACAGACTTTTAAGTTTTAAAAGCGATACTTACAGCTGCGTACTCAGCAGTATTTTCTCCTCTAAATGTCTTTGACTTTCCAATTCATCCAGTTGCCAATCACACAAAAGTTAAAATTGGATAAGATGTTTGTTTCAGTTCAACAAATATGTGATAAATGCTGCTAGGAACAAAGCACTCTGCCTAGGCACTATAGTCTATTTCTGAAACACAGTTTTGATAATTAGGAAAGATTTAAAGGGAAATGAAAAGAATATAAGAAAGCATAAGAATGGAAAACAGAAAGTTAAGTAGTATAACATTGACTTTTAATAATCACTTATGCATTTGGGTATTGAAACTCTATAATAGCTAATATACTGTCTTAAAGGCAGGTGATGTGTCTCTAACAGGTGTTCCTCTCAGCTGTAAGCACAGTACTTTGTACAGAGTAACTGCCTCTCCATAAGTGTTTGTGGAAGTTCACAGTGATGACTGACACCTTGAAACTCCTTTCTTATTCATGCTATGTAATTTTAACATAAGCTATTTTTAATACCTGTGCTTTATTTTTAATTAGTAATTCAGATTTTATAATAAAATAGCTAGTAAACCAGAATATATGATTAATCAGAATGCCACATTCAAAAATCATGCAAGACAGCAATTTACTGCTTGGTGTATGTGTATAGTTAGATAGAGAGATAAAGATAAAAATAAAATAACATCGTAAGTATCAAGCCATATCTAAAATGTAACATATACCAGGCTTTGAAAGCATACCTGCTAGTTTAATAGCACTGATTGTGATACAGCTCCAGATTTTTGTTAGTAAATTTTTAGTCCTTAGTTTGTGCCAAGTATATTTCTTATCCATTTCCCTCCCAGATTCAGGGAAAGATGAAGGTTCTGTGTAATAAGTAAAAGTATACCATGAATGCCTAATCAAAAATGAACTCACCCTTGATGAGACAAATACCTTATAGACCTCTAAAAGTTAAAAAATTACTTCAAGGAAAATGTAAAGTTTTTTCTCCCTTCCAAACTACCTTATTTCTATCCCCTCTCCTACATCTTCAATCTCTCTCTCTCCCCTGCCCCCTTCACATCAACCTACAAACATGCACAATCTCCATAACTTTAAAAGCAACTTCAGTGGACTCAGCTTCTCTCCTAAATGCTATATTGTTCTGTCCTCCTTTTCCTTCCATAACCAAACTTCAGTAAGTGCTACAAAATAAAACTTAGCCTTGAAATTCAGCACAGGATTTAGTCACAGCTAATATTTACTAAATACCCAGCACTATGCTAAATTCTAGAAATATAAAAAGAAGTCAGATAATGGTCCTGTTAAGCAGAAAAACAGACATGAGTGGGGTGGAGAGAGAATAAAGCCAGTAAAGCCCACTAAAAGGGACTCAAAGACTTAACTAGATAAAACCAGAGAACCAGAAAAGATTTACAGAGTTAATTAGTTAATAAGTTGAAGTTTCAAAGACCAGGAGTCACTTGAAATGTCTGGATATTCCACCAGATGAAAAATAATTCCCCAGACAAAAAAAAAAAAAAATCAGAGTGCAGCCCATGTCTTCATTGTACCAATTACATCAGGCCTCCAAGGCTAAAGATTGTCAATCAAGGATTTCTCTGTGGGGCAAGAAAATGAGACAAAGGTCATGCCATTTTAAAATCTACTTAACCTGTGAAAAAGACCCAGCTTATTCTTTAAATTGCTGTTCTTCTTCTAGCCCCTTAATCAATTAAGTAACTTTGTAACCAGGACAGGAGATAGACCCCCAAAGTGTAAATGAACCTATGTGGATAAAGAATGCTGAGGTCTGGACCAACACAGTCACCTAAATAACCCTGTTCTTAAGTAAAAATGTCAAAGGAATTATGAATCATCTATATACATCATGCCTTATGCTGACCCCTACCCAAAAGGCCACATAAAACCCCAAACCTTAAACCCGTAAGGACTCCTCCTCTCTGAGATTGCCCGCACTCCCCTTTCTTCAAGTGTGTACTTTTTTGCCTCAAATAAAGACTTCTTACTGCTCAACTTTTTCCATTTTGTTTCTGTACTCTTCCAGTGGTAAGCATCTTTGTTATTTTTCTATTTCATTCTGTTTTCTAGATTTAAACACAAGTCTTCACTCTCTCTGTCCTACTTTAGACAAGTAGGGAGGGACTACTGAGATTTCTGATTTGGGCTTGCAGGTTCCCATCACCTGAGTGACCGGGACAGGACTGCAGCTGTACAGCTGTGCTCTTTACTAGCCTACCTGTTTAATTTTAGGCGAGCCCACTTGGTTACTCTATTACAGGGTGCAATAAAACTTACTTTGCTTTTTGAATTTTTTTTCACTCTAACTTCCCTGCATCTCAGCACCAAGTTCCCTCCCAACAGTCCCACAGTGCAGTGTGATAAACATTATGACAGAGGTATGGACAAGGTATTAAGAAAACAAGTAGTGTCAGTTCCTCTCAAATTGAGGATAACTTCCTCCTTGAGGAGGAAGTCCTGAGATAACTTAAATGACAAAAATAATTTAGCTGCAGAAGAGGAAGGTTCAACCAATTTAGGACAACCCATAAATTCACTATACCTGAAACATGAGACTGAGGGACTGGTACAACATAAGGCTGGAAAGATAGAAGGGCTATTTCATAAAGGGGCCTTGTATATTATGTTTACATAAAAACAGAGGACTCCTGGTTTAGATGTAGCATTGAAAAATGAGGACAGAGCTGAACCATCCCTGGACCTGGTGTGCATGAATAAATGAGAACAAAAAGATAAAAAAGAATAAATTCACAGAAGCTGTAGGGGAACAGAATCTTCAGAGAAGAGTCATCATTCATTAAGACCATGAGGTGAAGCAAGAATTCTGTGGGGAGAATCACAATGTAATGAATTAGAGCATCAAGAAGGAATGAAAAGATTTTGAAGGAAATAGTGGGAAATTGAGTCATGGGAAAGTAAGCACAGGTAAGAACACGAGAAGAAAGATGCTGACCAAGGATGACAGGAATATGAAGTCGTATTTACCAGCCTCAAGGTTTCAAAACAGAAATCCTATGTAACTCAGTGTCACTCTAACCTTCACTAGTCTCGAAAGCAGAAAGTGTGACTTGCTTACAAACACTCACATCCTTTTATAATAGAATCCACCCTCCTCCTCCTCACAGCTAAGGATTTCAGGAAAGGGATACTCCCTGCTAAGTACTACAAGGCATAAATTATAACTTGCCTAAAGTTTAGCATCTAAATCAAACATTGTGGCTGTAGGGACCAAGGGCAGGCCAACCCAAGATGTGCAATTGTAAAATGCAGATTATTTCAGAGTTGAGAACAATCAAGGGTCAAAAGATGTAAAGAAACTTTGACCCCAGCCCCAAACTGCATAAAAAGTATTTAGATAGAGGACATGATCTAGGAAGTGAGCTATCACCTTAAATAGCTATATTATAACTAGGTATGGTATAGCTAGTTATAAGGTATACCATAAAGGAAAGGATGTGGCTAAGTCTGTTAAAATTCCTCTTTGTGCCCCCTCATTGTTACTGTGTGGTCCACTGAATCTTTAGTTATCAAACATTTACTCTTTTCATATTCCTGTGAGTTGCTTCCATTTCCTTGACTTCTCAGACCTATACTTCTTCTCCTTGGTTCAGGATGACACATATACCTCCTTCTCCCTGGCTTTGGAACCCATGCCTATGGCTTCCCAGTACATCGGTAATTAAACTTTAGGTTTTTTCTCCTGATAATCTGTCTCACATCAATTTTATTCTTACACAAGCTAGAAGAACCTTAAGGGGAAGAGGAAATTTTTTTTCTTCCCAACATGGCCCATTTCTCTTGGTTTAGCCATAAACATGTGACAATTCCAGGCAATGAGATGTGAAGGAAAATCTGCTAGGGAGTTTCTGGGAAAGGTTTTTCACCCGTAAAAAAAAAGCAGTGCAGTAGATCGGATTAAAAATGGCAGCATGAGAGGTGAGACAGAGGCTCCCAACTAAAACTGCATATAATACAAAAATATAATTAATACAACTACTCCTGAAAGAGCAACAGGAAAGGGGACTGTGCCAGACTGCATACACCTGGAGAAAATAGCAGACCTCATGGAACAGGGTAACGTACCAAATCTGTGGCCTGGTGGGACCCAAGCCCTTCCCCCACTCCAGCTCACCAGCAGGAGGAAGAGAAATGGAGTGGGGAGGGAGTGGAGGCCTAGGATTTCTGAATACCTAACTCTGTGGAGATTGCTCTGGTAGCACAAACCTACATTGCATGGTGCTTGCATGGTACTCTCGTGAGTAGGGTTTGGAAGGCTAAAACAGGCAGAATTCCTGAAGATAATGAGATTCCAGCCACTTGTGGGAAGCAGGGATCCATATCTGGCTGCTCTGGGACAAAAGAAAGGCAGGCATTCTGAGAGACTTCCTAACGAGGAAGCCCTTAACAAGAGGGCTGCTAAAGGGGCAAGGAATGCCCAGAGCTTACTGATCAGGAGAAAGGACAGGTAGACAAAATTTTCTGGGTGCACTCTGCCCAACAGGTTGGGAGCTTTCACGACCTTCAGGTGCTCCAGCTCCCTGGTGGGTGACACACCTCCAAGGCCCCCCATCCAGGATACACAGCATACTTCAACTTTCGCAGGGCCAGCACCACCTGGCTCGCAAACTGGCAAACCCTACCCTGGCGTTAGGCCAGCCACAGGGAAGATCTGTCTATAGCAACTACAAACACAAAGCATAGAGGCTTACACATGTGTGCATAGCCCACTGGTTCAGGCAGTGGACTCAGGAATAGCACCAAGGAAGCAGGAAACAGCTCTTTCTGTCCCCCATGCACCAATACCACTACCCTGCATTGGTCCTCCAACATTGCTTCAAGGGCTGAGCACCTCCAGAAAGTAGAGCTTTAGGGCACCAGACGGTGCCATATACAAATATAAAAGGCAAAAGGAACCTGATTCAAAGTAAAATTATTGATACAACTCCCAAAAAATATTTAAATGACATTGACCCCATGAATCTTCCTGAAAGGAAGTTCAAAATAAAATTCATTAACATGCTCATGGAAGTACAGAAAGACATTCAAGGAATCAAGAATGAATTCTGATCAGAGATACAATCATTCAAGAGCACAATGGAGGGTATTAAAAGCAAATTAGATATGGTGGAGGAGAAAATAAATGAAATAGAAACTAGAGAAGAAGAATACAAAGAAGCTGAGGCACAGAGAGAAAAAAGGATCTGTAACAATGAAAGAATATTGAGAGAACTGTGTGACCAATCCAAACGGAACAATATTTGCATTATAGGGGTCCCAGAACAAGAAGAGAGAAAAAGGGATAGAAAGTGTCTTTGAGGAGGTAATTGCTGAAAACTTCAACAATCTGGGGGAGGAGATAGTCTCTCAGGCCATGGAGGTGCACAGATCTCCCAACACAAGGGACCCAAGGAAGACAACACAAAGACATAAAGTATTAAAATGGCAAAGATGAAAGATAAGGACAGACTATTAAAAGCGGCCAGAGAGAGAAATAAGATCACATACAAAGGAAAGCCCATCAGGCTATCATCAGACTTCTCAGCAGAAACCTTACAGGCCAGAAGGGAGTGCATGATGTATTTAATGCAATGAAGCAGAAAGGCCTCAAACCAAGAATACTTTATCTGGAAAGATTATTATTTAAATTTGAAGGAGGAATTAAACAATTTCCAGATAATCAAAAGCTGAGAGAATTTACCTCCCACAAACCATCATTACAGTGTATTTTGGAGGGACTGCTATAGATGGAAGTTTTCCTAAGGTTTAATAGCTGTCATCAAAGGTAATAAAACCACAGTAAATAAAGTAGAACAGCTAATTACTAAACAAATGCAAAATTAAATTAACTATCCCCAAACTCAATCAAGGGATAGACAAAGAGTACAGAATATGATACATAATATATAAAGAATGGAGAAGGAAGAAAAAAGAGGGGGGAAAAAAAGAGAACCTTTAGACTGTTTGTAATGGAATATTAAGTTAGTTAACTTACCCTCTTAGATACTAAGGAAATTAACCTTGAACCTTTGGTAACCACAAATCTAAAGCTTGCAATGGCAATAAGTACATACCTGTAAATGGACTGAATGCACCACTCAAAAGACATAGAGTCACTGAACGAATCAAAAAACAAGACCCATCTATATGCTGCCTACAAGAGACTCACTTTAAACCCAAAGACATGCACAGACTAAAAGTGAAGAGATAGAAATAGATATTTCATGCAACTAATAGGGAGAAAAAAAGCAGTAGTTGCAGTACTTGCATCAGACAAAATAGACTTCAAAACAAAGTCACAAGAGACAAAGAAGGACATTACACAATGATTAAGGGGTCAATCCAACAAGAAGATATAACCATTATAAATATCTATGCACCCAACAGAGGAGCACCTACATATGTGAAACAAAAGCTAACAAAATGAAAGGGGAAATAGAATGCAATGCATTCATCCTAGGAGACTTCAACACTCCACTCACTCCAAAGGACAAATCAACCAGACAGATTATAAGTAAGGTGACAGAGGCACTGAACAACACATTGGAACAGGTGGACCTAACAGACATCTACATAACTCTACACCCAAAGCAACAGAATACACATTCTTCTCAAGTGCACATGGAACATTTTAAAGAATAGATCAGATACTAGGCCACAAAAAGAGCTTTGGTAAATTCAAAAAGATTGAAATTGTACCATCCAGTTTCTCAGACCACAAAGGTATGAAACTAGAAATAAATTATGCAAAAAAAAAAAGAAAAATCCCACAAACACATGGAGTCTTCACAACATGCTCCTAAATAACCAATGTATCAGTGACCAAATAAAAACTGAGATCAAGCAATATATGGAGACAAATGACAACAATAATTCAACACTCCAAAATCTGTGGGATGCAGCAAAGGCCATGCTAAGAGGAAAGTACATTGCAATACAGGCCTACCTCAGGAAGGAAGAACAATCCCATATGAACAGTCTAAACTCACAATTAACAAAACAAGAAAAAGAAGAACAATGAGACCCAAAGTCAATAGAAGGAGGGACATAATAAAGATTGGAGCAGAAATAAATTCGAGAGGAATAAAACAATAGAATCAATGAAAGAAAGAGGTGGTTCTTTGAGAAAATAAAGAAAATAGATAAACACCGAGCCAAACTTATCAAGAAAAAAGAGAGTCTACTCACATAAACAGAATCAGAAATGAGAAAAGAAAAATCACTATGGACACCACAGATATACAAAGAATTATTAGAGAATACTATGAAAAATTATATACTAACAAACTGGATACCCTAGAAGAAATGGACAACTTTCTAGAAAAATACAACCTTCCAAGGCTGACACAGAAAGAAACAGAAAATCTTAACAGACCAATTACCAGCAAAGAAATTGAACTTGTAATCAAAAAACTACCTAAGAACAAAAACCCTGGACCAGATGACTTTACCGCTGAATTTTATCAAACATTTAGTGAAGACCTAATACCCATCCTCCTTAATGTTTTCCAAAGAAAAGAAGAAGAGGGAATACTTCCAAACTCATTCTATGAGGCCAGCATTACTCTAATACCAAAATTAGGCAAAGACACCACAAAAAAAATTAAATTACAGATCAATATCCTTGCTGAACATAGATGCAAAAATACTCAATGAAATATTAGCAAACTGAATTCAAAAATACATCAAAAAGATCATCCATCATGATCAAGTAGGACTTATTCCAGGGATTCAAGGATGGTACAACATTTGAAAATTCATCAACATTATCTACCACATCAACAACAAGAAGTACAAAAACCACATGATCATCTCCATAGATGCTGAAAAAGCATTCGACAAAATTCAACATCCATTCATGATAAAAACTCTCAACAAAATGGGTATAGAGGTCAAGTACCTCAACATAATAAAGGCCATATATGACAAACTCACAGCCAACATTATACTTAACAGCGAGAAGCTGAAAGCTTTTCCTTTAAGATTGGGAACAAGAAAAGGATGCCCACTCTCCCCACTTTTATTCAACATAGTACTGGAGGTCCTGGCCATGGCAATCAGACTACAGGAAGAAATAAAAGGCATCCAGAATGGCAAGGAAGAACTCAAACTGTCCTTGTTTGCAGATGATATGGTATTGTACATAAAACACCCTAAAGAATCCACTCCAAAACTATTAGATCTAAAATCTGAATTCAGCGAAGTTGCAGAATACAAAATTAATACACATAAATCTGTTGCATTCCTATACACTAACAGTGAACTAGCAGAGAGATAAATCAGGAAAACAATTCCATTCACAGTTGCATCAAAAAGAATACAATACATACGAATAAACCTAACCAAGGAAGTGAGAGACCTATACTCTGAACACTACAAGACACTCATGAGAGAAATTAAAGAGCATGCCAATAAGTGGAAACACATCCTGTGCTCATGGAAAGGAAGAATTAATATTGTCAAAATGGCCATCCTGTCTAAAGCAATCTACAGATTCAATGTAATCCCTATCAAAATATGTACACCATTCTTCAATAAACTACAGCAGATAGTTCTAAAATTCATATGGAACTTAAAAGGACCCCAAATAGCCAAAGCAATGCTGAGAAAGAAGAATAAAGCAGGGGTAATTATGCTCCCTGACTTCAAGCTCTACTACAAAGCTACAGTAATCAAGAAAATTTGGTACTGGCACAAGAACAGACCCATAGAGAAACAGAACAGAGAGCCCAGATATAAACCCAAGTATATATGGTCAATTAATATACGATAAAAGAGCCATGGATATACTAATAGGGAAATGAAAGCCTCTTCAACAGCTGGTGTTGGCAAAACTGGACAGATACATGTAAGAGAATGAAACTGGATTACTGTCTAATCCCATACACCAAAGTAAACCCAAAATGGATCAAAGACCTGAATGTAAGTCATGAAACCATGAAACTTTTAGAAAAAATAAAGGCAAAAATCTCTTGGACATAAACATGAGCAACTTCTTCATGAACATATCTCCCTGGGCAAGGTAAACAAAAGCAAAAATGAACAAGTGGGACTATATCAAACTAAAAAGCTTCTGTGCAGCAAAGGATACCATCAGTAGAACAAAAAGACATCCTACAGTATGGGAGAATATATTCATAAATGACATATCCGATAAGGGGTTGACATCCAAATTATATAAAGATCACACACACCTCAACAAATAAAAAGCCATAATCCAATTAAAAAAAAGGGCAGAGGACATGAATAGACACTTCTCCAAAGAATAAATTCAGATGGCCAACAGGTACATGAAAAGATGCTCCACATCACTAGTCATCAGAGAAATGCAAATTAAAACCACAATGAGATATCACCTCACACCAGCTAGGATGGCCGCCATCCAAAAGACAAACAACAACAAATGTTGGCGAGGATGTGGAGAAAGGAGAACCCTCCTACACTGCTGGTGGGAATGTAAATTAGTACAATCATTGTAGAAAGCAGTATGGAGGTTCCTCAAAAAACTCAAAATAGAAATACCATTTGACCCAGGAATTCCACTCCTAGGAATGATACAAGTACTGCAACACCTGCATTTTTCTCCCTATTTTTTGCATGAAATATCTTTTTCCATCCCTTCAATTTTAGTCTGTGTATGTCTTTGGGTTTGAATTTAGTCTCTTGTAAGCAGCATATAGATGGCTATTGTTTTTTATCCATTCTGTTACTCTGTGTCTTTTGATTGGTGAATTCAGTTCATTTACATTTAGGGTGATTATTGAAAGATATGTTCTTACTGCCATTGCAGACTCTGAATTTGTGGTTACCAAAGGTTCAGGGGTAGGTTCTTTACTATCTAACCATCTAACTTAACTCTCTTATTAATCTATTATAAACACAGTCTGATGATTCTTTATTTCTCTCCCTTCTTATTCTTCCTTCTCCATTTTTTATATGTTAGGTGTTTTATTCTGTACTCCTTTGTGTTTCCTTTGACTGTTTTTGTGGATAGTTGATTTTATTTTTTGCCTTTAATTGGTATTTGGATGGTCTGCTTTCTTTGCTGTGATTTTATTTTCTCTGGTGACATCTATTTAGCCTTAGGAGTGCTTCCATCTAGAGCAGTCCCTTTAAAATATCCTGTAGAGGTGGTTTAT
Organism: Phataginus tricuspis; assembly: GCA_029783875.1. Lineage (NCBI taxonomy): Eukaryota > Metazoa > Chordata > Mammalia > Pholidota > Manidae > Phataginus > Phataginus tricuspis. The sequence continues at coordinate 52,748,392 of JAQQAC010002837.1, read as the reverse complement.
GGGAGGCAAATTCCCTCAATTTTTGCTTGTCTGGGAATTGTTTAATCCCTCCCTCAAATTTAAATGATAATCATGCTGGATACAGTATTCTTGGTTCAAAGCCCTTCTGTTTCATTGCATTAAATATATCATGCCATTCTCTTCTGGCCTGTAAGGTTTCTATTGAGAAGTCTGATGATAGCCTGATGGGTTTTCCTTTGTAGGTGATTTTTTTTCTCTCTCTGGCTGCCTTTAATATTCTGTCCTTGTCTTTGATCTTTGCCATTTTAATTATTATATGTCTTGGTGTTGTCCTCCTTAGGTCCCTTGTGTTGGGTGATCTTTGGGCTTCCATGGTATGAGAAACTATTCCCTTCCCCAGCTTGGGGAAGTTTTCAGCAATTATTTCTTCAAAAACACTTTCTGTCCATTTTTCTCTCTCTTCTTCCTCTGGTACCCCTATAATGCGAATATTGTTGCATTTGGATTGGTCACACAGTTCTCTTAATATTCTTTCATTACTAGAGATCCTTTTATCTCTCTCTGCATCAGCCTCTCTGTACTCCTGTTCTCTGATTTCTATTCCATTAACCGTCTCTTGCAACTCATCCAGTCTGCTCTTAAGCCCATCAATTGATTGTTTCATTTCTGTAATCTCCCTCCTGACTTCATCCCTTAGCTCTTGCATATTTCTCTGTAGGTCCATCAGCATGGTTATGACTTTTATTTTTTATTCTTTTTCAGGAAAATTGGTTAAATCTATCCCACCAGGCCCTCTCTCTGGAATTGTCTGAGTGATTTTTGACTTGACCAGATTCTTCTGTCTTTTCATGGCAATAGAAGTAGTTGCAGTCAGGTGACACGTGTGTCAGCTGCGAGAACAACGTCCCTTCCTGCTTGTTGTTCACCTTGCCCTTCTCTGCAGCCTGTGCTGATTACCCACACACCAGGAAGCAGTCTCTGGGATAATCCCCTGAGCTACCGTGGGCAGGGCCACCTTTAGGCTAGCCTAGAGCACTGCAGGGGTGTGGCAGCCATGCCGGGTGCATTCTGCAGCAAGAATGGGCCCCTTCATGCCTTCCAGACCTTGCTCTGGCTGCCACAGCCCATCCTGGTTAGCTGTGTGTCTGCCTGGAGGAGATTCTGTGTGGTTGCTGTGGGCGGGGCCACTCTCTCGCTGCTCTGCAGCTGCGGCGGGTCAGCCAGTCCGTTTGTAGTGCCGGCCGTGGGGAACAAATGGCAGGCTGCTTATCGCCATGAAGTGCTTCAGGGCTGCTTTACCCAGCAGATGGTTAGGGGGGCTGAAATTTCTCAAGATTCCCAGCCTGCTGGGCTGAGTGTACTGGGACGATTTTGTCCAGCTGTTGGGCCCTTGTCCCTTTAAGTCTTTTAAAAAGTGCCCGCTTTTCTTTTGTCCCAGGGGAGCCAGCTGTGGGGACCCGCTCCCAGTCTCCATCTCGAATTCTGCCCTTCTGTTTCTCTAATATCTAGTACACCATGCAATGTGTGTCTCTGCTCCCAATGGAGATCACCAGGGCTGGTTATTTAGCAGTCCTGTGCTTCCACTCCCTCCCCACTCTCATTCTTCTCTTCTTGCTGGTGAGCTGGGGTGGGGGGAGTGCTTGGGTCCCACTGGGTCGCAGCTTTGTATCTTACCTGGTTTGTGAGGTGCTGAGTTATCATAGATGTAGCTATAGCCTGGCTGTTGTACTGTATCTTCTGGTCTCTCTTTTAGGAATAGTTGTATTTGTTGTATTTTCACAAATATATATGGTTTGGAGAGGAGATTTCCGCTGCCCTGCTCACGCCGCCATCTTGAGCCCCCTCCAACCCTCAACTTCTTGATGATATAATTGGCTTATGGAGATAAATCACAGAATTTCCAGAATCTCCTGCCTGGCCTTAGGCCATTTACCTATCAATATGTGTTTACCTCTGCAGCCTCCAGGGCAAGGAATGGAAAGAGGACGACTCTTCTCTTCCCCCCTCCATTCTTGGTGTGTAATTGGTCTGGTGCCTGCCAGTTGCTGGGGACACCCCCCCATGGAGTTCCTCTAAGAAGGGGAAGATGGGGAAGTAAACATGTGCTGTGGCTGTAGAGACACAGAGCACCAAGTGGGCTTTGCTGGCAGGGACCAGGAAGAAAGGAGAGAGCATGCCATGGCCGGAGGTGACAGGGTTTCTCCCATCCCGCCCTTCCCCTTGCCTTACTTTGGTTTCACCAGATTATTTGCTCTGGAAAGGAGACCCCCTTCTTCACATAACTACAGCCTTCTGCTAGGCTAATGCTTCCACCCCCATAAGCAATGAGCTATTATTGACTGAGTCACTATATGAAGAGTGCTGTCCTGTTCTCTGGGCAGAGGCAGAGGTGGAGGTGAATTACAGACCTGAAGACTGCTGGATGCAGACATGATTAAAGTGCTCGACCTACCACCATGAGAATATATATGGGTATAAATCCTTTTACTCTAAAAACTTTCTGTTGTCATTTATTGGTCTCACCAAATCCATAGTGAACTTGCCTGGGACTGAAACCCTCAGGCAAGATGATGCTATATGCCGACATCATAGCAGTATTATTCATGATAGCTAAAAGGTGGAAGCAGCCCAAGTGTCCATCAATAGATGAATGGATAAGCAAATGTAGTATATAAATAAAATGGAATATTATTCACCCTTTAAAAAGCAGGATATTTTGATATATGCTACAACATGGATGAACATTGAGGATATTATATATGAGTAAAATAGGTCAGTCACAAAAAGACAAATACTGCATGGTTCCACTTACATGACATACCTAGAGTAGTTAGATTAAGAGACAGAAAGTAGAATGGTGATTGCCAGGGACTGCGTGGGGAAGGGCTTTACTTAGTAACGTGTATACAGTTTCAGTTTTCTAAGATGAAATGAGTTCTGAATATGGATGGTGGTGATAGTTGCACAACAATATGAATGTACTTAATGCTACAGAATTATATACTTAAAAATGATTAAAACAGTAAATTTTGTGTTATGTGTATTTTACACAATAAAAAGGAGGAAAGAAAAAGAGTATATGCCCAAATCATTCAATGTCAAAAAAATAGTCTCTTCAAGAAATAGTGGTGGTACAACTAGATTTCCACATGCAAAAAAATTAAGTTGGATCCCTCCCTGACACCATATTAAAAAATAACTCAAAATGAACAAAAGTTATAAATATAAAAATTAAAATAATAAAACTCTTAGAAGAAAGCATACAGGAAAATATTATAACCTGGATTTGGCAATGGCATCTTGGATATGACACAAAAGCACAAGCAAAAAGAAAAAATAAATTGAATTTCATCAAAATTAAAAACTTTCATGCATGAAAAGACACTGTAAATAAAGTGAAAAGACAGTCCACAGAATGTAAAGAAATATTTTCAAGTCACATATCTGATAAAGGTCTAGTATCCATATGTATCAAGAACTTAAATATAAACAACAAAAAGACAACAATCCAATTAAAGGTAAACAGAGGACTTGAACAAGCATTTCTCCAAAGTATGTGTGCAGATGGCCATTAGATCATATTTTTATGATAAATAAAATGTACTTTTAATGTTTAGACCTATATATATGTGTGTGTGTATGTGTGTACATACACACTCAAGAGTAATATATAATGTTTAAATTTGAAAAATGTTTCACACCCACTCTATTAGTTATATGTTCTGTAGAGCAAATTACCTTTTATGTGTTAAAGAGTCTGATCATGACTAGCTGGGTCCTCTGCTTTTTGGTCTCTGACAAGCCTGCAATCACGGTGTCAGCTAAGGTCAGAGGTCCCATCTGAAGACTTGTTAATCTTTAATGTTGCCACCAGCAAAACCCCAAACCATCAAAGCATTTGAACACAGTTGCCTTTTATAGGGCAAGAGATGTAAAGAAGCATTTCCCAAGGGCCTGAACAATGTTAGTCATGAGAACAAATGTTGAGGGTATGGGGTTCCACTGGGTTGGTGCTGAGAGCCAGTTAGAGAATTATAAACATTCTCTTGTTATTTTAGTATGATTTTTGTGGGTATATTATATGTGGGACCCTCTGAAGTGTGGGGACATAGAATAGTGATCCCTCTTGCTTGGAGCTAGTAGAAAAACTGATGTGTTTAAGGCACCTGGAACCCAGTAAATATTATACTCCATGGCTTGTCTAGTATGTCTCAATTTTTAGATGATTTGAACTCAGATCAGCATGACTTCAAAATTCATTCCCTATTTCCTTTTTTTATTCCTTCCTTTCTTTTAAAAGTTACTATTTTTTCAGTCATAAAGAAAATACATGAAACTTCCAGGAAGATGGCAGCGTGAGCAGGGCGGTGGAAATCTCCTCCCCAAACCAAATATATTTATGAAAATACAGCAAATACAACTATTACTAAAAGAGAGACCAGAAGATACAGGACGACACCAGCCTGCAGTTACACCTGAGAGGACTCGGCACCCCATGAGGCGGGTAAGAAACGGAGCGGCGACCCGACGGGACCCGAGCTCTCCCCCATCCCAGCACATCAGTGGGAGGAGAGGACTCAGAGCGGGAAAGGAGTGGAAGCACAGGTCACCAAATAACCAGTCCTGGTGATCTGCGCCGGGAGCACTGACACACTTCGCGTGGTTTATCGGAGATTGGAGAGACAGAGGTGCAAATTCCAAGACAGCAGGGCCACCCAGATGGTTGCCTAGGAAGAAAGAAAAATCTGTGCTTTTTTAGGGGTCTTAAAGAGACAGAGGCCCAACAGAGGAGCAGGATCATCCCAGCGCACTCAGCCAAGCAGGCTAGGAGCCCTGGGGAATTTTGGTCCCCTTGGACTGTGGCTGGGAAAAGCAGTTCCACTCAGACTTCCCACAGAAATTAGCAGCCTCCCATTCATTCCCTCCCCAGCGAGAGTCACAAAGAGCCTGGCAGAGCGGCTGGTTGCGGAATAGTGGAGAAGCCGTGCCACCTACAGGATCGTAACAGAAACTACACCTGGCAGGCTTTTTTTCTTCTCTATTTTCCCTTTCTTCTTTTTTTCTTTTTCTGACCACTTCTATCGGCATGAAAAGACAGAGAACTTTGGTACAAACAAAACTTACCCAGTAAAACCCTCACCAGACTACCTCAGAGAGGGAGTCTGAAGGGATGGACATGCACAATCTTTCTGAAAAAGAATGCAGAATGAAAGTCATAACCATACTGATGGATCTACAGAGAAATATGCAAGAGCTAAGGGAGGAAGTGAGGGAAGTGAGGAAAGACAATGCAGAGATGAGACAAGCGATCGACGGGCTTAGCAGCAGACTGGACGAGATGCAAGAGACTGTTAATGGAATAGAAATCAGAGAACAGGAATACAGAGAAGCTGAGGCAGAGAGAGATAAAAGGATCTCTAGGAATGAAATAATTTAAAAAGAAATGTGTGACCAATCCAAATGGAACAATATTCGCATTATAGGAATACCAGAGGAATAAGAGAAAGAAAAAGGGATAGAAAGTGTCTCTGAAGAAATAATTGCTGAAAACTTCCCCAAGCTGGGGAAGGAAATAGTCTCTCAGACATTGGAAGCCCACAGATCTCCCAACACAAGGGACCCAAGGAAGACAACACCAAGACACATAATAATTAAAATGGCAAAGATCAAAGATAAGGACAGAGTATTAAAGGCAGCGAGAGAGAATAAATATCACCTACAAAGGAAAATTCATCAGACTATCATTAGACTTCTCAATAGAAACCTTACAGACCAGAAGAGAATGGCATGACATATTTAATGTAATGAAACAGAGGGCCTTGAACCAATAATATTGTATCCAGCACGATTATCATTTAAATTTCAGGGAGGGATTTAATAATTTCCAGACAAGCAAAAACTGAGGGAATTTGCCTCCCATAAACCACCACCTCAGGATATCTTAAAGGTACTGCTCTAGATGGAAACACTCCTAAGGTTAAAAAGATGTCACCAGAGAAAATAAAATCATAGCAAAGAAAGCAGACCATCCAAATACCAACTAAAGGCAAAGAATAAAACACCTAGTAAATAAAGAATGGAGGAGGAAGAATAAGAAGGGAGAGAAGTAAAAAACTATCAGACTATGTTTACAATAACTTAACAAGAAAGTTAAGTTAGACTGTTAGATAGTAGAGAAGCTACCCTTGAAACTTTGATAACCATGAATCTAAAGCCAGCAATGGCAATAAGTACATATCTATCGAAAATCACCCTAAATATAAATGGACTGAATGCACCAATCAAAAGACACAGAGTTACTGAATGGATAAAAAAGCAAGACCCATCTATATGCTCTTCACGGGAGACTCACCTCAAACCCAAAGATATACACAGACTAAAGGTGAAGGGATGGAAAAAGATACTTCATACAAACAACAAGGAGAAAAAAACCAGGTGTTGCAGTACTTGTATCAGACAAAATAGACCTCAAAACGAAGAAAGTAGCAAGAGATGAGAAGGACATTACATAATGATAAAGGGGTCAGTCCAACAAGAGGATATAACCACTATAAATATATATGCACCCAACACAGGAGCGCCGGCATATGAGAAACAAATACTAACAGAATTAAAGGAGGAAATAGAAAGCAATGCAGTCATTTTAGGAGACTTCAACACACCACTCATTTCAAAGGAGAGATCAACCAGACAGAAAATAAGGAAAGACACAGAGGCACTGAACAACACACCAGAACAGATGGACATAACAGACATCTACAGAACTCTACACACAAAAGCAACAGGATACACATTCCTCTCAAGTGCACATGGAACATTTTCCAGAATAGACCACATACTAGGCCACAAAAAGAACCTCAGAAAATTCAAAAATATTGAAATTCTACTAACCAACTTCTCAGATCACATAGGTATAAAACTAGAGATAAATTTTAGAAAGAAAACAAAAAGGCTCACAAATACATGGAGACTTAACAACATTCTCCTAATTAATCAGTGGGTTAACGACCAAATCAAAACAGAAATCAAAGAATATATGGAGACTAATGACAACAACAACACAAAGCCACAACTTCTGTGGGATGCAGCAAAGGCAGTTCTAAGAGGAAAGTATATTGCAATCCAGGCCTATTTAAAGAAGGAAGAATATTTCCAAATGAATAGTCTAAAGACACAACTACTGAAATTGAAAAAAGAAGAACAAATGAGGCCCAAAGTCACCAGAAAGAGGGACATAATAAAGATCAGAGAAGAAATAAACAAAATTGAAAAGAATAAAACAATAGAAAAAAATCAATGAAACCAAGAGCTGGTTCTTTGAAAAAATAAACAAAATTCATAAACCCCTAGCCAGACTCATTAAGAGAAAAAGAGAATCTACACACATAAACCGAATCAGAAATGAGAAAGGAAAAATAAGGACAGAACCCATAGAAATACAAAGAATTGCAAGAGAATATTATGAGAATCTATATGCTAACAAGCTGGAAAACCTAGAAGAAATGGACACCTTCTTAGAAAAATACAACCTTCCAAGACTGACCAAGCAAGAAACAGAAAACCTAAACAGACCAATCATCAGCAAAGAAATTGAATCGGTAATCAAAAAACTACCCAAGAACAAAACCCCGGACCAGATGGATTCACCTCTGAATTCTACGAGACATATAGAGAAGAAATAACACCCATTCTCCTTAAAGTTTTCAAAAAATAGAAGAGGAGGGAATACTTCCAAACTCCTTCTATCAAGCCAGCATCACTCTAATACCAAAACGGGGCAAAGACCTCAACAAAAAAGAAAATTAAACACCTATATCCCTGATGAACGTAGATGCAAAAATACTCAACAAAATATTAGCAAACTGAATTCAAAAATACATCAAGAGGATCATACACCATGATCAAGTGGGATTCATCCCAGGGATGCAAGGATGGTCAAACATTCGAAAATCCATCAACATCATCCATCGCATCAATAAAAAGAAGTACAAAAACCACATGATCATCTCCATAGATGCTGAAAAAGCATTTGATAAAATTCAGCACCCATTCATGATTAAAACTCTCAACAAAATGGGTATAGAGAGCTAGTACCTCAACATCATAAAAGCCATATATGACAAACCCACAGCTAACATCATACTTAACAGCGAGAAGCTGAAAAAAGATTCTTTTCATCTAAGATTGGGAACAAGACAGAGGTGCCCACTCTCTCCACTGTTATTCAACATAGTACTGGAGGTCCTAGCCATGGCAATCAGACAAAACAAAGAAATACAAGGCATCCAAATTCGTAAAGAAGAAGTCAAATTGTCACTATTTGCATATGGCATGATATTGTACATAAAAAAACCCTAAAAACTCCACTCCAAAACTACCAGAACTAATATCTGAATTCAGCAAAGTTGCACGACAGAAAATTAACAAACAGAAATCTGTTGCTTTCCTAAACACTAACGATGAACTAACAGAAAGAGAAATCAGAAAAACAATTCCATTCACAATTGCATCAAAAAGAATAAAATACGTAGGAATAAACCTAACGAAGGAAGTGAAAGACCTATACCCTGAAAACTACAAGACACTCCTAAGAGAAATTGAAGGACACCAGCAAATGGAAATTCATCCCATGCTCTTGCCTAGGAAGAATAAATATTGTCAAAATGGCTATACCACCTAAAGCAATCTACAGATTGAACGCATTCCCTATCAAAATACCAACAGCTTTCTTCAATGAACTGGAACAAATAATTCTAAAATTTATATGGAACCACAAAAGACCCCGAATAGCCAAAGCAATCCTGAGAAGGAGGAATCAAACAGGGAGAATTACACTCCCTGACTTCAGGCTCTGCTACAAAGCCACAGTAATGAAGACAATTTGGTATTGGCACAAAAACAGACCCACAGACCAGTGGAACAGAATAGAAAATCCAAACATTAACCCAAACATGTACAGTCAATTAATATTTGATAAAGGGGCCTTGGATATACAATGGGGAGATGACAGCCTCTTCAGCAGCTGGTGTTGGAAAAACTGGACAGCTACATGTAAGGGAATAAAACTGGACTACTGTCTGGCCCCATACACAAAGGTAAACTCAAGGTGGATCAAACACCTGAATGTAAGTCATGAAACCATAAAACTCTTAGAAAAAAACATAGGCAAAAATCGCTTAGACATAAACATGAGCGACTTCTTCATGAGCATATCTCCCTGGGCAAGGGAAACAAAAGCAAAAATGAACAAGTGGGACTATATCAAGTTGAAAAGCTTCTGTACAGCAAAGGACACCATCAGTAAAACAAAAAGACATCCTACAATATGGGAAAATATATTCATAAATGATGTATCTGATAAGGGGTTGACATCCAAAATATACAAAGAACTCATGCACCTTAACAAACAAAAAGCAAATAATCCAATTAAGAAATGGGCAGAGGATATGAATACACACTTCTCTAAAGAAGAAATTCAGATGGCCAACAGGCACATGAAAAGATGCTCCACATCACTAATCATCAGAGAAATGCAGATTAAAACCACAATGAGATATCACCTCACACCAGTGAGGATGGCTAACATCCAAAACACAAAGAACAACAAATGTTGGCGAGGATGTGGAGAAAAGGGAATCCTCCTACACTGCTGGTGGGAATGCAAATTAGTTTAACCATTGTGGAAAGCAGTATGGAGGTTCCTCAAAAAACTCAAAATAGAAATACCATTTGACCCAGGAATCCCACTCCTAGGAATTTACCCTAAGAACGCAGCAGCCCAGTTTCAAAAAGACAGATGCACCCCTATGTTTATTGCAGCACTATTTACAATAGCCAAGAAATGGAAGCAACCTAAGTGTCCATCAGTAGATGAATGGATTAAGAAGAGGTGGTACATATACACAATGGAATATTATTCAGCCATAAGAAGAAAACAAATCCTACCATTTGCAGCAACATGGATGGAGCTAGAGGGTATTATGCTCAGTGAAATAAGCCAAGCCGAAAAAGACAAGTATCAAATGATCTCACTCATATGTGGAGTATAAGAACAAAGAAAAAAACTGAAAGAACAAAACACCAGCAGACTCACAGAACCTAAGAACGGACTAATAGTTACCAAAGGG
>JAQQAC010002837.1:52713068-52738204 GCA_029783875.1 Phataginus tricuspis | reverse complement strand
GGGGGGGGACCTGAGGAAGGGAGTAGTCTAATCACCATAATATTGCTCATGTAATTGTAGGTTAATTAGACCAAAATTAATTGTTTAAAATTAATTAATTAATTAATTAATTAATTAATCTTCTGTCCACAAAAAAAAAAGTGTTCCAATTAACATACGGGTGTATCTGTCTTTTTGAAACTGGACTGCTGCATTCTTAGTGTAAATTCCTAGGAGTGGGATTCCTGGGTCCAATGGTATTTCTATTCTGAGTTTTTTGAGGAACCTCCATACTGCTTTCCACAATGGTTGAACTAATTTGCATTCAGACCAGCAGTGTAGGAGGGTTTCCTTCTCTCCACATCCTCGCCAACATTTGTTGTTGTTTGTCTTTTGGATGGTGGCCATCCTTACTGGTGTGAGGTGATATCTCATTGTGGTTTTAATCTGCATTTCTCTGATGATTAGCTATGTGGAGCATCTTTTCATGTGCCTGTTGGCCATCTGAATTTCTTCTTTAGAGAAGTGTCTATTCCTGTCCTCTGCCCATTTCTTAATTAGATTATTTGCTTTTTGTTTGTTAAGGTGCATGAGTTCTTTATATATTTTGGATGTCAACCCCTTATCAGATACATCATTTATGAATATATTCTCCCATACTGTAGGATGTCTTTTTGTTCCACTGATGGTGTCCTTTGCTGTACAGAAGCTTTTCAGTTTGGTATAGTCCCACTTGTTCATTTTTGCTTTTGTTTCCCTTGCCCAGGGAGATATGTTCATGAAGAAGTCGCTCGTGTTTATATCTAAGAGATTTTTGTCTATGTTTTTTTCTAAGAGTTTTATGGTTTCATGACTTACATTCAGGTCTTTGGTCCACCTTGAGTTTACCTTTGTGTATGGGGCCAGACAGTAGTCCAGTTTCATTCTCTTACATGTAGCTGTCCAGTTTTTCCAACACCAGCTGCTGAAGAGGCTGTCATCTCCCCATTGTATATCCAAGGCTCCTTTATCAAATATTAATTGACTGTATATGTTTGGGTTAATGTTTGGGTTTTCTATTCTGTTCCACTGGTCTGTGGGTCTGTTTTTGTGCCAATACCAAATTGTCTTGATTACTGTGGCTTGGTAGTAGAGCTGGAAGTCAGGGAGTGTAATTCTCCTGGTTTGATTCCGCCTTCTCAGGATTGCTTTGGCTCTTCAGGGTCTTTTGTGGTTCCATATGAATTTTAGAATTATTTGTTCCAGTTCATTGAAAAAGGCTGTTGGTATTTTGATAGGGATTGCATTGAATCTGTAGATTACTTTAGGTAGTATAGCCATTTTGACAATATTTATTCTTCCTAGCCAAGAGCATGGGATGAATTTCCATTTGTTTGTGTCCTCCTTAATTTCTCATAGGAGTGTCTTGTAGTTTTCAGAGTACAGGACTTTCACTTCCTTCATTAGGTTTATTCCTAGGTATTTTATTCTTTTTGATGCAATTGTGAATGGAATTGTTTTTCTGATTTCTCTTTCTGTTAGTTCATCGTTGGTGTTTAGGAAAGCAACAGATTTCTGTGTGTTAATTTTGTATCCTGCAACTTTGCTGAATTCAGATATTAGTTCTAGTAGTTTTGGAGTGGAGTCTTTAGAGTTTCTTATGTACAGTATCATGTCATCTACAAATAGTGACAATTTGACTTCTTCTTTACCAATCTGGATGCCTTGTATGTCTTTGTTTTGTCTGATTGCCGTGGCTAGGACCTCCAATACTATGTTGAATAACAGTGGAGAGAGAGGGCATCCCTGTCTTGTTCCCAATCTTAGATGAAAAGCTTTCAGCTTCTCGCTGTTAAGTATGATGTCAGTTGTGGGTTTGTCATATGTGGCCTTTATGATGTTGAGGTACTTGCCCTCTATACCCATTTTGTTGAGAGTTTTAATCATGAGTGGGTGCTGAATTTTGTCCAATGCTTTTTCAGCTTCTATGGAGATGATCATGTGGTTTTTGTCCTACTTTTTGTTGATGTGATGGATGATGTTGATGGATTTTCAAATGTTGTACCATCCTTGCATCCCTGGGATGAATCCCACTTGATCATGGTGTATGATCCTCTTGATGTGTTTTTGAATTCGGTTTGCTAATATCTTGTTGAGTATTTTTTCATCTATGCTCATCAGGGATATTGGTCTGTAATTTTCTTTTTTGGTGAGGTCTTTGTCACGTTTTGGTATTAGAGTGATGCTGGCTTCATAGAAAGAGTTTGCAAGTATTCCCTCCTCTTCTATTTTTTGGAAAACTTTAAGGAGAATGGGTGTTATTTCTTCTCTACATGTCTGGTAGAATTCAGAGGTGAATACGTCTCGTCCGGGGGTTTTGTTCTTGGGTAGTTTTTTGATTACCGATTCAATTTCTTTGCTGATGATTGGTCTGTTTAGCTTTTCTGTTTCTTGCTTGGTCAGTCTTGGAAGGTTGTATTTTTCTAAGAAATTGTTCATTTCTTTTATGTTTTCCACCTTGTTAGCATATAGATTCTCATAATATTCTCTTATAACTCTTTGTATTTCTGTGGGGTCCGTCATTATTTTTCCTTTCTCATTTCTGATTCTGTTTATGTTTGTAGTTTCTCTTTTTCTCTTAATAAATTTGGTTAGGGGTTTATGTATTTTGTTTATTTTTTCAAAGAACCAGCTCTTGGTTTCATTGATTTTTTTCTATTGTTTTGTCCTTTTCAAATTTATTTATTTCTTCTCTGATCTTTATTATGTCCCTCCTTCTGGTGACTTTGGGCCTCATTTGTTCTTCTTTTTCCAATTTCAATAATTGTGTCTTTAGACTGTTCATTTGGGAATGTTCTTCCTTCTTTAAATAGGCCTGGATTGCAATATACTTTCCTCTTAGAACTGCCTTTGCTGTGTCCCACAGAAGTTGTGGCTTTGTGTTGTTGTTGTCATTAGTCTCCGTATATTCTTTGATTTCTGTTTTGATTTGGTCGTTAACCCATTGATTCATTAGGAGAATGTTGTTAAGTCTCCATGTATTTGTGATACTTTTTGATTTCTTTCTAAAATTTATTTCTAGTTTTATAACTGTGATCTGAGATATTGGTTGGTAGGATTTCAATATTTTTGAATTTTCTGAGGTTCTTTTTGTGGCCTAGTATGTGGTCTATTCTGGAAAATGTTCCCTGTGCACTTGCGAGGTATGTGTATCCTGCTGCTTTTGGGTGTAAAGTTCTGTAGATGTCTGTTAGGTCCATCTGTTCTAGTGTGTTGTTCAGTGCCTGTGTGTCTTTACTTGTTCTCTGTCTGGTTGATCTGTCGTTTGGAATGAGTGGTGTGTTGAAGTCTCCTAAAGTGAATGCATTGCTTTCTATTTCCTCCTTTAATTCTGTTCGTATGTGTTTCACATATGCTGGCAGTCCTGTGTTGGTTGCATATGTATTTATAATGGTTATATATTCTTGTTGGACTGACTCCTTCATCATTATGTAATGTCCTTCTTTATCTCTTGCTACTTTCTTCGTTTTGAAGTCTATTTTGTCTGATACAAGTACTGCAACATCTACTTTTTTCTCTTTGTTGTTTGCATGAAATATCTTTTTCCATCCCTTCACTTTTAGTCTGTGTATATCTTTGGGTTTGAGGTGAGTCTCTTGTAAGCAGCATATAGATGGGTCTTGCTTTTTTATCCACTCTGTTACTCTGTGTCTTTTGATTGGTGCATTTAGTCCATTTACATTTAGGGTGATTATTGATATATATGTACTTATAGCCATTGCTGGCTTTAGATTCATGGTTACCAAAGGTTCAAGGGTTGCTTCTTTACTATCTAATAATCTAAATTAGCTTTCTTGTTAAATTATTGTAAACACCGTCTGATGTTTCTTTATTTCTCTCCCTTATTATTCCTCCTCCTCCATTCTTTATATACTAGGTGTTTTATTCTTTGCCTTTAGTTAGTATTTGGATGGTCTGCTTTCTTTGCTATGATTTTATTTTCTCTAGTGACATCTTTTTAGCCTTAGGGGTGCTTCCCTCTAGAGCAGTCCCTTTAAGATATTCTGTAGTGGTGGTTTATGAGAGGCAAACTCTCTCAACTTTCTTTTGTCTGGAAATTGTTTAATCCCTCCATCATATTTAAATGATAATCACGCTGGATACAATATTCTTGGTTCGAGGCTGTTCTGTTTCATTATGTTCAATACATCATGCCATTCTCTTCTAGCCTGTAAGGTTTCTGTTGGGAAGTCTGATGATAGTCTGATGGGTTTTCCTTTGTAGGTGGTCTTTTTTCTCTCTCTAGCTGCCTTTAATCCTCTGTCTTTATCTTTGATCTTTGCCATTTTAATTATTGTGTGTCTTCGTGTTGTCTTCCTTGGGTCCCTTGTTTTGGGAGATCTGTGGGCTTCCGAGGACTGTGAGACTATTTCTGTCCCCAGCGTGGGAAAGTTTTCAGCAATTATTTATTCAAATACACTTTCTATCCCTTTTTCTCTCTCTTCTTCCTCTCGTACTCCTATAATGCAAATATTGTTCCATTTGGATTGGTCACACAGTTCCCTTAATATTCTTTCATTCCTAGAGATCCTTTTATCTCTCTCTGCCTCAGCTTCTCTGTATTCCCGTTCTCTGTTTTCTATTCCATTAACAGTCTCTTGTATCTCATCCAGTCTGCTGTTAAGCCCATCGATCGCTTCTCTGATTTCTGCATTTTCTTTTCTCACTTCCCTTACTTCCTCCCTCAGCTCTTGCACATTTCTCTGTAGATGCATCAGCATGGTTATGACTTTTATTCTGAATTCTTTTTCAGGAAGACTGTGCATGTCCATCCCTTCAGGCTCCCTCTCTGGGGATATCTGGTTGATCTTAGTCTGTACCATATTCCTCTGTCTTTTCATGGCTATAGAAGTGGTTGCTGGTAGTTGCCACGTATGTCAGCTGGGCTCTTTAAGACTTTAAAAAAAAAAGAAAGAAAGAAAGAAAAGAGAAGAGAGAAAAGAAAGAAAAATAAAGAAAAAATAAAGAGAAAAAAACAAAAAACAAAACAAAACAACAAAAAAAAAACACCCACTGGCAGTAGATTCTGTGGGGATGCTGTAGGTGGCACTGTTGCTCCATATTTCACAGCCCTTTATAGCTCTGGCTGGGGTGGGAATGAATGGGAGGCTGTTGATCTCTGTGGGAAGTCTAAGTGCGGCCACCCTTTCCCAGTCACCAGCTAAGGGGTCCAAAGCTCCCCAGGACTCCCAGCCTGCTGGGCTGAGTGTGCCGGGGCGATCTGCCTCCTCTGCTGGGCTCCTGTCTCTTTAAGACTGCTGAAAAAAGCTCAAGCTTTTCTTTTTCTTTCTTTCTTTTTTTCCTTCCCAGGAGCCGGCTGCAAGCACCCTGGCACGTTCCCCACTCAGATCCTGCCCCTCTGTCTCTCCAATCTCCACTACACTGTGCGATGTGTGTCAGCGCTCCCCGCGCAGATCACCGGGGCTGGTTATTTCACGGGGTTTACTTCCACTCCCTCCCAGCTCTGAATCCTCTCCTCCTGCCAGTGCACTGGGGTGGAGGAGTGCTCGGGTCCTGCCGGGTCACGGTTCCATATCTTACCCACCTCGTGGGGTGCCGAGTCCTCTCAGGTGTAGCTGCACGCTGTGCATTTTCCTGTGTATTCTGGTCTCTCTTTTAGGAATAGTTGTATTTGCTGTATTTTCATAGATATATATAGTTTTGGGAGGAGATTTCTGCTGCCCTGCTCACGCCACCATCTTCCAAGAGGTAATATTTTAAACAAGAAAACAACGAAACTCTTTCACCACAAAATATATAGAAATGCTGAATAAAGACTAGGAAATATATAAATAAAGCCAGAGGTAAATGCATCTATCTTATTCTAGAAAGTAGGTTAAAAAGCTGGGAAAGGGTGGTGAGGTATGGATTACAGATTTCCAGAATTTGTAATTTGGGACTACCCTAACTCAGTTCTGGAGCTATTCTGCATTCATGACAGGGAACCCCATGCTGAGAAATTTATGTAAAATGGATCTAAGAACCCAACGTCTTCCCCTCACAGCTGGGACAGTGACACTGAAAGTACCTAACCCCTTTTCTCACCCTGCCACACACTCATTCTGCAATTAACATGACTTTATTATTTCATTGTCTACATTGTTCTATGTGTATTTTTGTTTAAGATACATAATACGTGTCATTGATTTATTAACATTGAACCCACTGCCAACAGCACTATGATTCATGCCTGAAAGAAGCTTTTCTAATAAAGGTAATTTCTGTAAGGCACATCACAGACTCTTGTGCTTAGGAACACCAGATACGGTACTTTAGCACTAGCTTGGGGACCATTTCAAACAACAAAATCACCAAGAAAAAGCCCAAGAATGCAAAAAAGTAGCAATAAATATACTGTGAAATATATACTTGTTTACCATATGAAAGTTGAAACAAGAAGGCAGAGCACTGCCTTGTTTGACCTCAACTGGGGACGATCCCAGGGGACCCACATTTTTCACAGCTCTACAGATGAGTATGCCCACAAGCAACAGAGAAGAGCCGCAGATATTGATTTTGGAGTTGCAAACAAATTAGAGCAAGTGGATGAATTTGCAAATACAAAACTCCGTGAATAATGGGAACTGACTGTAATTGCAAAATTTTCCTGAAGAGCACACCTTAAACTCAGGCCACCACAAGATTCCTGTTCTGTGTAAGATGTGGTCACAATCCAGTAAAAAACACAGGTGGAAACATAGCAAACACAAGGACTGAGAAATCCAAAAATATCTGGAAATATAATTATTCAGCAAGGACTATGAAATAAGAATGTGTAGATTGGTTTTAAAAATAAAGGAAAAAAACAAGGATGCAAAAAGACACTTGTATGCCATTGTTCATTCTAGCATTGTCCACAATATCCAAAAAGTGGAAATAATCAAAGTGTCTTTCAACAGATGAATAGTTAACCAACAGGTGCTATATCAATACTATGGAATATTATTCAGCTATTCTATTATTTTGATATATATGCCAATCCTTATACCAGTACCACACTGTCTTTGATTACTGTAGCTTTGCAGTAAGTTTTGAAATTGGTAAACATATACCCTCCAACTTTGTTCTCCTTTTGCAAGGTTGTTGTGGTTATTCTGGGTCATTTGTATTTCCATAAGAATTTTACGATCGTCTTGTCAATTTCTGTAAAAAAAAATCAGCTAGAATTTTTATAGGAATTGCACTGCATCTGTAGCTCAATTTCAGGAGTACTGCCATCTTAACAATAGTAAATCTTCCAGTCCACAAACACAGATAGATAGCTATCTTTCCATTTAAGTGTTCTCTAATATTTTTAATGATGCTTTGTAGTTTTTAGCATACAAATCTTACATTTCTTTTGTTAAAATTATTTTTAAGTATTTTATTCTTTTTGATGCTGTTGTAAATGGAATTCTTTTTTTTTTGTTGTTTCTTTCATGTTTATTCATGATGTGATTGTAAGGCTTTTTTTCCTTTTTCTTTTTTCTTTCTCTCTCTTTTTTTTATTAAGGTATTATTTATATACACTCTTATGAAAGTTTCACATGAAAAATAATGTGGTTACTACATTCACACATATTAGCGAGTCCCCAGCCATACCCCAATGCAGTCACTGTCCATCAGTGTAGTAAGGTGTCAAGGAGTCACTACTTGCCTTCTCTGTGCTACACTGTCTTCCCCATGATCCCCCCCACACCATGTGTGCCAATCATAATATCCCTCAGTCCCCTTCTCTCTCCCTCCCCACCCACCCTCACCCCTCCCCTTTGGTGACTGCTAGTCCCTTCTTGGAGCCTGTGAGTCTGCTGCTGTTTTCATGGAACTGTTTTCTTAATTTCATTTTGGGGTTGTTAATTGCTAGTGTATAGAAATATAATTGATTATTGTATGTCAATCTTGTATCCTCCTGCCTTGAGTATGCCTTTTTGTTAGTTCTAATAGTTGTTTGTGGATTCCTTTGGTTCATGTCATTTACAAATAGAGATAGTTTTACTGTTTTCCTTTTTCAATCTAAATGGCTTCTATTTTTTTTAACTGCATAATTGCTCTGTACAATGTTGAATAGAAGTACCAAGAGTGGCGTCCATATCTCCTTCCTGATCTTTAGGGTAAAGCTTACAGCATTTCACCATGGAGTATGATGTTGGCTGTGGGTTTTTCATAGATGTCTTTTATCAGTTTGAGAAAGCTTTCTTATATCCTAGTTTACTGAGTGTTTTTTTAAATCATGCAAGGGCATTAGATTTTTTTTCAAATGTGTGGTTGATCATCATGCTCTTTTTCGCCTTTATTCTGTTAATATGGTATATATGTTGATTGAGCTTACATGCATTAATGATCTTATATAATTGAATAAACAAGAATCCTTGGAGAAACCTTCTGCTTTTCCCTTCCCCTTGTCTCCAATAGCCATTTATTCTCCAGGACCCACTAGCTCTACCTCAAAATATCCTAAATCAAGTGACTCTGTAGCATCTTACTATGCTGTTGGACCATGAGTGTAATGGGGTATATGGTGGGGACTTGATAATGGGGGGAATCTAGTAACCACGATGTTGCTCATGTGATTTTATATTAATGATATCAAAAAAAACATGCAACCATAAAAAATATATATCCTAAATAAAGATTCCTAAGGGAGCTCAAATTTTCTCTTTACTTCGCCGTTCCTTTCCACAGCCTTTGTTCTCCCCAGGAATAAAGATTAAAGACAAGACACAACTCCATTCTATACTAAAAAACACTGAATTGTACACTTCAGAAAGGTTAATTTGATTATATGTGAATTACATCTCAATTTTAAAAAAGGAATGCAGGTAAAGGAACAGACTTTGGTGATGGAGGAAAAAATGCATTCTGTTTGATTATGTTAACATGTTAAGTCTTAGGTACTCCAGGAAATACCGGCTCATACCCCAAACAGCATATGGAATTACTTCATTACAATTCTGGAGAAAGACAAAACGTCATGAGAATTTTGAAACCATGAAAAATGTGAGATCCAGTAGGGATAGTATCGCAGTTCAACAAAATAGTCCCTTAATACAGCCCTTGTACACTCCTGCGCCTGATCTCTCATCAGTCTGTGCCTCACGTTTTTTCTTCTCAACAATACTGAATTCCATTCATTGATTAAACAAGTATTTATTTCGTGTCCAATATGAGGAATTAAAGGGTGAGCAAAGCAGACATAGCCTCTGACTTCAGGGAGCTTGCCATCTAGAAAAGTAAACAAGCAATATTTTAGTGTAGTTGGTGGTATTGTTGCTGGGCAGCTGCACCTGGGGAGGTCTCTAGGTGAAACCTCACCCTGGACAGGGGAGGGTTCTTGACTGATCAAGAAAGAATTCTGGAACAGGTCAGACGAGTGTAGGTAAGGAAGGAATTCATTAAAGTGAGAGTAGCAGAGAGCAAGGAAGAGCAGAGGGAGAAAGAGAAACTCACTGAACTCCTGCTTGGCGTGGGGCAGATCCCTTGCTAACTCCTGAAGCCAGGGTCACCTGTAATCCATGTTTGCTTGAATCTGTGTGGCATGCCAACTAAGCCCCTACCACCCCAGGATTTGGGAGAGCCGCAGAGCACTAGATGGAGTGAGATTATGCTCTGAGAACTTCCAAAAGGCAAAGGAGATTTTCAAGCAGGCTACTAAAGAGCCCGCCTGGACAGCTGCAATCCCATCTGGGTCACCCAGGTGAAAGGAACTTGTAAGCCCAAATCAGAGAGCTCAGTAGCCCTTCCATACTTGTCTGAAGTAGGACAAAGTAATAACAAAATAACAAAAACACTTACCCCTGGGGAAAAGGGTGTCTTATTAACCTCCCAGGAGGCTTGGAAGAGTGCAGAGACTAAACACAATAAGGTGAGCACAAGAAGTCTTCATTTAAGGCAAAGTATACACTCAAAGAAAGGGGAGTGCAGGCAGCCTCAGCGAGGAGGTGCCTTAAAGGCTTAGGCTTCTGTCTTTTAAGGCTTTCAAGAATGGGGCAAAAGGTAGAGTGATGGTGTGCACAGAAATGACATATGGTCTCATGATGTCTGTCTCTGGTGAGAGACATTATGTCGTTATCCATAGCCAGCCCTCTAGATATTCTGTAAGATAAACTTAACACAAGAAATTTCTTAATCCTGTTCTTCTCCAAGATAGTGGTTACCTTTAAGCAATGGGGACATATCATTTAGGACTACTTACCCTGCCTTAAGATAGGGTAGGTTATTGGCTGATTACCATAAAATATGTTAGGAATCTTATCTCCTAACTCTCTGATTTTTAAAATGGAATCAGCCTTAAAATGGAGTCCCTTCTGTTCTTACTATACTATTTATATCTTGGCATTTTTCCTCATAGTCAGGAGAAATTAACCATGATGCTTGTCTCATGTCCCTGCTCTACCTCACTATGACTAGGAGAACAAGATGAGACACTATCCCCTTCTTCCTCCTTCACCAAGATGAACTAAATACCTCTCCATTGTGGTCTCAGACCACCTTTTACATATTTTAATTAATTAACCACATTATTTATACTAAAATATACCTATATTTGCATTTTTTATCCTAACTGTAACTTTCTGAAATCTGCCTTAGTATCTCTATAAGCCATAATAATGCTGATTATATAATATGAACTCAATAAATTTTTGTATCTGGCTATGTTTAAGAGTACAGACTCTGCAGCCAAATTTGCTGAGTTCTAATGCAATCGCTGACACTTTAGCTGCTTGACTTTTGGGCAAGATATCACACTTCTCTGTGCTCAGTTTCCTCATCTGCAAAAATCGT
The DNA here is from genome assembly GCA_029783875.1 of Phataginus tricuspis. Classification (NCBI taxonomy): domain Eukaryota; kingdom Metazoa; phylum Chordata; class Mammalia; order Pholidota; family Manidae; genus Phataginus; species Phataginus tricuspis. The sequence goes on along the minus strand of JAQQAC010002837.1, from coordinate 52,727,425 downwards.
AGCTCCTGCCTTATAATAAGAAGAAAAGGTTTTTTTGTTATGAAGATTATAAGAATTAATATAAGTAAAGTACATGAGCCAGTGCTGAACACATATTATTATCTGCTCTTATTACATTCCTTTTACTACACATCATACACTCTGTCATCATCATTCTTAGCATAGTAGCCAAGTTAGCTAAATTTCAAAGAATAACTGCCTAACAGATGCATCTGTGTTTCAAGTTATAACTATTACATTAAAGATATCCTCCTTCACAAGGGGGAGCATAAAGGTTGGTCAGATTCAAGTTAACCCAGGAAGTTGATCACCGTGTTACAGGGCAGTGCATCTGGCACAGAAACCTAATTGAACAGATTTCAACAAGCTGCCAGTAGGTGGCTCTCTTAATATGCTATTTCACTGTCTATCCAGATTGGGGTTTTTATTCCTCATCACACCATCAAAAAACAAAACAGTAACAAGGTAGAAATGGCTCTGCAGGATATATTTAACTCATTTGTCTCTCTTCTGGCAGGGCTTACCATCCACAGTTGTAAATTCATTTCAGAGGCCTCTTCAGCAGATAGTTGCGGGGTGGTGTTGTTATATTTTGTTTTGTTTTGTTTTTTAATTAATAAAACATAAGGGAACACTTTTGGGAATGTTTAGTTGGAGCCTAGAATTTTGATTATTTTTATCTGTGAAGATGGATGAACATAATTTATTTCTTAAATTTTTCTTGGAAAATGAACTTCCTATTTTTCTTGCTATCTCATTTCTTTATAATAACTTTAGACTGGGGTAATTCTTCCCAGTTTTTCTTCTGCATTATACAGCTAAGTAATAACAAAAATCTATCTCTTTTTTACTATATCAGTTAGTTATTCAGGAAGTTTCTATTCCATGGCATTTTACCTTTATTGTATTATAGTGTGATTTATTGGCATTTATTAGCTTTAGTATTAGTTCCTCACATTTTTTTCTTAGATATTTGTTGCAGTGACACATATATCCAGATATTCACCACTTAAACCTTATAACCTATGACGTTTATAGCCTTACCCACTGTTTCTGCAAAGTTTTAGAACTTATTTTCTCAGATTATGTCTCTAAACTCCTAAATATACCTGTGCTTTACAGTTCCATCCTATTCTAGGCCAGTCCGGGAGATACCCAGTCTTTTCACTGCTTTCTCAGAAAACCCACTTGTACTCAAGCACTTGCAGAGTCCTAGAGAAGGGTTACATGGGAAGGGGCAAGGTCTTTACTTAGTTGGAACAGTTGTTTGATTTCACTTCAGATTTCCTCCTTTTCTCTCCATTTCTTCCCTATACATCCAGAACTTTTCAAATAAACTCACTCTCTTATTCACAGAACAGATCTGCCAAGGCTCAGACCTTCTCAAGTTCCTCAAACTCCTCAAATGATCCCATGGGTAGCTGGAATCTGAGGTAGGCGAGCTGAGATGGCCCTTCAGATATGTTGTGAATCAAGGCAAGAGTCAGGCCTTGGTCTACCTTATTGATCAGTCTGGATGCAAGGTGCTTCCGTGGAGGAAGCATGACCTTGAGTGAGGTGCCACCCTTTGCTTAAGGGCAATTTCCAGAGAGAGACTTAACTTTGAGTCATCTGTGGCCAATACTCCCAAAAGCCGGATGGAAACCAGTGCTTCCATCCTAAAGGTGGCATCTGGGTGGTGCCCTACAAAATCCACTTCACAGTTCATTTTCAGAAGAAGAGGGCCCAAACAGTATGAAATAAATCCCAAAAGAAATAGACCCAACAATATTATTTGAGTCCCTCAGCTCGGCAATATCCCTAGAATTCTTAGCTACATGAGCCAATAGATTCCATTTTCTGCTTAGGCTATTTGAAATTGAGTCTCTGTCACTTGGAACTGAAAGACCCCTGATTAATAACCCCTCATGTTTGAAGAAAACAGTCATAACTATTTTATTCTTTCAGCATTTATCATAATGTTATAATTTATTTGTTTACACATCTCTTTCTAATTAAACTGTAAATTCCTAATAGGATCATATTTTATTCAACCTATCTGTAGCATCTATGGCAGTGCATAAACAAAGGGGATAGTAAATAAATATTTCTGAATTAATGAATAAGAAAATGCCAAATGATAGATAGTGCATACACATAGACATAGATGGATTCACAGAGCACATTAAGAAAGAAAATGTAGTCAAACATTGACTTGAAAGGCACAATATTTGGCCTCCCACATCTCACTTTCCCACTCTTAGCCCAGTCTAAATTGGAATTTAACCGAAGATACTCAGATTCTTTAACATTAGGTAGCTTTCGGCTGACCTTTTAAAATATATTTTTTGCCTTCTCTATCATTCTGAGCTCCATGCTCACTCGTGGTCTACTGATTTGTTCACTGTGCATTTGGTCTCAGGCCCTGTTCTGGACTCTGGGATTAGAGCAATGAACATGATAGAAAACCCTGCACCCAGGGAGTGAAAATTCTTAAGAAGGAAGACAGATTTTAAACAAGTAATCACCAATGCAGTTTGTATTACAAAAGGCAAATATGGGAGTGTATAGAAGGAGAGGATAACTTAAATTGTGAGATTAGGGAAATTGTCCCTGAGAAAGTCACATTTCAACAGCAATCCAAAGAAAGAATAAAAGTTAGCTCCCAGAAGCCACCAACAAACATTTTATTATGTCTCATTGGCCTAAAGTTATCAGTAGGGTCAGAAGAATAGATTAATTCATTAATTTGATGACTCAATAAGAATTCACTAAGTATCTAAATTAACCAGAATCCACTTCTGGAACTAAAATGAGTTAATGCTACCCAATTTACATGGTTGAGAATGGGAGAGAAATTTTCTTCAAGAGTAGATTTTTGGGCACAGCTACCAAGAAGAAGTAGAAGTGGATGCTGGACAGCAAGCACAAGCATCCCATTATAGGGAGCAAGACTTGATTCAAGCAGCCAGCTAGAAGACCTTTGCAGTAATCCAAGTGAGAGATGAGAATGACTTCGATAAAGAGAAGCCAGTGAAAGTTGAGAGAATGGACAGTATTTGATAACTAATTGGCTGAGAAGGTAAAAAGTGGGAAGACTAGTCAAATATAAATCCAAGATTAAAGATTTTTCTTGCCCAGGCTGTGCCATAGCCTAGGTATCTTAAGAATTTCCTGGTAGTAGGTCTGTAAATGAGAATAGATTTCTTTACCTTACCATAAGGTTCCTTTTAGGTGTTTTCTAAACTAACCTTATAAAAGTCATCTTTACCCTTTAGAGTTCTCTCTTGCTCTTCTGGACACTCATATGCTTCCTTCTATAATGTGTTGCTTGTCTGAACCATATTCACTTATGAGATGTTAAGGCTACTTCTACCTTAGCTCTTTTTATGCACTATATTAGACAAGCATCTGACCTTCAATGCTACCTGTTGGCTAATGTGTTGAAGTTTCAAATGATTTCAAAGTAGTGTTTTTAAGTATCAAAAAATAGTATCCCCAGAATTATAGATACAAATTGGGATGGCTGCTTATCTGATGATTCCCCTGTGACTCTATCTGTAGAGATTCCAGATCCCTGGTCACAAAAAAGGCACCTGATCCAAACTGGGTCAGTCTAAGTTCCCCACTCCCCTAGCCACAGTGATTCACCCAAGGAATGGGCTTATCATTCTTTCCTGGAGATTTTTCAAACTGAAGCTGAGAAAAAGAGATTCACTTTTTTTGTAAATAAGCTTGAAAGGATGTAATCCTACATTACTTTGTGTACTCTTCATGAATTCAGCTCATCTATAGAAGGAAAGATTGACACCGGTGTGCAAAAAGATGCAGACGCATCTATGGAAAGAGAGACAAAGAGATCTTGAAATCTGGTAGCATTTCTATCCCTGGATCCTGCTGTCTCTGGATCCAGCTCAGCTTTTGACCTTTCTGTAGTTTAGCCATATGCTCTATAAAATCAGGTATCCTGAGTACCTGGCATGTGATAGGTACTCTAAAGATAATTGTTGAGATAAAGACTTCACTTTGGATCAAGATGGAGTGACAGGGATCACATTTACCTTCCCTTCTGAAACAAAAAAGCTGAAAAAAAATATGGAAGATGGTTTTTAGACATTGGTCATCAAGCACTATAGAACAGTGTGATTCCTGGAGAGAGAGAAAACAAGGTGAACCCTGTGATACCTGATTTTACTCTCTGCAGAGTTTCCATACAAACAGAGGGAGCCCAGATGGAGCTTAGGTTCTCTGTGGGGTGAGAAGATGGAGCTGGAGTCTTGGCAGACAAGGCACTAGAGTTCTCAGGGCAGGTACCGGAAAGGAGATTGCTGCACAGAGAAAATACTGTGGAGGTCCGCTCAGGGTTCCCCTTTATTGCTTAGCTGAGTATTGACCAGAGTATTGGTGGTGGGAGTAAACAAAAATTCCCTATAGTTTTCTTTGAACAGATCAGTGTCCCAACTTTGGAAATAAAGGTGTAATTCCCAATGAGCAAGAGCTCGATTAGTTTTACAAAATTCTTGAATGTGAATCGATAAATTTTCCCTTCTTCCATAAGCTAGTTCTAGTTGAGCACCTGTGTTCACAAACAAAGAATCTTAACTGATACACCTTACAATTCTACTTCCCTGAGTTTATCTTCAGGAACCAATAAAGGATTCCAAAGATTTTGGTTTTAAGTATGTCTATCATTTTAATGCTTATAAACATCAAAAATAAAAAACAAAACAAAGATTTCTATGCAAATTTTAGTAAATGAATCTAATAAAATACTATGTAGTAACTAACATGATGTTTTAGTTTCTTACTTGACATAGAAGTATGTTTATGATATTTTGACAAATTTTAAATTATAAAACAATGTGTAGCTTTTTATTATATATATGTATATATGCATATAAAGTGTAGAAAGGTTTATCTTAAATTTTTAATATTCTTATCTCAAGCCAGCACAATTTCAGGTACTTTTTAACTTTTTATTCTTTTTTTTTTTTAAGTATCTATATTTTCAACAAATTTGTTTCTTTTTTTTAATGACTTTCTCCTTAGTTGGCCTCTGAGTTTCTGTTTTTGACCTAAATTTATCCTTGGTTATTTGCAAAGCAGAGGAGATTGACACACTGTTAACCAGTCGAATAATTAAGTCCTTTCCTATTCAGATTACAAATTCCTCCTATTTCCCCAAATACTTTTCCAGAGCTCTAATCAGTGCAGTTTTACAGCATAACAGCTGTAAACACTGTACACATACTACAGGCACAATAAAACTCATTAAGCGGATGGTTATTCTCTCACAAATATCCTAAGGGAGAAATGTTGTGTAGTCAAAGGTATATGTTCAATAAAATGGGGCCAGAGAGGTTTTAAACTTTCACCAAAACCTACTGAAGCAGCTCTGTTATTAAAACTTAGAAATGTTTCCCAGTGCCTGGCCGATCTAATGCTTTGGCAAATATTGAAAGTGACCTATGTCCCTAGGGGGAAGCGTATTACACCTAATGATTCAATGTCCCAGATTTTCCAGAAGAGGCCTGATTTCTTTCTTTTGTTTTTCCATAACAAAGATCATTTCTTTATTGGATTTTAACATTTATGTCTCTGGAAGATTTTTCCTGTAAATAAATTCATGCATTTGAATAAAAGATCTTTTGCTAGATTACAAATTCCAATTTTTAATTTAGAAAGATGCTCACCAAAGCATCGGGGTTGGAACAATTAATTAACCCTCAGGTGGAGTAATGTGGTATTAGTGATCCCAGCAGGACCAGGGAGAGATACGGATGTGTGGATATTAAAAATCGGATTTGAGGTTTATGCTTTGGTAACCACGAGAAACTACCACCTTAAGTTCCTAGACCGTGTATACCCTGATTATACTTCTGACCTTGAATTCTAGTGCCAGATATAAAACTAACTAGCTATATAAAAGAGGCTCAATCAGTCAATATCTTGTTGCTTTCATATCCTTCTCTCTCAAGTAGAATTTTAAAAAAATGATCTATTAACCTTGCTGGGTTGTCTGAGAATTAAATAAAATACACTGAATGTAGAAGAGATTTGACAAGCACTGTTTGTTTTTGCCAAGGAGTCCTTTGTTAAAGTCTTACCATGGAAGTTAAAAAACAAAACAGAAAAGTTAAGCTGCTCTAGCTGAAGAGTTTATGAAAGCAAAGCCCTTCGTACAGATTTGTTATGTTACTCTTGCTTCTTCCCATGTTCATTAGAGAAAAATCAGAACAAGAAAAAAAGGAATAAAAATCACTAACAATTCCACCACACAGAAAACTCTTTGTGGACTATATGTTCTAGACCTTATCTTCAAACTTCAGATGATTGCTTGAACAGAATGAAATCTCCTTCCCATTATTTTGTGGGACTGAAATAAGAGAGATTCTGGCCCAAGGGCCAAAGTAAGAAGGAAGATTTCATCATCAAATCCAGGAGGCAATGAAACAAATGAGCAGACAGAGGGTACATAGACGAGAAGCTGCTGGATGACAGATCTTATTGAAGGACCAGACTGAAGTAAACCTAGAGAGCCCCGGATAATAGCTAGAAACAGGACTAGAGTTCCTTTAGTTTGTTTCTTATTGCTCTAAGCTTTTAGTTCAATCAGACTAGTATAAAAAAGTCAGGGTTATCTACATAATTAAACTTAGAATGTGGCCATTTTCTTAAGCTTATAAAACTGCAGCTTTGAATTTTTGGTTAAAGGTTTAGCCACTGTAAAAATACTATTTTGAATATACTTTGAATTATATGAATAAAAGGAAGAAAATTTTTTGTACTTTATTTCATTTAGTTGGAATGATTTACAAGTTTCTGCAAATGTGGTAATTGTAAATTAAAACATTAAGAATTTATTGATAAATAATGTGCATATATTTTCATTCCAAGAAATATAAGTGAATGAAGTTGAAATAAATGCTTTTTAAAAAAGGAGTTAGGATTAGAGCGAATATTTCCCCAAACCCCCTGTCTTCTGCTTTCTTTTATCTCCAAGACAAGCCAAGACTATAACTTGAAAGAATATGCTAAGGCCCAAATAAGTAAAGCTTTTCCAAAACCAGTTATTTAAGAACATCACTATTATCTGGTCTATTTTTCCCTCACTTTATTTACAAATCTCTAAAGGAATATTAAAATATGAAAATTACATATGATTCTGATTGTTGGGTCAAAACATGTCTAGAAATTTCCAGCCTACATATGCAAAGGTTCAAAACCTTTCTGAAACATTTGATTGTTACTCCACATCCTTATTACCCTGCTGCACATTGTTAGCCATTCTTTACTCCAGGAAATCCTTCCTACCCATCCAGACTGGGGTAATGCCCTCCTATATTCTCTAACCACTCTCTATATACTTCTATCGTTTCTACTTACCACCTTGTATTGAAATTATCTGCTTATGTCTTTTCAGCTGAACTATAAGCTTCTGTATGGAAACCCTCCACAAACCCTGGATGAAATTGAGTTTCCTATTACAAGTGTCCACTATTCTCTATGGTTTTCCTTTATAACACTTGTGGGTATGATTATTTTTGTACAAGGATGGTAATTACCACCCTCCAGTATTCATAACCATTAGGACTGAAGATTTGCTTTATATACCACTATTGCTTTCCTCACTGCATCCCTTTATTTTCAAAAGATTATTTGAAAAAAAAAAAAGAATGTTGTGTGTTTTCTTGCTCCATTATTTAAAACAATAGTTTATCTTTGTACAGAGCTTTAAAAGTCAGATAATACTATACAACTTATAATGAAAAAAAGCAATACATTGGACCTCCTCTACCCCCAATTCCCACTTATCGAGTGTGACATTTTTCCTGTTATATCAGCTGAATATCTTTTGGTACTTGTCTCCAGCTTCCTAAATAAAATCTTGTATTGCTGCTGTTTTGAGATGACTCAGTTTCATCTTTTGGCTTCCGACTATGGGAAAATGAAGATTAAGCTCTTGCAACATGGCCCACCCCACACATCATACACACACATTCACATATACATACATTCTTTTCCTTCATTTCTCCCTCTGTGATGACATTATCCACAACTTTTGGTTAACTCAACATGACCATGCAGTATACTGCATGACTACACGTTCTTTCTTGCACAATTTTTTTTTGTTTTTCCTGGAATTAATCATTGTCTTTACTGTTTGCCTAATTTTCTATGTTCCTTTAACTAAAGCATCCTCACACATTCCTCCAGAATTATAAATTTCCTCTCATAATGTTCAAATGCAAAAGGTTGTTTTTATTTTTATTTGTTTTGCAGCAGCATCCCCTGTGGAGCCCTCTGCCCGCTGCCCCAACAGATTGTTCCCTAGAGATGCTCAGATGTTGCTCCGGGATCTCCCTCACGCTCGTCCAGAGGATTCCCTTCTCCTCCCTGTGCTGAATCTCCTATTTTCTAGATACCACATCTTTCTTCCTTGTTTTGCTCCCTTGCTTTATGGAGCACATTCTCCAGTATTCCTGAGGAAAGATATATATTAGATACAAACACGACATCTGCAAATGTCTTTATTCTATCCTCACACTTGAATGAAAGTTTGGCTGAATATGGATTTCTAGGTTGAAACTATTTTTGCTGGAGTTCTGAAGACACCGCTCCATTGCCTCCTTGCAAGGAAGGATCATTGCTGGGAGAGTCAGTTCCTTCCGTATTCTAGCTGTTTGTTTGTAGCCTCCTCTTGTCCTCTTTGGAAATATTTAGGGACTTCTATTCGTCCCTAATAAAAAAAACTTCCCATGAGATACTCCAGTGTGGGTCTTTCTAAGTCCACTCTGCTGAGCGTTTAGAGGGCTCTCTTACTCCGGAAAGTCATTTCTTTCAGTTGTGGAAAATTTTCTTGAATTACTACTTTGATAATCTCCTCCCCTCTGTTTATTCTTTCTTTCTGAAACTTATTATTTAGATGCTGAGCTGTCTTAAATTTTCTTATATTTTCTATTTTCCTTCTCTTTTTCATTTTTATTTTTAATTTCTGGTTCCACTTTCTTAGAGATTTCTTCCAACTGTATCTTCCAATTCCTGAGCGTTTGGTGATTTCACAGCATGAATCAGCTTGTTTTTACCTTCCCCCTCTGCCAGTTCACATTTGAGCTTTTGCTAGACTGGAGTAATAGTTCTCAGCTATTCATCTGCTTCCATGCTTCAGATTTTGTTATGTTGTCCTCTCTCCCATTCTCTTGGTTTTTCTTGGTTTATACCTTTACTGGGACTTCAGAAGAAACCTGTGGTAATACATGTGTTTAATCCACCATGTACAATCAGAACCTTGGTTTCTTTCCCACTATAACAGTTAGGCTTCTTCTCAAGGCAACATGGCTACCTCTGAGTTACAGGGAAAGGTCAAGTACAAGAAAGTGGAGAAAAGAAAAAGCACAAATATTAATATTTCAAGATATTATCTTATAACATTTCTAACAGTGCTGAAGCTAACTCATATTGGCTGTTTTCAGGAATTTTGTGAGCTGGTTGTTAAACAACCATTATTAAAAATTAAATAAGCTTACAAAATTTATTATAATTTATAACTTACAATAAAATAAGCTATATTAAAAACAGAAGTAATAAATACTCAAAACTCATCATTTCCTCATTATCTCAGTAAATTTTATTCTTATTTATGTCCTTGAGGTTATTTACATCTACCACATTCATATGGTGGAAATTTACTTACACACATGCTAATAGCTTTTCCCAACTCCATATTCAGTGAATTCATTTTAGTAGCTTAAACATGGCAATCATGGGAGTATTTATATGGGAGAAATCAGAATAGTGGAAGAAATCAGAAAATTCTACTGAAAAGGGATTGATATTATTCTTTTCATTATCTAGACTTAAGATAGAGAAAAAAGTTAATTATACAAATTAAACTTAGAAGTATGTTATCTCTATTGCAGTTACATTGTGATAATTACCAAATAAAGAAATTAGGATATATTCTTTCTGTATTCAAAAACTATTATCCATTAAAGAAGAAATAACTCAGTCACTGGCAAACAAGTTAAGTTCTGGCATTATTCTTTCTTGTTTCATTTTCATCTTATTCTTTAACTTAAATGAAAATATCAACCAGTATTCAAGTGGAAGGACATTCATTCGTCAGTTGCTACCATAGGTCTGCCATGGATGCAAGAGTTCTGCAAAAATCAACAAAATGATTCTGTGAGAATCAATTGGCTTTAATGACTTTGCAATAAAGTTCATATTATTATTTCTAAATCATGTGCTAGACATCTTTTACCTTAGTAAAATTTGATACACATTTTGGGAGAGTTAGTTCCTAGATACTTATTATCCATATATTGCTAGTATAACTCCCTATATTATAAATTCCATGAAGGCAGTAACTTGTTCCTCAGGCCTCACAATGTTTCTATTACTTAGTAGATACTCCATAAACATTTATTGAAAGGGTGAATAAAAGCTCAGGAACTTTGCCTTATTCATATTTATATCTGAAAACTAGCACAGTGCCTGATGCACATTAAGTCCTGAAAAAAGAACATTTGCTGACCTGAATTGAACCTGAATCATATTCTTCTTGTTCTGAAACAAATCCCATGACAATCAAACCCATCAAGAAAAACAGTGAGAAGGTTTATTTTTTCAGGCACGAGGCTTGTTTTCATGGTTGCTTTGTAAGGTAAGTCACTTGCTGCAGTAAGTTTGGGGTGAAAGCCAGAACTCCTGATTCTCAAAACAGTGCCCTATTCATTAGTCTCCTTATTTCTCAGGGACACCAGTGTTTTCTGACACTAATGTTGGACAGGAGAGCTGGTTCTTTGCTTTGTGGCTACAAGATTTATACTTAAGATAAATGAATATTCAGAGTTAGGAGGAATCAGATGATGTCTACTGCTTAATGAGCACACACTCTGCTCTTTATAAAACTACACTTTAAATCTCATAGCCTGGTTTCTCTCAACACGCTATAAGGTAGGAGCTATCGTTACATTCCAGATGGAGAAAATGAGGTTCAGAGAGGTTTGTGAACTTGTCTAAAGCCTATAGCTGCTCATTAGCAATACTTGGTTTCAAAACAGTTTTGTCTTAAGATAAATCCCAATATAATAAATATATGTAAATCCCAATAAATCTTAAACATCACAATGTTTCTTCAATATCAGCTGTTCATATACCATTGTTCATGTGCCACTTTCAGGATTTGCATGCCAGTCATATCATTTACTTTATATTTTCTTTGGACCTTTTTTGTTATTAGTTAGCCTAATCTAAAATGAAATAACGGGTTGATATGTTATTATATTTTTCTAATGCATATTAAAATGAATACACAATTACTAAAATAAAAAATGTGGCTGCTTACCACCTAAAATGACCTTGAGTACTATCAGAGTACTTTTTGGTTTGCTTCATTTCCATCCTGAAATAAAGGAAATAAATCAATCTATTTTGCTAAGAGGAGGAGGAGAAGGAGCCTGACTCATATTTCCTGAGCAAATTCCCATTGCAGAAAACAAAGAGCTTTACAAAACCTTCTTCCAGGGTCACTGAAACCTTCCAAGTGACTGAACTGGAATTAAACTTGGCAAAGATTACTAAATGCCACCAGCGTTAGTTAGACAATTGAAGGTTTCTGCAGCAAGAACACAATTCAAGAAAAATAAAACAAACTGTTGGAAAACACCTACAATGAGAGTCACGCAGGATTCAAAAATCTAAGAAAAGCTTCCTGGTATTTGTGCTGCCCCAGCTGGAGTTGGTAGAATTGTTTCTATTCTTTCCTGTGTGTTGGAGGAGGAAGTAGTTGGATTGCCTTTCTTGGCTTTTGAGTGGGAGGAATAATGCAGCATTATCAGAGATAATGGCAAAAGAAAAAAGGGAAGAAAATATTTTTGAACTGCTGAAAAGTGAAATTCATATCTCTGTGGAAGAACCCAGATTTGGTTAAGTAGATAATTTGGAATATTGCCCAATGCATTTCAAATGAAAAAAGTTAAAAGAGCATCAGAAACTATAACAACCAAAACTCTAGTGGTAAATAGAATAGACTGTTTTTTAAAGCTCGTGAAATACAAATGTCTATATTTGATTCAATTTTAATCTATCTCCTTTACAGTGCCTACAAGTTTCTCCATAATATGGTTTCTAACACATATTCAGTCCTTTTCTTATCTCAAATACACTTGGGTCCTATACCCTTATGCAGAAAATGGAAGTTCCTTTGGCCAGGATCCTCACCTGCCCCTAAACTCCTTGATGATGTAATTGGCCTACTGCTAGGCTAATGTTTCCACACCCGTAGGCAATGAGCTATTATTGACCGAGTCACTATATAAACAGCTCCCCCCAGTGCTCAGGGTGGAGGCAGAGATGGTGGTGAGTTACAGACCTGCAGACTGCTGATAGCAGATGTGATTCTAGTGGTCAATGTACCACCATGAGAATAAAGCAGGGTATAAACCCTTTTACCCCCAAAACATTCCGTTGTCATTTCTCCATCTCACCGAATCCACAGTGAACTTTCCTGGGGCTGAAAACCTCAGGTAAGACAACCCTACACCCAAACAGAGCCCAGACCCAGGGCTACTAGCATGATGGATGCACCTACATCTGGACTTCAAGTAGTTCAGAAATTACAAATCTTAGTACTGCTGCCCTTTTATTTCTTGAAAAGAAAAATTCCAGGTAGAGTTTAGAACCAGCAAGAGTGCTGTTTTTCTTGAGGAAACAGAATCTTTCACAATAATGAGAACTTCACAATTGTTTTCATCTTGCCATAATCATGTGCGGCTAGCAACCTAAATGACAGATTAAATGACTTCCAATTGCTGCAGAATCATCACAAAAGAATGAGACATCATTTTTTCCTTCCATTCTGGGGGAAGCATGGAATAGGAGATGGGAGGGTAGCCAGGATTTTGTGTTCTGTTTGGTAAAGTCTGGACTTCCTTGACCTAGTTAAGAGAATTTTGTTTTTGACTGGAACAAATTATTCTAAAATTCATATGGAACCAGAAAAGACCCCGAATAGCCAAAGCAATCCCAAGAAGGAGGAATCAAACAGGGGGAATTATGCTCCCTGACTTCAAGCTCTACTACAAAGCCACAGTAATCAAGACAATTTGGTATTGGCACAAAAACAGACCCACAGACCAGTGGAACAGAATAGAAAATCCAAAAATTAACCCAAACATTTACAGTCAATTAATATTTGATAAAGGAGCCTTGGATATACAATGGGGAGATGACAGCTTCTTCAGCAGCTGGTGTTGGAAAAACTGGACGGCTACATGTAAGAGAATGAAACTGGACTACTGTCTATCCCCATACACAAAGGTAAACTCAAGTTGGATCAAAGACCTGAATGTAAGTCATGAAACCATAAAACTCTTAGAAAAAAATATAGGCAAAAATCTCTTGGACATAAACATGAGCGACTTCTTCATGAACATATCTCCCCGGGCAAGGGAAACAAAAGCAAAAATGAACAAGTGGGACTATATCAAGCTGAAAAGCTTCTGTACAGCAAAGGACACCATCAATGGAACAAAAAGACATCCTACAGTATGGGAAAATATATTCATAAATGATGTATCTGATAAGGGGTTGACATCCAAAATATATAAAGAACTCACACACCTTAACAAACAAAAAGCAAATAATCCAATTAAGAAATGGGCAGAGGACATGAATAGACACTTCTCTAAAGAAGAAATTCAGATGGCCAACAGGCACATGAAAAGATGCTCCACATAGCTAATCATCAGAGAAATGCAGATTAAAACCACAATGAGATATCACCTCACACCAGTGAGGATGGCCAACATCCAAAACACAAACAACAAATGTTGATGAGGATGTGGAGAAAAGGGAACCCTCCTACACTGCTGGTGGGAATGCAAATTAGTTCATCCATTATGGAAAGCAGTATGGCGGTTCCTCAAAAAACTCAAAATAGAAATACCATTTGACCCAGGAATCCCACTCCTAGGAATTTACCCTAAGAATGCAGCATCCCAGTTTCAAAAAGACATATGCACCCCTATGTTTATTGCAGCACTATTTACAATAGCCAAGAAATGGAAGCAGCCTAAGTGTCCATCAGTAGATGAATGGATTAAGAAGAGGTGGTACATATACACAATGGAATATTATTCAGCCATAAGAAGAAAACAAATCCTACCATTTGCAACTACATGGACGAAGCTAGAGGGTATTATGCTCAGTGAAATAAGCCAAGCCGAAAAAGACAAGTATCAAATGATTTCACTCATGTGTGGAGTATAAGAACAAAGAAAAAAACTGAAGGAGCAAAACAGCAGCAGACTCACAGAACCCAAGAATGGACTAATAGTTACCAAAGGGAAAGGGACTGGGGAAGATGGGTGGGA
>JAQQAC010002837.1:52516353-52712283 GCA_029783875.1 Phataginus tricuspis | reverse complement strand
AGACTCACAGAACCCACGAATGGACTAACAGTTACCAAAGGGAAAGGGACTGTGAGTCTGCTGCTGTTTTGTTCCTTCATTTTTTTTTTCTTTGTTCTTATACTCCACATATGAGTGAGATCATTTGGTACTTGTCTTTTTCAGCCTGGCTTATTTCACTGAGCATAATACCCTCCAGCTCCATCCATGTTGTTGCAAATGGTAGGATTTGTTTTTTTCTTATTGCTGCATAATATTCCATTGTGATATGTACCACATGGAAGTCGCAGGAATTTTGATGGGCGTTGCTTTGTGTGTACCTGGGCATTGAGCACTAACTTGTAACCATCCCTCTATAGTTGCCAAATTTGGGAAGGAGGGAGTACATGCTATCTTCAGCAGAGGCAGCCACCTTTGAATAGACTATATACATTTGGACAATGTGTGTTTCAGCAGTAGTCAATGGATTGAGGACTCGCTATACACCTGTTCCCCACATTAGTTTTCCTGAATCCTGTAAGCCTTAGGTTCTTTTATGAAGAATAAGGTAGGGTCCTCTAAAAGTAACTATGATTAAATTACTAGCCCTCATAGGTGAAAACCCAAAGGACTTAATTTAATTGAAAAAAATATAAGGAAATGTGGTATTTCTTATACCTTAGTTTCATTAGTTACTTATTGCTGTGTAACATATTAGCCACAAACTGAGTGGCTTAAAACATCACTCAATTATCAAAGGCTTAAAATATTATTCATTCATTAATTCATAGTTTCTTTGGGTCATGAATTGGGACATGGCTTAGCTTAGTCCTCTGTTACAGGGTCTCTCACAAAGCTGCAATCAGGTGTCAGCCAGGGCTGGGATCTCATTTGAGGTTTGACTGGCGAAGAATCTTCTAAAATTCACATCACTGTTGGCAGATTTCAGGCTGTTGAACTAAGGGCCTCACCATCTCTTCTATTGAGTGGAGGCTGTCTACAGTTCTTTGTCACATGGGCTTTTCCATATGGCAACTTACTTCATGAAAGCCGTCAAGTTAGAGGCCAATAGAGAGAGTCTCACAGCAAGATCAAAGTTATGATCTTATGTAATGCAATCACAGAAGAGACATTCCATCACCTTTACCAAATACTGTTGGTTAGAGGTAAGTCACATTTCTGCCCACACTCAAGGAGAAGTGCTTACCCAAGGGCATGAGTACCAGCAAAGATAATTTGGTGCCATTTTTATATCTGTAACAAATGATAGAACAATTTTATACCAGTTAACACTAAGAAATTCATGGAAAAATCTGCAATTTAAATACAGAAATTTATGTTCATGCCAATGGTAGTCATATTAGCATTCTTTCTCTTAGTCTGTTTTCTCTTATTTACAATTTACTACTTTACTATATGCTTTTATAAAGTTTTCCTCTAATGTTTGTGGGAAGTAGTGTATATAAATAAATACTTAACATACTGCTGTAGACTGAATGTTCATATACACCCCAAAATTTGTATGTTGAAACCTAATCCCCAGCATGATGGTATTTCGAGGCAGGGCCTTTTGGGAGGTGATTAAGTCATGAGGGCAGAGAATTTTATTTTAGTACCCTTGTTAAAAAGACTCGAGAGAGTTTCCTTGCCCCTTCTGCCCTATGAGAACACAGAGAGAAGACAGCCATCTGTGCACCAGGAAGCAGCTCCACCATGTACTGAATCTGCCAGTGCCTTGATCTTGGATTTCCCAGCCTCCAGAATTGTGAGAAAGAAATGTTTGTTTGGTTAAGCCATCCATTCTGTAGTATTTTTGGTATAGCAGACTAAGACACATACTTAATATAAAAGTAAGTTTTTTATTAAAAGAGATAAGATGGGTGCTAAAATATATAATCTGTAATATTTACTAAAATGAGGGGGGAAATTTGCATAAAAAGGATATGAAAAACTTTTCAACTTCATAGTAAGGGAAAGGCATATTAAAGCTCACTAATACACAACTTTTTGTAGCTTAGATCTGCAAAAATTTGAAAGCTATGTTGGTGAAGCTTCTGGAGAAATAGCTAAAAACAAACTTAAATGACCATGTTAGATATTGATAGATACTATGAAGAAAATTAAAATAGGACAAAGAGTTAGAGTGAAAATGTTTCTATTTTCTATAGATTGGTCAAGATGGACTATTTGAGGAGGTGGCATTTGGGCAGAAACCTGAATGAAATGACGGAGTGGGCCTTCCAGTATCTACAGAAAAACGCAATTGTGAAAGGTCAGAAATGGGGACAGGTTGACAAACAGGAACCAGAAGAAAGCCAGAGTGGCTGCAGCATAGTAAGCAAGAAGAATAGTGGGAAATGAAGTTAAAGAGGTAGCCTGGGTCAGATTGTACAGGGCTCTGTAGACTATGGTGAAGAGTGTTCTGTGAACAGAGGCTATATGGAGGTTGAGAGTATGAAAGTGGTACATTAGGAGTTAAGTTTTAAAAGGATCATGATGGTTACTATGGGAGTGGGTGAAAGGGAGGAATTGGACAGGAATGGAAACAAAGAAGCTACTAAAAAGACGTAGGTTTCTATTACACAGGGCAAGCAGAATTCTTGATTGCCAAGCCCATCCCCTGCCCCCAATTCACTATTCCCCATTCTTTCCCATCTCAGTAAAGGCACTACAGTCATCTAAGTTGATTACTTTCTTTCCTACATCTCCTACATTTACTTTGATCAGTAAGGTCTTTTGACTTTATCTAAAGAATGCCAAAATCCACCCTCTCTTTATATCACTCTCTTAGTTCAAGGTACTTCGATCTCACATGCTGACAGCTATATCCTTTCTGCCTCTACTTACAACCTTCACAGTCTATTCCTCCTTGTGACCAGAATGATCTATTGAAAATATAATTCACATCATTATCAGCTTAAAACCTTTAGGATTTCTTTTTATCTTTCAGAATAATACAACATTTGCTATCAGTCTTATAAAGCTTTACAGGATTTGGCTTGAAGCTATACCTCCCACTCATTTCATGAATGTGGTAGGCAGAATTTTGTCCCCCATGATCTCCACCCACTGACGTTATTCCTGTGATTGTGCTGTGTTTTACAGCAGAAGTGAGATTATCTGAGCCCTTAAACTAAAGGCAGAAGGGGAAGACAGAGCAATTCAAAACATGAAAAAGACTTCACCCACATTTTCTGGCTTTGAAGATGAACAAAGAGGTGATGAGCCAAGGAATTCAGGTGACTTTTAGAAGCTGAAAACACCTCTAGCCAACAGCCATCAAGGTAATGGGTACTGCAGTCCTACAACTGCAAGGAACTGAATTCTGCCAATAACTTGAATGAGTCTGGAAATGGACTTTTCGCCAGAGCCTCTGTGTAAGAGCCCTGCTTGTCCAGTGCTTTGATTTCAGCCTTGTGAGACCCTAAGCAGAGAGCTCAGCTAAGCCAGGCTAGACTTATGGCCTACAAAACTGTGAACTAAAAAAACAGGAATTGTTTTAAGTTTGTTGGTAATTTGCTACACAGCAAAAGAAAACTAGTACAATGCAGCTTTCTCAGTTGTTCACTGTGTTTTACCACACAGGTCACATTTCTCTTCTTCAAATATGCTAAGTTTCTTCCTGCCTTAGGATCTTTATGTTTAGATTTCCCTTCTCCTGAAATACTCTAATCAGGATTGGTTTCCTCTTACCCTTTGGGTGACATCTTAACTGACAGTCTGAAGAGAGTCCTTCACCAATGATCTTAAGCAACACCCTCTCAATTTATTGTCATATCTCACCATCTGTTTTCTCCATAATATTAGTAAGTAGCTCTTATTATGCACTTTCTATGTGGCTTACACAGTTCTAAGCACTCTACATGGATTCATTCATTCAATCTCTACAATTACCCTATGAGGTTATGAAGTGAACACTACTGCTTTCCCTATTTTCAAGTGAGGATATGGAAGCACAGAGATGAGTAACTTGTGAGGGTCACAAGCTAGTAAGCAGCAGAGCCAATATTTGATCCCAGCCAGACTAATTCCAGAGTCCACTTACTTAAAACTGTATTTCCTCAACAGCATTTATCCCATTCTAAGATCTTTTTTATTTACTTATTGTTTTTCTTTCCCTCTATACTCCCATCTAATATATTAACTTCTCAAAAGTAGTGATCTTATTTGTCTTGTTCACATAGTAGTGACTGAAGGGTAGCAGAATATGCCATCCCAAAATAAGACACTTGCATAATAATTATTTTGAGGTGAAAGCAATTGAAAAGATGCAGATAGAAGAAAAGCTCTCCACTTTCCATTTGCCTAAAAGTAGGACATAAATTTGTAAACGTATTTCCCCTCTCCTCTCTACCAAGAAGTCCAAAAGGTAATCACTGGAGACAACCCTAGACCCTTATCAGCCCAGAGGCGGCACCAGAGGACTCTACATAACTAACTTTACTAACTAGCCCTATCTTCCATTAGTTCCCTCATATATTTACTGTAGCTCTGGGAAGAGGCGGGGTTCTCCGCTGGGGGCAAGTTTGCTATGAATTCAATCAGGCTGAATAAATGCAAGGGCAAGGAGTTGGGAATTAAGGGGGGTACCACATTTATTCTCACAGAGGTCACAGCAGCTTGGTACACATGGCTGGCTCTAATGTGCTCTCCAGGCCAGCTACAGGTTCTGCTCTCCAGTACAAGCTTAATCCTCTAGGAGCACCACTCACTCCCCACTCTCCCAGCTCTCTCAAGGTTCTTCCCAGTCACTCCGTCCCCACCCTTTGCACCAGGAGGAACTCTGTGGCCAGGTCTCTGGTGACTGGCAGACACCTGACCAATTACATACCAGGAACTGAGGGGAGGAAAGAATGGGTGCTTCCTCTCCACCCCTCCCCTGAGCTGGCACTCCCATGACTGACCAGCAGATTTGCCACTGGTAAACATCCTATAAATGTGCAAATAGGCTCTTATATGCACTGGGAGCTACTAAGGCCAGGGGGGAATCCTGGTCAGAAAGTTCCATTTTCCCCACATTTACCTTTCCACAAAATGCCACCCTAGAAATTCAAAGACCTTTTGCTATGTCTTTTCACTTCCCTAAACATTTATTTGTCTTTGTTAGATGTCATACAAGCCTAAATTCAAACCATTCATTTAACTTACTCAGCCTTGAGTGCTCCCATGCATGTGCCATATATTTGTTAATAAACTTCTACTTGTTTTTAATATTCCTTTTGCCACTCTAATTTATAGAGCCGCAGCCAATGAACTTGAGTAGAGGGAAAAATAATTTTTTCC
The DNA here is from genome assembly GCA_029783875.1 of Phataginus tricuspis. Taxonomy (NCBI): domain Eukaryota; kingdom Metazoa; phylum Chordata; class Mammalia; order Pholidota; family Manidae; genus Phataginus; species Phataginus tricuspis. The sequence goes on along the minus strand of JAQQAC010002837.1, from coordinate 52,707,042 downwards.
TTCCCTACACTGTTCAGGAAATATTTTGGGATGAATGAGTCACTATTCTCATTTTGCAGATGGGGAACAGGATACCAGAGAAATTAAACAACTAACTCATCCAAAGTGTATGAGATAAAGCCAGTATGTGGAAGAGCCAGGATTTGTATCCCGTCTATCTAGTCTCAAGCCTGTGACTTTAGCTCCTACTGTCTTCTTGAGTAAACCAAAACAGTAATAATAATCAGTTGCTCCTTTCTTAATATATAATATTGTCCTAGCATGTGAATACAGTTTCTTTCAACTAGCAAAATAACCCACCCTAAACAGTTTCTTGGAAAATACTGTGAACCTGTGGAAGCTCATCCCTGCTGTCATCTCACTTCATTTTGTGTTTCTCTATAGTTTTCCTCTAGGGGCCTTCTCTGGCACTTCTCTCTGAGGCTTTCTGGGCCAGAGAAGTCTTTCTAGTGCCCCTTAACTTCCTCTGCCTACCCATAAGGCTAGACTTGTGTCCAGCCCACACCAACTTCTCTGTTGCTGAGGAGTTAGTCTTCCCTGGCCACAAAATGTAATAACTATTTTCCTTTCCTTTTCTTCCCACAATAGTTTTCCTCTGGTCTATATATAAGTAGCCCTTCCCACCTCTGAAGGTCGAAATTACAAGGTATTTTAGAGAAAATGCTCTGCCCTTCTGAAATCTTCCCTTCCTGGTGGCAGACCTCTGACAGCTATATTCACATTTCACTATAGACAGTTATCACTGTTTGAGGTCTCACAGCTGATTCCTTTAACTCAAAACAACACAATGAAGCCAAGATTCTGGACTGCAAAACATTTCCTCAATAGCCTGACATGAAACAAAGACAATCACACTGAGGCATTTGACCCAGGCTGCACGTGTCCATGGAAGTTAATTGTTTGGTGATTTCCTGTACTTGAGGCACAAATGCTTCCTCTTCCAACAATAGACTCACTAAATCTTCAGTCAATGCAATGAAATTAGGGACTTCAAGGGCAGCCTATATTCAGATAATACTCAGTGGTAATTTAGGCTATGAGGTTGCAGCATGGAAAGGAGGTTCACAAGGGCACCACAGGCCCTCTCAGTGTGCGGATTATTGATTATGGTTCTGAGTATTTCTGGAGGGGCTGTAGCCCTACTATCAAGAACTCATTGATTTTATTGCACCTCATGGAGTTCAGACTCTGTTTGTTACACAGTAGTAAAAAGTGGGTGTGAACAATATGCAAGCATAGCTACCAGAGACCAAACTCCTGAGAATAGCATTTAAGACCCTTCATGAGCTGGATCTTGACCTCCGAACAGCTTTTCCTTCTGCCTCCACCTGACAAAATGTCCTCCTTGGCCAAACTTTAGTCAAGCTCCTTTAAGCCCTCTTCTCAATTAGGTTTTGACCTTGAGCTTGAAGTGTCCACTTTAGTTGGGCCCACATCACCCAGTTTTAGCAAGACTCCTGCTAAATCAGGTTAGAGAGAAATTCCCCCTGCACGCCCCACCGCCCCACCTAGATGTTTGATCTCTTTTAATTTCTGGTCAAATTCATCATCCCCTGCCATCTCCTGAGTGATATCTTGATTGCTATGGCCTACTTTTAGCAAAAATCCCATTTGGTCAGGTTAGCAAGATTATCCCACCCACTTAGTAATTTTCCATCCACTACTGATGCCTCCAACCCCTGAACCCCATCCTTGGCTATAAATCCCCACTTTATCTTTTATTTCCAAGTTGACCCAAGTTCTATATTGAGGTTTCTTTTTTTCTGTTGTAATAGTTCCTGAGTAAAATCTGTTTTTACCACTTTAACTACTGGGTAGCTCTGGTTTTTCTTTGATGTTCTCTTGCAGTGATCCTTTATTCCAGTCACACTGAATTAGTCACACTTCTCAAGAGCACTTCCTGCTTTTCCACACACTCTGCCTTTCTACCTACATAGGAATGTCTTTTCACTTCTCTGCCTGGTTGACTACTCATCATTCCGCAACACTAAACTTGCATCATTTATTAGCCAAGTCTCCTCCTTTCTATTCCTACTGTAGCTTAGGCCCTTGAAATTTCTTGCCTGGACGGCTCCCAACAATCTACATTCTCCAGGTCTCCAGTGATAAACCCCTTCAAATACATCTTCCACCCACCAGGCAAAGCAATTTATTTAAAACACAAATTTGATCATCTTATCCTTTACTTGAATTTTTTCAATTAAAAAACTTTTTATTGAGATGCAATTGACATAAAACACTGTATTAGTTTAAAGTGTACAACATAATGATTTGATATATGTATATTTGCAAAATGATTACTGCAGTTAGCATCCATCATCACACATAGTTGCAAATTATTTTTCTTGTGATGAGAACCTTAAGATCTCCTTTCTTAGCAAATATACAATATAGTATTGTTATCTATAATCACCATGCTGTACATTACATCCCCAGGACTTACCTTATGAACTGAAAGTTTGCACCTTTTGACCACTTTTAGTCATTTTGTCCCTCCTCCTCCCTGCTCGACTTCTTAAAGTATCTCCGTCATCTACAAGGTAGAGTCCAAGCTCATTAATGTAGAATATGAATTTGAACTTAAGCTTCTCCAACCAGATACATTTGCAGACTTTGAAGGTGAAGCTAGAGCAGTAAAGAAGTAGGCAGTACCCAGTCTAGCAAGAGTGAGGCAGGTGTGTTTGTTTTCCCAGGGAATAGAAGCAGAGGTTCTCCTGGAAGGGTCTGTACCCTATTTAGGGTCAGTGGTAGAGGCCGTGATATTTCCGTGTTAGAGTTCCACTATGTGATTTGGGCATTAGTCCTCTAAGCCCAGTTCGCTCACCTTTTGGTAGATTCTGTAAACTATTTAATGTCCTTTAATAAATTCCCTTTATGCCTAAACTAGCTAAAATAGATTCCTACACATTCTATCTACTATTGAGGAACAATAGAAGTAGGGAGGAAGAAGGGAATACTTAAATAGTGCTTAGGGAAGACAAGCCAGAAGAAGGATGGGGGTCTTTGGACAGAGGAACAGCAATATGAAAACCATGAATCCTGGTCAGAGCAGAAATAAAGAAGCAGACTTTGTTAATTGTCTACTCTGTTAATTTTTTCTATGGCCCTGGTAGGAGCCCTTATCGACCTGAAGATGATTCCTTATCTATCTTTAATGAGTGACTCATGTGTTGAGAAATACTGTTATCACAATTGGTTTAGAAAGCTGCAGACTTTAGTCTTCTCCAATCTGCTCAAGTTCTGCAGTCAAGAGAAGCCCTGACACCTCAGATGCAGACCAGGCTCTCTAAATTGGTATAACTATTTCCTGTGTAACACCTGCCCTTCTTTCCATAAGGAAGAGTAAAAGGATAAGAGCAGAAGAAGAGTACAAAGAAGGAAAGAAGGAGGAGGGGAAAGAGTGTGGGGAGAGGAGAAAATGCCAGGAGAGTAGAATATATGCAAATATTCATTGGAAAAGGAGTATCATGCTCTTTCTTTAACTGCCTCTTCTCTTCTTGGCTTTCCTCCCCAAGACATCCATACAGTACTGAGGATTTTCCCATTTGAAGTCTTCCAGAACCCATTTCTTCACAAATATTAAGGTTGTCCTATAAATGCTAACTTAGACATGGACCACCTAAATAAATGTCAGATTTTGGGAAAGTATACTTGTTTATCCAACAAATATTTAGTGAGATCCTTTATGTGCCAGACACTAAGCTTGGAAGCAATACTGAATAAGATAAAGGCCTTTGGGAACTTTCATTAGCTTTGAGCTCATCTATATGTTTATGTTTCATAATCAGTTAAAATAAATGTCCTTTCTTGAAATCATAGCAGTGGTAAAATGGGAGATTAAAGTATCTATCCCAAGGTTATATACAGGTAAGTGCTTAATATAATTGCTTTGTAATGCTAAAGTGATGAAAATATTAAAACTATGAGTCATAGGCAAGGTAATTTCCTAAACTTTATAAGGCAATAGAAAAATTAATTTTTATCAAGAATATTAGAAAGAGCTATAAATCAATCAACTGGCACCTTCTGGATAGACAAATAGATGTATTTAGCCTATGAGTATGCTATCAATGTCATTGAAAGTACTTCTTTCCTGCTTCTGATGTTTTTCCATTTGACAGGAGCCCATTAGGGCATTTATTAGTATAGTGCTTCTGATCTGCTAACTCTGCATACATTCCACCCTGAGGGTGATGTTTGAAAAAGAAATTGGTCTAAACAACTCAGCTTCTTCCTCTTGGATATAGCTGAAGAGAGCATGTGTTTATCTCTCTGCTCTTCCAGGGACAGGTACAACCTCTGATCAGGGTAAAGAAGGGGTCTGCCCAGTTCCAGCACAGCCTGCAACTAGGCAGGTATGTCTGGATAAGTCTTGACCCAGTATTAGGAAGTTGCTTAGACAACAGCCCTTCAACCTAACCTTTATCTGTAACAAAGGTGATTTTCTCCGCAAACAGACCTTTTAGGTGTAAAGCAAGTGAATCCTCCTTTTGTCTGTTAGTGCTTTCATAGTTTATACCATTTTTAAATAAAATCGACCCATCAGCAACATTATAAATAAAACTAGAATAAAAGAATGAAAACTAAAACATTTCTTTTGTGCTGATAAGTGGAAACAGTGTATTTTTGCAAAGTGCAAATGAGCAGTTTGTCAATTTTAAGAACTCCATTTTTCAGCTTTCTATTATGGAGGGTTCATATAAGGAGCCAGCCTACACAGAAATGAAGTTCTTTTGATCCGAAGAGCTCATTCAGAGAAAGCCATGAAAACACAACATATGCGTCAAATAAATGACTAAAAACATACATGGTCAATACAAACAACCAGAGATACTTTAATAGAACTGCTTGATTTTGGACACTGGGATAATAAAATCAAGTGATTCCCCCGCTCCCTGGACTCTTAAGCAATATTCCCTAAACAAAATGCTCTCTCAAATATTCTCAAAACAAAATTGGCTCCCAGGGAATCATGTTTTCATACTGCTTTGTCTCTAGCATTTTCTCCAGTTTCCCCCTATGGGGAAACTAATATTTGCTGAACTAATTCTTTTAGCTAATATATTAATTAGAACTCTTAGTAGTATGTATCAAAAACTCAACTCATAATGGCTTAAACAAAAATGTGAATTTACTGGCTCATGTTAGTCCAGGCTGGATCCATGTGCTCAAACGAATGCTGTTCAATATAAATACAATGAAAGCCACAAATGTGAGCCACATATGTAATTTTATTCTATTGGCCAGATAAAAAAGGAAAAAGAAACAGGTGAAATTAATTTTACTTACATATTTTATTCAACCCAATATATTCGAAATATCACTCTAATATGTTATCAATATAAAAATTATTAACGAGAAATTTTACATTCTTTCATAGATATAAATCTTTGAAATCCAATGTGATTTTACATTTATAGCACATCTTAATTTAGACTACCGACATTTCAAGTGCTCGATAGCCACATGTAGCTGCTGGCTACCATACAGGACAGTGCAGATTAAAACAACGCTTCAGGAAGACATCTGACATCTCTTGCTATTGCTCCACTTTGTTGTCCTCAGCTTCCAGCCTCATCTGACTACCCCAATTTATCCTCAGTTTTCAATTTTACACATTGTGATTTACAGTGATCTTTTCTCCTGCACAGCCTTATTTGCTAGAGACATAGTGGCATGTAGTGGGCATTTGAATGTTCTTTACTCTAAAAGTTTTAAGAGAAATATTGTACCAGCACAAACTCATTATTATTAAGGGAAAATCTTAGGTACTAACCACAAGGTAAAATTTCACCAACCCTCACCTCAACTCATATCCATCCTCTTCCAGGTATAGAAAGGCCATGGAGAGTTAGTTACATCATCTACACAATGAAAGATAATATCATTTATGAAATAGTAAAATAATGTCTACATTTGGGGAGGGAGAATCATTATTCTTTTTTTGTCCTATCTCAAGAGAATTTGGGAAATTTTTTTCTTTAGAGATTTGAGACATAGCAAATGGAATTGTGAACTTCAAAAGGGAAGGCACTGGATCATACTCATAAAATTCTATGATGTTACTACCTCTTGTGTTATTATCATTTGAATTTTACAGTTAAAGAAACTGAACTTTAGTGAAATTTTTAAGAAGTTCTGGTGATGTCTCCGTGATCACCTCAAGCTTTTAACTGTGCTATAAAGTCCTCTAGTAAATGTAGTATCTTTTAAAATATGTAAGGAGACACACAGCAAGGCTATGATTAATTACATACAACTAGTACAACAATACAGCAAAAGAAAGCTTTTTAAATAGCCAGAATCTGCTCAGCCAATCTTAGTATGTAGTAGTTGACTTTATTATATATGAATCTGTCTGAGAGCCAGATCTGCAGAAATGACCATACCAAAAGGTTGAATAGTTTCGATTTTCCACAGTGTTCTTAGTACACTAGGCATTATTATTGTGGTAAGGACAGGTGAGAAATGAAGAGGAGGGAAGAGGATGAAGAGCTAGGGAATAGGAGATAGAGAACAGGTTGTTATTAAATGTATTTCAAAATACTACTACTAAGAAAAACAAATCAAAAATAGCTACTATTTAATGGGCACTTACTATATGCCAAGTCCATGAATTATTTAAGTTGTCTGCCCAGCAGTCTATAAAACAGGTGCCAGTATTGCTTTCACTTAGATTTCCTGACTTCAATAAGTAATGGCCAGACCATCTTTTGGAATACTTCAGCTTGTTCATCATTTCCCTTGGGAATTTCTTCTATAATGCTCCTGAATAACTTTTCTTGTTCCTTCTTACAAAGCTCTCCTTCTTTAGCTTTTTTGACACCGTATCTGCTCATTCTCCTATTTCCATTATCCTTTCTTCCTGTCATTCTCCCTGGTATCACTTCTCTGCTTTTCTCTTTAAAAATTTGTTTTCTGCCCTCAGCTTTTTCTTCCCTCAGTTGACATATTTTTCCCTGCTCTCCTGTCTCAAATAACATCTGCTTTCATTCCTCACATTTCCACATAGACTCTAATGATTCCAAAATTGACCTACTCAACATTTCTGCCTACATTTCCTACACACCCTTCAAACTTCATTTGTGCAAAACAAAATTCTTTACTTCCTCCCTATATCTCTTCTTCTTTTATGCTCTTTACTCAAAAAATGTTATTCACCATCATCTGCCCAGGTGCCTAAGTCAGAAACCTGGGCATCATCTCTGGTGCCATCCTGTCCTTTCCTTTCATAGCCAATCTATATATAGCTGAGCCAATGCTACAGAAGTTTTGTTATCCATTTTGAGTTATTTTTTGTGAGTCGTATGGGATAGGGGTCTTATTTCATTCCTTTACATGTGTTTATCCAGTTTTCCCAACATCATTTATTAAAGAGACTATCTTTTCCCCATTGGGTCATCTTGGCTACCTTGTCGAATATTAGTTGACTATATAAACAGGGGTTTAATTCTGGGCTCTTTATTCTGTTTCACTTGTCTATGTGTCTGTTTTTGCATCAATGCCATACTGTTTTTATTACCATAGCTTTGTAACATAGTCTGATATCAGGAAGTGTGATATCTCCAGCTTTGTTCTTTTTTTCTCAGGATTGCTTTGGCTATTCAGTATTTTGTGGTTCCATACAAATTTCAGGATTTTTTTTTTAATATTCCTGTGAAAAATACCATTGGTATTTTGATAAGAATTGTGTAAAAGCCATAGGGTGTATAGGTTTTATGGCTTTGGGTATCAGGTCCCTCTTCTTATTTAGTATGATAGAAACTGCTAGTTTCCCCCCAAGAAAATTCATCCTCCTCTTTGTTTATGGTATGTTATGTGCCTTTTAACCGGGCACATGACCTCACAGAATAAAAACTACATTTCCTAGCTATCCTTGCAGCTAGGCAATGGTCACGTGTCTAAATTCTGGCTAATGGGGTATGAGCTGAAGTGATGTGGAACTTCCAGGTCTTAAATTTGCAGGGAAATGTATCTCTTTCACCATTTTTCTCTATCTCAGGCTGTAATACATATGTGGTAGTAGTGAACCATCTTGGAACATGCAGATGAGGACAACACCTGAGCATCCATTGCCTGGAACCACCTTTACCAGCCCTGGGTCACTTATGCCCAGACTAAGCGAGGAAAAAATTTTTATCTTTTGTGTAGCCCTGTTATTTGGGTTTCTATTACAGTAACCAGATCTATAAGTAGCACCCTTTGGATTAATGTAATGGTTTTTGATTGATTTTCTTGTCCCCACTTTGAACTTCTCTTCAATCTGTTTTCTTCATTAAAGCCAGAGTAATCACTGTAGAATTCAAATTTCATCAGATTGTCCCCTGCCATCCTACAAATCTCATGCCATTTCTTTCAGTGTGTACTTTATATTCCTTAGTCTGAAATACCAAACCCTTTATGAACTGGCCTCTGCTGTATCTCTCTAGTCTCACTTCTAGTCATTCTCTACTTTGTATGCTAAGCTTGAATCACATAGAACCATTTACAGTTTCATGGAATAAGCCAAGCTCTCATACCTCAGTGCATCTGTACATGCTGTTTACCCTGCCCGGAATAGCCATTTTCTACCCTCACTGGTTTCTCTGCCTGGCTAGTTTCTACTTGCCCTTTGGGATTCAGGTCACAACCTCTTGGAAGTTTTTCTTGCCCTCCCCCTCCAAGAATTGGTTATAGTACCCTCTTATGAATTCCCAAAGTATTCTGTGCATGCTTTTATCAAAGAATTGACAGTTTACTTGTTTACTTCCTTCCCCACCTCTCTTCTATCAAATTCTTCAAGGGAAAGGAATATTTTCTCTTGAATAGTGTATCACCATGCCCTAGCACAAACCCTGGCACATAGTAGCACTCAAAGGACATTTATTCAGTGAGTGAATAAGTCAATGAATGAACGGGTATCATTGGAGTCATGAAAGTAGTATTTGAATGAAATACACAGGTTTTAGTTTTATACCTGGTTCTGCCACTTCCTAGGTTTTAGTTGAAATAATTTCATTCCACTTCAAAAAAGCCAGAGAAGCTCTAAGGTTCCTTCCAGGTCTATGATCCAGAAAACCTTTTCTTTTTTAGTTTATTTTTTTTTTAATTAAAGTATCATTAATATTCAATCTTAAGGTGGTTTCACATACACCAACACTGGTTCAACATTCACCCACCTTATCAAGCCCTCACCCCCTCACTGTCTATCAACGTAGTAAGATGTTATAGAGTCATTAATTGTAATCTCTGGATCCACAAAGACATTTTATACAGAAAAGTAGAAGTATGCAAACTTACAGAGTTGACAACCTTAAGGGGCTTGCTAGATAATTCTTGTAGTAAAAAATGTGCTATGAAAAAAAGTGCCAAATAGAAGTGAACTTATATAGCAATATTTAGTTTTTCTACTTATAGCTTTTAAACTATTTTTGTAGAATCAATTATTTTCACAAAATATCTCCGAAATATCTATTATAACCTCTGTTTTAGAAGTAGAGAATGTGAAATTCAGTGATATTAAGTAATTTAGCAGAGACAGAAGCAGAGTCAGAATTCGATTTAGACTTGTCTTGATAGACTATCCCACCTGCTGTGAAACAATTGTGTGATATTATGGAGCTAAAACAGTAAAGAAAGCAGTGAACTTTAAAACAAATTGCAGAAAGATTAAAGCAGCAAATACCAAAGCTAAGGTGCAAGATGACATTCTATTTTAGAATCCTGTGATTATGGGGTTTGGCAATATTCCTAAGGGATAATCATCTACTTTTTCCCTGTCTTTAGGCTACCCTTTGTAGTTCCCAAACACAGCAAGTAAAGCAATTCTTTAAAAAGCTTAGAAAAAAAATATTCTACAACTCTTTTTTGTACTTTTCCCAGTGCCATATGATACTGATAACAGAGAACTTTTATTTACCTTAACAGTCATCTAGTTTCATCACCTTTATTTATTTTTATTTTTACTTTTTATTAAAGTATCATTGATATACAATCTTATGCTCAGGTTTCACATGAACAACATTGTGGTTACTACATTCCCCCCTATTATCAAGTCCCCCCCACATCCCATTACAGTCACTGTCTATCAGCATAGTAATCATCACCTTTATTTTATAGCCAAGGAAAAAGAGCCCCAGAAAGGTTGTGGTTTGCTCAATGTCTCATAGTAAGATTGTAGTAGAGCCAGGACTAAAACCTGTCTTTCTGATTTTCAGTCTCCTGCTCCAGTTGAATCAAGAGGGATTATGACTTTCAGCATCTTTCCCATTTCACTCTCAGTGTCTCTTGGTAAGTTTTCAATATGGCCCCTGGTTCCCCAGTCAAGGCCTTATATCTGAATTCATAGACTGAACCAGTTCTAGCAATGATCACATACATCTATCTAAGAATCCCATCTTTTCCTAGGTGTGGTAGGCAGAATTCTAAGAAGGCCTCTAAAATTCCTACTCTGGGGTACATTTTCTATATAAGCTGCGCCCCCCCCCAAGTGTGTGAGCAGGACCTGTGGATACAATGAGAATGTCACTCCCTTGATAGGTTGTATTATATGACAAATGTATGATGATGGTCACTTTCGGTTACAAAGAGACAGAAAGCCACATGAGCACTACATGATTATATTTAGTGAGAAAATGGGATGCTAGCTTAACACAGCTCCCTCGCTTTCCCTTATTTCCACCTCTAAAATGCTGCACAGTATCCCATCCTTTTCTTCCTTTATGAGGTAGCAGATGAAAGGTACCTCTTTCTTTCAAGGCTATCAAAAGTGTGCCTCTCATATTTTCCATTTTTCTCTTTCCTCTTAGGCGTTCCCTACCACCTACAAATATGTAGGGATTCTTACCTGACAGAAACTTTCCCTGACTCCAACTCTTTTGAACTTCAGTGTTTCTCCTTGCTTTCTCTGTGTCAGACCTGCTTGTTCCAGATCTACCCTGTTGTTCCTGAAGAACACTGGCTCAGCTGGGCCTAGGGCCAAACCAATAATCCCCAGCAGGTTTCAGATTCTAGCCCAGAGAAACGAAATCAGAACGGCACAATAGGGCACCAGAGATATTTGTTCAAAGTTGGCCATTGACCCAGCATTCCTCTGCTTGCTTTATTTCCTTAACCCCTGGCTGCTTAGACCTTCCCACTTGCTACATGATAGATTCAATGTCTGAGCTTTCAGCTATCTTCCTTTCTTCTCTAATCAGCAGGTTGTTCTCTCCCTTCTGTCATTATACTTATTTGAGACTTTTTCTCAGTTTAGAAAGAATGATGTAATGAACCCTCACGTTCCCATCACCCAGCTTCAACAATTATCATCATAAACCCATGTTGGATTATTATTATTTTGTATGTGGTAAAAAGCACATAACATTAAATTTACCATCTTAACCATTTTTAAGTATAAATAAAGTTCAATAGTGTTAAATATATTCACATTGTTGTGCGACAGATCTCTGGAACTTTTTCATCTTTTAATACTGAAACTCTATCTGCTAAATAAACATAACTTCATTCATAAACACTTCAGTATATATCTTCAAGGAGTAAAGGATTCTCTCTTTTTTGTAAAACCACAAAATCTTTATCACACTTAAATCAAGGTTTCAAAGGAAACAGATGACACACTAGAAGTAAGATAACTTTAGGCAAGTTTATTAAAAGGTTGTGGGTAAAGGGGAACCACAAAATATAGTGCAGTAACCTAGGGTACATGACTAAGTTGATACTACCTCCAGGTCAGTAGGGATAAGGGAAGGTGTGGTTACCAGAGCCTAGAAGGATAAAGAGTCAATGGAGCTGGCTGTTCTCAGAGAAGCAATGAGCTTTGGTTAAGAGACACAGTAAGCAAGAGGTGATCTTGCAGGGAAGGAGGCAGGGGAATAATATTTCTGACATTACTCTCCTCTCTCCTCCCTCCCTCAGTTCTCTTGCCACTATTTCTCACTGGCTAAGTCCATCTAATAGTTAAAAGACACAGGAGCCTTTAATTTTATGGTTAATGGTTATGTGTCAATTTGGCTGGCCACACAGTGCCCAAATATTTGATCAAACACCATTCTGGGTATTTCTGTGAGGGTATTTTTGGATGAGTTTAATATTTAAATTGATAGGCTAAATAGAGCAGATTGCCTTCCCTATCATGGGCAGGCCTTGTTCAATCAGTCGAAAGTCTGAATAGAACAAAAAAGGTTGACTTTTTCCTGAATAAGAGGGAATTCCTCCTAACGGCCTTCGAGCTGAGACATCAGTTTTTCCTACCTTCCGACAACTCAAATGAAACATTGTCTCTTCCTGACTTTTGAACCTGCTGATCTCCAGACTGGAACCACACCATCAGTTCTCTTAGTTGTCCAGTCTTTTGACTTGGATTAGAACTACATCACTGGTAATCCTGGGTCGCCAATTTGCCAACTCCAGATCTTGAAACTTGTCAGCCTCCATAATTACATAAGCCAAATCCTTAAAACAAATCTCTCCTTTTATCTTATTGCTTCTGTTTCTCTGGAGAATCCTAATACAGTATGTATATATCTTAAATCTATTTTATTCTATTTTTAAATGTTAACTTTATTGAGATATGTGATACAAGAAGAAATACATGTTTAGTTTTTATTCCTGGTTCCTGACAAGAGCTTCTAAAACCCTTGGGATTGTCTGAGTGATAGAGGTGATAGGAGCACCATTTGTTACCTCTAACAAGCTAATTTCAATCATATCTGAGTTTATGCTAATGAGGTGACTCTTGGTGGGCCCCTAGATAGCTGCAGGACGGCAGCTGGTTGCCAAAGGAACGAAAACCATGTGATTAGAGGGTTGGCCCGCTCAGCCCCACCCACAGACCTCTATGGAGGGGAGGGACTGGAGACTGAGTCCAGGCACCAAGAGCTAATAATTTAATCAACTGTCCCTACATAATGGAACCTCCATAAAAACCCCAAGATAACGGAGTTTGGAAAGCTTCTGAGTTGGTGGACATATTCATGTATCAGGAGACTGAAGCACCCCAACTGCATGGAGACAAAAGCTCCTGCATAGGACTGGACCTTTTCCTAAGTACCTCTTCATCTGGCTGTTCATTTATATCCTTTATAATAAACTGGTGCTAGTAAGTAAAGTGTCTTCTTGAGTCTGTGACCTATTCTAGAAAATTACTGAACCTAGGGAGGGGATTGTGGGAACCCACTAAATTTATAGCCAGTTGGTCAGAAATACAGGTGGCAACTGTGACTTGCAACTGGCACCTGAAGTGGGGACAATCTTGAGGGATTAAGACCTTGACTTGTAGGGTCTATGCAAAGTCTGGGTGGTTAGTGTCTGAATTGAAATGAACTGTAGTTCACCAGTTGGTGTCTGCAGAGTTGGAGAATTGGTTGGTGTGGGAAAAAAAACTCCACACATTTGGTGTCAAAGTGTTGTGAATAAAAACAGGTCAAGATATAATTCATATTCCATACAACTCATTCATTTAAAGTATACAATTTACAGCTTTTAGTATATTCACAGAGTTGTGCAATCATCACAGTTAATTTTAGAACATTTTTATCACTACCAAAAGGAGCTTATCCCCATTAGCAGTCACTTCCCATTATCCATTTCTCTCAGCTCCAAGGAACCACTAATCTCCTTTCTGACTCTATGGATTTGTCTATTCTGGACATTTCATATAAATAGAATCATCTGCAATCAAGATGTGACCTTTTGTGTCTGGCTGCTTTCACTTAGCATAATGTTTTCAAGGTCCAACCTATGTTGTAGCATCTATCAGTACTTTATTTCTTTTTTATCGTTGCATAATATTCCATTGTATGGATATACCACCTTGATCCATTCATCAGTTGATGGGCACTTGGGTTGTTTACACTTTTTGGCTATTATGAATATAAACATTCACATACAAGTTTTTGTGTGGATATATGTCTTTATTTCTCTTGGGTATATATCTAGGAATTGCTGGGCTACATGGTACCTCTACATTTAACATTTTGAGGAATTTTCCAAAGTGGCTGCACCTTTTACATCCCCACCAGCAGTTTATATGGTTCCAATTTCTCCACATCTTCATCAACACTTATTATAATATCTGTCCTTTTAATTCTAGTCCTCCTAGTGGGTGTGAAGTGGTATTTCACTGTGGTTTTGATTTGCATTTTCCTGATGGCTAATAATATAGAACATCTTTTCATATGTTTATTGACCATTTGCATACCTTCGTTAGAGAAATGTCTATTCATATTTTTTGCCCTTTTTAAATTTGCATTTATTTTTATTATTGACTTAAAAGAGTTGTTTGTATATCTAGATACAAGTTTCTTATCAGACAAATTATTTGCAAAAAATTTCTCCTATTCTTTGGCTTGTTTTTCACTTTCTTGATGGTGGTACCTTTTTAAGCACAACACTTCAAAGTTTTGATGATATCCAATTTACCGTTTGTTGCTTGTGCTTTCATTCTGTTTTTAATCTTTTGTTAATTCCTGGCCATTTTATTGTTGTTAAAAGAACCAGGTCATTATGTCCTATAAAATTTATCCTATTCTCAATTTTGCTATTTGTAACCCTAGAGTATTACTTAATAGGTTCCCCCACCCCCATTTCCTATAAACTGATAATTAGATCTAGAGGCTTGATCAGATTTGGGTTCCATTCTGGCAGGAATATCCCATAGGCAGTACCATATACATCCTAAACATCTCCTCTATGTCGCATGAAGAATACAGTGACTGGTTAACTTGCATGCGTGTGTGTGTGTGTGTGTGTGTGTGTGTGTGCGTGTGTGTATGTGATGTTAAGATTGATCATTGAGTTTTGTTCTTATTGGCCTGACCCATTTAAAATTAAAACCACTTAAATCTTACCATTTAAACCATTTAAAATTTCCCAACAGGCTCTTATTTAATGGTTTATCAGCTATAATCTTTGGGTCTGTGCTGCACAATAGAACTTTAATCTTAATTCAAATGGTCACATGTGGCAAATGGTTTATGTAATAGACAGTACAGGTCTAGATGCATTATTTTACAGTAGTGTGCATTACTTCTGCATTTGTTAGCTCAAATTCTTCCAAAATAACTTTCTGTAATTAAATACAACTACTTTGAAATATAGCTCATTCAGGAAAGACATATAATGGGCTTGTTTTTTCAAGTGGGTACCTGAGCCTGTATTACAGTCCATTTTGGTTGGGGTTGCCTGACCTCTTGGCCTTTCTCAAGACAGCAGGACCATGAAGGACAAATACATTCTACTCTGGTAGGATTGCTAGAGTAGTCTCTGCATCACTTTCAGGAGGTCTGTAAGAGATAGTATTGGTGCTTCAGACTTCTTTCCTACTGCTCATCTCTGATTTTAGCTGCAGCCACACAGATGGCTTCCCATCTGAAGAACCTACTCTATCTTTCAGCTTTTGCAGCATGGGATGTGGGGTAGTTAACGTCTC
The DNA here is from genome assembly GCA_029783875.1 of Phataginus tricuspis. Lineage (NCBI taxonomy): Eukaryota > Metazoa > Chordata > Mammalia > Pholidota > Manidae > Phataginus > Phataginus tricuspis. The sequence continues at coordinate 52,691,633 of JAQQAC010002837.1, read as the reverse complement.
CAGGGTCAGCCTTCAACCAAGGGGTTTAGAAGTTGTTCACTAAATACTCAATCTCAGCAGGACAATTCTGAGGTGCTTACTAAGCAGTTATTCAGAGGGCAACAGGCAGGATCAAACCTTGTTGCCCACAGTGGTAACACCTCAATAATGTACCCTTTACTGGCTCTCCTTCCTCTGTTCTACACCTTCTGCTCCCTCATGCCAGCTTCTTAAGATCGCTTCCCTAATAAACTACCTGCTTCCAAGTACTTGTCTCAAGCTCTGCTTTTGGGGAAATGTAAATTAAGGCATTCATTCACTCACAAACATTTACTGAGAGATTATAATGGATCAAGCAGTGTATTAGATGCTGGAAATACAATGGTGAACAAGAGATCAAGTCTGATGGGGTACACAGATTAACAGGCAATAATAGAATAGTGTAGTATGCATTATAACAGGTAAACATGGGTGCTGTAAATTGTGAAGTGTGGCCAGATTTAGGATCCCTGAACTGTCCCTTGCAAAAATCACATTTGCTAGGTATTAAGAGAGAGTAAGTGACAGAGGACAAGGCAGGTAAAAACATCCTTACTTGGATTTTGTGCCCAACTCCAAAGCTTCAGTTTTGGATTGAGGTAAGCCCAAGGAACATGCTCTAATACTTCCTTCCTCTAAGCCACACTCATTTGACTTTCCAGCTAGTGGAGAAAGCCCTATGTCAATCTTACTGCACAAATCCAGTGATGCTTCATACAAGTCCACACCTGAAAAAAGGAACCATTCTCTATCCCCCCAGAAGTCCCCAAAGAGAACACATTCTGCCTGCAAAGCCAGAGCTTTATCCCTCATGACACAAAAACTCTGCCCCTTTGCCCTGTGGCTTTAGAACCCTGATGTTGCCACAACGATAGTTCTCCTTAGTGCTATATTACAGGGGGAAACATGAGTTCAATAAAAGCTAGAATGTGAAACTAGTACAACTTTCTCCCTTTTTCTTTTTTCTCCTGCAGTATGCCTAAACTTCTGTTTGAAGGACTTTAGAACACATATATACATCTAATGAGAAAGCTATCCGGAGGCTAAAACTTGCTGTTCTGAGGCTGCTCTGCCAAGTTGGTCCTGACCCTTGGTGAACATAGTTTCTTTGCAACATCTTCCCATCAGTGAGGAACTTGGGTTCTGAATCCTAGTCCATGGCTGGGCCACTGATGCTCCCAGAATTCCTGCCAGCCTTTCCACAAATTTTAACAGGGTTATACATGGAGTTAAACTCCATCCAGTTCTCACCACCTTATATCAAATGGACATCTTGTGATGATCTAGTCTTCATCTGATGTTGAGAACTGATGCTATCTAGAACTTACATGGCATTTCCTGAATTTCTCCTGTTTTAACATTTATCATTCTGGTTACTTGCTTCTCTCTTCACCCAGACTCTAAGCTTTTTGAGGACACAGTGTCTTATTTACCATTGTTATCTCCAGGGCCTAGTGGTATTGGTTAACTAAATGAAGGCCTGTATCAAGCAAGAATCTTGCAATTGCTAATGACAAAAAACCCAACTCAAATTAGCTTAAGCAAAAACAAACAAACAAAAAAACCCCAGGAAATTATTAGTTCATATCACTGCAAAGTCGAAGGCTTAAGGAATGTTATAAGGAGCCCACCTTTTTCCATTTTGTTCTCTGCTGTGTTTGCTTCACTCTCAGGCAGGCCTTCCTCACACGGAGGCCCCTAGTACTCCAAATGCAATTTTTAGTTCTGATTGATCCCAACTGTCTTGACTCATGTGCCTATTCCTAAACCAGTCATGGAAGCCAGGCTGATGTGCTGCTCTGCTTGGCCAGGCCTAGGCCACAGGCTCATCCTTGAAAGAGGGTGGCAGGCAGGGGTGGGGCTCAGCTCCATGATAGTGTGGTATGTTTGTGTGTGTGCATGCACAAACACTGCTGCAGGAAATAGGGTAGGGAGTATGGGAGTATGGATACTGCTCAGCCTACGTAATTCCATTCTTACTTCCTTTGTTGAGCTCCATACATTTCCTAGAGATTGTGCCCCTGTGTCATGGGTATCTGCCCTGCTGTACTTGTCTGTTTCTGGCAGCTCCGTCTCAGAGGTGGGGGCCTCCATTATCGCTTGGAGTATTCCCCAGACTTTCTATTCTGCTTACCGCTTGGTCCTGCTTGTCCTCTTCTTGCCCTAAATGCTCTCAGCAAGCTGCACAGTGCATGCAGTGTCCTTTCACATATTTTGGCAACTAGTGAGTCATGTACACAAAGAACTCTTCAATGCAGAATGTGGTCAGCTCTCTAAGAGAGCAGTGAAAAGATGTTTGGAGAGCAGAGATAAAGGCAAACAACATCTGGCTGGTAGCATAAGAGCAGACGACCTATTCAGGGACTATCTAGTACCCAGGACAAGCTTAACTGAAGGCTGACTAATGATAGTAACAGTGATAACAATAACAGAAGCTAAGACATATAGTACTTGCTATATGCTAGGCTCTGTTCTAAGAACTTTATATGAATCAACTCTCTGAATCTCTTTCAAATAGGTACAAAGTTTCCCCCATTTTAGATTTGCAGTTAAGTAACTTCCCCAAGGTCCCATCACAAGGAAGTGGCAAAATATGATTGGGTTCCTATCCTGGAGGGTCTTAAAGGGCAGGATACAGTGTAAGCCTTGACTTACAGCTTTGAGTAGCTGTTTCATCTTTCCCAATGGACTTAAACTGAGATCAGGATTGAGTCTAAGCCTTTGCATTTTCTAGAACACTTGCATGAGCTACACGCTTAGGCAGAAGTTACATATATATATATCTATATATCCTCTTTGAAAAAACTATTTTTACTGGAATGAGCATTGTTATGTAAAATATACGAAATCTTCCACAGTGGTTAGAGCACAAGACAGGAAGTTGATGGATCTGACTAATTGAGGCTTTCACCTCTGACTCAGTGTGTGACTCTGGGCAAATGACTTAATGGCTCCATGCCACAGATTTTTCATCTGTAAAAGAGAGGAAAACAAGTATCTAATGTACTTCACAAGGACACTGAGAAAATGATAATAATAAATGGATCTCAGGAAAAGTATTTTTATTGGGGAATCACTTGTTCTCAGAAGAAAGGCCTGGGCTCTGGGTTTGAACCTCAGTTGAAGTGTGACCTGGGGCCAGTCGTTGGCTTCCTTGAACCAATTTTCGACTCTAAAATGGGGATAATAACAATTTATTTCAAAGTGCTGTTGTGAAATTGAGATCATGTTTGCACAACTTTAGTCCAGAGCCTGGCCAAGCACCACAGTTAACTATTATTATTGTTACCTCTATAGGAGAAAGGTCTTTCCCGGTTCTTTTTCTACAAGAAAAAGCATTCCTTCCCCAGTCAGAACCCATTCACAGGTTGAAGCATTAGAAAGTGCTTTCAACTGCTCGGAGATGGGCGCCGCAGGAACACGAATCCTGTCATCCAGGGCGACAGAGCACAGCCCCCGGAGCAAAGCCCATCTTCCATTTGCTTCCCTTCCTTTTTGGGAAAGCCAAGCTCCCCTAACGTATTCGGCTGTATTATTTTCCTGCCTCACCGAGTTGCTGGCCCCTCTCTGACTTCTCTTCGGCATCCGCTCGGTCGTGCGGGCCCCGCCGCAGCCAGGCGGTCAGGACAGGCGTCTCGGTCCCTCCACACCCCATTCTCCTCCAGCGCTCCCGCCGGCCGCTGCCCGCTCCCAGGCCGGGGCCCCCGCGGGCACTGACGCGCTGGGGGAGGAGCGGTTTCTCGCTGCGTGCCTCTCAGGAGCATTACGGCAGGGCTCGTTCCCGGCTCGGGCCGCCAGCCCCAGCCTCCCGGATCCGGAGCTGGGACTGGCGGAGGCCGCGAGGGAAGGAGCGCGAGTGAGGAGCCACGCGCCGCCCGTCCGCGCCCAGACCGCCGCCGCCGTCTCAGCAGCCATGGCCGAGCGCCGCGCCTTCGCCCAGAAGATCAGCAGGTAAATCTCGGGCGTGGGGCGCGCCGCCGCAGCTGGAGGCAGAGCCGGAGAGTCCTCCCGGGCCGGGCCTAGGAGGCGGGTGGGTGTGGCGAAGCGGGCGTCCGGATCCCGCGGCCTGGTCCGCGGCTGAGCGTCGGGGCGGAGAGGGCTATCGGCTGCCGTGGGTGCAGCCGAGGCCTCGCACCGCCCTCCGACCCCGGCTCCAACCGGCGTCAGCGGCCGAGCCTTGCTCGTGGGCGCGGAGAACCCCGCACGCCAGCGCGCCCGCCTCCGCCCGCTCTTCGGTGGCCCGGGCCTGGAGTTTCGCGGCGGCTTATTGAAGGCGGGTGGGGGAGTTCGTAGCCTGCCGGTAGGCGCTTCCCAGATTCTTTGTGTCCCCAGCCCCGTGCTTCCACCCCCTCGTCCCCACGCCCACCCTGTTTGCACCCAGAAGAGTGCGGGGCCCGGCCCGCCCTCCCATCCACCCCAACAAAAGGTTCGGCGTGCGACCGGCTGCCGGCCGTGGGAGGCCGCCCCTTCTCGCATCACCCTGCCTGAGAAATCTGACAGGAATGCTCTTTGAACCAGGGGCCCGAGTGAGTGGGCTTTGTGCACGTAGAATGTAAAACGTGCAGCCAAATGAAAAGTTGAGAGCTTGTGGTCTGCACCTTCGGTGTGCGGCTACCGAGTGTCTGAGGAATTGTAGGTTGAAGATTCGTTTTAGTAGCATGTGAATTTCAGTGTGCGCCTGTTTCTCTGAGGTCCAGAGGAAGATGGATGATAGGCAGTGTTCTTTATACACTGGCGCTTTGATTCATATTTTAACAGTTTGGAAGGAAGCAAGCGATCAAGGTTGGGGTTTGCGAGGCTTTACCTTCGTGTGGTGGGCAAGTTGCCACCTTTCTATCCTCCGCAAAACTAAAAATTGAATTACGGCGGAGGATTCTAATATTTGTAATTTCATTGTGGAATATACTAATGTATAAGACACTAGATATTTATAGTTTCAGTAAGACTAATTCTGTTACGATGTCCCAAGAAAAGAAGCATTTCAAATGCATTACTTTTTTGACAGTTGTATTTCTGTGGCTCTGGATCTTTTTAGTTTTTACCTAAATAAACTTTAAATATTTAAAGATATAAAACTTAAGTGTTTAAAGATATTAAAGATTTTTGGACCTACCAAAGAGGTCCCTTCTTAGATGACTAAACATCCATAGTGTTATTCTGTTTTGGCATATTTTTATTTCAAACAGCATCTCTGATTTAAGCTTTGTGCTTAATTGTTTTTTCTTTTGAACACTGAACATATTTCATTTTCTCCTTAAGAGGCAAAATAGCAAGTGCTTAAGAGCTTGGACTCTAGTGTCCGGCTATGACATGGGTTCCGAATCCTGTTACTTTGCCAAATTAGTTAAGCTGTCTTTAAGTTTTAGTTTCCTCATGGAAAATGGGTGTAACAGTACCCAGCTCATAGAGTTGTTCTGAACAGTAAGTGGCATAATTTGTGTAAAGTGTTTAGCATAGTGCATGGCCTATACTATCACTGAACACCACAAAATTAGTACATGCCAGGGAGTTGTGATAGACTTAATGGGAAATCATTATTTTTTTAAGTAACTGGGTTTTGTTAGTGTAAGCAGTGCAATTTAAAGGAAGATACATTACCAAACACACATGCTTAGTATTTATTTCTCTTTAGTCGAACCAAAGGTTTATCTCTGAAAACACATTGATCAAGAAAGTGCACATTAGGGAGTTAGATATGAAATACATACAGTGTCTGTTCTCCATTCACAGAGTTTGTCCTCAGATGGGACAGCACAAAATATAAAAAAAGATAGTTTTGCAAAATGACACAAAATTAAAATTAATATGGTTTTTGTGAAGTATGAAATTAAGGCAGTGGAAATGAGGCATGCATTGACTGGAAAAATACATAGGAGGTAGACATGGCCATGATTGTTGCTGACTGAATATGGAAGGTAAAGAAGATAGAAGAGCCTAGGATGACATCCAAGTTTCTGACCTGGGCAACCAGGTGGATGATGGAGGCAATCATTGAGGTAAGGGAAGAAAGGAAGAAGGAGGAGTTTGAGGGTGGGAAATGTGGTGGGATGGAGATGCTGATTCAGTTTTGGACATGTTGGTTTTGAGGTGCTCATGGAGCATTCACAGAGAAATATCTGTTAGGTTGTTGGTGTAAGTTTAGGTAGTAGAGAGACTGGGTTGGAGATCTAGATTTGGGGGTCATTAGCAAGTAGATTGTAAGTAAAGCCAGAGGAGTAGATGATATAGTCCATAAGAAATGTGTACACTTAATTTTGAGGGAAGACCAAGGACAAAACTGCTATAAATGATGCATTATTATCTGCTTATTGTGAATTAAAGGTACTTTCCTCCTTGTTACCAAATATGGCTGAATAAATTCTTGTTCTGCTTCTTGGTTTCCTACTAGAGGAAGTATAGCACAAACTTTGGTGACAGATTGCCTAGGTTTGGCACTGAGTCAAACTGCCCCTCATTGAGTAAACTTGGGCAAGTTGCTTCACCTCACATTCCCTATCTATAAAATGGGATAACTGTAAGACCTATCTTATAAGGTTGTTGTAAGGATTTTAAATAAATCAACATATGTAAAGTGCTTAGAACAGTGCTTTGTGTAAGTGCCCAGCAAGCATCAACTTCTTTTTATTATTACAGTATTTATAATATGGCTTAGCACCTTTCCTTGGAAGTGATAATCCTTTTTATGATGTGCATACATGAAATTTGTTCTGTGAAAAGCTGGTTGCTATTGGAAACCTTATTTTTAAAGCCTAACAATTGTTCAGAAACCTTTACTTTAAAAAAAATTACACTGACCTCTGTTCTGGCTCAGTTATTTCCTAAACCCTTTGTGTTTAATAGTGTTATTTTTTGAGGCTGTGATTTCTTAAAGCTGTTTATTTTATATTAATAGTACTGTTTATTTCAGTTCATCAGAGAAAGGCAGCATGTGTATTTTGTCCATATCAAGGATTGACTCTTGCCTGTCTCTTATTTTTTGAGGACAAAGCACATGCATTGTTAACCTTTATAATCACCCCTAGCATATAGTTGGTACAATTTATGGACTGTTGACTGTAGATTGATGACCTAGGATTTTGTTCGGATTATTTTGTCCTGTCACTTGATATTCAGTAGTAATGATATACTTAAAGCATTTTTTTTTACTACATTTTCATCTTCATAACCCAGAAAGGCAGAAGATAGTAAAGCATATAGGTCACTTTGCACAGGTTATAATTCTGCCTATAACACATAATAGCTATATAGTTCTGAGCAGTTGATCTAACATTTCTGCCTTGGTTTCCTTATCAGTCAAATGGGGATAAAAGCGTCCATAGAGTTAATGTAAGATTAAATAAGCTAATATGTGTAAAACACCTAGAACTATGCATGAAACATAATAAGCATTAAAAAATGTTAGCTGCTGCTATTATTATTCCTCTGTTATTTGTTGTTATTATTATTCCCATAATCCAGGTGAGTAACTGAGACCTATAGAGCATGAGATTATTTGCCTGAATTGGGACTCAAACCCTAGTCCTCTAATGTCAGATCTTTCTTTTTATTTGACTTGTATTTTCTTTCTGTAAAATGTTTTCTGTAGTAGTTCCAGATTTTCTAACAATACCACTGCTAACATCTCCATAATTACTCTTGCCATTTTATTCTTTCCTTTGTTAATTTGGTATCTATTTGCTGCCTAAGAGATAGAATTAATGAAAGGCTTTCATCACGTCCTTCTTTGGAGGAAAATCTTACACCAGAAGGATTCCTGGATATAGGCTGCTTTATAACCTCAGTTGGTGTTTTTGGTCTTGACTTTGTTCATAACTCCGACTGGATAGGTCTAATCTTTCAATCTGCTGCACCAACTTTTTAAATTCATATCTCACTCCTGATCAAAGTAAATCCTTTGCACATAGTGTCAACTACTTTGGTGTTGTCTATTTCACCACTTAGGACATATATACCTGCCCGACCTTTTCTTGTATTTATCTCACTAACTCTAAAGGCTGAATACCTAACCTGTTTCTTGCGCCTGAGCTTGGTGGTGTTAGGAGACTATAAGAGCCAGACTTGATCTTTTATTGATTAATTGTCTTCCCATTTGACATGAGGTTTACTCCAAATCATTTCTCTTATTTTTCTTCTTTGCTTCCCTACCCCATCTTTTACTGAAAAATCAGAGACCATTTAATGTGAATCCTTCATTTTAACCTTAGCATTCTGCTATCCCAGTATGTCATTTCGCCATCTCTCTTAAGCCCAAAAAGTGTCTTGGTCCCTAAAGCTTTCCTGTTTTCTTGTTCTTTGGGCCCCATTCCTTGCCATCTTCCTCAGAACCTTGATCTCATAATTTTCCCTTTCCTTTCTGGCATCTTTAATCTATTCATTTCTATGGACTTCTTTTTAAGTCTTAACCTTAAGACTTATTTATTGTGCCTTTCTCATCATGAAATAAAAAACCATTGAGTCTTCTGGAATTTCTATTGCCAAGCAATCATTTTCTTTTCTTTTCTAGTCCCCTTTCTCACATATATGTGGTATAGTGTTAACCACTTCTGACTCGTTCTCCTCATCAATCCTTGGGCTATATGGTTATGCTCACCATGGTACCTTATATGTATTTGAATTATAGAACTCTTGAGGATTAGAAACCTTTGACCTTTTTCTTTACTTCATTATTGATTTCATGAGCTACTATTTTGTTTTTGTTTTTAATTTCTCATGCTTGCCTATTCTGCTTTGCCCCTATTTTATATGGCTTTTCAAAGCTCTTTGATGGCTAGTCTAGGTCTTTTGTCTCCAGTGCTTAGCCCAGTCTTGTGTAAACTCAAGACAAGTAAGAAGTGTTGAATGAATGCCACCCTACCACCTTGGAGCATCTTTCATTACCTCACTTCTGGATGACAACAGCAGGGTCGGAACTTATCTAGCCTCTCTTTCCTCTAATTCAAATATATTGCAAACGAAGTTTCCCTAAAACAGCTTTTATCATGTCATTCTTTTGTTCAAGAATATATAGTGTCTCCTTACAGTGTTAAATGCAAGCTCTTGCTTGCATGTTAAAATAATCTATAATCTGGTCCTTCTCTTGTTGATTTAATCTCTTACTTTTCTGATTAGTCAGTCAGGTTTTTTCACTGTACCCCCACAAATGCTCTGCTCATTTTCATCTCTATAACTGTTCTGTTGTTTTTTCTTTTTGACATATCCTTCCTCTTTTCTAAATCTTACCCTTTTATTCAGCTGCTCTCATCCACTATCTTTACTTCTGGGATAACCATTTCCTTGCTTGCCTTTATTCTTACCACCTATGAATGCATCCCTAAGCAATATAATTTTTTCTGATTTTTAATTCATTTGACTAGAATCATGAAGTATGTTTGTATGCTTCTCTGTCTTGATTTTGCTCAAAATTAAATTTGTGAGATTCATGCATGATGATACAAGTAGATGAAGTTCATTAATTTTCATTGCTTTATATTATTTCATTGTATAAATATACCATCCCACAGTAGGTGGACATTTGGGTTGTTTCCAGTTTTGACTATCAGAAACCATGTTCCTATGAACATTCCTTTACATATATTCTAGTACACATGTGCATGTGTTTCTCTAGGGCATATGAACGTGTGAAATTGCTTGTTATAGCAGTTTTGTTTATCATCAGATTTATTAGGTAATGCCAAACTGTTTTCTAGGATAGTTGCTTTACTCTTTACATAGTTGCTATCACTTGACATCGTCAGCATTTTCATTTTTGCCAGTCTGGTATATGTATGATACTATTTATTGTAAAAGTTTAATTTATTTATTTGATTACTAATGAGATTGAACTCTATGTTTATTGACCATTTGAATTTACTCTTCTGTAAACTATCTATTTAAATCTTTTGCCATTAGCCTCCTTTGATTTTCCCTTTAGGTTCTGTCTTTTTCTTACTGATTTGTGTGTGTATTTTGTCCATTTAGCATATTAGTTATTTATTGATTACGTGTGTTGCAGATATCTTTTCCCACCCTGTAGTTTGTTTTTGACCTTTTTTATGGAGTCTTTTGAAAACTAAGTCTCAGTTTTAATTGTCTTTTTTTTAAATAGTACATTTGGGGTCTTGTTTGTAAAATATTTTATTACTTTGTAGTCATTAAGATACTTTTTGTATTACCATATACTTTGTAGTTTGCCTCCTTTGTATTTAGATTTTAATTCCACCTGGACTTGATATGTCTATGATGTGAAATTTTGATTTTCTTCAGAATGGGTTATCCTTTTCCCATTGACCTGCCCTGCCACCTCTGTAACAGATTGTGGTCCTTATTTTCAGGTCTTTTTCTGGGTTCTGTCTTGTTCCATTGGTCTGGTTATGCATCTTCTCACCAGTTATAAACAATTTTAATTATAATGTCTTGGAATTTGGTAAAATAACTCTTCCAACCTTTTTAATAAGTGTGTTGGTTGCTCAGCCCTTTGAATTTCCATGTATGTTTCAGAATCTACCAGAAAGCAAATGAAAAATCACTAAATTCTATTAGAATTTGATTGGGACTGCATTGAATCTATATATCAATTTGGGGGAGAAATGACATCCTTATAAATGTTTCCAATCCATGATCATGGTGTATCTGCCCATGCAATGAAATGTTATAATTTTCTCTGTAAGGCTCTTGCATATCTTTTGTTAGATTTATTTCTATCTATATAACAATTATATTTAGCTATATACCTTGCTAAACTCTTGTTAATTTAAAAAATATGTCTGTGGATCCCTTTGCATTTCTATGTGGACAACCATATCATCAGGAAATCATGAATTTTTGTTTCTTCCTTTCCAAACCTTATAATGGATTTTTTTTGTCTTGCTCTGCAGACTGTTATCTTGTATTACTGTGCAGATTATCATTTCTATCTAACATTATATTAATTTTGAACATTTTCATTTTATGATCACAAAAAGAAAGCATTCTATGTTTCACTTAACATTAAGCCTGATGGGTGCTGTAGGTTTTCTGTAGATAGTTTTTCAGTCTGGGTTTCCTAGAAAACAGACTGAGACAAGGATAAAAATTGGTGCCTTATCCTGGAAGGCATCCCAGGGCATCAGAAGACAGAAGGAAAGTGAGGCAGAGAAGGATGGGAAAAAATGTAAGGTGATACCCTGTCTCCTTGGTTACTGCTCATGAAGCTGGAAATAGCTTGGCTTCACAAGTTGTCTTTGGACAGAGGAGCAGTTCCTCACATCAGTAGGTGGAAATCTGAAAGGAGAGGAAATTGATCTACCTGCTTTTCTCCTGCATTCTGTTTTCCATTAGTCAGTTCATCTCCTCAGAGTTAACTCCCCTGCACTTCTGGATTGCATCGTTTGGACCACTTTGCAACCATGCTAGACATCTCACTACTTTTTCAGTGGCTTTATACAGAGGAGACTTTCTGGTTGCAAGTGACAAAAACTCAATTCAGATTAATTGCACACACAAAAAAGTATTGGCTCATGTGACTGAGTACATCAGGTCCAGGGCTACACATCATGTCAGTAGGGCCCTTATTTTCATGTCTTTCCATTCACTGATTACAATGACTTGACAGCCCCAGGCTCAAATCTTACCAGTTCAGTTCTGGCAGGAAAGATACAGTTGGTCTGGCCTGGGTCACATGTCCTTCCTTGAACCAAATACTATATTTAGGGATTATAGGGGACACTGGTTAGTTCCGGGTCACATATCCTTCACTATGGCTTGGAGGAGAGATGTGTTGGTGTCAGCCCCATCTACTCTCAAGGAATGAGTTCCTTGCCAAAAAGAAGGGGTTTCTAACCAACAGAAGGAAGATAAGAGTGCTGCTCACACCAAAACAACTGATGTTCTTTAAAATTAGTCATTTTTAAGTTTGGTATTACTATTAATATATATACTATACAGTCAGCTATATCATCTACTAGTATTTAAATTTAAGTGGTGGATACAAACAAAAATACAAAGAAAACCATTGTAACTTGGTGCTAGCTGAGGATCCTTTGTGCTTTAGGTTTGTTAAGTTTAGCTCTGCCCTTGATGCCAACATGTAGCCCTCCCAAGGTCTGCTTGCTGTGTTTTTCGGCTTTCCCATCCTTCTTTCCGCATCTGCACTGCTGCATCATCGGGAGATGTTCTGATTTGTCCTGTGGAATCGTAAAACTGAACCCCTTCACTTCTATCAGCCATTTAATGATTTTCATAAACTTTGCTAAAGATACTGGGGTTGTGGCAAGGGGTCTCAATGTGCAAAACTTCCTTAGTGATTCCACACCAGTTCTCCTCTTTTTGTTGTCACCATCTTCTCCTCTTTTTCTTTCTCCAACTGGTAAGCAGTTGATTCCCCTTATCCTAACTGATCAATTCTAACCATACCCAGGTTTTTTTTGTTAAAGACAACTTTATTGAGATATACTTTATATGCCATAAAATTAATTCACTTTAAGTGTACCATTCAATGATTTTTAGTAAATTCATTGAATTGTGAAACTGTCATCTACAATCCAGTTTTAGAGCATTTCCATAACTCCAAGAATCCCTTGTGCCTGTTTACAGTGACTCCCTATTCTCACCCCAAGTCCCAGGCAGCCACTAATATACTTTCTATCTCTCTCTTTCTAGATTTGCCTTTTCTGAACATTTCATATAAATGGAGTCATACAATATGTGGCCTTCTTTCACTTAGCATAATGTTTTCATGATTCATCCATGTCGTAGCATGTGTCATTACTTCATTCCTTTTAATGGCTGAATCATATTCCATTGTATGTATGTACATAGCACATTTTGTTTATGCATTTGTTAGTTGATGAACATTAAGTTTTGACCTTCTGGCGATTATGAATAGCGCTGCTATGAGCATTCATGTACAAGATTTTCTTTGAATACCTGTTAGGAGTGGAATTGCTAGGTCATCTGATAATTTTATGTCTAATTTTTTGAAGAACTGCCAAACTGTTGCACAGTGACTGTACCATTTTGCATTCTCACCAGTGATTATGAGGGTTCTAATTTCTCCACATCTTTGCTAACACTTGTTATTGTCCTCTTTTTGATTACAGACATTCTAATGAATGTGAAGTGGTATTTCATTGTGATTTGGTTTGCATTTCCCTAATCATTCGTGATGTTTTTCTTGTGCTTACTAGCCATTCCCCTATCCTCTTTTTTATTATTAGTTTTTATTAAGGTATCATTGATATATACTCTTATGAAGGTTTCACATGAAAAACACTGTGGTTACTACATTTACCCATATTATCAGATGCCCCTCATACCCCATGAAGTCACTGTCTGTCAGTGTAGTAAGATGCCACAGAGTAAAACTACTTGTCTTCTCTGTGCTACACGGTTTTCCCTGTGAGTCCTCCCACACCATGTGTACCAATCATAATACCCCTCAATCCCCTTCTCCATCCCTCCCAACCCACCCTCCTTCCCCACCCCTACCCTTTGGTAACCGCTAATCACTTCTTGGAGTCTGTGAGTCTGCTGCTCTTTTGTTGTTCCTTCAGTTTTGCTTCATGGTTATACTCCACAAATGAGGGAAATCATTTAGTACTTGTCTTTCTCTACCTAGCTTATTTCACTGCGCATAATACCCTCTACCTACATCCATGTTGTTGCAAATGATATGATTTGTTTTCTTCTCATGGCTGAATAGTATTCCATTGTGTATATACCACCTCTTCTTTATCCATTCATCTACTGATGGACACTTAGGTTGCTTCCTAATATCTTGGCTATTGTAAAAAGTGCTGCAATAAACAGGGGTGCATATGTCTTTTTGAATCTGAGAAGTTGTATTCTTTGGGTAAATTCCAAGGTGTGGGATTCCCGGGTCAAATGGTATTTGTATTTTTAGTTTTTTGAGGAACCTCCATATTGCTTTCCACAATGGTTGAACTAGCTTACATTCCCACCAACAGTGTAGGAGGGTTCCCCTTTCTCCGCATCCTCGCCAGCATTTGTTGTTCCTAGTCTTTTTGATGTTGGCCATCCTAACTGGTGTGAGGTGATACCTCATTGTAGTTTTAATTTGCATTTCCTGATAATTAGCGATACGGAACATCTTTTCATGTGCCTGTTGGCCATCTGAATTTCTTCTTTGAGAATTGTCTGTTCATATCCTTCACCCATATTTTAACAGGGTCCTTTGCTTTTTGAGTGTTAAGGTGTGTGAGTTCTTTATATATTTGGGATGTTAACCCCTTGTCCGATATGTTGTTTATGCATATATTCTCCCATATTGTAGGATGGCTTTTTGTTCTGCTGATGGTGTCCTTTGCTGTACAGAAGCTTTTTAGCTTGATGTAGTCCCACTTGTTCATTTTGATTTTGTTTCCCTTGCCTGAGGAGATGTGTTCAGGAAAAAGTTGCTCGTGTTTTTATTCAAGAGATTTTTGCCTATGTTTTCTTCTGTGAGTTTTATGATTTCATGACTTACATACAGGTCTTTGTTCCATTTTGAGTTTACTTTGTGTATGGGGTTAGACAATAATCCAGTTTCATTCTCTTACATGTAGCTGTCCAGTTTTGCCAACACCAGTTGTTGAAGAAGCTGTCATTTCCCCATTGTATATCGATGACTCCTTTATCGTATATTAATTGATCATATATGCTTGGGTTTGTATCTGGGTTCTCTATATACTTTTCCAATGATCTGTGTGTCTGTTCTTGTGCCAGTAGCAAATTGTCTTGATTACTGTAACTTTGTAGTAGAGCTTGAAGTAAGGGAGCAAAATCCCCTCAGCTTTATTCTTCCTTCTCAGGATTGCTTTGGCTATTCGGGGTCTTTGGTGGTTCCAAATGAAGTTTAGAACTGTTTGCTCTAGTTCATTGAAGAATGCCATTGGTATTTTGATAGGGATTGCATGAAATCTGTAGATTGCTTTAGGCAGGATGGCCATTTTGACTATATTAATTCTTCCTATCCATGAGCATGGGATGTGTTTCCATTTATTAGTATCTTCTTTAATTTCTCTCATGAGTATCTTGTAGTTTTCAGGGTATAGGTCTTTCACCTCTTTGCTTAGGTTTATTCCTATGTATTTTATTCATTTTGATGCAATTGTGAATGGAATTGTTTTCCTGATTTCTCTTTCTGCTAGTCCATCGTTAGTATATAGGAATGCAACAGATTTCTGTGTTTTGAGTTTGTATCCTGCAACTTTGTTGAATTCAGATATTAGATCTAGTAGTTTTGGGGTGGATTCTTTAGGGTTTTTATGTACAATATCATGTCATCTGCAAACAGGGACAGTTTAACTTCTTCCTTACCAATCTGGGTGCCTTTTATTTCTTTGTGTTGTCTATTTGCCGTGGCTGGGAGAGCTCCAGAACTATGTTGAATAAAAATGGGGAGAGTGAGCATTTTTTGGCTTGTTCCCAATCTTAAAGGAAAAGCTTTCAGCTTCTTGCTGTTAAGTCTGATGTTGGCTGTCAGTTTGTCATATATGGCCTTTATTATGTTGAGGTACTTGACCTCTATACCCATTTTATTGAGAGTTTTTATCATGAATGGATGTTGAATTTTGTCGAATGCTTTTTCAGCACCTATGGACATGATCGTGTGATTTTTGTACTTCTTTTTGTTGA
The DNA here is from genome assembly GCA_029783875.1 of Phataginus tricuspis. Classification (NCBI taxonomy): domain Eukaryota; kingdom Metazoa; phylum Chordata; class Mammalia; order Pholidota; family Manidae; genus Phataginus; species Phataginus tricuspis. The sequence goes on along the minus strand of JAQQAC010002837.1, from coordinate 52,676,024 downwards.
TGTGGTGGATGATGTTGATACAGTTTCGAATATTGTATGATCCTTGCATCCCTGGAATAAATCCTACTTGATCATGATGGATGATCTTTTTGATATATTTTGAATTTGATTTGATAATATTTTGTTGAGTATTTTTGCATCTATGTTCATCAGGGATATTGGTCTGTAATTTTCTTTTTTTGTGGTGTCTTTGCCTGTTATGGTATTAGAGTGATGCTGGCCTTGTAGAATGAGTTTGGAAGTATTCCCTCCTCTTCTACTTTTTAGTAAACTTTAAGGAGGATGGGTATTAGGTCTTCACTAAAAATTTGATAAAATTCAGCAGTGAAGCCATCTGGTCCAGGGTTTTTTTTTTTCTTAGTTAGTTTTTTGATTACCGATTCAATTTCGTTGCTGGTAATTGGTATGTTCAGATTTTCTGTTTCTTTCTGGGTCAGCATTGGAAGGTTGTATTTTTCTAGAAAGTTGTCCATTTCTTATAGGTTGTCTAGTTTGTTAGCATATAATTTTCATAGTATTCTCTAATAATTCTTTGTATTTCTGTGATGTCTGTAGTGATTTTTCCTTTCCCATTTCTGATTTGGTTTATGTGTGTAGACTTTCTTTTTTCTTGATAAGTCTAGCTAGGGGTTTATCTATATTGTTTATTTTCTCGAAAAACCAGCTCCTACTTTCATTGATTCTTTCTATTGTTTTATTCCTCTCGATTTTGTTTATTTCTAGTCTAATCTTTAGTATGTTTATGTCCCTCCTTCTACTGACTTTGGGCCTCATTTGTTCTTCTTTTTCTAGTTGCATTAATTGTGAATTTAGACTGTTCATATGGGATTGTTCTTTCCTCAGGTAAGCCTGTATAGGAGTGTATTTCTCTCTTAGCATGGCCTTCAGTGCATCCCGCAGATTTTGCAGTGTTGTTATTGTTGTCATTTGTCTCCATATATTGGTTGATTTCTGTTTTTATTTGGTCATTGATCCATTGGTTATTTGGGATCATGTTGTTAAGCCTCCATGTGTTTGTGGGCTTTTTTGTTTTCTTTGCATAATTTATTTCCAGTTTCATACCTTTGTGGTCTGAGAAGCTGGTTGGTACAATTTCAATCTTTTTGAATTTACTGAGGCTCTTTTTGTGGCCTACTGATATATTCTTGAAAATATTCCATGTGCACTTGAGAAGACTGTGTGTCTTGCTGATTTTGGGTGGAGTGTTCTGTAGATGTCTATTAGATCCATCTGTTCTAATGTGTTGTTCAGTGCCTGTCTCCTTACTTATTTTCTGTCTTGTTGATCTGTCCTTTGTAGTGTGTGGTGTGTTGAAATCTACTAAAATGAATGCATTGCTTTTTATTTCCCCCTTTAATTCTGTTAGTATTTGTTTCACATATGTAGGTGATCCTGTGTTGGGTACATATATATTTTTAATGGTAATATCCTCTTGTTGGAGTGACCCCTTTTATGTAATGTCCTTCTTTGTCTTGTGACTTTCTTTTTTTTGAAGTCTGTTTTATCTGATGCAAGTACTGCAACTCCTGCTTTTTTCTCCCTATTATTTGCATGAAATATCTTTTTCCATCCCTTCACTTTTAGTTTGTGTATGTCTTTGGATTTGAACTGAGTCTCTTGTAGGCAGTATATAATTGGGTCTTCTTTTTTTTATCCATTCAGTGACTCTGTGTCTTTTGATTGGTGCATTCAGACCATTTACATTTAGGTTGATTATTGATAGGTATGCACTTATTGCCTTTGCAGGGTTTAGATTTGTGGTTACCAAAAGTTCAAGGGTAATTTCCTTATTATCTAACAGTCTAATTTAACTCACTTAGTATACTATACTATACAAACAAAATCTAAAGGTTCTTTTTTTTTCCTCCTTTTTCTTCCTCCTCCATTCTTTATATATTAGGTATCATATCCTGTACTCTTTGTCTATCCCTTGAATGACTATGGGGGTGGTTGATTTAATTTTTCATCTGCTTAATAATTAATTGGTCCACTTTCTTTACTGTGGTTTTATTTCTTTTGGTGATTGCTGTTTAGCCTTAGGAACACTTCCATCCATAGCAGTCCCTCTAAAATAAACTGTAGAGATGGTTTGTGGGAGGCAAATTCTCTTAGCTTTTGCTAATATGGAAATTGTTTAATCCCTTCTTCAAATTTAAATGATAATCTTGCCAGGTAGAGTACTCTTGGTTTGATGCCCTTCTGCTTCATTGCATTAAATATATCATGCTGCTCCCTTTTGGCTTGTAAGGTTTCTGTTGAGAAGTCTGATTATAACTTAATGGTTTCCTTTGTATGTGATCTTATTTCTCTCTCTGGCGGCTTTTATACTCTGTGTTTATCCTTGAATTAACCATGGTAATTATTATATGTCTTGTTGTCGTCCATGAGTCCCTTGTGTTGAGAGATCTGTGCACCTCCATGACCTGAGAGACTACCTCTTTCCCCAGATTGGGGAAGTTTTCTTCAGTTACTTCCTCAAAGACACTTTCTATCCGTTTTTCTCTCACTTCTTCTTCTGGTACCCCTGTAATGTGAATATTGTTCCTTTGGATTGTTCACACAGTTCTCTCAATATTCTTTGATTCCTAGAGATCCTTTTCTCTCTCTGTGCCTCAGCTTCTTTGTATTCCTGTTGTCTCATTTGTATTTCATTTACTGTCTCTTCTACTTCATCTAATCTGTGTTTAAATCCCTCCATTGTATGTTTCATTTCAGATACTGTATTCTTGAATGTTTGTATGTCATTCCTGAATTCCTCCCTGAATTCTTGAATATTTTTCTGTAGTTTCGTGAGCATATTTATGATTTTTATTTTGAAATCTCAGGAAGATTGATGAGTGCAGTTTCACTTGGCCCTTTTTCTGGTGTTTGTGGGATTTTTTTTGAACCAGGTTCCTTTGACATTTCATGTTTGTAGGTGCGCCCTCTAGTTCCCAGAAGCTCTACTCTCTGAAGCTGCTCATCCCCTGGAGCGATGGTGGGGGTCTCAGGGGAGTGGTGCTGGTGCCTGTCGGGAGGATAAAGGTATTTTCCCGCTTCCTGGCTGCATTGCCTGTCTCCACTGACAGGGCCTCTGGGCTGAGCATGCAGGGACAAAGCTCTATGCTTTGCACTTGTAGCTGCTGTAGGTGGGGCTGCCCTCTCTCCGGCCTGGTGCAATTGCAGGTACAGCTGTTTTGGGAGCCAGTGCAGGCCAGGAGGAACGTGCAGCAAGCTGCGTATCACTTTGCGGGGCCTCAGACCTGTGCAGCCAGCCACAGGTACAGAGTGCCTGATAAAAGTTCCCAACCCGCTGAGCAGAGTGTGCATGGACAATTTTGTCCACCTGTTCTTTCTCCTGAGCAGCAAGCTCTGTGCAATCCTTGCCCCTTTAGCAGCCCTCTCTCTGTTAGGACGTCTCTCAGACTGCCTGTCTTTCTTTTGTTCCAGAGTGGCCTGTTGTGTATAAGTGTTTTTCACAAGCAGCTGGAATCTCAGTCTCTCCAAGTTTTCTGCCTGTCTTAGGTTTTCAACTCCACTAATCTCCAGAGCACCATGTAATGTAGGTTCGTGCTCCCAGAGCAGATCTCCAGGGCTGGGTGTTCAGCAGTCCTAGGCCTCCACCCCCTCCCTGCTCCGTTTTTCTTCCTCCCTCCGGTGAGCTGGGGTGGAGGAGGCACTTGAGTTCCTCAGGATCCTGGCTTTGGTACTTTACCCTTTTCCTTGAGGTTTGCTGTTTTCCCCTAGGTGTAGGCAGTCTGCTACAGCCTTCTTTCCTGTTGTTCTTTCAGGACCAGATGTATTTGCTATGTTTTCATATTATATGTGGTTTTAGGAGGAGGTTTCTGTCTCACCTTTATGCCACCATCTTTAATCCCCGTTTTCCTATCTTCTTTATGAAATATTTATTCAAATCTTTTACTCTTTTTTAAATTGGACTATTTATCCTATTTTTGAGTTGTAAGAGTTATTTATATGCTCTATATACAAGTCCTTTAGTATATATATGATTTCCAAAATTTTCTCCCTGATTTGTTTTTCATTTCTTGAATGGGGAATTTTGAGGTACAAAGATTTAAAATTTTAATGAAGTCCAATTCATCAATTTTCTTTTAAGGATCATGATTTTGGTGTTGTTATTTAGGACTCTGCTTAATATGAAATCAAGAAGATTTCGTATTCTGTTTTTTTCTACAAGTTTTATAGTTTTAGCCCTTATTTCAGGTTTATGATCCATTTTGCATTAATTTTTGTGGGTGGTGTGAGTTGAGGGTCTAAATTCATGTTTTGCATGTGAGTGTTCAGTTATAATACTGTTGAAAAGGCTTCCCTCATCTCATTGAATTACTTTGATACCTTTGTCAAAAATCAGTTGGCCATAAATGTAAGTTTATTTCTTGACAGTCAATTCTCTTTTATTGATCTGTGTCTGTCTGTCCTTATACCAGTACCACACTGTTCTCTGTGATCACTGTTACTTTATAGTAACTTTTGAAATCTGAATGTGTAAGTCCTCCTACTTTTTACTTCTTTTTCACAATTTCTTTGCCTATTCTGGATGTTTTGCATATCCATAAACATTTTAAGATCAATATTAATATAAGTGTTGCCAATTTTGGCAAAAAAAAATTGAGATTTTGATTGTGATTACATTGAATCTGTAGATTAGTTTGGGGAGAATTGCTATCTGAACAGCATTGAGTCTTCAAATTCATGAACACAGTCTGTTTCTTCATTTGTTTAGATCTTACTTGATTTTTCTCAGCAAAGTTTTAAAGTTTGCAGTGTATAAGTCTTATACTTCTTTTGTTAAATCTCTTTCTAAGTATTTGATTGTTTTTGGTGTAATCATGAATAGAATTAAAAATTATTTTTGGTTTATTTATTGGTGTATAGAAATACAATTAATTTTTGAATATTGAACTTGCATCCTATGACTTTATTGCACTCACTTATTCTAGTGGTTTTAAAATCTAGTTCCTCAGAGCAGACTCACAGAACCCAAGAATGGACTCACAGTTACCAAAGGGAAAGGTACTGGGGAGGATGGGTGGGAAGGGAGGGAAAAGGGGGAAAAAGGGGCATTACAATTAGCACACATAATGTAGGGGGGAGGCAAGGGGAAGGCAGTACAACACAGAGAAGACAAGTAGTGATTCTATAGCATCTTACTACCCTGATGGACAGTGACTGTAATGGGGTATGTGGTGGGGACTTGATAATGGGGGGGAGTAACCATAATGTTACTCATGTAATTGTACATTAATGATACCAAAAAAAAAGAAAAAAAGAAAACCCAAAAAAAAAGGAATAGGATAAACATTAAAAAAAAATCTAGTTCCTTAGGATTTTCTGCATATAGGATCACTTTGTCTGTGAGTAAAGATAGTTTTATTTCTTCCTTTTCAATCCAAATGCCTTTAATTTCTTTCCTTTCCTTTTCTTCCTTCCCCTTTTGCACTGGCTAGAAACTGCAGTACATTGTTGAACACTAATGGTGAGAGCAGACATCTTTGCTTCCTTCCCCATCTAAGGAGGAAAACATTAGACTTTTACCATTAAGTATGTTGTTTGTAGGCAGATGCTATAGGAAAGGGAAGTAGAGGACAAAGTTTTGAGAAGTATTTGAGTTAGAATTAACAGGACTTAGTAACTGATTGTATATAGCAGGATATATGTTGTATGCTTGTGGGTAAGGATATTCTGGCTTTATTTTTATGAAGTAGGGTAGAATTGAAGATAAATTTCTCCTTTTGGGAGGATTGACCTTTTTACAGTAGAGGTTTTTTTTTTTACCCTCTCAATCTTCTTTTTAGTTGCCAATTTCAGATCAGTGTTTAGTTTTTCTAAATGCTAAATTTTGGGAAATTATTTTCTGTAGTTGTGATTTATTATGTTCTATGTTTTAGTTGAGGAATTTGAGATATAATGAAATGCTGTAGATCAGAGTGATAGGGACATCTAAGTCTCTTTAATACAGAGCTTACAAATCTTTGGCTTAAATGTTATCCCAAAATAGTGTCAGATGGGACACATGAGTCATTGACATCTTTTTTTTTATCCTCCCCAAACGGAGCTGTGTCTGAAATGTTAAGTTTATTATATAGAAGGACTATTTCTGTTGTTTGTTTTCACAACTTAACCTGTAGGTGTATTTGTTTTCTTGGGTCTTTAGTGGTTATAAAGTGGACCTAACTTTATAAAGAATTTATCACAGACTAACTTGCAAGTGACAGTGCCTCAATAAATGGGAGTTTATTTAGTCATCCATGAAATATAGGAAACAGATCGTAACAGTGTGGTGGATATTATAGTGTCTCTATTATTATGTTAATATATTCACTGGACGTTTTCACTGGGTGTCTGACCTCATAGGCTAGATTTTGGAGAATAGAGAAATCATTCATATGATTATAGCTAGAATCATTTGCTTACCTTTGGAAACTTGCTTCCATAGAAAGAGGCCTTAGAGATTTATGGATCTGAATTCAAACCCTGCCTCTATCAAATCTTGGGAGAGCTACTTTATTTTTGAGATTTACCTAAAAAGATCTATTTTTTCTGATTATAAAATAATATACAGTGCTGCAGAAAATTTGGAAATACAAAAGGCCCCAAAGAGAAAAAAAAATCAACCATAATTCTTGATTTAGACAAAATGTCTCATGGAGCTTACATTCCAGTGAATATCTTCGCAAATGTCTAAATGACTACCAATAGAGACTGGTTAAATATGTACCAGTTTATTCATATCACAGACTCTACAGCAGATAAAAAGGGCACTATTTGAGAGTGAGGGCTCTAAGTTCAAATCTTGGTGCTATTTCTGTTTGGTTATGTTACCATAACCTCTTGAAACGTTAATACCCTAATAGTGTACTTCCTAGGATTTTTCTGAAGATTAAATGAGGTATAACAAATGTAACACTTCCACAGTATCTAGCACATTGTAAGTGCTTGATAAATATTGCTTGAGTATTACTAATTTATGTGCTGATGTGGAAAGATTCCCAAAGTGTTAAGTGTATAATGTAAGGTATCAAGAAAAGGTTACTGTATGAACTTATATGTGGACATTAAAAAATAAGGATTTCTTATATACATGCTGATGTATAGACATTTTCTTGAATGATACCTAGGAAAATATTTAAGTGGTTATATTTGGGGAATAGGACTAGGGATTGGTGGTAGTAGTTATGTCTTTTGTTTTCACCTCTTTGTGAAGTTTGAATTTTTAAAATTTTTATTAATATACAATTACATGAGCAACATTATGGTTACTAGACGCCCCCTATTATCAAGTCCCCACCACATACCCCATTGCAATCACTGTCCATCAGCGTAGTAGGATGTTATAGAATCACTTACTTGTCTTCTCTGTGCTATATGGCCTTCCCCATATCCCCCCACCCCACCCCTACCCCGCTACATTATGTGTGCTAATTGTAATAGCCCTTTTCCTCCTTATCCCTCCCTTCCCACCCATCTTCTCCAAGCCCTTTCCCTTTGGTAACTGTGAGTCCATTCTTGGGTTCTGTGAGTCTGCTGCTGTTTTGTTCCTTCAGTTTTTTCTTTGTTCTTATACTCCACAGATGAGTGAAATCATTTGATACTTGTCTTTCTCCACCTGGCTTATTTCACTGAGCATAATATACTCTAGGTCCATCCATTTTGTTGCAAATGGAAGGATTTATTTTCTTCTTATGGCTGAATAATATTCCATTGTGTATATGTACCCCATCTTCTTTATCCATTCATCTACTGATGGACACTTAGGTTACTTCCATTTCTTTCCTATTGTAAATAGTGCTGTGATAAACATAGGGGTACATATGTCTTTTTCAAACTGGGCTGCTGCCTTTTTAGGGTAAATTCCTAATAGTGGAATTCCTGGGTCAAATGTTATTTCTATTTTAAGTTTTTTGAGGAACCTCCATACTGCTTTCCACAATGGTTGAACTAATTTGCATTCCCACCAGCAGTGTAGGAGGGTTCCCCTTTCTCCACATCCTCGCCAACATTTGTTGTTGTTAGTCTTTGGGATGGCGGCCATCCTAACTGGTGTGAGGTGGTATCTCATTGTAGTTTTAATCTGCATTTCTCTGATGATTAGCAATGTGGAGCATCTTTTCATGTGCCTGTTGGCTATCTGAATTTCTTCTTTAGAGAAGTGTCTATTCATGTCCTCTGCCCATTTCTTAATTGGATTGTTTACTTTTTGTTTGTTGAGGTATGTGAGTTCTTTATATAATTTGGATATCAACCCCGTATCTGACATGTCATTTATGAATATATTCTCCCATGCTGTAGGATGCCTTTTTGTTCTGTTGATGGTGTCCTTTGCTGTACAGAAGCTCAGAAGCTTTTCAGCTTGATATAGTCCCACTTGTTCATTTTTGCTTATGTTTGCCTTGCCCAGGGAGATATGTTCATGAAGAAGTTCCTCATGTTTATGTCCAAGAGAGTTTTGCTGTGTTTTCTTCTAAGAGTTTTATTGTTTCATGACTTACATTCAGGTCTTTGATCCATTTCGAGTTTACTTTTGTGCATTGAGTTAAGCAGTAATCCAGTTCCATTCTCTTACATGTAGCTGTCCAGTTTTGACACCACCAACTGTTGAAGAGGCTGTCATTTTACCATTGTATATCCATGGCTCCTTTATCATATATTAATTGACCATATATACTTGGCTTAATATCTGGACTCCACTTGTCTATGGGTCTGTTCTTGTGCCAGTACCAAATTGTCTTGATTACTGTGCCTGTTGGCCACCTGAATTTCTTCTTTGGAGAAGTGTCTGTTCAGCTCCTTGGCCCATTTTTTAATTGACTTATTTGCTTTTTGCTGTTGAGGTGTGTGAGCTCTTTATATAATTTGGATGTCAACCCCTTATCAGATATGTCATTTATGAATATATTCTCCCATACTGTAGGAAGCCTTTTTGTTCTACTGATGGTGTCCTTTGCTGTACAGAAGCTTTTCAGCTTGATGTAGTCCCACTTGTTCATTTTTGCTTTTGTTTCCCTTGCCTGGGGAGATATGTTCATGAAGAAGTTGCTCACGTTTATGTCCAAGAGATTTTTGCCTATATTTTTTTCTAGTTTTATGGTTTCATGACTTACATTCAGGTCTTTGATCCATTTTGAGTTTACTTTTGTGTATGGGGTTAGACAATAATCCAGTTTCATTCTCTTACTTGTATCTGTCCAGTTTTGCCAGCACCAGCTGCTGAAGAGGCTGTCATTTCCCCATTGTATATCCATGGCTCCTTTATCATATATTAATTGACCATATATGCTTGGGTTTATATCTGGGCTCTCTATTCTGTTCCACTGGTCTATGGGTCTGTTCTTGTACCAGTATCAAGTTGTCTTGATTACGGTAGGTTTGTAGTAGAGCTTGAAGTCAGGGAGCATAATTCCCCCTGCTTTATTCTTCCTTCTCAGGATTGCTTTGGCTATTTGGGGTCTTTTGTGGTTCCATATGTATTTTAGAACTATTTGCTCTAGTTCATTGAAGAATGCTGTTGGTATTTTGGTAGGGATTGCATTGAATCTGTAGATTGCTTTAGGCAGGATGGCCATTTTGACAATATTTATTCTTCCTAGCGAAGAGTATGGGATGAGTTTCCATTTATTAGTGTCCTCTTTAATTTCTCCTAAGAGTGTCTTGTAGTTTTCAGGGTATAGGTCTTTCACATCCGTGGTTAGGTTTATTCCTAGGTATTTTATTCATTTGGATGCGATTGTGAATGGAATTGTTTTCCTGATTTCTCTTTCTGGTAGTTCATTGTTAGTGTATAGGAATGCAGCAGATTTCTGTGTATTAATTTTGTATCCCACAACTTTGTTGAATTCAGATATTAGGTCTAGTAGTTTTGGAATGGATTCTTTAGGGTGAAGTTTAAATTTTTAATACCATGTACATGTTCCTTTTATTTACTTTTTTAAATGTCTTCCTTTACCTAGTTTGTTTTTGCTTTTTCTCCGTATTGGAAATCTTATTTCCTCTGCCTCTCCTTAACTTTATTTACATTATTGTAGAGCTTGAACAAAGTTCTGAAACCAGCCCTTTGCAGATATGCTAGAGACATAATAGAACCTACTTTGAGATAAATAAACGTTATTTATCTTGTTAAAATTTTTTTTAAAAAGAAGAGCTTCACATAGAATAGGAGTGCATTGTGTTTCAGTAGTTTTTTTTTAAACTTACCAGTTAATAAATAGGATAATAATCATGTCAGCTAGGCTCTTTAAGAAAAGGGTATACATTAAGAACTCTTCTTTGGATTCAGATTTTTTTCCCCCAGTAAATATTTACTTATTTGACAGTAATAGACAAAAAGGCTTACTTTCTTATCCCTTTCCAATTAATTAGAAACCAATAGTATTAGTTTACTTCAAAAGGCATTTGGAAAGTTCATACACTAAGTAGTCTCTGAATTCATTTTATTCTCTTTGTCCTTTTCTGTTTCTCTATTTTCATACCTATCTCACTGTTTCTCCTTCTCTCTCTTTCTGTTGTCTCCATTGTCTTTGTCATTGAGGATGTAAAGCTTAACAAGGTGTATCCCTGCCCTAAGAGGCTCCCATTAATTGTTCTGTTGTAGCATTCTTATTGAAGTCCTTTCTTGGGAGTGGGGGGGGGGGGGGGTAGTTGGGGGGGGCCAGGAGGCGCAGGAGAAAGTATGAACTCTCTATTGCCATTTTTTTCCCCTTTAGCTTTGTAAGTATATTTTAAGCTCCCAGAATGTGCTCGGCACTCTGCTAGATAAATAAGATGAAGTCTCATGTATTCATTGTTTAATTCCTTGCGAGGAGATAGATAAATAGATTTCAAAAGAGTTTTATAGGTAACTGTGACTAACGTATTGTCTGGTTGTCACAGTGATATAGTTCTTGATAGAAAGTGCTACCAGACAGGGTTAAAGAAAATACATTTCATTTAAAAATACATTTTCTTTAATGGCAAAAATTAACCTTCTTTGAGAAATTTATACAAAATAAGAGTTAACATAGTATTCTCCAGTCAGAAGTGAAGTTTCCTTTTTCTCCCTAGTTCCTCAAGGAGGTTGTAAAAGTGCCTTGGGAGAATTAGAGTGTACAGCCTTTTTCCACCATACTTTTTTATCTGAGGGTTGCATTACTATTCCAGAAAAATATGCTTTTCAATTTATGTGCTTCTGTCAAAGAGAATGTTAACAAACACTGGGCTTTCCTACCACTGGACTCACACTCTGTGCCAGCATGGCCAGGTGGTGGTTATTCTATGGTAGAAAGCAGTCTGGCTACACGCTTACCTGTCTAAATACGCCTCCTGAAAACTCCATTTCCTTGACTGTATATAGATAAACATGGAGTGCTTTGAAAGTGCAGAGGAGGAGTGTCTAACCTGAGTGAAACAGAATGGAAATAGAGTAATCAAGCAGAGCTATATGGGAGGACATGATACATTTCTTGAAGAGTATTTATCCCATCGGTACTCCATATTTAGTTTGCTAGTTTTCATTAAGGCAGAATAATTATAATAAGAGTTTTAATCTAAATTATAGACATCACTTGCATCTCTAAAATATAAAGACATTTCCCTGCATTACTATAATGCTGCCTTCACACATTACAAAAAACCAACAATAACTCTTAGTGATGTAATACCTTGTCCTTGTTCTAATTTCCCATTATCCCCAGAAATGTCTCTTAAGCAGTTTTGTACAAGCCAGGTCCCAGAAACATTTGTTGCATTTGGATACCTCTTTTTTTCCCCTTTTAAAGAGACTTCATTTTTTAGTCTTAAATCTTTTTTACACCTAAACAGCCCACTGCCTTTGTTTGTTTACCCATCACATTGACCTGTGGGAGAGGCTTGACTTTCAGAATGACCTGCCTTCTGGTTTTTGTATGATTGCTTTCTTGGGTAAGTATTAAGTTGTTACACTGTTTTCTGTATTTCCTGTAAACTGGATGTTAGATGTTCAGGTTTCATTCAGTTCAGGTTAAGCATTTTTGGCACAAATTCTTATTAGGTTTTACAGTGTTGCATTTCTTTAATCTATTGTTTTATTTATTTTGCTTCTCTATCTTTAATTCAACCCACCAGTCACCAGTGTTGGGCTTGGATAGTCTCAGCATTGGAGGATCAGCAGTTCTTGTCCTTCTTTTGAGGAATTTTTAGCTAGCCCTTTTTTGCCTTGTCTCTGATATATTCCCTTGCCCTCTACTTCCCTAACTCCTATTTTAGATATACACAATGCTAGTTCTAAGAGGTCTAACTTTCTTATTTGACATTACACTACAGCTATTTTTGTGACTTTATAATAAGGAGTAGCTCAACCCAGGTTTAGTCTAAACTCTTCGTCTTCATCTTTACTCTGGCTTTAATTCTGTTCTCTGAAGAATGACTAGAAATGAGAGGCCCAAATTGGCCTTATCATTCATAAGTCCTTCTGGAAATCATGGTTGGATGGGACACTGAAGGTGGGAGGAGGTGAGAAGAAAAATTAAATGCAACATAATTTTCCCTCAGTATGTGTCTTTTGTTGGTTATTTTCAATATCCTGTGGTGAATGGCCTAAGCGAGTGCTTTCTTCTGTGAACACTGTTATGTATGTTGACATAGTGAGGGAGCTTGTGGAAATGGAGAGAGCTGAAGGAGATAAGTAGGTCAAATATTGGATCATATTCTTTTGGGAGGGGAAGAAAATACTATTTTATTATAGTTTAGGCACATAAGTAACCATGGAATTTTTTACCTACTCTTCTTTCCACTTTGCAGCTTGAATTTAAATAGCTTGTTGGAAGTTAAAAAAGACCTCCTTGTATTGCTTTACTGTGAGCTCTCACTAGGAATAGGAAAAATTATTATCAGAAAAAGTAATCTACAAGAGTCCGCGCCTTATTTGCAGCTTTGCTTTCCGTGGTTTCAGTTACCGAGGGTCAACCATGGTCCAGAAGCCCACGATCCTCTTTCTGACATACTGTCAGAGGTGAATAGCAGCCTGACTCTGCATCACAGTGCCTCTGTCATTCCCCTCACTTCATCTCATTACATAGGCATTTCACCATCTCACAGCATCACAGGAAGGGTGAGTACAGTACAGTAACATATTTGGAGAGAGAGAAAGATCATATTTATATAACTTTTATTATAAAATACTATTAAAATTGTTCTATTTTTAGTTCTTCTTATCTCTTCCTGTGCCTAAAATATAAACTGTTTCATGGGTATGTATGTATAGGAAAAAACATAGTATATATAGGGTTCTGTACTGTCCATGGTTTCAGGCATCCATTGGGGGTCCTGGAATGTATCCCCCACAGATAAGGGAGAAGTGCTGTATAATAAAGAATTTAATTGATATTAGGAACTATATTCATCATATTTCTTGTCTTGCATGCTTTGGATCATAGTATATTTAAGAGATAATTGTTTTTTATTTGGGAAAATTTCCTCCCTACCAAAATTCCATGAAATCTTATACAGAGAGTCTCAGTATAAATACATCCTTTGTGTACACTGCAGATATTTTTATGGTTATTAGAGCTCAGTTTGGAAATGGCACTTATTTTCAAATTATTACAGATTTTCTTTTTTGGGGAAATTATGTCATGTAGAAATAAGACATGTTTGTAACATGGGGATTACAAAAGATAATCTGTCAAAAAGCATCTTTTATATGTCTCTTGTTAAACAAAAGATTATCTGTTTTTGAAGTAATCATATTTCACTTAACTTTCACTTTTTAACGTCTTCTGAAATCAGGATTATGTCTTCTAGTTAATTGATGGTGTGATGGTTAATTGGTGAGATATTTTTTCTTGATTGTACATGAAGTTATGACATCTTGAATACGGTGAAATATGCAGTTTGACAGAAACACTAAGGTAGTACTGAATTTGGTAGAGTACTGAGGAAGATAGACATAGAATATTTGTTCTATGTCTCTCTTTTTAAAGGCTTTTTAATATTTTCATTTCATTCTTGACAAAAGGATTAGGAGATTGTAAGGCCTTTAAACTAAACATGGTACTGAACACTCATAGTACATAGGCTTCATTAAAAGGCCTAGTGGGAATCCTAAACTGAAGCGAACATTCCTGTCTTTTCACATCCAGAGGCATTGCAGAATTTTTCCCTTAGCCCACTCTTCAATATGTATTGTCCTTCAAAGATTTCATTCCCTCTCTAGCTTTCATCCCTAATATTTGTTTTCTTCATGCTTTTCTCTTCCTCCTTTGTTTTTGTTTATTTACTGACTTTTTTGTAGTTAGTTATTTATTTTTTAGACTTTACTTTTTAATTAATAGATTTTTGGGCAGGGGGAAGTTTTAGGTTTACAGGAAAATGAGTGGAAAATACAGAGAGTTTCCATATATATTCCCCAAACAAGTTTCCCCTATTGTTAACATTTTAGATTTAATGACATCTTGAATTTGATGAAATGCAACAGTTCACAAAAACACTGAGGTAGTGCTGAAGTGATAGGTACATTTGTTATAATTGATGAGCTGATATTGATATACTATTATTAGCAAAAGTCCATAGATTACATTAGGTTTACTCTATATGTTGTACATTTTATGATTTTTGACAAATGTATAATGACATTTATCCTTCATTATAGAATCATACAGAATAGTTTCACTCCTAAAAATCCTTTTTCTCCCACCTCCACTGCCTGGCAACCACTGGTCTTTTTGTGTCTCTAGCCTTTTCCAGAATGTCACACAGTTGGAGTCATAAATATGTAGTCTTTTTTGACTGGCTTCTTCCACTTCATAATGTTCTTTTGAAGTTCTTCCATGTCTTTTTGTGACTTCATGGCACATTTCTTTTTATTGCTGAGTAATATTCCATTGTACAGATGTACCACAGTTTGTACCTATTGAAGGATAAACTTTCACATTTTGGCAATCATGAATAAGAAATTAGCCTTTAATAAAACACAAATACGATCTAAAGTACCTCAAGTGACCTTCCCCCAAAAGTTGAGCTAATTCAGTATATATTTTTAATTGTAGTACAGTTGATACACAATATTATATTGGTTTCAGGTGCACAAGATACTGATTAGACAATTATATACATTACTAAATGCTCATCATGGTAAGTGTAGTTACCCTCTGTCACTATATTAAGATATTATAGTATTATTAAATATATTCCCTATACTATACTTCCATTCTTGTGACTAGTTTATTTTATAATTGGAAGTGTGTGCCTCTTTATTCTCTTCAGGTATTTCACCCAACCCCACTAATCCCCTCCTCTGTGGTAACCAACAGTCCATTGTCTGTCTTTATTAGTCTATTTCTTTTTTGTTTGTTTGCTTGTTTTGTTTTTTTAGATTACACATATAAGGGGAAATCATATGGTATTTGTCTTTGACTTTTTTCACTTAGCATAATATCCTCTAGGTCTATCTATGTTGTTGCAAATGGCAAGATTTCATTTATGGGTGAGTAATATTTCATTGTATATGTGTATCATCTTCTTTATCCATTCATCTATCAATGGACACTTAGGTTAATTCCATATCTTGGCTATTGTAAATAATGCAGCGATGAACATAGGATTGCATATATCTTTTTGGATTAGTGATTTTGTTTTCTTTGGTTATCTTCCCAGAAGTGGAATGCTGGGTTATATGGTATTTCTATTTTTAGTTTATTGAGAAACCTCCATAATGCCTTCCAGTGCAGCAGTTTACATTACCACAAACAGTGCATAAGGGATCCTTTTCCTCTACATCCTCACCAGCACTTACTTCTTGTCTTTTTGGTACTAGGCATTCTAACTGGTGGGAGGTGGTATCTCATTGTGGTTTTGATTTGCATTTCCCTGGTGATTAGTAATGTTGAGCATTTGTTTTGTGTGTGTGTTGGCCATCTGTATGTCTTCTTTGGAAAATGGCTGTTTTTCCAGAGGAAGAGCAAATAATCCTAAAACTTGTATTGGACCACAAAAGATCCTGACTAACCAAAGCAATCTTGAGAAAGAAGAACAATGCTTGATGTGTCATGCGCTTGGATTTCAAACTATAGTATAAACCTATAGTAATCAGAACAGTATGTTACTGGCACAAAAACAGATACAGAGATCAATGGAACAGAATAGATAACCCAGAAATAAACCCACACTTACATGGTCAATTAATCAACAATAAAGGAGCCATGAATATACAATGGGGTAAAGACAGTTTTCTCAATAAGTGGTGTTGTGAAAACTGAACAGCTACCAAAAAAAAAAAAAAGTGAAATTGATCAGTATCTTATACCATAGCAAAATTAACTAAAAATGGATTAAAGACCTACATAAAAGACCAGAAACCATAAAACTTCTAAAAGAAAACACAGGCAGTAAACTCTTGGACATTAGCATTAGTAATTTTTTTCTGGATATGTCTCCCCAGGTAGGGAAACAGAAACAAAAATAAACTAGCTCAATAGCTAAAGCCTTAAAGAATTATAACTCTTTTACCTTTGTACTCAACATTTTTAATTGAGTTGGCTCATAACAATGCTCAATAAATGTGTGTGGATTGATTGAATATGGAAAATGGAAGGAGGGATGAAAGAGGAGGAGAAAGATTATATCATAAATCTGGATACTTTTTTAGAAATGAGATTGTCTAGAAATTCAGCTGGAAATTCTGAATTCAACTATTTAGTTTGAGAACACGCCAGAACAAAAATACCATCAAGCTGGCCCAGAAACCAGGCATGTTTCACTTTTTGTGCAGTGGAATGATAGGGAGAAAGTAGGGTTTATTTTTTGAAAAGAATAAAAGAACAGAAGGCAAATTTTATCAAACAGGGAAGTGACCAGTTGATGATGATAAGGTCAGGGTTAGATATTGACATCAGGAAAGTAACTGCACAAAATCTATGAATAGTGGTCTTAATTTTGTGTTCCTGAGTTACATTTTTACTCAATAAAGCTACATAGGGTGGAGGGGTACGGGGAGGACTGTACAGCTCAGAGAAGACAAGTAGTGATTCTCATCTCTACAGGACAGTGACTGTAATAGGGTTGGTGGGGGGGACCTGATGAAGGGGGTAGTTTAATCATCACAATATTGCTCATGTAATTGTAGGTTAATAATACTAAAATTAAATAAATTGTAAAAAAAAAACCTGTTACTAATATGAGGAAATTAGTTACTGGATTTAAGATTTACTGAATATTTTGGTATAAAGCTTTGTGAAATCTAAGGGATATAGAGATTAACAAGCTCTAAAATCATTTGTTGTCTAAAATATTTTTAGAAATGCTATTTAAGTAAATTGGGAATACTAATATGCCTCCACGACTCAACAACCAGCTTGAATTCATGAAACTTCTAAACTCTTAATTGAAATAAGACTTATTTGTCAAGTTATGTTATGATAAATAACTCTTTTGTATTTTACTTCATTTGTCAATAAGCTTAATAATACTGTATATTTCATACGATTAAACATTCACCTATTTTGAGGGCATATGCTAGGTATTTTATGGCAAGTAATGATGAATGAAACCACTGCCTCTGTTTATATAAAGCATGCATGAAATGTGGAAAAAATAACTAGGAAGGAAGAAAATGTAAATTAGGTTATGATAAATGCTCTAAGAGTTTTAAAGAAGGGTAGTATTATATTAGTTATAAGCCAAGAAGTTTGTATGTAACTCAGGAACACAAAATTAAGACCACTATTCATAGATTTTACACAGTTATCTATGTATGGCATTTAAGTTTTACCCTTAAAACTAGTTAAGAATTGAATTTGTGGATACAGGAGAAAAACAGCATTCTAGGAAACTATAAGAATTTGGGAAAGGACATGTAAGGTTAGAAAGGTGATTATGGAAAGTCATTAATGCCAGAGCATGAGGATATTTTTAATTAGTAAAGTAAAACTAGGGAATAGTTTTCTGGGGCATGAATGAGGAGCTAGTAATATTAGAAAGGAAAGAAGAATTTTTTTCTTCCTAATTCTTATTATATGTTGGTTTATTTATGTTTTAGAATTAATTTTGTCCTTAAATATGTGCATTTTAATATATACATCTTATTATATCTTTCAGCTCTGTTATAAGTCAAAATATGTTTCCTGAAAAGCCATATATAAAAAAAAAGCTGTATGTAAGTTGGCTGTCACTCTTGTCCCCACATCAGCATTATAAAGATGTTCTACTGTAATAAGCAGTATTTACTGAAATATCTTATGAATTTATAGCCTTACTGATATGCTGAGGTTTTGTAGTTTTTTAAATGAATCTTTAATATACTTAGCATCCTCCCATTTTAAACTAGGTTGTTTTCTTTTTAAAAATAATGTACTTGCTTTCTTTTTTAATAGAACGGTGGCTGCTGAAGTGAGGAAGCAGATTTCTGGACAATACAGTGGTTCTCCCCAACTGCTCAAAAACCTCAACATTGTTGGCAATATTTCCCATCACACCGCAGTAAGTAGCTTAAATCAAAATATAGTATGTCACTGGTATACTACTGACTAGGCCATGAAAAAGTCATGGAAGGATAGGAGCCAGTAGGTCGAGTTCCAGGACCTTATTGTGTCTTGTGACTTATTTGTTGCTACCTTACTGTTCCTGAAATTCTCTGAAGGGTGTTAGGGGTGTAAGAGAAGGTGTTGATTCTCAGTCAGCTCTGAAAGTATAGTCAGGATTTAATCAGTTCTGCAATTTTACAGTTAGGATTTTCCATACCAAGGTGATTTGTTACATGGAAATTTAGGAATCTGTTCTAGAAATAGGTACTAAGAATAAATACTTATGTGAATTCTTAGTATTATCTGTCCCCTTAATAAAAAGGAATATATAATTATTGAATCATTGCCTTTAGCCAAGGTAATGTGTCAGAGTCATAAATACATGTTTTCTTATTAAAGAAGTGGCATGAGGATAATCAACTTGGTAAAAAATTAATACTTACTACTTATAGTAGGAATGTGAATGAGAGATATACCTCCATTTGTCAAAAACTGAAAAGGTAAGAGGGACTTGTGTAGCATTATAGATTTAACACTCCATTTAGCCAAGAAAGGGTACTAATTATTGAACAAAAATGGCATGCCAGAGTATAATAGTTTGATTGGTTTATAATGACATTTTTATAATGTTTGTATTGTGCTGGTTGGAGAAATTTTAGAATATATGGATTTCTGAGTGATTTCAGCGTACATGGAGGTGATCCTTCTAATACCCTCTTTGTGTCTTGAACTCTTCTTTATGGATACCCTGCATCCTGTATTACTTCTTAACTACTCACAATAATTGTAATCTTCTGTAATCTCAGTTTTATGCTTCCTACTCTCTGGCTACCACTTACCTTTCTTGCTCTCTTGTTTTGACATCCTGATGCCAGCTGTGTCCTTCAACCCCACCAGGACCTAGAGTCCATGGCCCCCTAACTTTTTCCTGTCCTTTACCACTTGATGTCCTTTTTTCTGTCAAAGCTTAGATATTTGTTGATCATTATAATTACTCTCTTGCATATACCTTTGACTTCTCATGTCATTGGCACAACCTCAGTGCTGTTAAAACTAACTCTCTGCTTACTTCATACTTGTACTTGTGCAACTGAGTGTCACTGAAGGAAAACATACAAACCCATTGACTGGTCTCACTTTAAAGTTATGACTACTAACTCATGAAGGCTTTAACATTGCTCAGAAAACATTATGCTTTCCTTGTCCATTCATTCTCCCACTGTTTTAGTTGATTTATTTCTTGCTTCCTACTCTTTTCTTAAAACCCTTAATTGCTCTTCCCCAATTTACATTCTCAGGATGACTTGGCTTCCTATTTCAGTGCAAAAGTTGAAGCAGTTGAAAGAGAACTTCTGCATGCTCCTACCACCATGTGTATTCACCTGCTATCATCTGTACCCACATAGTCTACCTATTCACCAGTTACTATAGATGAACCATTAGTGAAGAAGTGATTAGTTAATCCTAAAGTCTCTCAGTTGCCCAAGTACAGTACCTTAGTAGTAATTCTTTCTTCTCTTTTATATCATCGTTTTTTCTTTTTACTGGATCATTCCCATTAGTACAGAAACATGTTCTTATTTCTCCCATTAAAAAACATCCTCCCTTTTTTTTTGCCCCACTTTTCCAGCAATCTCCAGCGTCTAATATTTCTCAAATCTCTATCAGTATTTCTCTATTCAAAATATCTGTATTTCCTATAACTGATTAGATTCTGGTTCACCATTTTTTCCTCTAACAACATTGAGATTTAATTAACATACCATACAATTTACTCATTTAATTTATAATTCAATGGATTAAGTATATTTACAGATATATGCAACCATTACCACAGTCAATTTAGAACATTTTCATCACCTCAAAAATAAACTCTTTAGCTGTTGTCCTTTTCCCCCAACACTCTTTGTTCCTCTAGCCCCAAAACAACCATAATCAAATACCAGAATTTTTTATGGCACAACCAGAAAGGATTGAAAGAGATCTTAACACTAAACATGTCAGCCAAAATCCCAATGATTGCTGAGGTAAGACAGTGTTGCATATTGCCTATGAGAGATTCTATAGTGTTTTGCTATTAGCTTCTTGTGGTCACCCTTTAATCCTGCCCACCAGTCTCCTTTATAAAATCATGTTGCAGTCTTCTCCCTTGGGTTAGTATATACAAGATCTTTCTTTGGAGTCTTGCAAAATAACTTGTAGTTGTAAGCAGCTCATCACTACCTTAAAACTAATCAAGGCAGCTATCTCTAATGGGCATCAGAGAAGAGTGGAGACAGTTGTAGCAAAAATAAATTTTTTGCCTTGATCCAAGTCTAGCTAACCTAGCCAGTGACCATAAGATTGGGAAACAAGATAATTTATCCTTTCTATGATACAGTGTTTTTAAGAGAGTGTCATAGCTTCCTTTCTTACCCTAACACTTACTCTTGATATGGTTGGTCATTCTTTGAAGAGAGGTTTTTTTGAATTAGACATATGTAAGGACTCCCAGTTTTTGTTATTATTCTTGTTGATTATTCAATTTGTGACACTTTGAATTCTGAAAGATATACTGCCATAGAAATAATACCTGAGTGGAGAAGCAGTGACTTAAAAAAATTTTTTTAATGTTCTTTTAAAATTATTTATTTATATTATGGCAAAATATAAGTAACCTAAAATTCATCATTATAACCATTTCTAAGTGTACTATTCAGGAACATTAAGTACATCACAGTGTTGTGGAGCTATCCTCACTATCCATCACCATTTCCAGAACTTCTTCATTATGAAAAATGTAACCCTGTACACATTTGCCATTGACTCCCTGTTCCCCCACCCTCCCAAACCCAGGTAACCTCTATTCTATTTTCTGTCTCTATGAGTTTTTCTGTTTTATGTACCTCATGTAAATGGAATTATGCAATATTTGTCTTTCTGTGTCTAGCTTGTTTCACTCAGCATGTCTTCAGGGCTCATCCATATTGTAGCATTTGTTAGAATTTCTTTCCTTTTTAAGGCTAAGTAACATGCCATTTTATGTATATATTTTATTTATGCATTTTGTTTATCCATTATGCATTATCCACATTTTGTTTATTCATTCATCTGTTGATGTTGATAAATAACATTTTGGCTATTTTTTTTTTGCCTTTTTACTATTGATAATAATGCTGCTATGTAGATGAGTGTACAAGTATCTGTCTGAGTCTCTATGTTTCATTTTTTTGGGCATATACCTAGAAGTGGAATTGGTGGTTCATATAGTAATTCTGTTTTTTTTTTGATATTTTTTTCAGAACCACCAAACTCCATGTAAGTTGCACCATTTTATATTCCCACCAGAAATGCACCAGTTTTCCAATTTCTCCTCTGAAAATTGGAAACTGTAGTCGTCTCCTACAGTTATTTTCCATTTTTTTAGAATAGTCATCATAATGGGTATAAAGTAATATCTTGTATTGTGATTTTCATTTCTCTCATCTCACAAATTTTATTTAGTTCAATATATTTTTCTAATTTCACTTTTCAGACTTCTCTGACTCATGGATTATTTGGAAATGCGTTGCTTGGTTTCCAAGTGTTTTGAGATTTTTCTATTATCTTTGTGTTGCTAATTTCTACATTATGGTCAGAGAACACATTATACATTATTTAAATTATTTCATATTTGTTGAGTTTTTTTTATGGCTCTGGATACAGTCTATCTTAGTATATACTTTTTGGGCCTTTGAAAGGAGTGTTTATTCTGTTGTTGGGCAAACTGTTCTGTAATTTTCAATTAGATCCTATTGGTTGAGGTGCTGTTGACGTTTACCCTACCCTTGTTGATTTTTTGTGTGGCTGTCTTTGAGTTATTGGGAGAGATGTCTTGAAGTCTCCAATGATAATTGTAGATAGGTCTTATGTTTCCTTTCAATTCTATTAGTTTTGCTTCACATAATTTATACCTCTTTTTTTTAGTACATATGCATTTAAGATTGTTCTGTCTTCTTGTATCATAGCTGTTATCAGGTGATGTCCCTGTTTATTCAGTACTTTATCTGATATTAAAATAGCCACTTCTGCTTTCTTTTGATTAATGCATGGTATATCTTCTTCCATCCTTCTATTTTCAACCTACTTATTTTTATTTGAAGTGAGTCTTTTGGACATCATACAGGTAGGTCATGTTTTTAAATCCATTCTGTCAATTTCTTTTTATTGCTATTTGTAGACCATTTACCTTTAATGTTGTTATTATTCTGCTAGGGCTTTAATCTGCCATTTAATTTTTTGTTTGTTCTGTTTTTTGTTTTCCTGTTTTCTTTTTTCTGTCTTCCTGTGGCTTACCTGAACATTTTTTAGAATTCTATCTTGATTCATCTATAATATTGTTGAGTACATATCTTTATAGAGCCTTTTTAATGGTTAATTAAGGCATTATATATGTATAACTTATCACACTAGTGGTGCTAATATTTACCAGTACAGAAATCTTAAATACCTTTATATTCCCTTACCCTCTAGGAATTACATATAGACCTCTAACTACCTGAACAATAAGGGGAAGAAGTTACTGGTGCATCAGAATAGATGTCCAGACCAGATTCCTTACAGTCTCCACTGATTCTGTGGGATGGGGGACTCATTACCTCCCAGTAAATAGGAAAATCCCCATTCTTCACTCGACTTCTGTGACTATGCTGCTGAGGAATGTTGAGATGCCTTGCTGCAGCTTGCGGAGGATGAAGTCTAGCTTCCCACTTGGCTTTGCTGGTGTAGATAATGGGTGTGACCACAGTTTTTGATGTGATGTTGGGTTGGTGAAGAGTGATTATTATCTAAAAGTTTTCTGTTTTGCTAGTCTTCCCCTTTCTTGTTACTTTGTTTGGGGAGAATGGGCTTTTGTTGGGGCTTTTTTGTGTCCCCCATGCTCCTTGGTATTGGGGTTAGTGATTTTCTCTAGCTCCAAGTCTGGATTATATAAGGCAAAAATAAATTTAAGTAACCACTGCTGTGCCATTCTTTGTGGCTGAAGGTCTCTGCTGGTCTGCCTTTTTCTCTCCACCTTTCAGAGTCTTCTTATGCTTATTTTCTATATAATGTCCAGGACTTGTAGTTATAATTAGTGGGAAGAATAAGAAAAAGAATGTCTATTCCATCTTCCCAGAAGTGGTAGTACTTCTTAGTGACTTTTGATGTTGAGTACTTTTTTTCACATGCTAACTGACCATTATATTTTCGTTCCTGAAGGTCTTATTGACTAGCCCCCCCCATTTATTTGAAGAGGTGGTTTGTCTTTTTATTATTAAGAGGTAGGACTTGTTTGTACATTCTGTATACCAGTCCCTTATTCATTATGTTTTATAAATATTTTCTCTTAGTGGGGCTTGCCTATCTATTTCCTTAACTATCTTTTCATGTATCAAAATTTTCTTTTGCAATTATTCCTTTTTATGCTGTGTCTAAGAAACTTTGCCTACTCCAAATTGTGAAGATATCCTATGTTTCCTTCTAGCAACTTTATAGTTTTAACATTTATATTTATATCTATGATATATCTCAACTTAATTTTTTTATATGTTTTGATTGTAAGGATTGAGGTTCATTTTTTTCCCTCATATAGTCGATTTTTCTAGTAACAATGGTTGAAAAACATTTCCATTTCCCTATGGAATTAATTGCTTCTTTCCCTTTTAAAGAATGTCATGATAGTGTATTATGTGCTTGATAGACTACATTAGAATGCTTATGAAAGAAAACATTAGAATGCTTATGAAAGAAAACCCACGAATTTCAGAGCTCGAAGGCCCAATTTTAAATCTTACTCTATAGTTTTATGGCTATTTGATTTTCAGAAGTTGTTTGACTTACTTGATTGCAAATGCCTTTATTTGTTGAATTGAAATAGTAATTATCTCTAGCTTACAGGGTTTCAGGGAAGTTTAGATGAAAAAACATGTAATGATAATAACTACTATCTTCTAAGTGTTTATGATGTGTTAGTCATTTATTGTTTTACTTACTATTTAAAAAATGTTGCTCTACCTGTTACTAGTTGTTTAGTCCAAAGAAGCATAGATTAAAGTACCTTCTTTTAGTCGTGCAGACCTGCACAGTGGGCAGGTCTCAGTGTTTTTACCTAGTTGAACATCTTGAGAAATAGCATGTTTTTATTTTCACTCGTCTCCAACTGCATATTTGTTATATAATCCTTCATAGTTTTGCTTGAATATTTTTTCTCTCTTGAATTAGATAAGAAGTAGCATATCTTACTAAAAAGTACAATTTCAGCTTGGCTAAGGAATTCCATGAATATTCTATTATTGCTAATACTTTTAATAGGGTCTGTGTATTAGTTTCCTGTGGCTCCTGTAACAAATGACTCCAAACTGGGTGACTTAGGACAACAGAAAGTTGTGCTCCCATAGTGCTGGAGTCCAGAAGTCTGTAATCACTGTCGGGGGGCAGAAGTCAAGGTTTTGGCAAGGTTGCGCTCCCTTCAGAATCAGTTCCTTGCCTCTTCTTGGGTTCTGGTGGTTGCTTTGAGACTGCATCACTTCTATCTTTAAGGCCAGAATCTTTAAATTTACTTTACTGTGTCTTCAAATGGTTTTTTTCCTCTGTGTGGCCCAAATCTCCCTCTGTCTCCACATAAGGATGTATATGATTATATTTAGGACCCACTAAGATAGTCCAGGATGATGTCCCCATTTTAAGATCTTTAATCATGTCTTCAAACATCCTTTTATTTTGCATTTTATTTTTGCCACATAAGGTCTTGTTGGATTGGGATGTGGAGATCTCTTGTGGGGCCATTTTTCAGCCTGCCACAGTCTAGGTGTACATTTTTATTAGGATAATCAACAATAACAACAAATAAAGTAAAAGCACTGATTAGAAACTAAGCAGTAAAAATTGCAAAGATATAAAAAAGAGAAAAGAGTCCCTCCAAAGAGCATTTTGTCACTGTAAAGTATTGTAAGACTGCAAATGATCATTACTTTATATGAGAGATATAGACAAAGTAGAAGCAAGATTAAGGAGAGTATGACCCAAAGCTCTAAAGGAGGATTAGAAGGCCAACACCTTGTGGTTTCTTTAGTGCATCTTTCTGAATATCTGTTGACATTTTAGAAATAACTGGTTAAAAATATTATATTTTAAAAAATAATAAATTTCCTTTGCTTAAAGTTTTAAAATTCTCCTATTCACCTCTTCTTTTCTAAACACCTCTCATGCCCACCCCTCTTTATAAAGGTGCCCCTTACTGAAGCAGTGGATCCAGTGGATTTGGAAGATTACCTCATTACTCATCCTTTAGCTGTGGATTCTGGGCCTTTAAGGGATTTGATAGAATTCCCTCCAGATGATATTGAAGTTGTGTATAGTCCTAGGGACTGCAGAACCCTTGTTTCAGCTGTACCTGAAGAAAGGTAAAGAGACATTTACCTATTTTAAGTGTTAACTATAGAAAACTATCTCCCATTATTTTATTTAGATTCTGTTTCTTGTGGTGGTGTTATTTCCCATTAAATGAATAAGAACTAAAGCAACCAATTCATAAACATTTGTGCTTTCATGTCTAAATTACAAATATATTTTCTTTTTTAAAATAGTGAAATGGATCCACATGTTAGAGACTGTATAAGAAGTTACACAGAAGACTGGGCAATTGTGATCAGAAAGTAAGTTGTATGTTTCTTATAATATTTAAAAATACTGAGTAGGATCTATGAATGGATTAAAGTAGATTAATAATAATTATGATAAAAATTAATTAAAAATAAAAGTTCATTAAAAAATAGCTGAAGAAGCAAAGAAGAACCTTTGAATAAAGATATTTTCTCCTTGGAAGTTCCACAATTACTTTTACTTACTTTCCTTATAAAATAATAGGTTTATGGGAATAATATCTCTGTATTATCACAGATCATTTATAACTACTAATATGAAAAAATGATTTTTCATCTGATTCTTTTGGGAACTCATGGGTAGACACTGATGAATAATTTGTATTTCTCAAAAAAATTCAATTTATGGAAACTTAAATAGCTAAGTTAAATTTAATAGCCAGTTTTCCCATCAAACTGTTTGAAAGGTCTTGAAAGATCTCTGCCCTTTATTAACCAAAAAGTTATATGTCCTTGATCTGTACATCTAATCAGGTAAATATTAGTAAAAAATTATATTTTATTCTATCACAAAATTAATTTTTCTAATGAACAGTGTTTGAAACATTGTCAGATTAAGAAATAAAATAAAAGTACTTTTCCTTTGCTACTTTACATAATAGATGAGGGTCTTCATAGTGAAACTTCTTAGCCTTATTATTTAAATGAACTATAATGACCAACGTAATAGAGAACTCTGTTATGATATTGTAGTTTTCAGAAATGAAGTTACCTGTGCTGAATTGTGCTACAACAGTGATGTATCCATTGCTTTTTTTTTTTTTTGCCCTCACGGCTGCTGTCTTATTTCACTGGGTTTAATGTTGTGCTAAGCATCACTCTTGAGGATACTGCTGACATGCTTTTTAGTTTTAGTGTGACCTAATAAAAGCACAGACTGCTACCCTCTAAAAGAAGAGCTGTTTTTATGGACTTGTTATTTGGATAAGTATTTCAGTAGCCAGATTTTAGACATTACTGAAGAAAACTTCCTCTGTCATATATCTCATAAATATGTACCTCTATATATGTATGTTGGAAACTTATAATCAGAAATCAGTAAAAAGAGATTAGTTGCAAGATATATGAACCTTGGAATCATGAAGGCTGCTACTTAGTCTAATCATGGAGTTGCTGACACTAATTTAAGCAAGAGGGTAAGGTAGTTAATATCGATGGGTATTTACTATGTGCTAGGCATTTCATTGGGTACTTTATACTCTCTTGTTTAAGGTTCCAATAGATAAGGTAGCTCAGATTCAGACTAGTTAAGTAACTTTTTTTAAGTCTCACAACCAAAAAGTGGGATAACCAGGATTAGAACCTAGGGGCATCTGATTCTAATGATTACTTTTTTTCTGTTATGGTACATGTTATTTATTACCTGCAGTGGTAAATGAGTACTTTTGGTGGACTAGAAGTTTTAAAGTATCCCTGAAAGATAGAAGATTAGTGTGATTGGAACACAGGAGAAAACTACTGTATAGAATTATCTAACGAGAAGATATATGCAAAAGCTTCAGTAGTGCTTTAAGCTCAAATTCAGTGATGGTACACAATGGAAGGAGGACCTGGGATAACTGCTGGACAATTGTTTACTTTGAAACATGTGTACAAGGTGTGCACAGAAGTGGCAGCAGAAGTATCTGCCTCTTTTAGAGCAGTAATTATGGGGGCTTGATGATAGCATAATGCCCAGGGTGGGCATATTGTGGAAGAAGAAGGAGCCCTCATACTTAGAAGACTACATACTGGCAGACTGCCTGGCAGCATGATTTGCCTCCTTTACATAACCACTGGATATGGGCTGAGCTAAGATACAGTATTTCAAGACAGATATGAGGCTACAGATTAAAAAATGAGCATAGAACCCTGAATTACCACTATTTTATGAAAACCAATGTGCTTGAAAGAGAGTTATCAAACTACAAATAAAGAATTAACAATTTAGGAATAGTTAACAGAACACAGATCAAGACTCATAAGCATAACTAATATACTCAGAGAGGACATAATATCTAAACAAAAAGCAACCAGTTTTCTTTAGGAATTAAAATTTTCTTTGAAAAAAAAAATTAAAAACTTAGCAGAAGGGCTTAATGGCAAAGTGGACATGACTGAAGAGTGAAATAGTCAGTTACAAGATGAAGCCACAAAATTCTTCCTTAATTCAGTACAGAAGAATAAAGGGACAGAAAGTACTTCATTTATTTATTCATTCATTAAATAGGTCTTGAGAGACTAGTATGTGCCAGGCACTATACTAAACGATGGTAGAGCGAGGAACCAAAACTGATCCCCTGCCCTTGTGTACCTTATGTTCTCAGTGGGGCAGGAGGGCAGTGACAACAGATACACACAGATAAATACATAATAGATACGGTGGCATTATGTCTCCTGGAGAAAAAAGTAGGGTGAAGGGGATAGGGAGAGAGGGCCAAGAAGAGGGACAAATATTCTACTTTATATACCCAATCAGAAGAGGCCTTAATGATAAGATGAATTTGAGCAAAGGCCTGAAGGAGGTACAGGAGTGAACCCTCTGAACATATGGGGGAAGAGTCTATCAGGAAGAGGAAAGAACACTGCATGCAAAGGCTCCATAGTGGAAGTATGTTAGGAATGTTCAAAGAATAGCAGAGGTCAGTATGGCTGGAACAGAATAAATGAGAGAGAGTCCAAGCTATGAGGTCATAGAAATGGTGAAATTTTGCCCTCACAAATTATGCCCACACAGCTGCCCATAATGTGTGGGATTGGATGGGTAATGATGTAGAGCCTTATCACAGCAACTGTCTAGAGGACAGAATGATAATACAGAAAAGAGCATTGTTTGTGAATCAGGTCATTCTTCCCAGCTCTCTTCAACATTGTCAATATTTTAGGGCATAAAGGAGGAAGAATGCAACAATATTCTGGTTAATTAGAGCAGCTTAAATATGAACTTCACCAATTAAGGCACTTTAAACATTTCATGAAAAATTAAAACATCTGCTTTTGAGTAATAACTTTCATGTTTCTATACAGAGTATTTTAGTTCTTCAGAGAAAAATGCTTTCTTTTATGTTGTGATTATTACATGATGTGAACATTATGTAGCTGCTATTTTAATATCTTTAGCAAACAAGACACAGTATGAATAATTCATATCAAGTATGATTCTTTACTATTTCATAAATTGACTAATAGCAAGAATCATATCATCCTTTGGTAATCATAATTGTTTTTGCTCTAATTACAATTTGCCCAAAGAGCAACAGTAATTGCTCTTTGATCCTAATGTCTCTATTTGATGTTCTTGGATATTGGGTTGTTAGGAAAGAAGGTTACATTACCTTGAGTATCTGTAGCCTAATATATAATATATAATATAAATAATATAATATATATATTATAAAACAGTATATATTAATTAAGTAATATATGTACACAGTGGTGTAGATCTTGCTCTTTTTCATTTCAAAAGTCTACAGCTTTAGGTTGTTGAAGATCTTTTATACAAAATGGAATACAGTAAAAATTTTTTGGCTATTTGAAATTTTAAGATTCAATGCTTTATATTTTTTTGCCTTTAAAATATTTATTTTATTATAAGTGCAATATATATTTTCTGCTTTCATTTTATCCTTTGACCTGGCTTCCCATCCCTTCTTTTTACTGATCAATTCTCTGAATTGAAAGTACAACTTAAATTATATATACATGTTAAAAAAAACCCAAAAACAAAAGAAAAATATTATATATACATGTTTTTCATGAAAAGAAGGAGAATATGATTTACTTATGGAAATAATCTGCTCTCTAGTTGGATTAAATTAACTTTGAATGGAAATTTCCTTAAACCTCTGGCTGAATGTTTAGCACACTCACAACTGCTTAATATTCTTATGTAAAGGTATAATACAGAGGACAGTTGGCTTATTACATAATGGTGATGAAAATGTGAAAAATTTTCAATAACTGATACTTATTTTTCTATTTTGTTTTGAATAGATATCACAAACTGGGAACAGGATTTAACCCTAATACATTAGATAAACAGAAAGAAAGGCAAAAAGGTTTGCCAAAACAGGTCTTTGAATCTGATGAAGTTCCAGATGGCAGCAACTACCAGGATGAACAAGTAATGCTTTTATTTTTAAGTGACTATAAGAAGTTATTTTAAAATAGTTTTTTTTAATTAATTAATATATTTATATTTAATGTTTTATATGACAGGATGATCTTAAAAGACGTTCAATGTCAATAGATGACACTCCAAGGGGTAGCTGGGCCTGCAGTATTTTTGACTTAAAAAATTCACTTCCTGATGCTTTGCTTCCCAATTTACTTGACCGAACTCCAAATGAAGAAATAGACCGTCAGAATGATGACCAAAGGAAATCAAACCGTCAC
The DNA here is from genome assembly GCA_029783875.1 of Phataginus tricuspis. Taxonomy (NCBI): domain Eukaryota; kingdom Metazoa; phylum Chordata; class Mammalia; order Pholidota; family Manidae; genus Phataginus; species Phataginus tricuspis. Next base: position 52,645,525 of record JAQQAC010002837.1, on the reverse strand, counting down.
AAGGAACTCTTTGCTCTGCATCCATCACCAGATGAGGTATAGATATTTGGCTATAAAGAAGCAAATAATTATTAGATAGGTATCTCGGGTGTATGAATAGTTTATAGTATTATGATAAAGCAGGGAATAAAACTTAAATGAAACACAGCTACAGTTTTTGTAAATGAAATATACTTTTTTCTGGTGAATGTTATTTTTAATGAGTAACTTCTGTGAATTGTGCACACTTATGATCTAATGACTTCTGGTTGATGATAAATAGATCATGCTTTTCTATGATTAATATATTATTAAAAAATTATAAATTATAAATGGTTGAAATGTAAGAACGTTCATTTTGGTGTTGCCTGTCAATTTGTAGGAAGAACCAATAGAACGACTAAGTGTTCCTGATGTGCCCAAAGAACATTTTGGTCAGAGACTCCTTGTAAAATGTTTATCACTCAAGTGAGTATTTATTTTGTTTACTGTATAACTTTTATTTTCCAGATTATTTTGAGTACTAGTATAACAAAATCCTACTAGATTTTATACTTGTAATTATGCCTTTTTTTTTAGTTTATTTTGGTATCATTAATCTACAATTACATGTGCAATATTATGGTTATTAAACTACCCACTTCATCGGGTCCCCCCCACCAACCCCATTATAGTCACTGTCCATCAGCATAGTGAGATGCTATAGAATCACTACTTGTCTTCTCTGAGTTGTATAGCTCTCCCCGTGCCCCCCAACATTTTGTCTGCTAATCGTAATGCCCCTTTTTCCCTCTTGTCCCTCCCTTCCCGCCCATCCTCCCCAGTCCCTTTCCCTTTGGTAACTATTAGTCCATTCTTGGGTTCTGTGAGTCTGCTGCTGTTTTTTTTTTTTTTTCAGTTTTTTTCTTTGCTCTTATGCTCCACATATGAGTGAAATCATTTGATACTTGTCTTTCTCAGCCTAGCTTATTTCACTGAGCATAATACCCTCTAGCTCCATCCATGTTGTTGCAAATGGTAGGATTTGTTTTCTTCTTATGGCTGAATAATATTCCATTGTGTATATGTACCACATCTTCTTTATCCATTCATCTACTGATGGACACTTAGGTTGCTTCCATTTCTTGGCTATTGTGTAATTATGCCTTTTTGACAAGTATTGTTCTTCCATACATAATTTTAAATGCTACTAAGCATTAAATCTTATGTATGAAGCTGAGCTTTAGAGCATTTATGGCTTATAGGTGAAGATGACACTTTGGGACAGATATACAATTCATCTTAAAACTTGAAAAAGTTCATTCACTTAAATCTCTGGTATTTACCAGACACTGTTCTTGGTTTGGAGAATATAAAGACAAAGTATCTTTTTCCTCAAAGAGTTGATTTTACATTTATTACATGGTAGGTTTTGTTTTTTTGGAAGATTTTGAAGTATGTATTTTTTTCCTTCTTTAAAAAAGTTTAAATGACTTCTAATGTAACTTCCTTGAAGTGGTTATCATACATTTATATTGGATATGTTATGTTATATTACGTATATGTTATATAAGCATATATTGTATGTGTTATATAAGCTTATATTGTATATGCTTCACAAAGTGCTTCTCTCATTTTATTTCATGCTGTCTTCAGGGTAATTCTATAAGGTAGATATTGTCTTCACTTTACAAATGAGGAAAACCAGGGTTAAAAAGCATTACCAGACAGACACTAAGAAGTGACTAGTGGTTACCAAGAGGGAGGGGTTGGGGTGGGTGTGGGGGTAGGGTGATGGGGATAAAGGGGCATAATAATTGCAATCACGATATAAGTTGGTTAAGGGGATGGTAGTACAGCATGGAGAATATAGTCAATGATACTGTAGCACCCTTCTACATTGATAGTAACTGCACTAGAGGAGGTGAGGATTTGATAATATGGGTAACTGTTGAACCACTGTATTGTACATTTGAAACCAGTGTAAGAGGGTACATCAACAATACTTCAATAAAATTTTTTTTAAATAAAACAAAAAAATAAAAAGCATTAGCAGAGGTTAACTGGCATGCTTGTTACTCAACCAGTAACTAAAAACCAAACTCTATGCTCTTCATTGCATCATGTTAATATTATAGTTAATTGTTAGTTCTGACTTAAGAAAAAAATTTCAATTTGTAGAGCTTTCTAAAAGAAGCATTTCATAGAGAGAGGCCACTTCTATATTTAGATAACTGGACAGTTTTCTTCCTTTGAAACCTTAGGCTTTATATATTCAGTTAGATTTATCTAGAAAGCTGTTATATTTTAGTGCATTAAGTCTTTTGACTATCAAGACACTTCACATCAGTTCTTACTTACAATCTTTTTTGTTTAACAGCTTTATTATTATATAATTTTCATATCACAGAATTTACCCTTTTAAAGTCAGTGGCTTTTAGAGTATTCACAGAGTTGGACAACTATCTACTAACTAATTCCAGAACATATATTTATAACCCTAGAAGGAAACTCTATACCTATATTAGTCTGCTTAGGCTCCCATAAAAAAAAATCATATATGGGTAGCTTAAACAGCAGACATTTATTTTCTCACAGTTTTGGAGACTGGAAGGTGAACATCAGAGTGCTGGTAAGAAGGGTTTCTGGTGAGGCGTCTCTTCCTAGCTTGCAGACGGCCACCTTGTTGCTGTGTGCTCACATGGCCTTTCCTTTGTTCCTGCTTGGAGAGAGACAGGTCTCTGGTGTCTTGTTCTTTTTGTAAAGACATCAGTCCTGTTGGATTAGGACCTTACCTTTATGATCTCATTTAACTTTAATTACCTCCTTAAAGCTTTATCTCTAAATACAGTCACTTATGGGGTTATGACTTCAACATGTGAATTTGGCGGGGAGGCACAGTTTAGTCCATACCCATTAGCAGTCACTCCTTTTCTTAGTCCCTGGCAGCCACTAATTTGCTTTCTGTTTCTATGAGTTTGCTTATTCTGTATAATTCATATAAATGGAATTACCCTTTGTGTCTGGCTTCTTTCACATAGCATGTTTTCAGATCTCATTTATGTTGCAACATGTATCAGTACTTTATTCCTTTGTATGCCTGAATAATATTCCATTGTGTATCCACCACATTTTGTTTATCCATTTATCAGTTGGTGAACTTTTGAGTTGTTTCTACTTTTTAGCTAGTACGAATCATGTTACTAGGACATTTATGTACAGGTTTTTTGGGTGGACATATTTTCATTTCTCTTGGGTATTTATCTAGGATTGGAGTTGTGGTTAATATGGTAACTCCAAGTTTAAATTTTGGAGAAACTTTCAGGCTGCTTTCCAAAGCAGCTACTCAAATTAATTTTCCCACCAGCATAAGACTTCTGATTTCTCCACCTTCTTGCCAACACTTTTTATTGTGGGTTTTTTTTTGTAGTAGATGTGAAGTGATATCTTGTCTTTTACTCAGGATTTTTGTACCAAAATAAATTTACAAATAACAAAATAATTATTACTCCTCCCTTAGAGAAAGAAATTATAGAGTGATTTTTCATATCATTCTATGATCCTTAGCTTTCATTTGATCAGCTTATGTTAAAATTCTGAACTAAGAATTATATATACCTGATATATCTATGATAAGAAATATCCAGATTTAAGGTAAGGAAGAACTAACCATACTATAATTTCAGAAATGGTCAGAAAAGATAGTTTTATTTTAGTCAGTTATAGATACTGAGTATATAGTATAAGTTATTTATAGATAAGTTATTTCTCTTATATTTTGTTTTCCAAGAATAGCCTTCCTTTGTCCTGGACGAGAAAATTGTTTCTAGTATTAAGAAGACTTATTCATCAATACAGTAGTCTAGACATGCGGGGAAACCCTACCTAGAGAAGGTCAGATGATATGAAACCAAAAATTTTGGGAAGCCTAGAAATGCTAAGAAAAGATTCCTCTGGGATAAGCATTCTATAGTTAATTTTTACATTAGGGCTATTTCCTATCCCTAGGTTAATGGACTACATGAGAGGAAGAGCTTAGCACTCAAGCAGAGTGAAACAGACTCTTGCCATAAGTGCCTTACACCAGATTTCAAAGTAGTAATATTCTGAGTGGTGGAGATATTTGCCTGTTAAAATTTTGGCTCTCGTAGGGAGAAAGTTAGATAGGAAACAGGAAAATAAACAACAAAAAAAGAGAACTTAATTCATAACCATAGGCTTGTACACTATCTGCATGGCTCAAAAAATTCCAAGGCAAAAATTTAGTTTCCACTGATTCCCGATTAGTAGTAGTAGTATTATCAGTGAAAATTGACTTTAAATTATAATAGAGGGTCAACACATATTGATAAAATGTTCAAAATTATATTATCAAAATTTTATGTAAGCAAATAGGTAAAAACACACCCCACTAAAAAAAAGTCTAACAGAAGTAAGGCAATGTTTTACCAGTAGTATTTTTGATAGGCCTTTTGGTGATTCAGAATTGCTTTTGCTTTGATATAATCTCAGCATTTTAAATAAATGAGCACCTATATAGTGAAGAAGTATACCTTTTTTTTGCGATATAGTAGCCACTGAGCACCTGGTGCTCAAAGAGCATTTCTTGACAAACTCAAGTATGCATGTTTGGTTGTATGGGAATAATGTGGTATGCTTTTTTCTCATGTTTCTGACAAAAATTATATATTAAATGCATGAGGGATATACATTTAAAAAGAGAAACAAACCACATATATAACCTTGGCAGTCCCTTTGGATAATGGAAGAACCTTTTGAAACATTAAAAAAAATTCAAATGATGTATATAATTTTAAAAACTCCTGTCATGCATTAGTCTTTCTTAATGGCAGGCACACTGGAATTTCATTAGTTTCTTCAGGTTGTTTTGTCAAGGTTTCCAATCTTTATTCATCATACTAATAATATGGATCTTTAAATAGCACTCAAGAATATTATAGAGAAGGTATACAGGAATTTTATGATATGAAATTACAAATTGGGATACCAATTTTCTGAGTAAGCAGTTAACATTTCTCTTACCTTTGATTCATTTTTACTTATTTCCAGCTGAATCTAAAATTTATATGAAAATACATAGGGCCAAAAGGAGCCAGGACAGTTTGAAGAACTTTACAAAAACAACCAGATATTACGGCTGTATGAAGCTTCATAATTAAGCCAGTATGGTATTGGTACACAATTAGACATATAGACCAATGGAATAGAGCTAGAAATAGACCTACATGTTTATGGATTTTTGATTTACAGTAAAAGTGGTACTATGGTAGTCACCCCTTATCTTTGGGGCATGTAGTGTGCTTTAAGAGCCCTAGTGGATGCCTGACTCCAGGGATAGTATCGAATCCTATACAGAGTATGTTTTTTCCTTTACATACATATCTATGGTAAAATTTAATTTCTAAATTAGGCACAGTAAGAGATGAACAATAACTAAAAATAGAATAATTGTAACAATATCCTGTAATAAAAGGTATGGGAATATGGTCTCTTTCTCTCAAACTATCTTATTGTACTCACTGTATTAATTATTGTATCATGTGAGATGATAAAATACATATGTGATGAGATGAAGTGAGGTGAATGATGTAGGCATTGTGACGTAGACTTAGGCTACTATTGACCTTATAATGATATGTCAAAAGGAGGATCATCTGCTTCCAGACTGCAGTTGACCATGGGTAACAGAAATTGTGGAAAGTGAAACCACCCACAAGGGAGTCTACTGTATAGACAGAGGGGAAAGGACAATCTTTTCAGTAAATTGGCAGCACAGTTGGATGTCTCTTTTTCTCTGTTTGTCTCTCTCCTTCTCCCTTCCATATGTAGAGAAGATATTTTTGTTACATAAGCTTAACAGAATGCTCATAGCCAGAATACATGAAGTAAAAATTGATGAGGGAAAACTCAAACAATAAGTAGAAAAATGGGCCAAAAGAGGATATCCAAGTGGTTGTCCTGGATAACACAAGAAAAGATGCATACTAAAATCCAGTGTGTACTACTTACCCACCGAAATGGCAAAATCAAGAAGACTGACAGTATCAAATGTCACAAAGTTTGCAGAGTAGGCTTTGTGGAGGCTGACCCATATATCCAAAATTCCTATTCTTTTGGCTTCTTGTTGGGTTCTGCTAAGACAGGCATCAACAGGAAGTCAGAGGGTGGAAGAAAGTGAGATCAGGTTGGGGTATTTATTTCTTTATTCTCTACTAGGTCACATCAATTGCTGGCCTCCCTCTCCCCAAGGCCACGGTGTCTATGAAAGGCTCTCTACACAGCTGTTCTTTCTAAGTCTTTGTTACCATACCACATTTCCTTTGAGTTGGGTTGGTAATAACATCGACTGTTGTCCAAGGGAATTGCACTCTCTCGTTTTCCCTAAATCCAGTCCAAATCTTTGTAAATCTCCCTTTATTAAACTCTTAACCCAGAGTGAATGTTGCTTGCCTCTTACAAGGACTTTGACTGAGATTCTTGTGATTAAAAAAATGAACAATGTAGAACAGGATTTTTACAGCCTCACCATTATGGACATTTAAAAAAAAATTTTATTTTGGTATCATTAATCTACAATTGCATGTGCAACATTATGGTTATTAAACTCCCCACTTGATCATGTCCCCCCCCACCAACCCCATTACAGTCACTTGTCCATAAGCGTAATGAGTTGCTGTAGAATCACTACTTGTCTTCTCTGAGTTGTACAGCCCTCCCCGTGCCCCCCCAACATTGTGTCTGCTAATTGTAATGCCCCTTTTTCCCCCTTGTCCCTCCCTTCCTACCCATCCTCCCCAGTCCCTTTCCCTTTGGTAACTGTTAGTCTGTTCTTGGGTTCTGTGAGTCTGCTGGTGTTTTGTTCTTTCAGTTTTTTTTTTCTTTGCTCTTATGCTCCACATATGAGTGAAATCATCTGATACTTGTCTTTTTCCATTTGGCTTATTTCACTGAGCATAATGCCCTTTAGCTCCATCCATGTTGTTGCAAATGGTAGGGTTTTTTTCTTCTTATGGCTGAATAATATTCCACTGTGTATATGTACCACATCTTCTTTATCCGTTCATCTACTGATGGACACTTAGGTTGCTTCCATTTCTTGGCTATTGTAAATACTGCTGGGATAAACATAGAGGTGCATCTGTCTTTTTCAAACTGGGCTGCTGCATTCTTAGGGTAAATTCCTAAGAGTGGAATTCCTGGGTCAAATGGTATTTCTATTTTGAGTTTTTTGAGGAACCTCCATACTGCTTTCCACAATGGTTGAACTAATTTGCATTCCCACCAGCAGTGTAGGAGGGTTCCCCTTTCTTCACATCCTTGCCAACATTTGTTGTTGTTTGTGTTTTCGATGTTGATCCTTACTGGTGTGAGGTGATATCTCATTGTGGTTTTAATTTGCATTTCTCTGATGATTAGCGATGTGGAGCATCTTTTCATGTGCCTGTTGGCCATCTGAATTTCTTCTTTAGAGAAGTGTCTATTCCTGTCCTCTGCCCATGTCTTAATTGGATTATTTGCTTTTTGTTTGTTAAGGTGCCTGAGTTCTTTATATATTTTGGATGTCAACCCCTTATCTGACATGTCATTTATGAATATATTCTCCCATACTGCAGGATCTCTTTTTGTTCTTCTGATGGTGTCCTTTGCTTTACAGAAGCTTTTCAGCTTGATATAGTCCCACTTGTTCTTTTTTGCTTTTGTTTCCCTTGCCCGGGGAGATATGTTCATGAAGAAGTCGCTCATGTGTATGTCCAAGAGATTTTTGCCTATATTTTTTTCTAAGAGTTTTATGGTTTCATGACTTACATTCAGGTCTTTGATCCACTTTGAGATTACTTTTGTGTATGGGGTTAGACAGTAGTCCAGTTTCATTCTCTTACATGTAGCCCTCCAGTTTTGCCAACACCAGCTGCTGAAGAGGTTGTCATCTCCCCATTGTATATCCAAGGCTCCTTTATCATATATTAATTGACCATATACGTTTGGGTTAATGTCTGGATTTTCTATTCTGTTCCACTGGTCTGTGGATCTGTTCTTGTGCCTGCTGCTTTTCGGTATAGAGTTCTGTTGATGTCTGTTAGGTCCATTTGTTCTAGTGTGTTGTTCAGTGCCTCTGTGTCTTTACTTATTTTCTGTCTGGTTGATCTGTCCTTTGGAGTGAGTGGTGTATTGAAGTCTCCAAAAGTGAATGCATTGCTTTCTATTTCCTCCTTTAATTCTGTTAGTATTTGTTTCACATATGTTGGCACTCCTGTGTTGGGTGCATGTATATTTAAAGTAGTTATATCCTCTTGTTGGACTGACCCCTTTATCATTATGTAATGTCCTTCTTTATCTCTTGCTACTTTCTTCGTTTTAAAGTCTGTTTTGTCTGATACAAGTACTGCAACACCTGCTTTTTTCTCCTTGTTGTTTGCATGAAATATCGTTTTCCATCCCTTCACCTTTAGTCTGTGTATATCTTTGGGTTTGAGGTGAGTCTCTTGTAAGCAGCATATAGATGGATCTTGCTTTTTTATCCATTCTATTACTCTGTGTCTTTTGATTCGTGCATTCATTCCATTTACATTTAGGATGATTATCAATAGATATGTATTTATTGCCATTGCTGGCTTTAGATTCGTGGTTACCAAAGGTTCAAGAGTAGCTTCTTCACTGTCTAACAGTCTAACTTAACTTTCTTGTTAAGTTATTATAAACACAGTCTGATGACTCTTTATTTCTCTCCCTTCTTCTTCTTCCTTCTCCATTCTTTATATACTAGGTGTTTTATTCTGTACTCTTTTACATTTACTTTGACTGTTTTTTTGTGGATAGTTGATTTTACTTTTTGCCTTTAGTTAGTATTTGGATGGTCTGCTTTCTTTGCTATGATTTTATTTTCTCTGCTAACATCTTTTTAGCCTTAGGAGTGCTTCCATCTAGAGCACTCCCTTTAAGATATCCTGTAGAGGTGGTTTATTGGAGGCAAAGTCCCTCAGCTTTCACTTGTCTGGGAATTGTTTAATCCCTCCCTCAAATTTAAATGAGAATCGTGCTGGATACAATATTATTGGTTCAAGGCCCTTCTGTTTCATTACGTTAAATATATCATGCCATTCTCTTCTGGTCTGTAAGGTTTCTGTTGAGAAGTCTGATGATAGTCTGATAGGTTTTCTTTGTAGGTGATCTTTTTTCTCTCTCTAGCTGCCTTTAATACTCTGTCCTTATCTTTGATCTTTGCCATTTTAATTATTATGTGTCTTGGTGTTGTCTTCCTTGGGTCCCTTGTGTTGGGAGATCTGTGGGCCTCTGTGGACTGAGAAACTATTTCCTTCCCCAGCTTGGGAAGTTTTCAGCAATTATTTCTTCAAAGAAACTTTCTATCCCTTTTTCTCTCTCTCCTTCTTCTGGTACTTCTATAATGCAAATATTGTTCTGTTTGGATTGGTCACACAGTTCTCTTAATATTCTTTCATCCCTAGAGATCCTTTTATCTCTCTTTGCCTCAGCTTCTCTGTATTCCTGTTTTCCGATTTCTATTCCATTAACAGTCTCTTGCACCACATCCAGTCTATTCCTAAGCCGGTCGATCGCTTGTCTGATTTCTGCATTGTCTTTCCTCACTTCCTGCCTTAGCTCTTGCATATATCTCTGTAGATCCATCAGCATGGTTATGACTTTTATTCTGAGTTCTTTTTAAGGAAGATTGTATAAGTCTATCCCTTCAGACCCCTTCCCTGGGGTTGTCTGGCTAATCTTTGTCTGTACCATATTCCTCTGTCCTTTCGTGGTGGTAGAAGTGGACGCTGGAAGGTGCCACATGTGTCAGCTGGGAGAAAAAAGTCCCTTCCTGCTTATTCTCCTTGCCCTTCTCTGAGGCCTGAACTGTTTTCCAGCACACCTGGAGGCAGTCTCTGGGATAATCCCCTGAGCTGCCTGTGTGCAGGCCACCTCAGCTTAGCCTATAGTACTGCAGGAGTTTGCAGTCTCGTTGGGTGTGTTCTGGTCCTCTTGGTTCCTTCCGGACCTCGTTCTGGGGATCTTCCTGCTTAGCTGCATTGCCAGTCGGGAGGTGATTCTGTGAGGTTGCTGTGGGTGGGGCCGCTCCTCCACTGGTCCGCAGCAGCGGCGGCTCCACTGGAGCCTTTGTGGCTCTGGCCGGGCGGGGGGGAATGAATGGCAGGCTGATGATCTCTGTGGGAAGCCTTGCTATGGCTGCTTTGCCTGACTACTGGCCAGGGGTTCCGAAATTCCTCAAGACTCCCAGCCCACTGGGCCGAGTGCGCTGGGATGATTTTGTTCCGCTGTTGGGCCCTTGTCGCTTTAAGACTTTTTTAAAAAGCCCACGCTTTTCTTTTGTCCCGGGGAGCCAACTGAGGGGACCCGCTTGTTGTCTCTGAGTCGGAGCCTGCACTTCTGTTTCTCTAATCTCCAATACACCACACAGTGTGTGTCAGTGCTCCGGGCGCAGATCACCAGGGTTGGTTATTTGGTGGGCCTGTGCTTCCACTCCCTCCCCGCTCTGAATCTTTTCCTACCGCTGTTTCTCTGGGGTGGGGGAGTGCTCTGGTCCCGCTGGGTCGCGGCTTTTTATCTTACCCGCTTGGTGAGGCACTGAGTTCTCGCAGATGTAGCTGTAGCCTGGATGTTGTACTGTATCTTCTGGTCTTTCTTTTAGGAATAGTTGTATTTGTTGTATTTTCACAAATATTTATGGTTTTGGGAGGAGATTTCTGCTGCCTTGCTCATGCCGCCATCTTCCCAGAAGTCCCATTATTGACATTTTTGTCTGGATAATTTTTGTTGTCATGGATTCTCCTATACAATGAGGAATGTTGCCACATCTCTGGCCCCTACTCACTAAATGCCAGTAAAACTCCTGTAATAATGATAACCAAAAACGTCTCCAGAGATTGCCAGGTGTCCCCTGAGGGGCACAGTTGATCTTGGTTAAGAACCATGACCCTAAGAGCTTTAGTAAACTGTCATTACTTATTAATCTACATGTTACCTAATTAACTTTGTATTACATATTACTTTATTCAGCAGATATTTATTGAATGTTTACTGTATATAAGTCATTGTTCTTGGAAGTAAATTAGACATCTCAAGTATATACTTATAAAATAAATAACTGGCATATTCATAAAATGAAAATTACTATGCTAACATTAAAAATGATAGATTAATATTCATGACAGGGAAATATATACATAAAATATGAAGTCAAAAATCAGACTAAAAAATATTATGTATATAATGACAGCTCTTGGTTTAAAAGAAATCATTTACCAAGTGCATTTTACATAGACAAAAGCCTGGATAGATAGACACTGAAATGTCGATTTTGCTTCTCACCATATGATAGAATTTTGGATGCTCCTATTTACTTCGTTTTTTTACATTGAATAAATGATTTATCATCTGAAAAAGAGAACAATAGGTCTTTAGAGCTTATTTAAAATCTAACATGTCCATGTATACAACCAAATTATAGGTTAGAAATTGATTGGTGCCACAAAATATGATGACCTTTTAGGCACTTTGACATTACTTGTCACTGGAGAAATTAAGGACGTTTACCTAGAGGAGGTAATGGTTGATTTAGACTGTGAAAGATGTACATGAAAAAGTGTGTTACAGGAGGAAGACATAGAATGGATGGTACAGCACAGATGTAGAAAAGTACAAAGTATTTAGATGATTTGTTTTTGGAATGAGAATTTCCCTCCAACTATGTATTAAACTACTGCATCCTTTTTCTTCCTAAAGGTTTGAGATTGAAATTGAACCCATTTTTGCAAGTTTGGCTTTATATGATGTCAAGGAAAAAAAAAAGGTGAGGTTATATAATTTGAGCATAGTCTTTTGCCACAATCATTGGTTTCACAAACCTATTTTTAAGTTGTTTTATAAGTAGTGATTTAAAAAAAATTATTAGACATGTATCTTTTATAAGAAAATAGAAATTTAATATATTAAGATGTATTTTCTTATTATAAAATTGTCTAATTATTATGTAGTTTTTGTTCTGTTGAAAGAGTTCTAAAAAGAAGTAACAAAAGCAACTTTTCATGTAAGAAATAGGAAAGATCATACAAGAAAAACATTTTAGGTAAATGACGTATAAAGGCTTAGAATGATAATAACAATGAAGTTTTATTGATGTTATTTTCAAATTCTCACTAGCTTAAAGATAATTTATTTATGTTTTAAATAGTCTGTCTTAAATATTGCTCTTAGTTACACCATCAGATCTTTATTATACTTGAGTTTTTCAGAGGAGGGCTATCTCATATAGCATTTCTTAATTTAATATTCTAAGCCTAATTTGTAGTCGAAACTTGAGGTGCCTTCAGTGACTTCTGCTGTCAACATATATTATGGATTTCTGCAGTGGAACTCTGCTCCAGCAATGTGTATTTGTTAAATCAGATATGCTAAGATATTATGTAATTAAAAAAAATTAGGGATAATTCATCTCAATATTTTGTATACTTTATTAGAGGTTACATTTCTAATCAAAAGAGTTTGTGATATGGGTCTTTAGAGTATATTTCTTGTATTATATTTCTCAAATAGTTTGTACTTTTCTTTTTCTTTGATTTAAATATGTAAAGATTGGTCAGTAAATAAGTATGCAATAAACTGTACATTAGTATAATGTTCTAATACCTGTAATATTTTAAGACTAAGTATGATTTTTGTGAGTTATTAAAAACATACAGATTTAAAATTTTAATATGTGGTTGTATTTTTTAGATTTCAGAAAACTTTTACTTTGACCTTAATTCTGAGCAGATAAAAGGATTATTGCGTCCACATGTGCCACCTGCCGCCATTACTACTCTGGCAAGATCAGCCATTTTTTCTATAACTTATCCTTCCCAAGATGTTTTCCTTGTAATAAAGGTGAGAGCAATGTTAAATATATTTATTTACATAGTGTCTGTATACTTGTGTCCCTATCAATATTACAAGCTTCTTAAGGCAAAGAATTTATCTTTATGTATATTTTCATCTTAATATTTATTAACACAATATTGAATGTATATTCTAGGTGCTGCCTAAGTTTTTCTTGAGTGGGGAGCTCTATTAGTCATGTTCTTCTGAAAAACCAATAGGATAGATACATACACAGAGACAAAGAGAGATTGAGATTGACTTTATGAAATGGGCTCATGTGATAGTGGGTATTGGCACATTTGAAATGTGTAGGGCAGGCTGGCAGTCTGGAAATTCAGGTAAGAGTTGATATTGTAGTCTTTAATCTGAATTCTGCAGGGCAGCAGACTAGAAAGTCAGGCAGGGTTCTATGCTACAGTCTTGAGAATTCCATCTTTGGGAAACCTCAGTCTTTGCTTTTATGGCTTTCACATAATTGGAAGCAGCCCGCCCACATTATGCTGGGTAATCTCCTTTACTCAAAGTCTACTGATTTAAATGTTAATCACCTCTAAAAAATACCTTCACAGCAACATCTAGACTGGTGTTTGGTCAAACAGATGGACTTCATAGCCTAGCCAAGTTGACATATAAAACTAACCATCACAGGAGCTATACTATGATTTTTTTGTTCATTTCCTAACTTATGTAAATCCTAAAATCTAAGTCATTGAGGTCATGAAGCATTATGATTTGACTGTCACCCAATCAAGAATAAGGATTACAAGTTTAAAATATGTATATTACTAAGCTACTTAGCTTAGAGTAACTTAGAGAATAATTTACCTTAACTTGACCTTGCCTTGAGAGTAGCCTAAAATATATTCCTTAATCATTTTATCTTTATTCACATAAAATTATCATAAAAAGGTAATGAATTTTATAATAAGGTTATAAAGTGGATTGTCATGAAATGAATCCTATTTACCCACAGGAATAATGTCCCAATTTTCAGATACATTCCTATGAATTCAGGTTAAAATAAATCTTAGTTACAGTGAATAGTCCTACAAGCAAAGATTTAGCAGCAGTGATCTTCAGAAACTCAAAGAATAAAGTTCTACATATTAATACAGTTAATAAATATAGTGTACAGTTGTTTCACATGGAAAAATAGCATGTTTGCATAAAGCAGAACACACAGGAGTCTCCCCTTATCTGTGGTTTTACTTTCTGTGCTTTAGCTACGCATAGTCAGCCGTGTTCTGCAAGTAAATGAACCTCCTTCTGACATATCATCAGAGGGTCAACAGCAGCCTAACACAGCATCATAATGCCTGCGTTGTTCACCCTACTTCATCTCATCATGTAGCCATTTTATCATCTCATATCATCACTGTATTGATACTTATTACAGTATAATAAGATATTTTGAGAGAAAGGACAACACATTCATATACTTTTATTACAGTGTATTATAATTGTTCTAGTTTATTATTAGTTATTGTTGTTAATCTCTTACTGTGCCTAATTTAAGAATTAAACCTTATTATAGATATGTATTTGTAGGAAAAAACAGTGTATATTGGTTTGGTACTATCTGTAGTTTCAGGCATTCACTGGGGTTCTTGGAACATATCCCCTGCAGATTTTAGGGAATAAGGGAATTACTGTATTTGAGTGGATGAGCTAGAAAGATAGAGATGATGGTTGGGAAGTGGCTACTTGAAAGTGAGATTATTTAATGACAAGATTTGATTGCCATCATGGAAGCGAATGGTTTAGATAGGATTAAGGAAAAGAAACATGATAAATCATGGTACATTCATATGATGGGATAATAGGGCAAATAAACACAAATTTGAAAGATTTTAATGGTATAGAAACATATGTGTGATGTAATGTTTAGTGAAAAGTCTGGCACAAAACTCTGCCTTATGATACCAATTGTGTAAAATATATACACACCTACACACATGCACACACATGTATGTATTTACATAGAAAAAGACTTTTGTGTAATTTCAAAAAATGAACAAGTTAAAATGTTATTAAAATTGTAAAGGAAATGATAAGTTTTCTTAAATCACTTGTGGTTCAGCAGGATGTTTTTAATTTTTGAGGAAAAAATTCCCTTGACCTGTGTATTGGTTAGTTATTGTTATATAAGAACAGAAAGACAAAATCCCAGTAGTATATAATAAGCATTTATTCAGTTCATGCATCTGAATTGTATGGTTCGTTAGCCAATCTAGGCTATACTGTTAGGTGGTTGTTCTCCCTCAAGTATTTGTAGGTCAGCTGGGGTTCTATTGATCTAGCTGGAGTTGTTTTTCTCTGTCTCTTTTCTAGCAGGCTAGCCTGACATAGTCTCACGGTGATAGCAGAAGTGTCAAAGAGCAGACCCAGTTGCAGAGGCAGCTTTCAAGCCTTTGGTCATATCATGCTAGCTAACATTCAATTGGCCAAAACAGGTCACATGACAACACAAAGTCAAGCTGCGGGGATATATACTGGCCTCTTTTATTCAGAGGAATTGTAGTGACATGTGGCAGTGAGCGGGTAAAGGAAGGATGAAGAATTGGAGCTATTAGTACAGTCTGTCACTGTTTGGGATCCTAGAATTCTGGTTCAACCAGGATTAGTAATTCTTTGCTCATTTTTGTGCCCTGTTGATTACTGTGGTTATTTTCTGGTAAATATGTGAAGACGTAATACCATTATATTTGGATTATTGTTTATGTAACCTGCCATTTTAGAGAGCAGAAACAAAGCATATTGCAAAAACCCCACAAATAGGCAAAAATAAGGGAATGATAACATCCACTTAAAATTATTTTAAATTTTTAATTGAAGTCTGACATAGTTTTAGAAAGTACACAGAGTCATAATACATATTTTGATGAATTATCCCAAAATGGATATGTTTGTGTTATTACTCATTCAGGCTGACTGACAAAAAACCACCACGATCCCAGAAACAGCCCTTGTGCTAAATCCCATTCGGTGCTCCCTCTTTTGTCCACATTTTTTGCTTGTTTTTCAACACCGTATTAATGGGATCTAACAGTGTATGTATTTTTTTTATTTTTCCCCACTCTACATGATTGTTAATCTATGATGCTGTATGCAGCAATTTAAAAATTCATTCACATTGCTTTGTAGTATTTCACTATATGAATGTATCATAATTTATCCATTTTATTAGTGATAGACATTTTGGTCATTTGATTTTGTGGCATTTATCAGTAATTCTGTGAACATTTTCATTCCATAAAGATAGACATATGTATTAATTTCTGTTTAGTATATACCTGGGAGTAGAATTGCTGAGTTATAGGATATTTGGTAGGTTTGGTAGATGCTGTCAGATAGGTTTCCAAAGTATCTATGATAGTTGCCATCCTGCCAGCAGTGAAAAAGAGTTTCAGTTAGTCACACTTAATATTTATCCTATATTTTTTTAAATTAAGAAATAAACATATATATAATGAGATCTGTGTATTATACAAATCTGGGGTAAATAGTTTGGTGAATTTTGACATATGTATTCATCTGTGTAATGACTGTTGAGCTCAAGCCATACAATATTTCCATCACCCCATCACTATGGAGGGTTCTTTTGTTTGTCTTCCTGTTGATACCCCCTCCTTCCACCAGGTAACTAGTATCGCTTCTATCACTATTGCTTAGCTTTATCTCTTCTTGAATTTCATACAGATGGAATCATAAAATATGTGGTCTTTTGTGACTTTATTCACTCAATATAATGTGAGAGTCATCCATATTGTTATGTATAGCCATAGTTTGTTCTTTTGTTTTTAATTGCAAGGTTGTATTTTATTGTATGATTATAATACAGTTTACTCATCCTGCTTGGATGAATAGATAGACTTTGATAGATGTTAGGGTTTTTTTTTCTTCTTCTAGTATACATCTCCTTTGTGTTTTTTATTACTGGATAATAGGATAATGTATGTTTAGCATAAATTCATCATTTTCCCAGAGTGAGTTAACTATTTTACACTCTTACCAATACTGGTAAGTCATTTTTCTTAATTATAGCCATTCTGGTATTCACTGTGTTTTTAATTTGCATTTCCCTGACTAATAATGATTTGAACATCTTTATACACTTATTGGTCATTGGATATTCTCTTCTGTGAAATGCTTGTTGAAATCATTTGCTCATATTTTTATTGGGTTGTTTCAACTTTTTTATTATTGATTTGTAGGGTTTCTTAATATGTTCTGTATGTTAGTTTGTTGTTGGTTGTTTGCATTCTTCACATTTTTTTGGCTACTCTGTGCTCACTTTCTCAAAGCATTACCCTTTGATAAAACACACATGACTTATTTATCAATCTGTCTCTTTATAGCTATGGTATTTTATGTTCTTTATATGAAATTTTTGCTTCCCTCAAAGTCAGAACATATTTTCTCAAATGACCCCTTGTAAGATTGTTTTACCTGTCACACAAGTTTTTGAGTAAGGTAATGATGAAGATTAATCCCCCCCACACACACATACGAATAACCTAATGACACAACACTATTTATTGAAAAGACTGCTTTTCCCCTATGCTCTTGCAAAGTCTTCTATGTCATAAATCAAGTGTTTGCATTTGTGAAGTTCTTTTTCTAAAGTCTCTTTTGGTTACACCAGTCTGTTTATCTTTTCTTGGCACCAGTACAACACTGGTTTGATTATTATAGCCTTATAACAAATAGTGTATTTTTTTTTCCTGACTTTACACTTCAGAATTGGCTTGGTTGTTCTTGACTTTTTACACTTTTACATACATTTTGGCTTGACAGTTTCCTTCTCCCAATATAGACATACTCTCTGTCCAGGAAGAACTTGTCAGGAGGTTGACTAGGATTGCATTAATCATACTGGCAGACCTCATTTTATTGTATTTTGCTTTATTGTACTTCACAGATGCTCTATTTTGTATAAATTGAAGGTTTGTGGCAACCCTGCATCAAGCAAGTCTGTGGGTGCCATTTTTCAAATTATGTTTAATAATTCTTGCAATATTTCAAACTTTTTTGTTATTGCATTTGTTACAGTGAACTGTTATCAATGATGACTCGCTGAAAGTTCAGATGATGGTTAGCAGTCTTTAGCAATAAAGTATTTTTTAATTAAGTTCTTTTTTTAGACAGAATGCTATTGCACACTTAATAGGCTATACTATAGTGTAAACATAACTTTTATATGCACTGAAACCAAAAAATTCATTTGACTCGCTTTATTGCAATACTCACTTTATTGCAGTGGTCTGGAACTGAACCCACAATATCTCTGAGGTATGCCCATGCAGATCAATTTGGGAAAGTTTACATCTTTAAACTATTGAGTTTTCCAGTCAGTGAACATTATATATCACTCCATGTTTTTAGGCCTTTTCCTCTTCTTTCTTCATAGTAATTTGGTATTTTTGATCCTGTTATAAATGGTATCATGTAAAATTTTTCATTTTAAATATTTTTGCAATTTAATTAAATTTGTCACTGGTATATAGAAATTTGGATATATTTTCTTTGTAAACTTTTATTTACACTTAGTAATATGCATAAAGTGTGCCTTCATTAATTAAAAAAATTTTTTTTATTAAGGTATTATTGATATACACTCTTATGAAGGTTTCACATGAAAAAACAATGTGGTGACTACTTTTACCTGTATTATCAAGTCCACACCCATATCCCAATGCAGTCACTGTCCATCAGTGTAGTAAGATGCCACAGATTCACTGTTTGCCTTCTAGGTGCTACACTGTTTTCCCCATGACCCTCCACGCCATGTGTACTAAACATGATACCCCTCAATCCCCTTCTCCCTCCCTTCCCACCTGCCTTCTCACACCCCTCCCCTTTGGTAACCACTAGTCCCTTCTTAAGAGTCTGTGAGTCTGCTGCTATTTTGTTCCTTCAATTTTGCTGCATTGTTATACTCCACAAATGAGGGAAATCATTTGGCACTTATCTTTCTCCGCCTGGCTTATTTCACTGAGCATAATATCTTCCAGCCACATCCATGTTGTTGTAAATGGTAGGATTTGTTTCTTTCTTATGGCTGAATAATATTCCATTGTGTATATGTACCACTTCTTCTTTATACATTCATCTACTGATGGACACTTGGTTGCTTCCATATCTTGGCTATTGTAAATAGTGCTGTGATAAACATAGGGGTGCATATGTCTTTTTGACTCTGAGAAGTTGTATTTCTTGGGTAAATTCCAAGGAGTGGTATTCCTGGGTCAAATGGTATTCGTATTTTTAGTTTTTTGAGGAACCTCCATATTGCTTTCCACAATGGTTGAACTAGCTTACATTCCCACCAGCAGTGTAGGAGAGTTCCTCTTCCTCCACATCCTCGCCAGCGTTTGTTGTTCTTAGTCTTTTGGATGGTGGCATCCTAACTGGTGTGAGGTGATATCTCACTGCAGTTTTAATTTGCATTTCTCTGATGACTAGTGATGTGAAGCATCTTTTCATGTGTCTGTTGGCCATCTGAATTTCTTCTTTGGAGAACTGTCTCTTCATATCCTCTGCCCATTTTTTAATCGGGTTATTTGCTTACTGGATGTTGAGGTGTGTGAGTTCTTTATATATTTTGGATGTTAACCCCTTGTCGGATATGTCATTTACAAATATATTCTCCCATACTGTAGGATGCCTTTTTGTTCTGTTGATGGTGTCCTTTGCCATACAGAAACTTTTTAGTTTGATGTAGTCCCATGTGTTCATTTTTTGCTTTTGTTTCCTTTGCTTGAGGAGATGCATTCAGGAAGAAGTTGCTCATGCTTATATTCAGGAGATTTTTGCCTGTGTTGTCTTCTAAGAGTTTTATGTTTTCATGACTTACATTCAGATCTTTGAACCATTTTGAGTTTACTTTCCTGTATGGGGTTAAACAATAATCCAGTTTCATTCTCTTGCATGTAGTTGTCCAGTTTTGCCAACCCCAGCTGTTGAAGAGGCTGTCATTTCCCCATTGTATATCCATGGCTCCTTTATCGTATACTAATTGACTATATATGCTTGGGTTTATATCTGGGCGCTCTAGTCTGTTCCACTGGTCTATGGGTCTCTTCTTGAGCCAGTACCAAATTGTCTTGATTACTGTGGCTTTGTAGTAGAGCTTGAAGTTGGGGAGCGTAATCCCCCAGCTTTATTCTTCCTTCTTAGGACTGTTTTGCCTATTCGGAGTCTTTTGTGGTTCCATATGAATTTTAGAATAATTTGCTCTAGTTCATTGAAGGATGCTGTTGGTATTTTGATAGGAATTACATTAAATCTGTAGATTGCTTTAGGCAGGACAGCCATTCTGAAAATATTAACTCTTCCTATCCACGAGCCTGGGATGTGTTTCCATTTATTGTATCTTCTTTAATTTTTCTCATGAGTGTCTTGTAGTTTTCAGAGTATAGGTCTTTTACATCCTTCATTAGGTTTATTCCTAGGTATTTTATTCTTTTTGATGCAATTGTGAATGAAATTGTTTTCCTGATTTTTCTTTCTGCTAGTTCATTGTTAATATATAGGAACGCCACATATTTCTGCGTATTAATTTTGTATCCTGCAACTTTGCTGAATTCAGATATTAGATCTAGTAGTTTTGGAGTGGATCCTTTAGGGTTTTTTATGTACAATATCATATGATCTGCAAACAGGGACAGTTTAACTTCTTCCTTGCCAATTTGGATGCCTTTTATTTCTTTGTTATGTCTGATTGCTGTAGCTAAGACCTCTAGTACTGTGTTGAATAGAAGTGGCTAGGACCTCCACTACAATGTTGAATAGAAGTGGGGAGAGTGGGCATCCTTGTCTTCTTTCCTATCTTAAAGGAAAAGCTTTCAACTTCCCTCTGTTAAGTATAGTGTTGGCTGTGGGTTTGTCATATATGGCCTTTATTATGTTGAGTTACTTGCCCTCTATACCAATTTGTTTGAAAGTTTTTATCATGAATGGATATTGAATTTTGTCAAATGCTTTTTCAGCATCTGTGGAAATGATCATGTGGTTTTTGTCCTTCTTGTTGTTGATGTGGTAGATGGTGTTGATGAATTTTCAAATGTTGTACCATCCTTGCATCCCTGGAATAAGTCCTACTTGATCATGATGGATGATCTTTTTGATGTATTTTTGAATTCTGTCTGCTAATATTTTGTTGAGTATTTTTGCATCTATGTTTAGCAGGGATATTGGTCTGTAATTTTCTTTTTTTGTGGTGTCTTTGCCTGGTTTTGGTATTAGAGTAATGCTGGCCTCATAGAATGAGTTTGGAATTATTCCCTCTTCTTCTACTCTTTGGAAAACATTAAGGAGGATGGGTATTAGGTCTTCACTAAATGTTTGATAAAATTCAGCGGTAAAGCCATCTGGTCCAGGAGTTTTGTTCTTAGGTAGGTTTTTGATTACCAGTTCAATTTCATTGCTGGTAATTGGTC
The DNA here is from genome assembly GCA_029783875.1 of Phataginus tricuspis. Taxonomy (NCBI): domain Eukaryota; kingdom Metazoa; phylum Chordata; class Mammalia; order Pholidota; family Manidae; genus Phataginus; species Phataginus tricuspis. Next base: position 52,624,217 of record JAQQAC010002837.1, on the reverse strand, counting down.
TGTTCAGATTTTCTGTTTCTTTCTGTGTCAGCCTTGGAAGGTTGTATTTTTCTAGAAAGCTGTCCATTTTTTCTAGGTTATCCATTTTGTTAGCATATAATTTTTCATAGTATTCTACAATAATTCTTTGTATTTCTGTGGTGTCCATAGGGATTTTTCCTTTCTCATTTCTGATTCTGTTTGTGTAGAGTCTCTTTCTTTCTTGATAAATCTGGCTAGGGATTTATCTATTATATTTATTTTTTCGAAGGACCAGCTCCTGCTTTCATTGATTCTTTCTATTGTTTTATTCTTCCAAATTTTATTTATTTCTGTTCTAATCTTTTTTTTTTTAAGGAGAATTCTTAGAAAATAGTTTTAATTGACACAATACATTCTGATGCACTGTGAAATTTATGGACATGTAAACATTCAGATGATTTCAGTCTATCTGTAACCCTACATTCCTATGCATGCATATTTTTATTATTTTTTATTATTTTATTTTATTTTATTTTACAATTTATTTTGGTATCATTAACCTACAATTACATGTGCAATATTATGGTGATTAAACTACCCTCTTCATCATGTCCCCCCCACCAACCCTATTACAGTCACTGTCCATCAGTGTAGTGAGATGAGAATCACTACTTGTCTTCTCTGAGTTGTTCTAATCTTTTTTAAGTCCCTCTTCTACTGACTTTGGGCCTCATTTGTTCTTCTTTTTCTAGTTTCATTAATTGTGAATTTAGAGTGTTCATATGGGATTTTTCTTTCCTGAGGTGGGCCTGTATTGCAATATACTTTCCTCTTAGTACGGCCTTTGCTGCATCCCATAGATTTTGAGGTGTTGAATTATTGTTGTCATTTGTCTCCATATATTGCTTGATCTCTGTTTTTATTTGGTCATTGATCCATTGGTTATTTAGGAGCATGTTGTGAAGCCTCCATGTGTTTGTGGGATTTTTCATTGTCTTTGCATAATTTACTTCTAGTTTCATACCTTTGTGGTCTGAGAAACTGGTTGGTACAATTTAAATCTTTTTTAATTCACTGAGGCTCTTTTTGTGGCCTAGTATATGATCTGTTCTTGAAAATGTTCCATGTGAACTTGAAAAGAATGTGTATTCTGCTGCTTTTGGGTGTAGAGTCCTTTGATTGTCTGTTAGGTCCATCTGTTCTAATGTGTTGTTCAGTGCTTTTCTCTCCTTACGTATTTTCTGTTTGGTTGATCTGTGCTTTGGAGTGAGTGGAGTGTTGAAGTCTCTGAGAATGAATACATTGCATTCTATTTCCCCTTTCAATTCTGTTAGTATTTGTTTCACATATATCGGTGCTATTTTGTTGGGTGCATAGATATTTATAGTGGTTATATCTTCTTGTTGGATTGACCCCTTAATCATTATGTAATGTCCTTGTTTGTGTCTTGTGACTTTCTTTGTTTCGAAGTCTTTTTGTCTGATGAAAGTACTGCAACTACTGCTTTTTTCTCCCTAATAGTTGCATGAAATATCTTTTTCTATCCCTTCACTTTTAGTCTGTGTATGTCTTTGGGTTTAAAGTGAGTCTCTTGTAGGCAGCGTATAGATGGGTCTTGTTTTTTTATCCATTCAGTGACTCTGTGTGTTTTGATTGGTGCATTCAGACCTTTTACATTTAGGGTGATTATTGATAGGTATGTGCTTATTGCCATTGCAGGCTTTAGATTTGTGGTTACCAAAGGTTCAAGGTTAACTTCCTTACTATCTACGTGTCTAACTTAACTCACTTAATATGCTATTACAAACACAGTCTAAAGGTTCTTTTTTTCTCCTCCTTTATCTTCCTCCTCCATTCTTTATATATTAGGTATCATATTCTGTACTGTTTGCCTGTCCCTTGATTGACTTTGGGGATAGTTGATTTAATTTTGCATTTGTTTAGTATTAACTGTTCTACCTTCTTTACTATGGTTTTATTACCTCTGGTGACAGCTATTAAACCTCAGGAACACTTCCATCTATAGCAGTCCCTCCAAAATACACTGTAGAGGTGGTTTGTGGGAGGTATAGTCTCTCAGCTTTTGTTTATCTGGAAATTGTTTAATCCCTCCTTCAAATTTAAATGATAACCTTGCCAGATAAACTATTCTTGGTTCTAGGCCCTTCTGCTTCATTGCATTTAATATATCACGCCACTCCCTTCTGGCCTGTAAGGTTTCTGCTGAGAAGTCTGATGATAGTTGATGGGCTTTCCTTTGTATGTGATATTCTTTCTTTCTCTGACTGCTTTTAATAGTCTGTCTTTATCCTTGATCTTTGCCATTTTAATTACTATATGTCTTGGTGTTGTCTTCCTTGGGTCCCTTGTGTTGGGAGATCTCTGCACCTCCATGGCCTGAGAGACTATCTCCTCCCCCATATGGGGAAGTTTTCAGCAATTACCTCCTCAAAGACATTTTATATCCCTTTTTCTCTCTCTTCTTTTTCTGGTTCTCCTATAATGCGAATATTGTTCCGTTTGGATTGGTCACACAGTTCTCTCAATATTCTTTCATTCTTAGAGATCCTTTTTTCTCTCTGTACCTCAGCTCTAATTTGTATTTCATTTATCGTCTCCTCCACGTATCTAATCTGCTTTTAAAACTTTCCACTGTATGTTTCATTTGTGATGCTGTGTTCTGTAGTGATTGGATCTCCGACTGGAATTCATTCCTGAGTTCTTGAATATTTTTCTCTGCCTTCATGAGCCTGGTAAATATTTTTATTTTGAAATCCCTTTCAGGCAGATTCATGAGGTCAATTTCATTTTAATTTTTCTCAGTAGTGGTTGTATCTGTAATTTTACCTTGAACCAGGTTCCTTTTGCGTTTCATATTTGTATATTGTGCCCTCTAGTGCCCAGAAGCTCTACTCTCTGGAGCTGTTCAGCCCCTGAAGCAATGTCAGGGGTGGCAGCAGAGCAGTATTTGTGCCTGGGGGTATGAAAGAGCCGTTTCCTGCTTCCTGTCTGCTATGCCCATCTCCAGTGCCAGAACCAGTGGGCTGAGCACACAGGTATAAGCCTCTGTGCTTTGCCTTTGTAGTTGCTATAGATGGGGCTTCCCTCTGGCTGGCCTAATACCAGGGTAGGGTTTGCTGGTTTGCGAGCCAGGTGGGGCTGGCTGGGAGAAAGGCTCAGGAGGGTACGTATCACGGTAGGGGTCCTTAGAGCTCTGTAGTCATCCAAGGAGCTGGAGCTCCTGAAGATTATGAAAGTTCCCAACCTGCTAGGCAGAGTGTATCCGTACAATTTTGTCTACCTGTCCTTTCTCCTGAGCAGTAAGCTCTGTGCAGTTCTTGCCCCTTAGGAGCTCTCTTGCTGTTAGGAAGTCTCTCAGACTGCCCACCTTTCTTTTGTCCCAGAGCAGCAGGATATGGATCCCTGCTTTCCAAAAGCGGCTGGAATCTGTCTCTCCAGGTATTCTGCCTGTGTTAGCTTTCCAACCCCCTAATCACTAGAGTATCATTAAAACACCATGAAATGTAGGTTTGTGCTCCCAGATCAGATCTCTGGAGTTAGGTATTCAGCAGTCCCAGGCCTCCACTCCCTTCCCACTCTGTTTCTCTTCCTCCCGCTGGTGAGCTGGGGTGGGGGAAGGTCTTGGGTCCAGCCGGACTATGGCTTTGGTATGTTACCTTGTTCTGTGAGGTTTATTCTTTTCTCCAGGTGTGTGCAGTTTGGTGCAGCCCTCTTTCCTATTGCTCTTTCAGGATTAGTTGTATTAATTATATTTTCGTATTATATGCTGTTTTAGAAGGAACCCTCTGTCTCACCTCTCATGCCACCATCTTTAATCCTTCATTATTTCTTATATACTTAACTCAGTTATGTAACATCCAGATCAGTGTATATATAGAACATACGGAATAGTCTTTATGCCCTCTCCTACTGTATTGATTTTATCACCATGTTTGTTTAGCCTCTTTTTGAACTTCATAGAAAAGGAGTCATATAATATAAATTCTTGTGGCATTCTAAAGAATTATGACTCTAAGATTCACCTAGGTTTTTTGCACATAGTTTGTTGTTTTCAGTTTGTATTGTATTCTGTTAATGAATATATCACAGTTTGTCCATTCTAATTGTCAGTGGACATTTTGGGTATTTCTAGCTTTTGACTATTATGAGTAATGCTGTTACAAACATTCTTGTAAATGACTTTTGGAGCAACTGTGTTTACATTTCTAATGAGTATGCAGATAGGTGTTGAATTACTGGATCATAGTGTATTTATAGCTTCAGTTTTCAAACATGGTTAGTACAATTTTCCTACCAGCATTGCTTGAGAATGTCAGTTGTTCCATTACATTCTTAACATTTGCTTTCTTCAAATTTTATTGTATTATATATTTTAGTTTAATTTAATTACATTCTATTTTATTTTTGGTGCACTGGAGGGATTATATCAATTTGGTTTTAATTTACAGTTCCCTGATGACTAAGAATCTTGAGCAGCTTATTGTCCATTTGGATGTTCTGTTTTGTAAAGTCCTTATTTAAATAGCTAGCTCATTTTTAACCTGTTTATAAGTGATTTTTAGTATAATATACATAAAAAATTAAGTATACATAGGATACATAAGTTTTAAGTGAAAAAATACACACCTGTGTAATCGTATCCATTTCATTGAATTGTTTTTATTTTGTCTTATTAATTTGTAAGAGTTCTTTATATCCTCCATTCACTAATTGGAAGTCTCAACTTTATTAGGTGTTAAATTCCTGCATACACTTGATTTGGTTTCTGGATGTTAATCCAATTTTATTTTCATTTTTTTTAAAAACATTAAAAATGTTATAGGGGTAAAGTGAGACAAATGGTAAGTATAGTGAAATAAGACAAATGGAAAGATAAAATAAGTAGAAAATATTCTGTTTGTCACTTAAAAATATTATTTTGTAAGTTGTCTTTTTTAATTGTAATTTTGTACCTTGATGTTATATTAACGAAGGTGACTTTATCCCTGACTGCTTTTATTAATATTTTTAATTGTAATAAAATATGTCTAACATGAAATTTATAATCTTAATCATTTTTTATGCATAGTTCAGTATTAAGTACATTCACATTATTGTGTAAATCCAGAAATTTTCATCTTGCATAACCTTAACTCTCTATACACACTAAACAACAACAACTCATTTTTCCCCTCTCTCTAACTCCTGCTAACCACCATTCTGCTTGCTGTGTCATATGAATGGAATCCTATTTGTCTTTTTGTGACTGACTTATTTCACTTAGCATACATCTTCAAAGTTCATCCAGGTTGCAGTATGTTTTAGAATTTCCCCCTTTTCAAGGCTGAATAATATTCCATTGTGTATATACACCACATTTGTTTATCTGCTCATCTCTCAATGGACACTTGGGTTGCTTCCACCTTTTGGCTTTGTGTCGGGGTTTCTAGCCTCTCCCCTGCTGGTCCTGCTCACCGTCAGGACTACTAGCTCTTTCAGTGACCCTCCAAACCAGCGGAGGGAAAGGAAAGGAGGGAGAGGCACGCCCCGACAAGGTGAAGCAAGGGAGGTAAGAGCCGACTGTCTGCCCATTCCGCAGCCTCCGCCGTCCCCGGAGACAATCAGACGTGACAGGGAGTTCAGTCAAAGCAGGAACTCGTTTATTGCAGCTCAGAATATGGAATATATAGGGTGTGGTCTCTTCTGATTGGTTGCACCTTATGCTAACAAGGCGACCTTCAAATTTCCAATCACGCACAGAGTTGTGCGCATGCACAGTTGTCTCTGACGTAAGCAGTGGACCTGAGTGAGAACACTCGGTGGGAAGCTGTGGCACAGCTAAAATTCAAGGTAGTTCCCCACATTTTCCCCCTTTTTGTTTTTGTATGAGCAAGAGAGATGCCATCCTGTACTGAGGATATGCCTGTCTTAGGTTGTCCCCATCTTTCAGGAGATCTTACCCGTCATTGACTACCATCCTAGCACTTCCAGTAATGACATTCTCAAGAGGTCGCTTGCACCTCTTGTAGGGCCATAAATGCCCATGAACACTCTGGGGTATGGGGAACTCCTTCTTCAATCACTTGAGCTAACATAATTACCTTTTGCTGTAATATCTGTTGCCGTTGATATGACCTTCACCACCGCACGAGCGTGAAAATAACTAATGACATTACAATTATTATACCTCCTAATAACAGCTTGGGTAGACTAAACAAACTAGTTATTTCTTCCCATACTCTGGTAAAAAGGAAGCAGAGGGTAAGATTACAACCTCAGTTGCATTAAGGTTCACAATATCATGAAGGAGCATTGCAGGCATTTTTAACATCTTATCATTCCATGGTCCCTTAATATTCAGAGTAATTCCTCAACATTGTAGTAGCATTAGTGGTAGTAAATGTTTGACATACATGGGAAAACATAGGACTGTAAAGATGTCCTTGTTGAAGGCTTAACAGTGTCACTTCTTCAGCAGTAGTCACTGTCCGGACTATGGCAATGGTAGCAGCAGTTGCGGCCACAGCAGATGCAGCAATGGAGGCAACAATAACAGCAGTGATTCCAAAGTCTCTCTTAGTCCTGCAATGAACTAATTGGATTCTTTGTCCTCCCGTTGTGTTAGTAACAGCCCACAGATATGGAGAGTGCCAGAACAAGTATTCGAGGATTAGCGTAGAGGGCTAAATATTCTCCGGCACACAAAGGGAGTAGGAAAGTGAGCACGAGCAGGAGTAATAGTCCAGCCTTCATGACTCCTTTTCTTCTTATGCAATCCTCAAAAGGTCAGTCCTGGAAAAGAAGGGATAGGTAGGCCCTCAAGAGGTCACCCTCTTGGGAAGAGTCTATATCATAGCTTTCTTCCACTTGCGGAGTGGTCTGAGGGCAGAATTTCAAGTTCCTAGCAGGAACCCAAATTGGATTCGGTTCGCCTATAGGAAATACACATCCGAATCCTCTGCCCATACTTATCAGTGGATCTGGTCCTCACCATTGCCCAGTCAGCTGGTCTTTCCAGCGCACTTCTATTTTGGCATATGGCGTTTGATTTGTCCAGTGCCTTTGAAAGGCCATTAGAGGTTGATCTTTTGAAAAATTTAAAATATTTAATGTAAGTAGGGCCATCCGTAATTGGTCATGGGGGCTTATTCCCCCTTTTTGTTTTTGTAATAGGTCTTTTAATGTCTTATTGTGACGCTCTACTATGGCCTGGCCCTGTGGTTGTATGGGATTCCTGTGGAGTGGCTGATATGCCATGTATTAAAAAAGTCTTGTAACACCCTGCTAGTAAAGCAGGGGCCATTATCTGTTTTTATTTGATGTGGTATGCCTAGTATAGCAAAACATTGTAAAAATGGCTCTGTGCATGTTTAGCTTTCTCTCCAGCATGGGCACTAGCCCAGCAAGTGTGGGAGCATGTATCTATTGAGACAAAGACAAATTTTAATTTTCCAAAAGCTGCATAATGAGTAACATCAGTTTTCCAGAGACACTTTGGTTTAGTGCCCCTTGGGTTAACTCCAGGGGACTGGAGGGGTGGAATTTGTAGAAAAGGCAAACAGGATTTACAAGTCCTGATAATTTTTTTCAAGTCTTTAATAGGAATATGAGGAAATCTATGATGAAGTCCCCTCCAATTTAGGTGGGTAAGTTCATGGAGGTCTTGGGCCCATTGGAAATCTTGGGCCTGTTGCATGGAAAGGGCTTGAGCAGCAGAGGACGCTAATTGGTCAGCTAATAGGTTTCCTCTGGAGAGGAATCCGGGCAAACCTTGGTGTCCTTGGAGGTGCTGTAAGAATATGGGCTTGGATCGTGCCATCAGCAAGGATCTCACCTGAATCATCAAGGGGGTTATGGGGTTTTTATCTAACTTGATATAAGAAGAGGCTAAGGTGGGAAGCAAGTTCACCACATACAGACTATCAGAAAAAAGATTCATAGGTTCAGAAATTTTACTTAGGGCCAATGCTATGGCATACAACTCCTTAAATTGTGCTGAGCCAGTAACCTTTTCAAAATGTTGGGTTTCTTTTAACTTGGTTGAGAGGCGAGGAGGAGGAAAGATAACAACAGCAGACCCCTCCTTCCCTCCATCGGTAAACACATTCAAGGCATCAGAAAGGGGCTTACTCAAAAAGAGTCTAGGGGTGGTCCAACTTAACTTGGAGAGGGAGGCAACCCATCTGCTAGGTCCATAATGGCAATCAATCTTACCCCAAAAACCCGTCAGAGCCTCGGACACTCTATTGTGATTTCGCTTGATCCATTCAAAGTTGGACAAATGATAAGGAATGGTTAAAATTTCCAGGTCTTTCCCATAATGTCTTAAGGTGGTGTCTCTGCCTTTGACTATAAGATCTGCCAGTTGATCTAATTGGGCATACACTTGCGGAGTGCCTCCTATTGATGCATGGACCCATTGGAGAGGATTACCTTGCTGCGTGATAACAGCAGTAAGCAACTCCAAGCCAGGAAGAATCCACAGACAAAGGTCACAGTCAGGTTGATACCGGGCTAGGTGGGCATTATCAAGTGCTAATTGAATCTGTCTAAATACTTGTTTATGTTCCTCCATTAATACAACAAGCTCAGATGGAGTTTTGTCTCTCAACAACTCAAAAAGAGGGAGGAGGTCCACTGTTGCAATGTGAATCCAGGGCCGCAGCCAGTTGAGTTCCCCTAATACCTTTTGTAATTCCACTAAAGAATATGAGGTCTTGATGGATAACTGAGGTTTAAGGGGGCAGACAGAATCTAGGTTAAGCTTTGCCCCTAAAATCTCAAAGGGAGGTATAGTTTGGGTCTTGTTATTAGACACATGCAGTCCCCTTTGCTCCAAGAGGCATTGAAGCTCCCTGTATGCAGATTCTAACTGCTGGGCACTAGCTGCCCCTAAAATAATATCATCCATGTACACATAAAGAGTTATTCCTGCCCACTGCTGAAGGGGCTGTAGAATTTTGGAAACATATTGCTGACAGAAGGCAGGGCTATTGGCCATGCCTTGGGGTAGCACTGTCCATTCATATCTCTCATCAGGCCCTCAAAAATTGGTAGAAGGCATGGAGAAGGCGAACTTCTCACAATCAGCTGGGTGGAGGGGAATGGAGAAGAAACAATCCTTAATATCAATTACGATAAGGGATAATTCTTTTGGAATGGACGGGATCCAGGGCAGGCCTCTCAAGGGCGTGCCCGGTATAACCATCCATTCATTGATTTTTCTTAAGTCTTGAAGCATCCTGCATTTACCGGAGGCCTTCTTAATAACAAACACCGGGCTATTCCATGGACTTAGAGAAGGTCGTATGTGTCCCAACCTAAACTGTTCCTGAACAATCTCCTTAAGTTTCTGAAGCTTAGTCTGTGGTAACGGCCACTGCTCCACCCAGACTGGAGGCCCGGGGAGCCACGTAATGGTGGGCGTCATCGGGGCAGTGGCCTTTAGGATTGGGGGTGCTGTGACCTAGTCTGAGGGAGATAATTGGAGCAGCCAGTGGGCCGCTGGCACCCCAGTCTCCCTGGCATTGTCTCATATAGGACTTCTGGGTCATTAGTGATGTATACGGCAGACTCGCTTAAGATGTCTTGACCCAGCAGGTTGTCGGTTAGGCCGGAAGCAACAAGGGGCCTAACCTTTCCATGATTACTGTCTACATTTTCCCACCTGAGCCAATCCCTAGCCTCCTCAGAGACTGCATTGCCCCCGACCCCCCATAGGGGTGGTCCGGGGATCAACTTCCAATGGGAGGGTACTTCCTCTTTTCTGAGCACTGTCCGATTGACTCCTGTGTCAATGAGACATCGAAACCTCTTCCCAGATAAAACTATATCCATCTCTGGCCTTTTTCCTGGCACAACGGGCACCGTCCGGTGGACTCCAAGAGAGCCTGGGGGATCTGCTCCTCCTTTGGTTAACAGGGCTGGAGGATGCCCCTTCCCTAGTTTAAAGGGTTCCCTTGCAGATCAAACTTGGATTGGCACTCTTTCATCCAGTGTAACCCTTTCTTGCACCTTGGGCACAGAGACTAGGGGGTGGACGAACCTTCTTCCTCCCCCCTGGGTTTCCCTGGCCCTCCTGGGGGCATTCTCTCTTATAGTGTCCCTTCTGCCCGCACCCGAAACAAACTCCACCAGCCCTGACAGGTGGCTCATGCTCCCCGGACAGGGTCCGGGGGGAGAGTGCTAACACCAGGGCCTCTGCCAGGGAGGCGGTTTGAGCCTGCAGTGCGGTTACCAGGGTCTGGGCTTGGTGGGCCTGAGTGCCTACATCCTTGGTGGCAACTATCCACCTCTCCATGGACCTTTCTCTTAATCCTGCACATGCCAGTTTGTGATCTGATGTCATGCCTTCCCACACTAACATTTTGACAAATTGGTCCCTTAGCGGACCCGGGGGAAACTTCCAGTGGAGGCTCCTCTCCACTCTATCTACAAAGGAGGCTAAGTCCTCTGTGGGTTTCTGAGTGACTTCTGAAATTGGAGGTTCGGAGGGGCCCTCCTCTAACTTCTTCCAGGCAGCTAGTCCGAGGGCCCTCACCTGCTCTTGGTACGGAGCAGGGATTGCTGCTTGTTGGAGACCGGTGGCGAATTGGTCACTGGTCCCAGAAAGCATCCCGAAGGTAACTGGGACAGGTGATTCACTGACTGATTCCTCTCCGCCTGGACATGGCATTCCTCCTTAAAGAAAGCACACCATTTAAGGAACAAGGGCCCCGGAAGGACTGCCTTAGTCAAGCTCTTCCAGTCCTGCGTAGTGCAGGGCTGGTGGGCCAGCCCCTGGAGGATGGTCTCTGCCCATGGGGAGTTGGGTGCATCCTCGGAGACTGCCTTCTTTAGCTCCTTGAGGTCGGGAGTGTCCCATGGGTACCATGCGGCCGGTCTATTGCCCCCAGGGTTGCCGTTGGCTGGAAACGCCTGGTAGGAAGGCAGCGCCAACCCATCCCTGCCCGTATTATCAGTCCCTAAAGGCAGAGGATATGATGGTGGTGGAGTGGAGTCGGGGGGTTTCTTAGGCGCTAAAGCAACAGGGTCTTGCTGGGGTTCGGGATCTGGGTCAATGTCGACCCAGGGTTTCGAGGTTTCTTTAGATAATTTGGGGTATAGGTGTCGGGGCTGCTCAGCCCCTCCTCCGTGAACTGAACCCGCTCTCTTTCCCCTGCCATTATCTTCACCTTTTCCTCTGTCTTGCTCTTTTTGCCTAATCCTTCTCCCTCCCTGGGGAGGCTAGCCCCAAAACATGCCTTAAGGGCGGATAAGATGGGGTACACCCCCAAGAGTGGACTCTCACCCTTATCTAACTCCTCCTTCCTGATCAACTGTTCCACGCGATGCCACGTGGTCCACTCAAAAAGATTCCGAACCGGAAGCCAGGGAGCCACCTGGGTTAGGGCCTCCCAGACCTTCTCGACTTGAGTGTCCGCGAGCTCTAATCCTCGACTTTTAAGCATATATTTCTGCGCTTTAAGCGCAGGTTCATCTCTAGAGGTTGCTTGTCCCATTTTCCCGGGAATGCTCTTACCACGTAATTACCCACTGCTCACTCCGCCGCACTTTTGGTTCGTCAATCAAGGGATCCTTGATCCGGTCTGTGAGGCTTCGTCAGTTGTTCCTCACACGGGGCACCAGTTGTCGGGGTTTCTAGCCTCTCCCCTGCCAGTCCTGCTCACCGTCAGGACCACTAACTCAGTGACCCTCTGAGCCAGCGGAGGGAAAGGAAAGGAGGGAGAGGCACGCCCCGACAAGGCGAAGGAAGGGAGGCAAGAGCCGACTGTCCGCCCGTTCCGCAGCCTCCGCCGTCCCCGGAGAGAATCAGATGCGACAGGTAGCTCAGTCAAAACAGGAACTCGTTTATTGCAGCTCAGAACACGGAATATGTAGGGTGTGGTCTGTTCTGATTGGTTGCACCTTATGCTAACAAGGTGACCTTCAAATTTCCAATCACGCACAGAGTTGTGCGCATGCGCAGTTGTCTCTGACGTAAGCAGTAGACCTGAGTGAGAACACTCGGCGGGAAGCTGTGGCCAGCTGAAATTCAAGGTAGTTCCCCACAGCTTTGTGAATAATGCTACTATAAACATGGTGTACAAATACCTGTTTGAGTCCTTGTTTTCAATTCCAGGAATATATACCCAGACGTTGATTTCCTGAATTTCATGGTAATTCTATTTTTAATTTTTTGAAGAACCTCTCTACTTTTTGCATAATAGTTATACTCTTTTACATTCCCACCAGTAGTGCACAAGAATTCCAATTTTTCCATATCCTTGCCAATTCTTGTTATTTTTTGTCTTTTTGATAGTAGCCATCCTGATAGGTATAAGGTGATAATCTCATTCTGGTTTTGATTTGCACTTCTCTGATGATTACTGATGTTGATCATCTTTTCATATGCTTGTTAGCTATTGGTATATCTTCTTTGGATAAATGTCTATTCAAGTCCTTTACCCATTTAAAAATCAGATTATTCATGTTTTTTTGTTGAGTTGTAGGATATCTTTATCTATTCTAGATATTAACTCATCAGATGTATGACTTGTGAATATTTTCTATCATTTCATAGTTTGCCTTTTCACCCTATTGATTGTATCCTGTGATGCATAAAAGTTTAAAAATTTGATGTAGTACAGTTTATCTGTTTTTAATTTTATTGCCTGTGCTTTTTTTATGTGAAATCCAAAACAAAATTTGCATATCCAATGTCATGAAGCTTTTCCTCTATTTTTTCTTCTAAGAGCTTTATACTTTTAGGTCTCCATCTATGTCTTTGATCCATTTTGGGTTAATTTTTGCCTATGATATAAGGTAAGGGTACAACTTTATTATTTTGCATTTGGATATTCATTTTTTTTTAAAACACCACTTATTGAAAGACTGTTTCTTTCCCCACTGAATGGTCTTGGCACCCTTGTTGAAAATTATTTAACCATATATACTAGGATTTATTTCTGTGTTCTGTTTCATTTATCTGTAAGTCTGTCTTTATGCCAGTACCACACATTTTAGTTACTGTGGCTTTGTATGAAGTTTTGAAACCAGGAAGTATGAGACTTCCAACTGTTCTTTTTTTTAGTTTGTTTTGATTATTTAAGGTCCTTTGAATTTCCATATGAATTTAATAATGAAATTTTCTATTTCTGCAAAAGATATCATTGGGATTTTGCTAGGTATTGCATTAAATCTATAGATTGCTTTGGGTAGAATTGACATCAAACAACATTAAATTTTCCAATCCATGAATAGGGAATGTCTTTACATTAATTTGTATCTTCTTTGTTGCACCAGTGTTTTATAGTTTCAGATTGCATGTTTTCTACCTTCTTAGTTATTTCTTCAGTATTTTATTCTTCTTGATGTTATTGTAATTGGAATTTAAAAGATTTTCTTTTTGAATTGCTCATTGTTAATGCATAGAAATGCAACTGATATTTATGTGTTGGTTAGTATCCTGAAACTTTGCTGAGTTCATTTTTTAGTTGTAACAGGTTTTTTTTGTGGAATGTTGGGGGTTTCTATATGAAAGATCAGTTGTCTGCAAACAGAGATTATTTTTTCCTGTCCTATTTAGATATATTTTATTTCTTTTTTTTTTTGCCTTGTTGCTCTGGCTAAGACTTCTAATATTATGTTGAATAGAATTATGTAATGATTATGTAATGATTGGTTTTTGTGTTTTGTACCATCTTTGCATTCCAAGCTCATTGCTTTTTTTTTGCTTAATTAGTATTTATTTTATTGTCTTTTCAGCTAGAAAAAGTCCTACAGCAAGGAGACATTGGAGAGTGTGCAGAACCATATATGATTTTCAAAGAAGCAGATGCCACCAAGGTAGAATGTCATGCCTTTTATTTCCCCCATTTTGTAGTCACTAACAGTCACTCCCCATTCCCAAGTCCCCAGACTCAATCCTAAAAACCTCTAATCTCCCAAATTATAATTTGGGAGAATATTATACAAAATATATTAAAGAATTTCACTACTAATTCATTTATTCTCTTGGCTTGCCCACCTTCTTCTTTATTTCCTTTGTCACGTAGCTTGTATCATGTGCTGTGCTATTCTTTAAAATCTTCCTAACCCCCAAACTAATTGATTCTTTAAATTCTTTTTTTTCCCTTTGAGGAGAACTAAGTTAATTCAGTTTATTTCCTAAATAATTAAAAATTTCCTGTATTTACAAATAGCTATTTTGGAACTTTTCCTAGGAAAACAGAAATATTCTGGGTCTCTGTCTAGCTGCAGATAATTGAGAAATATGGTAAAAAATAAAAAATACAATATCTGTTTTGCCATCAGATGACTAATTTATAAAATTCAGATAAATTTATAAAGCAAAAATAATTGGTGAACAATTGGTACCAAATTACATACACCCTGAGTTAGCTACATGAATAATAGGTGATCTTGGACTTCTGAATACATGATTTAATACTTGAAACATCCAGGAAATGTATGCTTAAGGAATACTGGACATGTCACCAATATCTAGAGAATGTTTTGCTTTATAAAATTTTACTGAGATTCAGAATAAGAACTGATCCTTTTCTGCTAATATAGGTAGATCTAAGCTCATGATGTTCTTCTCTGATCCCTGACTGTCTGGTTAAAATCAAGGTTAAAGTATTCTGGTTTTCCCTAGGTTGTCATTTTACAAATTAAATTTGCTTTATTATATGGATCTCATAAGGTATAATAGCATTTTATTCCATTCTTCCTTTACATATTTATATAAAACTGATAAAATTAAGTACATTTGATGATTTCACTCATCTGTGGAGTATAAGAACAAAGAAAAAACTGAAGGAACAGAACAGAAGCAGACTCACAGAACCCAAGAATGGACTAACGGTTACCAAAGGGAAAGGGACTGGGGAGGATGGGTGAGAAGGGAGGGATAAGGGGGAAAAAGGGGCATTATGATTAGCCCACATAATGTATTGGGGGGCCATGGGGAATACTTTACAACCCAGAGAAGACAAGTAGTGATTCTATAGCATCTTACTACGCTGATGGACAGTGACTGAAATGGGGTGTGTGGTGGGGACTTGATGATGGGGGAAGTCTAGTAAACATAATGTTGCTCATGTAATTGTATGTTAATGATACCAAAATGAAAATTAAAAAAAAAGAAGTACATTTGGTATCTAGGCTCTTGAGCAAGAACCTATTTTGGAGGTAAAATAGATATCCAATAAACTTTGCTTCTATTTAGCTATCCTTCTGTCTTTTCCCAGCCCTGAGTCCCAAGGTAGGATACTATCATTAGTGTATAGAATAGATAAAACATTCTGTATGTAAAGAGTATGTGAGAGATTTGGTGTAGGCTTTCACTCTTGCACCCACTGGTTGGCTACTACATGCTACTTAGTGTTTCTGTCACACATAGCCTAAAGGTTGAGCCAGCTTTAGGATGTCTTCCAGGCACATACAGTTTGGACCATTATTCCTTTTCCAGGATTTAGTCCTCTTGTAATGCTTTTTTTCTTTGCATCTTTTATTCCAACACTGGGCTTGTTTATTACTGGACTATTTGTGGCCCCCCCCCACTCCTACCTCATGATTGCCATAGGTTAGGAATTATTTTAAAATGGCTTAACTGCTTCCATCTTTTTTAGAATAATAAAATACAACAAGTCATAATCTAAAATATTTTGTAGTTAACAGTTGCTGACTAGAACATGGTTATGTTTCCTTTCATAAACTAGTACTTGCAATACATAAATATGTTTGACACTTGCTCTCCTTTCTTTTCTCCCAAGGTAAGATAATCACAAACAGAAATTTCAAAGATTTACTTTACATATAGATTGTAGAATGGATTGAGGTTGTTGAGTGGTAGTACACTATTAACTGATCTTTAAAAGTACAGATTATTTATCTCTGCTGACAAATGAGAATTCTTAATTTGTACCTTTATATATTATGCAATAGCCTTTAATTCATTTCTTTTGAGTGTAATCATATAATGTGTAAAGTTTTGTTTTGCAGAATAAGGAAAAATTGGAGAAGCTGAAAAGTCAAGCTGACCAGTTTTGCCAAAGACTTGGGAAATACCGTATGCCTTTTGCTTGGACTGCAATCCATTTAATGAATATTGTTAGCAGTGCTGGGAGTTTGGAAAGAGACTCTACAGAGGTAGAAATAAGTACTGGAGGTAAGAGTGTTTTATGTAAACTATTTTAAATGTGTAATTTTTTTCTTACATAGGCATTTATTGTAAACTTCGTAATATAATGAGGCATAAAAAGGGTTTTCTTTTTTTGATCTCTTTAATAGCTTTACTGAGATGTCATTTATATACCATACAGTTCACGCATGTACAGTGTATAATCCAATGTTCTTGGTATATTCACGAAGTTCTGTGCCATCACTACAATCTAATTTTGGAACGCTTTCATATTCGTTGGTTGTCACTATCAATTCTCCTAGAATTCCCAAACCCAACCCTTAACAGCTTCTAATCCACTTGGTCTATATAGATTTTGTCTATGCCACGCTTTTCGTATCATTAGAATTATACAGTATGCAGTCTTTGTGACTGTTTTTGCATGGCATAGTGTTTTAAAGATTCATCCATGCTATAGCATGTATAAGTATTTCATTTCTTTTTATTACCAAATAATTAGTCTATTGTATGGATATACTACATTTTATTTATTCATTCATCAGGTCATTAACATTTGGGTTTCAAATTTTTGATAATTATGATTAATGCTGCAGTGAGCATTCATATAGAAGCTTTTATGTGGACATAGGTTTTCATTTGTCTTGAATATATAGCTAGAAATGAAATTGCTGGGTCATATAGTAATTATATGTTTAACCTTCTGAAGAACCATTAGACTGTTTTCCAGTGTGGCTGCACTGTTCAAAAATTCCATTAACAGTGCTTGAAGGCTCTAATTTCTCCGTATCTTTGTCAACACTTTTATTACCAATCCTTTGATTATAGCCATTTTAGTGCAAGTAAGATGATATTTCACTGTGGTTTGCATTTGCCTTTCCCTGATAGCTAATTATGTGCATCAGCTATTTGTACATCTTCTATGGAGAAATATATAGTCATATCCTTTGCTTATTTATTTATTTATTTATTTTACTATTATTAATGTACAATTACATAAGCAACATTATGGTTACTAGACTCCCACTATTATCAAGTCCCCACCACATACCCCATTACAGTCACTGTTCATCAGCGTAGTAAAATGCTATAGAATCACTATGTGTCTTCTCTGTGCTATACTGCCTTCCCCGTATCCCCTCCCACCCCTGCTACATTATGTGTGCTAATTTTAATACCCTTTTTCCCCATTATCCCTCCCTTCCCACATATCTTCCCCAATCCCTTTCCCTTTGGTAACTGTCAGTCCATTCTTGGGTTCTCTGAGTCTGCTGCTGTTTTGTTCCTTCAGTTTTTTCTTTGTTCTTATACTCCACAGATGGGTGAAATCATTTGATACTCGTCTTTCTCTGCCTGGCATATTTCACTGAGCATAATACCCTCTAGTTCCATCCATGTTGTTACAAATGGTAGGATTTGTTTTCCTCTTATAGCTGAATAATATTCCACTGTGTATATGTACCACATCTTCTTTATCCATTCATCTACTAATGGACACTTAGGTTGCTTCCATTTCTTGGCTATTGTAAATAGTGCTGTGATAAACATAGGGGTGCATATGTCTTTTTCAAACTGGGCTGCTGCATTCTTAGGGTAAATTCCTAGGGGTGGAATTCTTGGGTCAAATGGTATTTCTATTTTGAGTTTTTTGAGGAACCTCCAAACTGCTTTCCACAATGCTTGAACTAATTTACATTCCCAACAGCAGTGTAGGAGAGTCCACCTTTCTCCACATCGTCGGCAACATTTGTTATTTGTCTTTTGGATGGCGGCCATCCTAACTGGTATGAGGTGATATCTCATTGCGGTTCTAATTTGCATTTCTCTGATGATTACCGATGTGAAGTATCTTTTCATGTACCTGTAGACCATCTGAATTTCTTTTTGGAGAAGAGTCTGTTCAGCTTCTCTGCCCATTTTTTTAATTGGCTTATTTGCTTTTTGTTTGTTGAAGTGCGTGAACTCTTTATATAATTTGGATGTCAACCCTATATTGAATATGTCATTTATGAATATATTCTCCCATACCGTAGATGTCTTTTTGTTCTGTTGATGGTGTCCTTTGCTGTACAGAAGCTTTTTAGTTTAATATAGTCCCACTTGTTCATTTTTGCTTATGTTTGCCTTGCCCAGGGAGATATGTTCATGAAGAAGTTGCTTATGTTTCTGTCCAAGAGATTTTTGCCTATGATTTTTTTCTAAGAGCTTTATTGTTTCATAACTTATATTCAGGTCTTTGATCCATTTCGAGTTTACTTTTGTGTATGGGGTTAGACAGTAATACAGTTTCATTCTCTTCCATGTACCCGTCCAGTTTGATGCTGTCATTTCCCCATTTTATATCCATGCCTCCTTTGTCGTATATTAATTGACCATATATGCTTGGGTTTATATCTGGGCTCTCTAGTCTGTTCCATTGGTCTACAGGTCTGCTCTTGTGCCAGTACCAAACTGTGACTTTGTAGTAGAGCTTGAAGTCAGGGAGCATAATTCCCCTTCTTTATTCTTCCTTCTCAGGATTGCTTTGGCTATTCGGGGTCTTTTGTGGTTCCATATGAATTTTAGAACTATTTTCTCTAGTTCACTGAAGAATGCTTTTGGTATCTTGATAGGGATTGCATTGCATCTGTAGATTGCTTTAGGCAGGATGGCCATTTTGACAATATTAATTCTTCCTATCCATGAGAACGGGATATGTTTCCATTTATTGGTATCTTCTTTAATTTCTCTCATGACTGTCTTGTAGTTTTCAAAGTATAGGTCTTTCACTTCCTTGGTTAGGTTTATTCCTAGGTATTTTATTATTTTTGGTACAATTGTGAATGGAATTGTTTTCCTGACTTCTCTTTCTGCTAGTTCACCGATAGTATATAGAAATGCAACAAATATGTGTGTTTTAATTTTGTATCCTGCAACTTTACTGAATTCAGATATTAGATCTAGTAGTTTTAGATTGGATTCTTTAGGGATTTTTACATATCATCGCTAACAGGAACAGTTTGACTTCTTCCTTACCAATCTGGATGCCTTTGTATATCTTTTTTTATTATTATTATTTTCTTTTTACTTTTATAATTTATTTTGGTATCATTAATCTACAACTACATGTGCAATATTATTGTTATTAAACTACCCCCTTCATCAGCTCCCTCCCATCAATCCCATTACAGTCACTGTCCATCAGCGTAGTGAGATGCTATAGAGGCACTACTTGTCTTCTCTGAGTTGTACTGACCTGCCCGGGCCCCCCAACATTATGTCTGCTAATCGTAATGCCCCTTTTACCCTCTGATCCCTCCCTTCCCACCCATCTTCCCCAGTCCCTTTCCCTTTGGTAACTATTAGTCCGTTCTTGGGTTCTGTGAGTCTGCTGCTGTTTTGTTCCTTCAGTTTTTTTTTTCTTTGTTCTTATACTCCACATATGAGTGAAATCATTTGATACTTGTCGTTTTCGGCTTGGCTTATTTCACTGAGAATAATACCCTCTAGCTCTGTCCATGTTGTTGCAAATGGTAGGATTTATTTTCTTCTTATGGCTGAATAATACTCCATTGTGTATATGTACCATCTCTTCTTTATGCATTCATCTCCTGATGGACACTTAGGTTGCTTCCATTTCTTGGCTATTGTAAATAGTGCTGCAGTAAACATAGGGGTGCATATGTCTTTTTGAAACTGGGCTGCTGCATTCTTAGGGTTAATTCCTAGGAGTGGGATTCCTGGGTCAAATGGTATTTCTATTTGGAGTTTCTTGAGGAACCTCCAAACTGCTTTCCACAATGGTTGAACTAATTTGCATTCCCTTTTCTCCACATCCTCGTCAACATTTGTTGTTGTTTGTGTTTTGGATGCTGGCCATCCTTACTGGTGTGAGGTGATATCTCATTGTGGTTTTAATCTGCATTTCTCTGATGATTAGCGATGTGGAGCATCTTTTCATGTGCCTGTTGGCCATCCGAATTTCTTCTTTAGAGAAGTGTCTATTCATGTCCTCTGCCCATTTCTTAATTGGATTATTTGCTTTTTGTTTGTTAACGTACTTGAGTTCTTTATATATTTTGGATGTCAACCCCTTATCAGATATATCATTTATGAATATATTCTCCCATACTGTAGGATGTCTTTTTGTTCTACTGATGGTGTCCTTTGCTTTACAGAAGCTTTTCAGCTTCATATAGTCCCACTTGTTCATTTTTGCTTTTGTTTCCCTTGCCTGGAAGATATATTCATGAAGAAGTTGCTCTTGTTTATGTCCAAGAGATTTTTGTCTATGTTTTTTTCTAAGAGTTTTATGGTTTCATGACTTACATTCAGGTCTTTAATCCACCTTGAGTTTACCTTTGTGTATGGGGCTAGACAGTAGTCCAGTTTCATTCTCTTACATGTAGCTGCCCAGTTTTTCCAACACCAGCTGCTGAAGAGGCTGTCATCTCCCCATTGTATATCCAAGGCTCCTTTATCAAATATTAATTGACTGTATATGTTTTGGTTAATGTTTGGATTTTCTATTCTGTACCGCTGGTCTCTGGGTCTGTTTTTGTGCCAATACCAAATTGTCTTGATTACTGTGGCTTTGTTGTAGAGCTTAAAGTCAGGGAGCATAATTCCCCCTTCTTTATTCCTCCTTCTCAGGATTGCTTTGGCTATTCAGGGTCTTTTGTGGTTCCATATGAATTTTAGAATTATTTGTTCCAGTTCATTGAAGAAAGCTGTTGGTAGTTTAATAGGGATTGCGTTGAATTTGTAGATTGCTTTAGGTAGTATAGCCGTTTTGACAATATTTATTCTTCCTAGCCAAGAGCATGGGATGCATTTCCATTTGTTTGTGTCCTCTTTAATTTCTCTTAGGAGTGTCTTGTAGTTTTCAGAGTACAGATCTTTCACTTCCTTCATTAGGTTTATTCCTAGGTATTTTATTCTTTTTGATACAATTGTGAATGGAATTGTTTTTCTGATTTCTCTTTCTGTTAGTCCATCATTAGTGTATAGGACAGCAACAGGTTTCTGTGTGTTAATTTTCTATCCTGCAACTTTGCTGAATTCAGATATTAGTTCTAGTAGTTTTGGAGTGGAGTCTTTAGGGTTTTTTATGTACGGTATCATGTCATCTGCAAATAGTGACAATTTGACTTCTTCTTTACCAATCTGGATGCCTTGTATATCTTTGTTTTGTCTGATTGCCGTGGCTAGGACCTCCAGTACTATGTTGAATAACAGTGGAGAGAGTGGGCATCCCTGTCTTGTTCCCGATCTTAGATGAAAAGCTTTCAGCTTCTCGCTGTTAAGTATGATGTCCGTTGTGGGTTTGTCATATATAGCCTTTATGATGTTGAGGTACTTGCCCTCTATACCCATTTTGTTGAGAGTTTTAATCATGAGTGGGTGCTGAATTTTTTCCAATGCTTTTTCAGCTTCTATGGAGATGATCATGTGGTTTTTGTTCATCTTTTTGTTGATGTGGTGAATGATGTTGATGGATTTTCGAATGTTGTACCATCCTTGCATCCCTAGGATGTATCCCACTTGATCATGGTGTATGAGCCTCTTGATGTGTTTTTGAATTCGGTTTGCTAATATTTTGTTGAGTATTTTTTCATCTACGTTCATCGGGGATATTGGTCTGTAATTTTCTTTTTTGGTGAAGTCTTTGCCCAGTTTTGGTATTACAGTGATGCTGGCTTCATAGAAAGAGTTTGGAAGTATTCCCTCCTCTTCTATTTTTTGGAAAACTTTAAGGAAAACGGGTGTTATTTCTTCCCTATAGTCTGGTAGAATTCAGAGGTGAATCCATCAGGTCCGGGGATTTTGATCTTGGGTAATTTTTTGATTACCGCTTCAATTTCATTGCTGGTGATTGGTCTGTTTAGTTTTTGTGTTTCTTGTTTGGTCAGTCTTGGAAGGTTGTATTTTTCTAAGAAGTTGTCCATTTCTTCTGTGTTATGCAGCTTGTTAGCATATAGATGCTCATAATATTCTCTTATAATTCTTTGTATTTCTGTGGGGTCCGTCGTTATTTTTCCTTTCTCATTTGTGATTCTGTTTATGTGTGTAGATTCTCTTTTTCTCTTAATGAGTCTGGCTGTGGGTTTGTCTATTTTGTTTATTTTTTCAAAGTACCAGCTCTTGGTTTCATTGATTTTTTTTCTATTGTTTTATTCTTCTCAATATTATTTATTTCTTCTCTGATCTTAATGATGTCCCTCCTTCTGGTGACTTTGGGCCTCATTTGTTCTTCTTTTTCCAATTTCAGTAATTGTGTCTTTAGACTGTTCATTTGGGAATGTTCTTCCTTCTTTAAATAGGCCTGGATTGCAGTATACTTTCCTCGTAGAACTGCCTTTGCTGCGTCCCATAGAAATTGTGGCTTTGTGTTGTTGTTGTCATTAGTCTCCATATATTCTTTGATTTCTGGTTTGATTTGGTCGTTAACCCATTGATTAATTAGGAGAATGTTGTTAAGTCTCCCTGTATTTGTGAGCCTTTTTGATTTCTTTCTAAAATTTATTTCTAGTTTTATACCTTTGTGATCTGAGAATTTGGTTGTTAGGATTTCAATATTTTTTAATTTACTGAGGTTCTTTTTGTGGCCTAGTATGTGGTCTATTCTGTAAAATGTTCCATGTGCACCAGAGAAGAATGTGTATCCTGCTGCTTTTGGGTGCCGAGTTCTGTAGATATCTGTTAGGTCCATCTGTTTTAGTGTGTTGTTCGGTGCCTCTGTGTCTTTACTTATTCTTTGTCTGGTTCATCTGTCCTTTGGGTGAGTGGTGTGTTGAAGTCTCCTAAAATGAATGCATTGCTGTTTATTTCCTTCTTTAATTCTGTTAGTATTTGTTTCACATATGCTGGCGCTCCTATGTTGGGTGCATAGATATTTATAATGGTTATATCTTCTTGTTGGACTGACCCCTTTATCAATATGTAATGTCCTTCTTTATCTCTTGCTACTTTCTTCATTTTCACGTCTATTTTGTCTGATACAAGTACTTCAACACCTGCTTTTTTCTCTTTGTTGTTTGCATGAAATATCTTTTTCCATCCCTTCACTTTTACTCTGTGTATATCTTTGGGTTTGAGGTGAGTCTCTTGCAAGCACCATATAGATGGGTCTTGCTTTTTTATTCACTCTGTTACTCTATGTCTTTTGAGTGGTGCATTCAGTCCATTTACATTTAGGGTGATTATCGATAGATATGTACTTATTGCTATTGCTGGCTTTAGATTCGTGGTTACCAAAGGTTCAAGGGTTGCTTCTTTACTATCTAAGAATCTAACTTCACTTTCTTGTTAAGTTATTGTGAACACCGTCTGATGTTTCTTTATTTCTCCCTTCTTATTCTTCCTCCTCCATTCTTTATATATTATGTGTTTTATTCTTTGCCTTTAGTTAGTATTTGGATGGTCTGCTTTCTTTGCTATGATTTTAGTTTCTCTGGTGACATCTTTTTAGCCTTAGGGGTGCTTCCCTCTAGAGCAGTCCGTTTAAGATATCCTGTAGTGGTGGTTTATGGGAGGCCAACTCTCTCAACTTTTATTTGTCTGGAAATTGTTTAATCCCTCCGTCATATTTAAATGATAATCGTGCTGGATACAATATTTTTGGTTCGAGGCCCTTCTGTTTCATTACGTTAACTATATCATGCCATTCTCTTCTGGCCTGTAAGGTTTCTGTTGAGAAGTCTGATGATAGTCTGATGGGTTTTCCTTTGTAGGTGATCTTTTTTGTCTCTATAGCTGCCTTTAATACTGTGTTTATCTTTGATCTTTGCCATGTTAATTATTATGTGTCTTGGTGTTGTCTTCCTTGGGTCCCTTGTGTTGGGTGATCTGTGGGCTTCCGTGGACTGCGAGACTATTTCCTTCCCCAGCATGGGAAAGTTTTCAGCAATTATTTCTTCAAATACACTTTCTATCCCTTTTTCTCTCTCTTCTTCCTCTGGTACTCCTATAATGCGAATATTGTTCCGTTTGGCTTGGTCACACAGTTCTCTTAATATTCTTTCATTCTTAGAGATCCTTTTATCTCTCTCTGCCTCAGATTCTCTGTATTCCTGTTCTCTATTTTCTAATCCATTAACAGTTTCTGAGACCTCATCCAGTCTTCTGTTAAGCCCGTTGATGGCTTGTTTGATTTCTGCATAGTCTTTCCTCCCTTCCCTCACTTCCTCCCTCAGCTCTTGCACAATTCTCTGTAGATCCGTCAGCATGGTTATGATTTTTATTCCGAATTCTTTTTCAGGAAGACTGTGCATGTCCATCCCTTCAGGTTCCCTCTCTGGGGTTGTCTGCGTCTGGAGCTTTGTCTGTACCATATTCCTCTGTCTTTTCTTGGCTCTAGAAGTGATTGCTTGTAGTTGCCACGTATGTCAGCTGGGCTCTTTGTGACTTTAAAAGGAAAAAAGAAAGAAAGAAAGAAAGTATAAAAGACAAGAAGAAAGAGAACAAAAAACAAAACAAACAAAAATGAAAAAGTAGCAAAAATAGTCTCCCACGGGAGTGGATTCTGTGCGGATGTTGTAGGTGGCCCTGGTGTTCCACTATTCCAGAGCCGTGGCCGCGCCACTCCACAGGGCCCTTTATAGCTCTGGCCGGGGCGGGAACTAATGGGAGGCTGTTGATATCTGAGGGAAGTCTAAGTGCGGCCACCCTTTCCCTGTCGCCAGGTAAGGTGTCCGAAACTCCCCAGGACTACCAGCCTGCTGGGCTGAGTGTGCCGGGCGATCCAGTCCTCAGCTGGGCTCCTCTCTTTAAGACTGCTGAAAAAAGTGCGCGCTTTTGTTCTTCTTTCTTTTTTTCCTTCCTGGAGCCGGCTGCAAGCAATGTGGTGCGTTTCCTGCTCAGGTCCAGCACCCTCTGTCTCGCCAATCCCGCTACACTGCGCGATGTTTGTCAGCGCTTCCCGCGCAGATCACCGGGGCTGGTTATCTCACTGGCCTGTGCTTCCACTCCCTCCCGGCTTTGAATCCTCTCCTCCCACTGGTGCGCTGGGGTGGGAGAGTTTCTGGTCCTGCTGAGTCGTGGCTCCATATCTTACCCGCCTCACGGGGTGCCAAGTCCTCTCAGGTGTAGCTGCACGCTGTGTGCTTTCCTGTGTGTTCTGGTCTCTCTTTTAGAAATAGTTGTATTTGCTGTCTTTTCGTAGATAAATATAGTGTTGGGAGGAAATTTCTGCCACCCTGCTCACGTCGCCATCTTCCCGGAAGTCACCTTGTATTTCTTTGTGTTGTTTGATTGCTGTGGCTAGGACGTATAGAGCTATGTTGAATAAAATTGGGGAGAGTGGGCATCCTTGCCTTTTTTCCATTGATTAATTAAAGGAAAAGGTTTCAGTTTCTCACTGTTATGTATGATGTTGGCTGTGGGTTTTCCTATATGGCCTTCATTATGTTGAGGTACTTGCCTTCTCTTTTTTTTTCCCCCATACTTCCCCACACCATGTGTACTAAACATAATACCGCACAATGCCCTTCTCCCACTCTCCCTACCACACCACTCCCCTTTGGTAACCACTAGTTCCTTCTTAAACTCTCTGAGTCTGCTCCTATTTTGTTCCTTCAGTTTTGCTTTGTTGTTATACTCCACAAATGAGGGAAATCATTTGGCACTTATCTTTCTCCACCTTGTTTATTTCACTGAGCATAATATCCTCCAGCTCCATCAATGTTGTTGCAAATGGCAGGATTTGTTTCCTTTTATGACTGAATAGTATTCCATTGTTTATACATACCACTTCTTCTTTATCCATTCATCTACTGATGGACACTTAGGTTACTTCCATATCTTGGCTACTGTAAAAAGTGCTTCAGTTAACATAGGGGTGCATATGTCTTTTTGAATCTGAGAAGTTGTATTCTTTGGGTAAATTCCAAGGAGTGGGATTCCCGGGTCAAATGGTATTGTATTTTTAGTTTTTTGAGGAACCTCCGTATTGCTTTCCACAATGGTTGAACTAGCTTACATTCCCTCTAGCAGTGTAGGAGGGTTCCCCTTTCTCCTCATCCTCACCATCATTTATTGTTCTTAGTCTTTTGGATGGTGGCCTTCCTTACTGGTGTGAGGTGATATCTCATTGGTTTTAATTTGCATTTTCCCGATGATTAGTGAAGTGGAGCATCTTTTCATGTGTCTCTTGGCCATCTGAATTTCTTGTTTGGAGAACTGTCTCTTCATATCCACTGCCCATTTTTTAATCGGGTTATTTGCTTTTTGGGTGTAGAGTCGTGTAAGTTCTTTATATATTTTGGATGTTAACCCCTTGTCGGATATGTCATTTACAAATATATTCTCCCATAAAGTTGGATGCCTTTTTGTTCTGTTGATGGTGACCTTTGCCATACAGAAACTTTTTAGTTTGATGTAGTTCCATGAGTTCATTTTTGCTTTTGTTTCCCTTGCTCTAGGAGATGTGTTCAGGAAGAAGTTGCTCATGCTTATATTTAGGAGATTTTTGCCTATGTTGTCTTCTAAGAGTTTTATGGTTTCATGACTTACATTCAGGTCCTTGATCCATTTCAAGTTTACTTTTGTGTATGGGCTTAAACAATAATCCAGTTTCATTCTCTTGCGTGTAACTGTCCAGTTTTGTCAACACCAGCTGTTGAAGATGCTGTCATTTCCCCATTGTATGTCCATGGCTCCTTTATCATATATCAATTGACCATATATGGCTGGGTTTATATCAGGGCTCTCTAGTCTCTTCCATTGGTCTATGAGTCTGTTCTTGTACCAGTACCAAATTGTCTTGAGTACCAGCTTTGTTCTTCCTTCTCAGGATTGCTTTGGCTATTCGGGGTGTTTTGTGGTTCCATATAAATTTTAGAATGATTTTCTCTAGTTCTTTGAAAAATGCTGTTGGTATTTTGATAGAAATTGCATTGAATCTGTAGATTGCTTTAGGCAGGATGGCCATTTTGACAATATTAATTCTTCTTATCCATGAGCATGGGATATATTTCCATTTATTGCTATCTTCTTTAATTTCTCTCATGAGCTTCTTGTAGTTTTCAGAGTATAGGTCTTTCATTTCCTTGGTTATGTTTACTCCTAGGTATTTTATTCTTTTTGATGCAACTTTGAATGGAATTGTTTTCCTGATTTCTCTCTCTGCTAGGTCATTGTTAGTGTATAGGAATGCCATAGATTTCTGCACATTAATTTTGTATCCCACAGCTTTGCTGAATTCAGATATTAGATCTAGTAGTTTTGGGGTAGATTCTTCAGGGTTTTTTATGTACAATATCATGTCATCTGCAAACAGGGTCAGTTCAACTTCTTCATTGCCAATCTGGATGCCTTTTATTTCTTTGTTTTGTCTGATTGCTGTGGCTAGGACCTCCAGTATTATGTTGAATAACAGTGGGGAGAGTGGCCATCCCTGTCTTGTTCCCGATCTTAGATGAAAAGCTTTCAGCTTCTCATCATTAAGTATGATGTTGGTTGTGGGTTTGTCATTTTTGGCCTTTATTATGTTTGGGTACTTGCCCTCTGTACCCATTTTGTTGAGAATTTGTATCATGAATGGATGTTGAATTTTGTCAAATGCTTTTTCAGCATCTGTGGAGATGATCATGTGGTTTTTATCCTTCTTTTTGTTGATGGAATGGATGATGTTGATGGATTTTCTAATGTTGTACCATCCTTGTATCCCGGGGTTGAATCCCACTTAATCATGATGGATGATCTTTTTGATGTATTTTTGAATTCTGCTTGCTAATATTTTGTTGAGTATTTTTTTATCTACGTTCTTCAGGGATATTGGTCTGTAATTTTCTTTTTTTGTTCTGTCTTTTCCTTGTTTTGGTAGTAGAGTGATGTTCGCCTCGTAGAATGAGTTTGGGGGTATCCCACCTCTTCTGATTTTTGGAAAACTTTAAGGAGGATGGGTGTTAGGTCTTCACTAAATGATAAAATTCACCAGTGAAACCATCTGGGTCAGGGGATTTGTTCTTAGGTAGTTTTTTGATTACCAATTCAAGTTCTTTTCTGGTAATTGGTCTATTCGCATTTTCTCTTTCTTCCTGGGTTAGCTTTGAAAGGTTGTTTTTTTGTAGAAAGTTGTCCATTTCTTCTAGGTTATTCAGTTTGTTACCATATAATTTTTCATGGCATTCTCTCATAATTCTTTGTATTTCTGTGGTGTCCGTAGTTATTTTTCCTCTCTCATTTCTGATTCTAGTTATGTATGTAGAATTTTTTTCTTCATAAGCCTTGCTATGGCTTTATCTATTTTGTTTATTTTCTCGAAGAACCAGCTTCTGCTTTCATTGATTCTTTCTATTATTTTATTCTCAATTTTTTAAATTTCTGCTTTAATCTTTGTTATGTCCCTCCTTCTACTGACTTTGGGCATCATTTGTTATTCCTTTTCTAGTTTCATTAATTGTGAGTTTAGACTGTTTGTCTGGGATTTTTCTTCTTTCCTGAGGTAGGCCTGTATTTCGATATTTTTCCCTCGTTGCACAGCCTTCGCTGCGTCTCACATATTTTGCATTGTTGAATTATTGCTGTCATTTGTCTCCATATATTTCTTGATCTCTGTTTTTATTTGGTCATTGATCCATTGATTATTTAGGAGCATGTTATTAACCCTCCATGTGTTTGTGGGCTTTTTCATTTTCTTTGTGTAATTTATTTCTAGTTTCATACCTTTGTTATCTCAGAAGCTGGTTAGTACAATTTCAGTCTTTTTTAATTTACTGAGATGCTTTTTGTGGCCTAGTATATGATCTATTCTTGAAAATGTTCCATGTGCACTTGAGAAGAATGTGTGTCCTGTTGTTTTTGGATGGAATGTTCTGTATATGTTAGGTCCATCTGTTCTAAAACATTGTTCTGTGCCTCTGTCTCTATTTATTTTCTGTCTGGGTTATCTGTCCTTTAGAGTGAGTGGTGTGTTGAAGTCTCCCAAAATGAATGCATTGCATTATCTTTCTCACTTTAATTCTGTTAGTATTTGTTTCACATATGTAGGTGATCCTTTGTTGGGTGCATAGATATGTGTAATAGTTTTATCTTCTTTTTGGACTGACTCCTTTATAATTATGAAATGTCTTTCTTTGTCTCTTGTGACTTTCTTTGTTTTGAAGTCTTTTTTCTGTGATTCAAGTACTGCAACTCCTCCTTTTTTCTCCCTGTTAGTTGCATGAAACATCTTTTTTCCATCTCTGTACTTTCAGTGTGTGCATGTCTTTGGGTTTGACATGAGTCTCTTGTAGGCAGCATATAGATGGGTCTTCTTTTTTTATCCATTCAGTGACTCTACATTGTTTGTTTGGTACATTAAACCATTTACATTTAGGGCGATTATCGGTAAGTATGTACTTATTGCTATTGCAGGCTTTACATTCGTGGTCACCAAAGGTTCAAGTGTAATTCCATTACTATCTAACAGTGGAATTTAACTCACTTCGTATGGTATTACAAACACAACCTAAAGGTTCTTTAGTTTTTTTCCTCCTTTTTCTTTGTCCTCCATTCTTTTTATGTTATGAATCATATTCTGTATTCTTTGTCTATCCCATGGGTGACATCTGTTTAGCCTTAGGAATATTCAATCTATAAGACTCCCTCGAGAATGCACTGTAGAGATGGTTTGTGGGAGGTAAATTCTCTCAGCTTTTGCTTAACTGAAAATTGTTTAATTCCTCCTTCAAATTTAAATGATAACCTTGCCAGGTAGAATATTCTTGGTTCGAGGCCCTTCTGCTTCATTGCATTAAATATATCTTGCCACTCCCTTCTGGCCTGTCCGGTTTCTGTTGAGAAATCTGATGATAGGCTGATCAGTTTTCCTTTGTATGTGATCTTTTTTGTCTCTCTAGCTGCTTTTAAAAGTTTGTCTTTATCGTTGATCTTTTCCTTTTTAATTATTATATGTCTTGATGTTGTCTTCCTTGGGTTCCTTGTGTTGGGAGATCTGTGCATCTCCATGGCTTCAGAGACTATCTCCTTCCCCAGATTGGGGAAGTTTTCAGCAATTACCTCCTCAAAGACCCTTTCTATCTCTCTTTCTCTCTCTTCTTCTGGAACCCCCATTTTGCGAATATTGTTCCGTTTGGATTGGTCACACAGTTCTCTCAATATTCTTTCATTCTGTGAGATTCTTTTTTGTTTCTGTGCCTCAGCTTCTTTGTATTCATCTTCTCTAATTTCTATTCCATTTAGCATCTCTTCTACTATGTCTAATCTTCTAAATCCCTCCATTGTATGTTTCATTTGAGGTATGGAATTTATTAATGATTGAATCTCCATCTTAAATTTGTTCCTGAGTTCTTGAGTATTTTTCTGTATCTCCATAAGCATGTTTATGATTTTTATTTTGAAGTCTCTTTCAGGAAGATTGGTGAGTTCAGTTTCATTTGGCCCTTTTTCTGGGGTTTGTGAGATTTTAGTCTGAACCATGTTCTTTTGATGTTTCATATTTCTGTGTGGCGCCCTCTATTGCCCAGAAGCTCCAGTCTCTGGATCTGCTCTGCCGCTAGACTGAGGTTGGAGGTCGTAAGGGTGTACAGCTGGTGCCTGGGGTGAGGAAAGTTTTGTTTCTTGATGCCTGTCTGCCATGCCTATCTCCCGTATGAGAGCCAGTTGGCCGAGCACAGAGGTGTAAGCCCCAGTGCTTTGTGTCTCTAGCTGTTGTAGGTTGGGCCTCCCTCTGACTGGCCTGACACCATTGCAGTGACTGCCTGCTCGTGAACCGGTGCCGTCAGGCCACGAGGAAGGCTGGGCAGGCTGCTTGTCACAGTTGGTGGCCTTGGAGTTGAGTAGCTAGCCAGGGGGATGGAGTGCCTAAAGCTCTTCAAAGTTCCCAGTCTGCTAGGCAGGGCGTGCCCAGAGAACCTTGTCCCCCTATCCCTTCTCCCTCACAGCAAGCTCCCTGCAAACCCCGTGCCTTCAGCAGCCCTCTCACTGCTAGGAAGCCTCTCACAGCGTCTGCCTTTTCCTTTTCCCAAAGCTGCTGGGTGTGGATTCCATCCTCCACAAACGGCTGGAGTCTGTCTCTCAAGCACTCCCCCTGTCCAACCTCCACATCCTCCAGAGCACCACACAATGCAGATTCTTGCTCGCAAGCAGATTTTCAGGGCTAGGTGTTCAGCAGTCCCAGGCTTCCACCCCCTCTCCCCTGTGTTTCACTACCTCCCATCGGTGAGCTGTGTGTGGGAAGGGCCTGGGTCCTGCCCAATGAAGGCTTTGGTATGTTACACAGTTTTGTGAGGTCTGCTCTGTTTGTGAAGTCTGTATGCAGTCTGGTGCAGTCTTCTTTCCTGTTGCTGTTTTTGTGTTAGTTGTATTAACTATATTTTCACACTATCTGCATTTTTGGCAGGAGTTCTCTGTCTCAGCTCTCACACCACCATCTTGAATCTCCCTTAACTTACTGATTTTAGTAATTTGAATCTTTTCTGTTTTTTCTTCATTTAACTAAAACTGTTTAAGTTTTGTCCTTTTGAATAACCAGTTCTTGGTTTCAGTGATTTTTTTCCTTTCTTTTTAAGTTTCTATTTCATTTATTGTCACTCAGTTGTATTTTTTGTGTCCTTTCTAATGTTTGCTTTGGGTTTATTTTTCTCTTCTTTTTCTAGTTTCTTAAAATATATTTTATGTTACTGATTTCTGGTCTTTCTTCCTTTTTAGTAAAGGCATTTACATTTTTTACATATAATGTATAGAACACATATAAATTTCCCTCTGACCAGTGCTTTAGTGATATCCCATAAGATATCACACTGTGTGTTTTTTGTACTTAAGTATT
The DNA here is from genome assembly GCA_029783875.1 of Phataginus tricuspis. Lineage (NCBI taxonomy): Eukaryota > Metazoa > Chordata > Mammalia > Pholidota > Manidae > Phataginus > Phataginus tricuspis. The sequence goes on along the minus strand of JAQQAC010002837.1, from coordinate 52,592,385 downwards.
TTCTAATTTCCCTTGCTATATCCTCTTTGGTCCACTGGTAATTCAGGAGTGTGCTAATTTCCAAATGTTTATGAATTTCCCAAATTTTCTTCTATTGTTGATTGATTTATAATTTAAATTATGCTATTTTTAGAAAACATACCCTCTATGATTTCAATCCTTTTGAATTTATTGTATTTTGTTTTATGGCTTAGTATATATCATCTGAGTTGGAGAATATCCTATGTGTGCTTGAGAAGAATGTGTATTCTACTTTTGCTTAGTGGAGTGTACTATAGATGCCTGGTAGGTCTAGTTTGTTTATAGCTTTATTTAAACCTTATATTTCTTTGTATCTCCAACTAGTTGTTCTTTTGGTTTTGAATAATAGGGTTATCTTGAAAAGAGTTTGAATGCAAGTTATCTTACAATTGTGTTTCAAACTCAAGTGCTTAAGAGTGAGAGAGCATCATATGGTGACTAAAATTTCCATTGTGTGAATATTTCCTGCTAAATGCATAGTTCCTTTATAGTTGCTCTTCATAGATCATTTTTAGTTATGTGCGTATATTTTTACATAGTGGAGACTTATTTTACACTGGATAATTTTAAAAAAGAGAACCAGATTTGGGTATTGTCCCTGCTAAGTGATCTATCTAGAAGTGAAAATCTTCTACTTTGACATACTAAATGGATAATTTTCAACTTTAGTGGATTTTTTCCTGTGTTTGCAAAGCTGCTTTAAAACAAATTTTAAATATGTGATAATAAATAACTTACTTTTTTTCCTTGGTAGAGCGAAAAGGGTCTTGGTCAGAGAGGAGAAATTCAAGTATTGTTGGCAGACGTTCACTTGAAAGGACAACAAGTGGCGATGATGCTTGTAACTTGACCAGCTTTCGACCTGCTACTCTCACAGTGACAAATTTTTTTAAGCAGGTATTGTTCTGTCATGTAGGAATTCTAGGGGGCTCTTTGTGCATACATTTTTTTTGGTTTCTGAAAAATTGTAATTGTACATGTACATGTAATTGTACTATGTGTACATATAACAGTTTGTTGTGATTTCAAGAAATTTTAAAAAGTTAAGAATAAAAAATACTGTTGTTTTAGTTCTATTTATTTAAATGTTGACATTAATGCATCAAAATCAATCCTCTGCATCAATAGCCTATTTCTTAATTATGTTATAACTTTTCCTTAAACATTGGGGGTTTATAAATTTTCTTAGAGTAAGTGTGTGGGTAAATTTGTCCTTCCCACCAAGTTGCTTTTGACCTAACACACCAAATCCATGGTATATAGAGTAGAACTTTCAGGCCCTGCTATTGCCTTTCTGTGCTAAAATGCAGTCAACATTATTTCTGTAGGTGGATTTTTAGGTCCAAGAAGTTCTAGATCAAAGATATTTTATTCTTTACAAGAATATTGCCCTGTTCTTCAAATCATGAGCCAAATCAGTAGTTTTCAGATGCTGGTCATGACCCATTAGCGGTAATGGGAATTTAGTAGATAAAACCCAGCATAAAAAAAAAAAACAGTAGAGAAAAAAGCAATAGTTGATTGCACATAGTGAGGTTAAATATTGCTTTAGTGAGCTTTTCCCCCCTAATTTTTGTGTGTGTGCTTGCTTGTGTATACATGCATACTGGATTTTGATGTAAAATGGATTTTATACTGTGAATCAAGATCAGAAAATTTTGTCTTAAGTAACCAGATGCCCAGAAACCATGTAAGAATGGGAGAAAACTTGTATTAGCTTGACAAACTGAAGAAGGGTATCATGCCTGTATTTTGGAGCATGTTAAAGGAAAATGTTAAGTATGACCTGAAAATTCCTCCTTTTGAGATATTATTCTAAACAGGAGGAGGAAGTCCTGACCTACTAACACTTCATAACTTGAGAGGGCAAGGGATTAGGGCAGAATGTGCCATGAATTGACAGCAATGTACTTGAAGCCCCTTGATAGTTATATATTAATAATAATCTTAGAGCTGCTCTGAGCAACTCAAAGGTGAGAAGTGTTTTTATTATGGACAATAGTACAAGAAAGAGTGTAGAAAAGGACACAGTGTCACTTTTGCCTATCACAGTGAGTGGGGTGATAGGCAAAATATAGCTATGGAAACAGGGTATTTATAATGACACAACCTTGCAACTCTGACATTTCTGTCTTCATATTTCTTTAGCTGCTACATAATTTCTGCTGATATTTCCACAGCTCTTTTTTCATTTCTTCAGCCTGCTATATTATTATACCAGTACTGTTAACTTAAGTCAACAAATCACCCACCCACACAATCAGCTATTTATCCAACAAATATTTTTTGAGTGTTTATCATGTAATGGACATTGGAGACTGGTAACTAGAAAGTAGCACAAAGTGATTGTGAAAACTTAAAAATGAATGCTGGGAACGTGGAGCAATGGAAAGCATTTACACTTGACTTTGTACAGTTTTGTATTTTTTTTAAATATTAACAAGTACAATCTTTATAAGTGTTCTTAAAGAGCTAGAGTATTATGTATCAGGTAAATACAAATTAAGCGAAAAGCAGAGATTACAATTTTAGTAAAGTATAGTTCAAGGCACAAGTTTCTCTAAATGAGCTAATAGAGGTGGGGTTTTTTTTCCCAATTGAAGAAGGATTATTATCCATAATTGGAATATAATAATCAGGAATATTTATGTGCAGATTTGAAATGTGTTAACCCAAAATTATTACATGGAGATTTAAAAACAAAATCAAATCCACACATTTGCTTTAAGCACATTCGTTCTATACCTATTGATAGGTATATAAGTTGTCTATTGCTTTAGCAGTATACGAATGTAAATGTACAGTGTGGAGTATGGGGAACCAGGTAGGCTTGTTCACATATTTGAAGGTTTTCAGGGATCACCCTGACTACTTCTGGGAAGATCGAAATTACTCAGATCTCTTCCATGTCTCTCAACTTCTCTTATCCTTTAGCAGGCTAGCTTGGTCATGTTCTCATAGAAGTGGAGGAAGCTCAAGAGGGGGCATACCTCTTTTACAAAGGTTTTTTGCAAGTCTCTTTATCACAGTTGCTTATTGGCAAAGCAAGTCACATGTCCAAGTCTAAGAGAGGGAATTATGCTCTACTCAATAAAAGGCATGGAAACTGGGAGTAAAGAATGGAGGCCAATAGTATAGTTGATGTAACAGATTAAATAGACAGAAATAATTAAGTCTAGAGATAATCTTGAATAGATTATAAATAAAGACCATTTAAAGATCTATATTAATTGCATACTCAAAAGGAGATGATATATAGTTTTAGCAACTGATGGAATATTTAAAATAATCACATATTTGGTCAATGAAAAAATCTTCATAAAGTCAAATCTCTAATGATAACTCAGTAAAACTAAAAACTGTGTATTAAAATCTCTAATCACTTAGAGATAAAAAATCACTTTCTAAATAATGGGATTAAAGAAAATCAATTCTGTACCCTGTTTAAAATATAATAATGAACAAAATGGATGTGGATATGGTTCAAGGCACATTCACAGTAATACAGTTACCTTAGATATGCCATTGTCAAACAAAATAAAAAGACAGTGTATGAACTGTTCATTGAAAACAGTAAGGTATCAAATGCAGTAGGTTTGGATTAATAAAATCTAGCTTGACTCTTGAATAAAATCAATATAAGAAAAAATTACATTAAATTGAAAATTTTGTATATGGTTCACTTTTTTGTTGTCTCTTTTTCCATTGATTGAGATCTTTCAGATTTTTCTTTCTGGTCAGGATAGGTCTTTAAGAGTTTTTGTTGTTGCTTCTTTCTTTTCTTTTTCACATTTAGCCAATGCTGTATATATCTGCATTTGAGAAATTTGGTGATATAAATTTGAAAGGACAAATATAAACTCAAGTGTAACAAATTTTTAAGACTCATATGTATGTGTGTGTGTGTGTGTGTGTATGTTTATGTTTACATATATGTGTCTGTTTTATGTCTATATTCTTCTTTTCTCCTTTTCATTTACCTCTTGTATTGATTTTCCATATTTTAGAGTGTCCTGTAATTTCTTATAGACATAAATAATGGGCTATAAATAGATATATAAAATTAAAAAATAGATAATAATATCATAATTCTTAATAAAATTTAAAAGCATAAAAAAGGGAAATAAGCATGATATTTATTTTTAATAATTGTTCATTTTACTTTTCATTCTGATTAAATTGGAAGAAGAAAGGCAGGATTATTAACAGACAATATAAATTTATTTTCATTCTACTATATTCACTTTGTTGAAAGCTTTTTCTGTATTTTTAAATTCAGGAAGGAGACCGGTTAAGTGATGAAGATCTATACAAATTCCTTGCTGATATGAGAAGGCCCTCTTCTGTTTTACGGCGACTAAGACCTATTACAGGTATTGTAAAACTTTGAGTAAGACATGATTACAAGTATTATCATCACTAATATATTGTATGTAATTATGTATTCCCTTTTTCATACCTGGCCCATATGTCTTTCTATGCTCCATGCCTATCAGTCTTCTTTATCTCATTATGTGACTCTCATATGGTCAACAGTTTGTATCAGGATTCAGCACCTTTAATAATTTGAGTACTGAAATGAGAATAATGAATAATACTGTGGCTTAAAATTATTTTCTAGAGGGAAAAATAACCATACATGGTAAGTATTCAGAAACAGGTTCATACTAGGATCAGAGCAAACCATTCTAGATAAAACTTTTGAAGTCTAACAAGTTGAAATCTTTAACCTTCAAAATTCTTGATTTGTTTCTGTGTGGAATCCTTCTCTTTGTTTTTTGTTTTTTTTCTTTTTTGCTGCTGCTTTCCTTTCCATCCATTCATTCAATAAACATTTATTATTTTACATACATTTATGTCTGTCAGTAATTTATAGGTTTGAGACTTGGTAAATGACACAATATAGAGGTCTGAGATGATAGTATATTTGGTTTCCTCCAGGGTTCTTGCAAAAAATAGATCTAAATTTTCCAGAAAGATTTTAACATGTAGTTTTTATTTACTATGGTTACATTGTTTTTATAATATATTTTTATTTGCAGCTCAGCTGAAGATAGACATTTCTCCTGCACCTGAAAATCCCCATTATTGCCTAACCCCAGAGCTCCTTCAAGTGAAGCTTTACCCTGACAGTAGAGTTAGACCTACCAGAGAAATTTTGGAGTTCCCTGCCAGAGATGTGTATGTTCCAAATACTACTTACAGGTAACACATTTTAATTTTGGTGAATTTTGCAACAAGATGCTGTGTATTCTAATAAAGGAGAGCTAGAATGAAACTCTCCAAAATTGTTTTGTTGCTTTGTTACTTACTCTGTTTCTTACCACATTTTATTAATAGCTGTAATGTTTTAAACTTTTACTGTATGCCAGATAGAATGTTAATTATCTTACATACATTGCCTTATTTAATCCTCATGGCTTGAGGTAGGTATTATCTTCATTTTAGATGTGAGTAAACTGAGGGCTAGAAAGGTTAAGTATACTTTACTGTAGTAGAGTTAGGATTTGAATTGTGGGCTGTTAGGTTAAAAATTTCAGAACTCCTAATTGCTATATTTCCTCAAATGTTCTTATTAGCAGCCTCTAGCATTGCACATGAATCAAATTTATATGCCTGCATTATATTTAACAAGTTACCAACAATATTTGGTGTGTATACACTTCTCAGAGAATACTTGAAATGAGGTTGTTGGTTAGGCTTTCTAGGCTGAGCATTACATAACTCCAGGGGGCCGTTTACATATACTCTTTACGAATGATGCTCCCTTTATTTGTGAATGTTGAGATCGTGACCTGACATGTTTGTTGGGAGATCCAACGGGGCAGCTTAGACATAAGATTCTAATGTGGACTTCCTCATCTTAGGATATTTCAACACCATTTACCCAGTTCTTGAGGCCAAAATTTTTAGAATCAGAATTATTTTTCTCCTTTTCTCACTCTCACATTTATTCCTTCAACAAGTTCTGTAGGCACTACTTTCAAAATATATCCTGAATCAATACTTCTTATTTCTTCCACTTTTAAAACTCTTTTCAAGCCATCATCTACCTCAGCACTGTCAGATAGAAATATAGTGGAAACCACATTTGTAATTTAAAATTTTACAGTTGCTATATTTAAAAAAGAAATGAGAAATTAATTTTACATCTAAAATATTATCATTTCAACATGTAATAAATGTAAAAAATTATTTAGATACTTTACTTTTTTTCCCCTCCTTGTGAAAGTCTTCAAAATCTGGTGTGTATTTTATACTTAAAGCATATCTCAGTTCAGATGAGCCACATTTCAAATACTTAATAGGCATGTGGGACTAGTGACTGGAATAGTGGACAGATGCTAATCTCAAATGTGCTGACTCTGTCTAGTTTGATTATCTTATTTCTACCCCATCTCACTCAATTCTCAGAGAGATTTCTTAAAGTTATAATTCAGATCATTTATCCCTCTGCCTAAAATCCTCCAGTGGTTTCCTTACATGCAGAAAAAAATGAATTTTTTGTAATAGTCTATATGATTATATTATCTGACTCTTGCCTTTTTCTAATTTCATATCCTACTAATCTCTGCTTTACTCACTTCATTTTAGTATTAATGGCCTTTTTGTTCATCCTTGAACAAACAAAATTCAGTTCTGCCTAAGGCTTTTCCATTTGTCGTTCTCTTTGCCTGTCATGTTTTTCCCCAGATCTTCGTATGGCTTGATTCCCTATTGAGACATGGATCTGCTCAAAAGTCACTTCCTAGAGAGGCTCATTCTCATCACTCTAAGTAAAAAGATCCGCTGTTCCCCTTCTCAAGCTCTTTACCCTTCTTTGTCCTTATTATCTGGCATTATAATGTGTAGTTATATGATCATTTTTTTTGGTTTTTCATTATGTTATATTCTTTCTTATTAGAATATATTTTGAGGGCCGGGACTTGTCCACTTTATTTACTGCTTTATCTCCAGCATCTAGAATAGAGTGCTAACATATAGAAAATACACAATAAATATTTATTCAATGAATTAAGAAATAAGAAACTGTACAGTGAAAAAAAAAACAAAAAGAAACAAAACAAAGAAAAAAAAGAAACTGTATAGTGGTATGAGAAGAGGATTTAGAGTCATAAGGAGATACAGTTGTGATTTCTGACTCCATTATCATTTGAGTGACTTAGGACAAATTAGTTAATTTATTGGCCACTCAGTTTTCTCATTAATAAAATGTGAGATAGTAGAACCTACCTGTCTTCTCTTGTGAGAGTACAGAGCACAAAGCATTGCATGTCATTTGCACTTAGAATGAGTAAAATTCCAGAAAAATAGTCTAAAGAAAATATGTATGGCTTTTAAAAGAAACAAGGTAATACAAATTACTCTCCTATAAATTATATATGTAACTCCTTAACTCCTTAGAATAACATGGAATAGTGGAATGATTATGTAATTCAAAGTTTGTATTGAACAATTTAAAGGTTATCAACTCAACCTTTTATGTAGTACAGGAATCTCATCTAGAATATCCCTAACTTGTGTTTACCTTTCTTTCCCTGGTTCGATTAATTCAGTGACAGAAAAATGGAAATTGGGGACTCTTGTGTTTTATTTTCCTACTTCTCTTTGTTATTTATTTATATATTCATATTTTTTAAAGGAATCATTGAATATACTGAAAGTTCATAAAACTACCTACTGTAAGGCTTAAAATGAAAAGCAGAGGTCCTTCATTATATTCCTACTAACCTTTCCCTGCCCTGATAGCTCATCTTCAGCGTAAGTCACTGGTAACTCTTTTGCTCTTTCTTTTGGCATTTTACTCCTTGTTTCAAAATAACACCTTAATGCTGCTATTTTTATAGAAGATGGAGATTTAACTCTTACATCCTCCTCCCTAAAAATATATATATCCTTGCATAAATCAGAAAATAAATACATATATTTATAATCTCTTCCAAATACAGTTATATCCCAGTTTTTCATTGTCAATATTAATTTTTTTACATTTATAATTATTTATGTGACTTTTTGCAGCTGAGCCATGTAGATTACTAGGATTTTATTCTGTCATTTGCTTTATAAAGCTTTTTATTTTCCCTAGGTAGTTATGTTATTTAATTTCCCTACTTTTCTGTGTGTTATTACTAAAATTGTCTGTAAAGCTTCTTGGAATACAATAAAATATATCAGATAATCATTTGTCCTCTGGAACTTTCTTAGTTTCCCTTTCAACTGAGTCTAAGTTAGTATGGCAGAGGAAGTTTTCTGGGCTCACTAGGCTTACTGTGCAGTTGTCTTCCTGGAGCCGATTTACCATTATCTTCTGGAAATTCTCTTTGCATTTCTTTTGCAGTGGGGTCTTTATTTCCTATATAGTTTTTCTTTATTGGTTTTACTCATTTCCCTAAGAGCCTTCATTATCTTCCTGAAATAGGGTGTATGAGAGTAAATTTTTGGATAATACCTTCATTTTACCTTTATTTTAGCATTATTAGTTTTGCTGGATACAAAATTCTAAGTTGTAAATCATTTTCTGTCAGAATTTTGAAAACGTGACTCAACTGTCTTCCAGCCTTAAGTGATGCTTTTGAGTAGTCCAATATAATTCTGATTGATCATCTTTATTTGTATCTTTCTTTTCCTTTGAAGGCTTTGTTGAGTTGTTTTCTTTATCCCTGGTTTTCTGAACTTTCATGTGATGTGCTGATGTGATACTATTTATTTGGTGCTTTATAGTATGTAAATTGTTTTCATGTAAGTTATTCAGTGTCACAGGAATCTTATAAATTGTATAACACCAGTGGTGTTATTATTTATGTCCCCTTATAGATAAGAAAAATAAGGCTGAGATTAAGAAACTTACTTGGACTTGAATCAGGTTTTCTTATTTTCTATGTTCATCCTTTGGGATGATAGTATATCCAGCATTCATAATTATATACAATGTGAATAAAATTTAAAGTTATTATTGCTAGATAATTGGTTGCTATATTTTTGTTAAAGTAGACAAGCAAAGTATTTACCTTATTGTTTGCCTCAAAATGTACATCATTATTTATCCTTGCTTAATAATTTTTTAATGTCTTATAATTGACCTAAGTATAACACTTGACAAAAATAGCATCCTAAAGTGTGTCAGTGAAATAATGGAAACTAAGATCAAAATAGAAAATCTAGACATGTTACAGACTTGAATGAGTTAGGTAGAGAGCTTATACCAAGTGAGAAGATGTCTTACTAAATAAGGTAGCATATTGATTTCTCTTAAGTATGTGTCCAGTTTCAATGTATCAGGTACTTTTCCTGGAAGAGATGGAAAAATTAATACACCAAACAAGTTAGGTAGATTTTATAAATTATAAGTTATTGTGGTTTTGCTATATAAGTTTATGGAAATTCTATAGACAGGTATTAGTAGATGTTTAGGATGTTTATTTGGGTTTGATTTTGGTATTTATGATTCAGTGCTTTGTCATTTGAACTGTTTAGCATGGTAAGGATAATTGTCCAAAAACTATAATTATTTTCTATTCTGGGGATAAACTTTTCAAGTATAAGAATGAATTCATAGCATACTAGTTTGAGAACAATCTTGAGAGATCTTTTAACATATCTCAGTGCCTTTAATTTGGACTATATCTAAACACTTCATTAATAGTATTGTAGGCAGAAAGCTTTTTAAAAAACTATTCATTAAATATGTAAAGAACTGTTCTTTTGTGAGTGAGCAGGGAATAGTAGTAAGTTCATCAGTAAGATTAGGTTTATTCCTGTTAAATATTATAAATAAATACTGCTTTAGGCTTCAGTATTTTTCATCAGAATAAATTGGTTCAGGGTTAGAATTTTGCATAGCCTTTTTTCTCATTTAATGCCTGTAAGGAACTCATGTAAAATGTTTTAATTCATTAACAAACATCGATAAATTGTGATATAGGATGTCAAGTTTACGAAGTTTCTTTGGGTATGGAAATGATCATAGTGCTCTGTTAGTAATATGTTACCAGTGAAAGATGTTGAAGCAAGAAGGATACATTATTTTGTTTAAGAAAGAGATTAATAATTTTCTAATACAAGGATGTCTTCAAGGAAGTAAAGAAAGTTAGGGACATGAGAATGCAGAAGTAGAATTATAGTTACTATACTTTCATGTTTTTTTCCTGTTGTTACTTTTTTGCCAAAATTCCTTTCATTTTAAAACATTTATAATGATTGTAAAAATTGACTATATGCTTTAAAAAAATCTGTCTCCAAGTTACATAAAGAAATAATAGTTTTATGTTACTTGAAATGTTATGACTATATGCACATCTTGTGAAAAATTGGGAAATGGGTTCCTATAACCAATATTTTGTAACCATATGTTATTTTTAGGAATTATTTAAAACAGGATTGACTGGTTTATATCTTAGAAACCTGTGAAGATTAAGTAGGATAATACATATAGAGCTTTTTGCAAAATGCCTGACACATACCAGCTAGACATTAGTTTAGCTCAGTAGAAGTTGGTCATTATTATCATTGGCTTTATAGATGACATGTACCCAGCATTACATAACTTGAGAGAGATTGGTTTGAAAACAAAAGGATAATGGGCTTTTGGGTATAATTGGATAAGAGAATGATTTAAAAAAGGAGTTTTTCAAAATTAATAGCTGCCTACTTTGTATTATTACTTGGACCTTCAACATCCATGAGACATGAATACCAAATCGTGTAGGTTCCTTATTCTTCTTAGCACTGTTAAAAAAAATTTAGTCTCATGGACAGCTAATATTTTTAGGAATTTGTAGTTATAAAAGTCCCTTAGCATATGTAGAAAATCTGGCATAGATAGAAATAATTTTAACATGACACAAGGGGATGTATGACAACCTCAACAGATATCAGCTCACATACAGATAACATAAATTTATATAAAGTTCCATAAATACTTGCTGACTGAATTGCTGTGCTGTTCAGTAATAATCTTCTAGCTGTTTAAATTCTTGTTACATTCTGAGGAATGTTTCAGGGTAAGCCATAATTTCTGGTAATACACCCTAATGGTCATTATGCAAATCTATGTGTATACATTTCCCCAGTGAATAATGTTACAAAAGGAAGGTAAAGCTGACACTTAACTCCTTTTAGTTTATATACAGCCATTATCTCATTAACTCTATATAGTGGCCCACACAGAACCAATATGATGATTATCCCTGTTTTATAGATGACAAAGCTGATGTTTCAGAGGGTTCAGATTTACATCTGAAAAATCCAGAAATTCAAGCACTTTTAATGTAAGTTTTAGAAACTGGTTGTACATTGCATTCATTTTTAGTATGTAATTTAAGTGTATTTTCAAGGCTCTCATGGGGTAAAAATGATTAAAAAATTTATTGTCTGAATAAAGGGAGAATGAATGGACATGACTGAAGCAAATGCTTGACTGAGATGAGAAACCATAGGGAAAGGAACTGTGTTCTGAAAGTGACACATTTCCTATTACTTCCATCTTTCATGGTTATTATCAGACAACTTAGAAAAAGCTATCTAAAAGGGTATATATGTTAAATACATTTATTTTAGCTTAATTTGTTATTTTCATTTTTCTACATTTAAAAAATAGGTTTTCAGAGATATTATTCAGATTCTCAAAGATTTTTTTTAATCTGTTTTTTGAACTACCCTTAAATTTAGAAATTTTTCAGTTCAATAACTTTTTTTCCCCAGCACGTGGTTCACTTATTCTTATATAGTGTTAACCCAGGAGAGACCTTGTCTTTTCAAATCCTGTATGGGTAAATGAGGATACACAGTTATATGTTATTTCTAGCAATTAGGAAATGAATGACATTATTTCTTATTGTGCAAACAAGTGGAGATTATTTACATTAAATACTTGGTTTATCAAGGATATACTTATGCTATCACAGTATCATAAAAAAATATATAGTGCAATTTTTTGATAAGATAACCAATAAAGAGCCCTTTCTTACTAGTGGAAAAAAAACTTTTATTGAATGTCTGAAATCATCTGAAAGTTAGGTAGTAGATGTATAACGTTATATTCCAAATTTGTACTTGACCACCACGGTTGCATTTGAGTTGTAAAGATCAAGGTACATCTAATTCAGCAAATGCTTGTGTGTTTTATTGACATTCAGTTTTAAGGAGATATGTCACAGAGCCCCTGCTATTCTTGGCAGGAATGTTAAGAGTTAGAGTTAATTAGCCTCTTTCTCAACAGTAGCCTTAAGTTATAATAATCTATTGAACTTTCCTATCTTTGTTTTTCTTCCAGTTTTTAGACAAACTAAAATCTAGCAAATGTGTTACAAAATATAAGAATGAATGCAGTGGTTCAGACCTGGTAACAATCAGTGTCAGAAACAAAATGAAAAGATGCAGTTCATTTTGATCTGGACCTTGGTTGGCAGTTAGAAATATGCCCATACATCTCCTAATAAACCTTAGTAAGTCTATTATTCCTGAATTAATCTGAATATATTTATGAACTTTTTATAATGGAGAATTATAAACATACACAAAAGTACATAGAACAGTACAATTAATCTCCATTGTCATTCTTGTTTCAACTATTACCTGTCCTGGGTTTTTTTTGGTAGTGCCTGAAAACAAAGCCTAGTCCATTATATCATTTCTCCTGTTAGTTCTTCAGTATGTATTTCTAACAGATAAGGACCTTTAGAAAATTATCCATAATAACATTTGTAATGCTTTATGTTCACTTTACAATTTTACCCAGTATCAGTTTTCTCTTGAGTGGTTTTAAAATGTAAGCTTATTGTATACTGATTGAATTTTTCCCCCAAATTTTGTTTCTAGGAGCCCCATGGTCAGTCAAAGTAAATGTATGCTATTTATATTATGACACAAGGGCCATGTAATTCATGTTTCTTAAACTGGGTCATTACATGATGGTAGGTTTCCCTTTGGAGTTGGGAGTTCTTAGTATTTTTTGTGCAATGGTACCCTTTGATAGTCTTAGGAATCCTATGGGATTCTCTTTTTTGGAATAATGTTTTTAAGTACATAAAGTAAAATACAGAAGCTAACAAAAGAAATGTTACATTGAATTACAGTTATCAAAATTAAAGTTGGTGGTATGTGTTTCTTTATTAATGAATTAAATAACAAGATCTAGCTGTGGGTTTAAAAACCACCATATTTTCTAATGAATAATATTTTGACATATCTGCAATAGTTGTGATATAAAAATATGTATGACTTCTATTCATGACAAAATCTCCTGTATTGCTAATGCATAGTTAGTGTCCTACATTCAAAATGTAAGTAAGTGCAAATTTCAGTGAAAATAAGGAGTATTTTTTTTCTGTTTTCGTTTATGGTTCCCTGCCTTAGAAAGTTTTGGTCTTTGTTTATTTTTAGTTTTCATTGATATCTCAAGCTATTGCCACATACTCTGCTCTTTAGGTTTTGCCCTAGATTACCACTCTGGCTTTTATTCTGTCTAATTGTCTCTAGTTTATTTTAATTACAAAAATTCTTGAGTTGAGAGCTCTGTTTCCTAGCATTTTAACGTAACTACCTGGGAGTTTTTATACTTAAGGGCTTGCATTTAAATGTGATGGAGTATTATCTCAGACCCGAGGGAAGGAGTAAAGTTCTAAGAACAGTAGCAGAATGTGAGGAGAGGCAGTTTTGTTTTCCGATCCTGATAATTAGAGTATTTTCGGGGTCATTTGTACAGATTACTTGCTTAAAGAGATGGGAAAAGTGATAGCCAAGATCTAGTTTTTACAAGTGCAGTTAGTTGATTCTTGAACAACACAGATTTGAACTGTGTGGGTTCACTTATATGTGGATTCTTTTCAATAAATATGTTGGAAAATTTTTGGAGATTTGAGACAATTTGAAAACACATTTTCTTTTCTCTAGCTTACTTTATTTTGAAAATACAGTATATAATACATATAACATACAAAGTATCTGTTAATCAACTGTTTATGTTATTGGTAAGGCTCCCAGTCAGCAGTAGACTATTTATTAGTAGCTAAGTTTTGAGGGAGTCAAAAATTATATGCAGATTTTGGACCATGTGAGGGTTGGCACCCCTAACCCCATATTTTTGAAGGTTCAACTTTATATACATTTGCCTAAAACCTTATAGTTTATAAAACCATTCACATACAGTATCTTACTTGAAGGTTACCACAACCATGTGAAGTAGATTTAACAAGGTTACTATTATTCCCGCATATGGGGTGTAGAAACTGAGGCTTAGTTACTTATTTGAAGATAAACAGAACCATACATCTTTAAGGTTGTAAGTTATTGCTCTTTCAAATATAGGTAATTATTTTGTTGATGTATGATTGTTTCTAAGGTTAAACATAAGAATTTAATAAAATGGTTTTTCTGTTTGAGATGGAATCCTTGAGTTTTGTATTTTCTAAAATGTCATTGAATCCTCATTTTGTAAAAGCTTACTATGGTAGATTATTAATCCTACTTTCATGACCTTGAACTGCACATTTCACACCAATTGAGTAATTTTGCCCTACTTGATTTGCCATTAGAACACTTGGACTTTGATAAAAGGGCCAACTGGTCACTTTCTTTGCAATTTCTTTTTTCAACTGCTTTGCTGGATGATCACTTAGTAAATACATAAATGCAATCAATGCTTGTGGCTGTACTGATGGAAAAAAAAACAAAAGGAAATTTGATTATCCTATAAGAAGAGTTGGGATATGTAACTATTAGTAGTAGCAAATAGTAGGTACTCAATAAATATTAGTTAATCAATATATTTTTGATTCATGAATGAGCTAATTGATTTTCAAAAGTTATGTTATTATTAGGAAGAAAAGATACAAGCATGAAAACATGCTGATTCTAGGATGACAGAGAGTGTATAAATAGATTATACTATAATAGGTATCCTGAAATGAGAAATGCATACTTGCTGTCAGTAAAATTCATACTGGTTCAGAGTAAGCTCTTGGTATAGAAATTTTGCACTAATTCACTAAAATCAAGTATATTGGCGGCCTTTGATGCTCTTGAAGTTTTTATTACTATTTTTCAGAACTTTTATTATTATTATTTGCCAGATTTACTTTTCTGTCTTTTCATCATTTACTAAGCGCCAGCTGAGTGGTACAGACACTACTGCTGCCAAGGTTTAGAGAAAGGAGCCTCCATTTTCTAGAATATTTGTGGAGGAAGTGAGATTATCTGTATCTTTAGGTGTAAGTAGGACCTACCCAAGCAGAAAGGTTTGGGGAAGCATTCTGGACAGATGTAATAGCAATAGGAAAGTATACAGGGGGTTTAATTTTGGTAAGAGCTAAGGGCTTGCGTTGGGCAAAAAATGGTTAAAGATGTGATTTGGGGTCAGATTATTAAAACCTTTGAATTCCTGAAAGAGATTTGGATTTTTTTCTCTAAGGTTATACTCTTCTAATTGTGGTATATATTCTCATGAGGGCACAGCCGTGTGGGATAATATGCAAGTCCACAGGATAAATATGATGCATCTTCCAGGAATATCACTTTTTAGAAGATTTGGGGAAGAAAAGTATTTTTATATGAAGATAGATTTACAGAGTAGGAAACAATGTAAGTGCAATTTTAAGAAAAGATTCTAGGATCCAGTAGATTCTAGAAAAAATTTATGCTTATATCAAGCCATTTCATCTTGTACCTCCAGAGCTTGTAAGGATATGTTTTCATTATCCTCAGCTGTTATTTTCTTTTAATACACAAGTTTGAACAAGGTAAATGAAAAGTTAGAGTTGTCTTAGTAAAAGAGATCATTGAAGTTTGTGCATTGGCTCATAATGCTAAATACTAGGAGGGCATAGGGCTATAGAGAGGGATTCAGGTTAGGGAGAATCCTTGGAGAGGGTAATAGTATTGTGGAAGCAAAATGAATGTCAAGTTGAAAAAAGAATATTGTTTTTAGTAAGTAGCGTGATAAAAGGGAATGTGGACTAAGGAGAGGTCATTAGATCCTCAATTGTGAGTGGTGAAATTAGAGTATTTTTGGCAAAGTAGTAAGGACAGAAGGACACAAATTTTGTGAACCATAAAGAAAAATAATCCTCTCTCTACCAGAATTAGCTCTCAATCTGAGCTTTAATAGGCAGATAAAAATAATTTAGTAGTCCTAAGAGGAACAAAATGAAACATACTGTGTGAGGTTTGTAGAAAAATTAGAGAAGAAATAGAGGAAGCAATTGGCATATTAAATAATGAATTATTTTACATTTTAAATCTTCCAGTTTTTTTTGAAAACAAACCATTTTGGCATTTGGGCTCCAAAAAGTCAATTTTGACTACTTAGCTGTGGTTCTGAAAACTAAAATTTATTTTTGCTTTTATTCTTTTGTACTCTTGGATAAATTTTTATGTAGGATGCACATAGATCATATTTACAGATGTCATATATAAAGAAATGCATATGACATGTATATTGGGTAATTAAAAATACATAATGCTGACTATTTATTGGCTGAGTCATTCACTATATAACTTGGGCACTATATCCTTTAAAAACTGGATTAAATCAAAATTTTATTTTTCTTTGGCAGTTTCTTTTAAAAATTATTTTAAAATAAATACTGACAAGTGATCAAAAGATTTGCATTTAATAATCCTTAAGGATTTAGAATTTAAATTATTTATTGTATTAATTATTAGAAATAATGTAATCACACTTCTATTAGGCATCAAAAAAACAAGAATTTTAATTTAGGGAACTGTGTCTTTATTGAGTTTGGAAACATATATACACGTCTGTCAGGCTATTTAAACATTCGATAATTTGTGATCTTTAATTCTGTTTGAAAACCTACACATAAGTATTAGACTAACACCATGTCCAGGGGAAATAAATTATTATACTTCAACTTGATGCCACAAATACATGCATTCTCATTGTATTCTGACAATATCCCTTTAAAATTGTTTTCACAATACTAAGTGTTAAAATATATAAAATGTCTACAGTAGAGATAAGTTAACAAATATGTTAAAATACAGTAATACCTGATATTAAAGTCAATATGACTTAGTAATCATGATCTACTGCATTTAAGACAGTGAACTATTTCAGTACAATATTTCATCCTGGTTCATTTGGCTTCATAAGTAAAGCATACCAAACATTTACTCAAAATTATTTTGTAGCAAAACAAAGCATCAGTTTTAAAATTCATATTATTTTTGCATGTACTCTGAACTGACTGAATTTTACTTTTGAAATTGATATTATATCATTTAAGAATGGTACAGTTATCAGTCCTTTATATTTAAGTTTAGAATTTTAGCAGAAAACTAGTTTTATAAACTAGAGACATTGTGAAATTACCCCCATGATGAAGTTTACAATAGAAGTCTATATAAGTTTTTTATTTAAGCAAGTTATCTAAAAATGCACCCATTAGTTAAAATTTATATTGTAACCATTTAAAATTGATTCCCCCACATCACAAAATATGTGAATAAATGAAATCTTAAGAGTTTTGAGAAAGATAAATGGTGTTCTTTGAGGTGATATGATGATATGTTTAAGTTGATAGTGGCTTTAAAAGAAAGAATCTATTTCTAAAGCCTTCTATTAGGGATTTCATACCATACTATTAACACACAGGTTGGGATGTTTAATGTTTATTGCCTTTGTAATATGCCTAAATTCATTCAAAGCTTTGTGAATCTGTTGAACGGATCAACATTTTGGTTGATTTGATGAAGTGTAACTTTCCATTTTGAGACTTCCAACATATTCCTCTTCTCTCTGGCTTAGTTTTTGCTCTTGCCTTGTTATATTTACCATTTAGGCTGTTTTCCCCACATGCATCATGCCACCACCAACCACCTAGAAAACAGATATGCAATTTAATGGATACAACTGTTACTGTATTTCCCCAAGAGTATATCTTCATTTCTTATAACTGTGACACTGTTGTATTCGTGTATCTCCATTTTAAATAATTCGTGTAAGTCTCACATAGATCATCAAAAATAAAATATCCAGTAAAGGTTAGAGGTAAAATACTTAGTTGAACTAAAATCAAATTAACATTTATATTAGATGATTTTTGCCTATAGAGAAAATGTTTATTTGGGATTCAGAATTTACAGAGTTGACATTGTACATATTGGCTAATGCCTTGGGGAGGTATTTTGAAGATATGAAAACAAAATATTGATGTTAGGAAAAGGATACCTGAGTAACTTTCTGGACAGTTGATGTGTCCTTTTGCTTTGTGATCCCAAGTAGAAAACACCAAGTCTTTGTGGTCCGGGAGTACACTGGGGCCATTGCCAGTAATCTCAGCTAGGTGTAGCATATAGTTGGTTTCATGATTTCCCAAGTGAAAAGAATATTCAATATAATACTTGTTGTCTTTCCAGTCTTCTAGTTCAACTCGTAAAATGCAGTTAGATTGCTTTACTATGGAGTATATCTTCTCTAGACCCAGCCAAAATTCTCCTGAAAAGAAAAAGTTGTAGAAATGTGTACATTGTTAACTGCAGATTAGGTGTCTACAGTTTTGAGGTTTTGGGTGGGAGTTTATTGGTGTAGCTAAATGAGTTATTTCAGTCTCCAATCCTTTGGCTATTTTAGAGTCTCTTAAAAATACTACTTTTAAAAACAATTTTATTGAAGATAGTTATGTGTACAAAAAAACGTTAAAAATATTTAATAGGTCTGCTTAAAGTCTGGTTATCCTTTCTAAAATGGATATTATAAGATACATTTCACAGGTAAAACTTACTAGGCTATTTCAGATATTTTTAGGTCTAGTCATTGGTAAAATATCTCACTTCCAGGTCTTAATATATACTGGCTTTACTATCAGCTGTTTAGTAATACCCATATACTATCAAGAGATTGGTTAATTATTTTGAGTATTATATGCACTATCATCATATAATAATGTCATTTTCCTCAAATATAGCCTTGGCCTTTGATATTTGCTTGATATGTATGTTTTCTTTGTAGAAAAAGAAGGGAATCAATTTCTAAAAACATTTTAAATGCAAAAGCATAATTAGTAACTTTTCTCTATACTTTTAGAAATTATTTTTATTAGGAATTAAATACAAATAGATGTCTCTAATTATCACAATCCATCTTATTAAAAATATTTTGGGAATAAAGGCAAATTTCCTCGTTGTTGAGTTAGTAGAGACTTCATTTTAAAGATTGGAAGTACACATGGCTTACTTTATTACAGAAATAAGTGAGTAATCTTGATTTCAACCTTTTATTTTTGGGTTATGCTCAGTCTTAGAAGATTTGTAGCTACACTTCATATCATTGAATATACTTTTTAGTTGGGGATTCAACTGTTAGTTTGAATATAAAAATTTTAAATGGTCAAATAGTACAAATGATATAATAATGGATGTTTTCCACTTTATAAATGAGTACATTAATAGATTTTTTTTGGTGTCATTAATATGCAATCACATGAACAACATGGTGAGTTACTAGCTTCCCCCCATTATCAAGTCCCCACCACATACCCCATTACAGTCCATTCATAGATTTTTATAATATGCTTTTTGGATTTTAAACTTTTTTATTATTTGTGATTGAAATGTAATTTGCATTAACTTATTAAACTACCCATTTTATAATATTTAAATAATTGAAATCTGAATGTTTTATTCTGTATATCTGACAGCTTTCTTGTTCCTTCCAACCTCCAAATAATTGATATTTAAAATGTTAATACAAAAGTAGAGTGACAATGATAAGGATGGTTCTTCGTAGCCCATTCATATATTTTACCACTTAACCAAAGCAATGAACACTTAATCATAACTATTTTAATAATTAGAATCATGCTAATTAGAAGCCATTGAATTAAGATGTGATAAGTATACTTAAGAACACACATGGAATGATAAATAAAATTCAAATAAGTATACTTGTAGTAAGTGTAATTACTAACAAATAAGGTATTTGATAGTAAGTTCTCTGAAGGCTGGGAATGTTTCTTATTCATTGTTGCATTTCTCATGCCCAGTCCATAATAGGTTCACAATAAATATTTTTAAATTAAGTGAATGAATGAATGGATGAAGTCACCTTACCATCAAGCCTCCCGAAACCATATCTGTAGTTATCCCAAGTTTCATTGAAGTTTTGTGATCCATCTATTCGGTATTGAATTAATGTCCATGAACTACCTGAATATAATGAATGAAATTGTATGTTTTTATTACAGTTTGATGCTGACAGGTGCAACAAAATACTTTTGGTTTGGTTTAATTGGTGACTGTGTAAGGTATTTATTAGTGTTGTTACGATAATAACATTTTATTATTTATCATGGTCCCAAGAAGTTAAGTAAAGAGCAGCTAATGAATTTATCTTAACAAACTTATTGACAATAGCCATCTCAGTTATTTTAAGGGAAAAAGAAGGGGAATACTAAATAAATAACATGAGTAAACAAACAAGACAAATATAAGTACTGGATCTATATAACTACTCATGCTATATATATCTCTCATTTTATATACATTTAGGACAAAATAACAGGATTTGTCTTACTAATAGGTAGTGAGTAACCTGAACTAAATACTATCCTTTTTCTCCTTAGTCTAGTTTTACCTGATTTAAAATCACAGTAGACATTAAAAACTTGAGAGTTGTTGGGTCTGATGGAATAGATGCCACTTGTATGTTCTCCTCTGTTATAAATGGTAGTACAATCAGCAGGAATATCTAGAATCAACAAAATGTTATTACATAAGATATAGTGATAAAAATGATATCTTTAGAGCTTGAGATTTTCCTTGACTTTGGTGGAATAGTGGTGAATGTAGCTATCAGCCTTTTTCGGTAATACATGACTACATTTCAGTAAATGAAGTAACATTTCAGTAAATGCTAAAGCATTTTTATTCTATGGCATGTTAAACAAAGAATATCAAACTGATTTTTTTTTAAGAAAAGTATAAAAATGAGAATTTTAAACACTTTTTTTTTTACTAGATATAGGAAGTATAAAAAAAATACCACAGATGAGACAATAATATAATGCTTGGTGCATAGCAGGTAGTCAGTAGATATATGTGGAAACAGTGAACATGAAACTAACAGAGACCTTTTTTTCTGCATTAACTAAATAAAAATTAAATGTATTTGAAAGTGTATCACTGTTGAAATTTGGTTGGGAATGGCGACTTTGTTTCCCCATCTTTTTGTTTTTCTTATGAAAATTTTCAAACAGGAAAGTAGAAAGAAGCACTGAATAGAATACCATAATCTTTCCATCTATTTTCAACAACTTAAAATTTTGCCATAGTTGCTTTATAAACAAATATATACACAAATATGTGTTTTTCTGTGCTACTTGAAAGTAATGTGCAAACATCATGACCCCTTAGGTATTTTAGCATGCATTTCTTAAAACACGAGATTATTCTATTACTTAACTGTAATACCATTATTACATCTAAGAAAATTAGTAATAATTCCATATTATCTAGTATCAAGTCTATATTCATATTTCCCTGAATATCTTAAGAATAGGTTTTGTAGGGTTTCAAAAAACCCACTAGGACCAATTTAGGTTAACATACTGTGTTTAGCAGATTTCTCTTTTTACTCTCTTTTAGTGTGGAACCGACCCTGAGAATAGCAATTTTTAATAGAAATGTTGAAGATAGAAGGATTTGATGACAATAGCTTCAAGATGGAAATACACTAAATTGTCTTACCATCATGTTCTACATTTTTTGTTGCATTCAAGTGAAGAGTGGGAGTAGTTCTTGGTGCTCTTGGTTTAGAAGGAAGAGAATTTTCAGTGGATTCTTGAATCCCAGTTCGTCTTAACTGGTAAAAGAATATAAGTCTACTTTAAAAAATGGTATTGAGTATTTAGTTAGGGGACTATTGAGTGAGGATATTAAAAGTACAACATACATACATCTTTTGGTTTATAAATATGTTATTGCTTTTGATGTTAAGAGGGATTAAACTGCAGATTACCTGTTTTCACAGTATTTAATCAGGCACATTATTTAATGAGTTCAAAAAAAAATAGAGGAAAAAAGAGAGCAAGACAAAAAACAGAAATTGGTCAAAAAAACAGGAAGACCAAAGTCAGAGACTTTGCTTAGAATATTTTAATATGTGTTATTTATTTATATGAATAGATTTTAAATAAATAATTCTCAGTTGTAGACCTTGTTCATTTGCAGACCCGCCATAAAGTCATAACACACAATTTGAATAAGGGTGCTTTCTTGATAGTTTTTGGTATGTAAACTTATCTGTATAGAGGTTTATTTGTTACTTTCAGTATAGTCAGTATTTCATTGTCTGTTTATGGATAACAGCTTATTACTTAAAGTGTGCTGGGTTTGCAGTTTATTGAGTGATAGCTTTTCTTACTGATGGGCAGAGAAAAGCAGAACATGTAATGTCTTACATTGTTTTTTAATGTCAACATAAATGACATTTCCTAGGACATAATTCATAAGGATCTGTTGTAAAAGTTCACTTACTGGATATTACTCTTTTCTACTATAACTGTGATTTTAAAGTCACTTCACTTTTTCATGATTTGGTTTCTTAATTTAAATTTGAGAAATTTGAATCAGATGATCTAAGGCATCTTCCAACTCAGATACTCATTATTTTGAATTCCTCATACATTTTATTATTAGATAGGACAGGAAATATATCATTTTATAATGATATTTTGCTTTAGTGATCAAGTTCATTTACTCACAATAAAAGGGAAGAAGAACTTAGAAAAATAGCATATAGTAAGGAAGTTATGGAAATCAAAACTAGTTGACAAAAAAGCAACCTGTTTGGACCATGAGCAAAAATAACCTACTAATGTATGGTTCATAAAATAGCAAGAATAACCTACTAAAATTGAGTCATAAAAATACTGAAACAGATTAATATGTTTGTATTCATAGAGCTTACATTCTAGTATAGGGACATACAATATAAGTACACATTATATTAAATAGAGGTAAATGTTAAGGGGAAAAAAAGTAATGAAGGAGGTAGCAGGTTTCAAGGATGGGTGTAGGGGATTGTAATTTTTGATTAAGTGACCTGGGAAGGCTTCATTGTGAATTTTACATTTGACAAAGACTTAAAGGAAATGAGAGTGGATCATGCAGATAGCAGAGCATTCCAGATGGAGGAAACAAGGGCAAAGGCCCTGAGATGGCAGCATGTGTGATGTGTTTGAGTGGCAGTGAAGAGGCCAGTATGACTGGAGAAGAGGAGAGGAAGTCAGTGAGGTAATAGAGTCATCTGGGGTTACAGGCCACTGTGAGCGAGCAGGAAGCCATTGTGGGGTTTTGAACAAAGAAGTGATCTAATTTAAGTTTTAAAAGAATCACTTTGGCTGCTAAATTGAGGATATACTTTACATGGATTAATTCTTCTTTTCTCACAACAACCCTAAAAGTTAGGTTCTGTTAATATCTTCATAGAATTAGTGAGGAAACTAGAGACAAAGGGGTTAAGTAATTCACTCAAGGTCACACACAAGTTTCAGAGTCAAGACTGAAACTCAGGTAGTTAAGTAGCGTCAGAGCATGCAGTCTTTACAGTCACGTTGATGTGATCCTTTTACTCACTGCCCAGCTATAATTATTTTAAATAACTTCAGGGTGCAGTGTTTTCATAAACCTAAATTTTATGTGAAAGAATGGACATGCCATTAAAATATTGACTTACCTGATTTTCTATTTCTTTAATTTGACTGTGCTGTTGGTTTAATTGTCTATATTGTTCTTCCACAGTGTGGAGAAGGTCTTTGATACTATTATCTTGCTGTTCTACAAAAGTCTGGACATAGATTGTAGGTTGGTTAGAAGTTTCTTTCTTCTTTCATTTTTCTTAATTTTTTTGTTAAATAAGACTTTAATTTCCTATAATGCTATCACAATCCAATTTTTTAAAACAATAGTGGATTATAAAAATGAATACTGGCAATAATTTTTCCTTTGTGTGCTTCTTTCAAATAGCACATACTTTTGTTTTATGTTCTTTTTAAATATACCATCTCTAAAATCTGATTTCTTGAACTTCAAAGTACTCCAGTTAAGTGGAAAAAAACCCCAGTATTTTAATAGAAACAAATTTTTACCATTTACTGTATTACTTTTATCCACTATAAACATGGGAGAATGATTTCAAATTATATTCCTTTAACTTTTTCTTGTCTCCAATAATTTGCAGTACTGTAACAATTTAGTGTCCTAAATTTTATTACTTAACTGATTTGAATTTTCATCTGAAAATAAAGTTTAGTTGTTTTCATATATAATGTTAGGGAAACAGAAAAAAACAACTTGAAATTATAATGGGAAAATTTTTCCTGTAGGCTTTTTTTCTTGAGAAAAATATATTTCAGCAGTGCAACAAAGTATTTCAAATAGCATGCCTTAAAATATTTTTTTTAAAGATCCACAGTAAAAACAATCGTGAAACCTCATTGATTTCTACTTACTTTAAGTGAAGTTACTTCCGGATGTTCCTGAATTTCAGATTGATTTTTAATTAAATTGGTTAATTGCTTCTCCAAATATTTCACTTTTTGTTGAAGGAGAAATTTTTCTTCTAGGAGGCTTTCAAGCTTTGAGTTGAGTTCAAGTGACATATTCTTCACTTCTTCATTTTTGACTTGCAGCTTGGATGTAGTTTTTCTAAGTTCCTTTTCTTCCTCTTTGATTTCATTGGTTTGCAGTGATAGGTCATAAAATGACTGATCAAATATGTTGAGTTTTTGAAATATGTCATTAATTTGGCCCTTAGTCTTGTGGACAAAGTCTTTAAGACCATGTCCTAACTGAAGGAGGCCATTGGCTAAAATTTTTACATCATCTAACATAGCAAATCTTGATTTTGGCTCTGAAGATTTAGAATCAAATGATGAAAATTCTTGGTCAGTTCTAGAGGAAATAACTAAAGGAACAATAAAAAGAAAGAACTTAATCATGTACATTTTTGTCCTAATTACTCAGTTTCAAGCGATTTGGAACTAGTTTTCTCCTGCAAGCAGACCTGGTCTTCTAAACTCAGTATATACCACTATTTGCCATATAAACAGTAAGGTTGGCAGGTGAACATTGTTAATCATTAAGCTGTGTAAACTTGTACGAATGTAACTTTCCACACTGAGTTGGATCAATGCTAAATGAAATCAAAGAAATGGGAAATTAAATAGGTCATTTAAAACTGTTACTGTATTTAATTTTCCTACATTATAAACTTCACGTTCAATGTTATGAGATACAACTGTTTTTAAAAGTTTGTTGTAATTTGTCATTATTTTTAAAGAGATTTTAAAGTAAATACCACACTTTTGACTGGTAAATTGATCATTGAAGTTGAGGAAAAATTAATGAATTAAGTATGCATTTCCCAAATTGTATTTTAATTTTTTTGGAAACTGTGGCCCATCCCCAAAAAATGTCTTTGCTATATAGCTTCTCTCCACTTTTTTGACTGGTGTTAATGGCTCTCAATGCTGAATTCTCATGGTACTCCATATAAGGTAACACATGACTATGTATTCCTTATTATTTATCACTGTAATTATTTGTTAATAGGTCTTTTTTGCTACATAGGATCTATCTTAACCATATTTATATTTTCACAAAATCCCATACATTAAAAGGCATTTGACCCCTTTTCTTCATTACATTCAATGTCTCTGTATTCTAGCCTCTTTTACATTTACCCACTGATAGGCCAATAGATTATTTGGTCTTCTAAGATCAAACCCAGAATTAAATATTTCCAATGTCAGAAACTATTTGCCCATTATAAACTTTCCTGAAATCTGTGAATTTGGTAATGATTTTGATAATATGAATTTAACAAAACCAATTAATACTATTTTTAAAAATGTTTTGCTATGCTTCTAGCTTAGAGTTAAAAGGAAAAATTAAATGCTTTGGTTAAATTATAAATGATTATCTTTCTTGAGTGTTCATATTATAACTTTTTAAAGAAACAGTAACTTTTAAAATGTCTTATCTTGATGAATTAGCATATTAAAATTGTTAATAGTTAGCTTAGGAATCAGACTGTGGTCTGAGTCCAAAAGCTAGCCCTAGCTGTCCAGCCTTGGACAAGTTCCCCAAATCTCAGTCTCCTTATTTGTAAGTTGAGGTAGTTATAATACATGCTTAATAGAGTTATGGGGATTAAAAAAATAATATGTGTAAAGTATTCAGAACGTGTCTGCCAAAAAGGAAATATTTTAAATGTTAGTTATTGTACCATATGAAATGACCTTTTTACCTGTGTGTGTGTGTATGTGTATAATCAGCCTTTTCTAAAAAATTTTAACTTAATAGTTTTTTTGCAAATGGGAAAAATTTAACATTACTGATTTCAGTTTAAGTTGTAAATTGTCAAGCAAAATTTCACAGAATGAACCATTTCCAAAAATTTCTGTTCTTAAAAATGCATTTTCCTGGTATAAAACAGAAGCTCTTGGTGATTTAGGGTTAAGTGCTTATGGATATAATAGTTACAGTAGAGGTAGTATACCATAGTGGTTAAGAGTATGATCTGCAGAGAGACTGGCTGAATTGTAATACTGGCTCTGCTATTCTTCAGTTCTGTTACTCCTGGTCAAATTACTTAGACTATACTTCTATTTTCTTGTCTGTCAAATGAAGATAATACCTACTTAAAGGGTTATATAAGGATTAAAATTAATATTTTTAAAGCACTTAAAGCACTACCTAGTGTAAACACAGTATTATGTATTAACTATTTTCTTGTAATTAGAAACAATCAATGCATTATGCCCATACTGTAATATTTTATTTTTAAACAGTATAAATCTCATGTTAAGATACAATAAGTGAGGGAATTTGGGGAATTTTGCTAGAATCTAGGTTTTCTGAGTTTTGGTCTCTTGGACCTTGCTTGGTAAGTACAGGAAATGATGTCTTTTGTTTACCCTGTGTATATTTTTTCTAAATGTTTCAATATAAAATGATATAAATATTTCTGTTTGTAAGAGAATTCAACAAATATATACAATAAGTATAATTTTTATATATATATAAAGAACTCAGTGAAAATACGCAAACACTTCCATGAAAAAAGAAGAAGAACAAAACAATTTTTCTTAGTCCTCATCTACCACTAATTATGTTAGAGAATTTTAAAAACTGTGTGAACTAGTGAAGAAATTTGAATTTTCTCTCCCCTTTTTTAAAGGAAAAAGTATTGTGATCAGTGGTCATGAGGGCATATTTCGAAACTTCTCTTAACTAAACTGTCTGATTTTTTGGCTTAAAACTATTGATCCTAGTATTTCATCTACCTTCTAGTTGAGGGGAAATTGAGATGGGCTAACTTCTCATCTCTCTTGCCTTATAAACTGTTTTGGCAAGATCTATATCTGTTTTTTAATCTATATCCCTTACAGCACTTTAGTACAGTGTCTTACAGGTTGGAGAAACAGTAAATATTGAGTGAATAAGAGAATGATAGTCATAACATGAGAGTTTTCCAAGCACCAAATTTGCGTATAGTAGATCCTCACCCCTTTTTGATATATAGGAGGTTCTTTTTAAAGAAAGGAGTTTGAAAAAGCCCTTTCAAGTGCATGAAAGTAATTGAACACTAATACCAAAGAGAGGCTGTGTGAAGGAATTTCCTTTCATTTTGGTTATGGTACTAGAATATTAACACTTCTTGCATAGTTTATGCAATTTATCACATGTAACATTAACAGATATTTAGAGGAAATAGTCACATATTCTTGGTTTATGGTATATTGTCTCTGGGTAGAAATATCTGGATAATTATTTTTCTTGTAGAAGTTTGACATGTTATTGAGTATAATTAAAATAAATTGCCTAATTACAAGCTATAGAAGAGTATCAACCTGAAAAATGTAATGAAAGTAATAATCTTATGGATGATTTCACATCTACCTTTTAATGCCTCCCGAGTATACATTGTTAAAGGCAGAATCTAATCTTGAAGTTGTGCCGATTTAAATAGAACCCTTGTAAAAAAAAATTATAAACATTTTTATGCCAAAGAAAATAAGAAACTGAGCAAAATTAGGCCCTCATCTAAGTATTCCTAGTTTCTAAGAATTAATAAACAAAAGTTCTTAGCTACCTTGAATTTTAGGACATTTAGGAGCCTTGTTTAAATTCCAAGCAAAGCAAAGTCCTTTAGCCTCCCCCAGGTTGTGCAATCCTATGGAGATAGGACTTAAAAATAAAACACAAGGCATTTTAGATTTTTGAATATACTATCTCTTGAATTTCTTCCTTTTTCACTGTGATCATTTGTTTTTGAATTTATATATTTGATAGAAAAATTCAGAAAGCAACCATTTGAGAAAAACACATTTATAAATAGCAATGCTATATTAACTAAAGAATAATGACCCAGTAATATATTAGTTCTCCTTTCTTTTTGTCCATAAGAGCACTGTACAATGGAAATACAGTATGAGCTATATAAGTAAAAAAGCTTAAAAGAAACAAGCAAGATTCATTTAAATAGCCTATTTTAATTGAATATATAAAAAATTACCATTTCAATATGTGATTACTATAAAAATATTAATTAGATATTTATTTTCTTTTTTCACGTAAGATTTCTAACTCGTGTGTATTTTATACTTTCAACATATCTCAGAATAGGCACATCAAGTGCTCAGTAGTCTTACTAGGTAGGCCATTTTATTAGACAGTGCAGATTCAGAAGATGAGTGACCCTTATTATAAAAAAGAAATAATTTTATCTTTTCTTTCACTACTAATAAATCTTACTGTTAATAATAAATGTAAAATTTTTTCACTACTAATAAATGTTAAATTTTTCATGTTGAAAGTACTCATCATGGAAACCCAGGTATTTCAAAAACCTTTACAAAAATAAAAACCCTAACTCTTACCCATTAATATTATGGGGTCTATCATACCAGATCCCTTGGGTGACTAGCTAAACATACGTTTTGTTTTTTGTTTTTTGTTTTCTGTTTTTCCATACATTTTTTTTAACACAGATGGGATCATGTTATATATAGTTCATATTAAATATATAAATCAATTCAAGATATTAATATTTAAGATTTATTTTCATGTGAGTGACTATAGATTTACCATATTTTTTTTCTTTTAATTTATTATGGTATCATTAATCTACAATTACATGTGCAATATTATGGTGATTAAACTACCCCCTTCATCAGGTCACCCCCACCAACCTCATTACAGTCACTGTCCATCAGCGTAGTGAGATGCTATAGAATCACGACTTGTCTTCTCTGAGTTGTACAAGCCCTCCTCAGGCCCCCCCAACATGTCTGCTAATCGTAATGCCCCTTTTACCCTCTACCCTCCCTTCCCACCCATCTTTCCCAGTCCCTTTCCCTTTGGTAACTATTAGTCCGTTCTTGGGATCTGTGAGTCGGCTGCTGTTTTGTTCCTTCAGTTTTTTTTTTTCTTTGTTCTTATACTCCACATATGAGTGAAATCATTTGATACTTGTCTTTTTCGGCTTGGCTTCTTTCACTGAGCATAATACCCTCTAGCTCCATCCATGTTGTTGCAAATGGTAGGATTTGTTTTCTTCTTATGGCTGAATAATATTCCATTGTGTATATGTACCACCTCTTCTTTATCCATTCATCTCCTGACGGACACTTAGGTTGCTTCCATTTTTTGGCTATTGTAAATACTGCTGCGATAAACATAGGGGTGCATATGTCTTTTTGAAACTGGGCTGCTGCATTCTTAGGGTAAATTCCTAGGAGTGGGATTCCTGAGTCAAATGGTATTTCTATTTTGAGTTTTTTGAGGAACCTCCATACTGCTTTCCACAATGGTTGAACTAATCTGCATTCCCACCAGCAGTGTAGGAGGGTTCCCTTTTCTCCACATCCTCGCCAACATTTGTTGTTGTTTGTGTTTTGGATGTTGGCCATCCTCACTGGTGTGAGGTGATACCTCATTGTGGCTTTAATCTGCATTTCTCTGATGATTAGTGATGTGGAGCATCTTTTCATATGCCTGTTGGCCATCTGAATTTCTTCTTAGAGAAGTGTCTATTCATGTCCTCTGCCCATTTCTTAATTGGATTATTTGCTTTTTGTTTGTTAAGGTGCGTGAGTTCTTTATATATTTCGGATGTCAACCCCTTATTGGATCCGTCATTTATGAATATACTTTCCCATACTGTATGATGTCTTTTTGTTCTACTGATGGTGTCCTTTGCTTTACAGAAGCTTTTCAGCTTGATATAGTCCCACTTGCTCATTTTTACTTTTGTTTCCTTTGCCCGAGGGGATATGTTCATGAAGAAGTCACTCATGTTTATGTCCAAGAGATTTTTGCCTATGTTTTTTTCTAAGAGTTTTATGGTTTCATGACTTACATTCAGGTCTTTGATCCACGTTGAGTTTACCTTTGTGTATGGGGCTAGACAGTAGTCCAGTTTCATTCTCTTACATGTAGCTGTCCAGTTTTTCCAACACCAGCTGCTGAAGAGGCTGTCATCTCCCCATTGTATATCCAAGGCTCCTTTATCAAATATTAATTGACTGTATATGTTTGGGTTAATGTTTGGGTTTTCTATTCTATACCACTGGTCTGTGGGTCTGTTTTTGTGCCAATACCAAATTGTCTTGATTACTGTGGCTTTGTAGTAGAGCTTAAAGTCAGGGAGCATAATTCCCCCTGCTTCATTCCTCCTTCTCAGGATTGCTTTGGCTATTCGGGGTCTTTTGTGGTTCCATATGAATTTTAGAATTGTTTGTGCCAGTTCATTGAAGAAAGCTGTTGGAAGTTTGATAGGGATTGCATTGAATGTGTAGATTGCTTTAGGTAGTATAGCCATTTTGACAATATTTATTCTTCCTAGCCAAGAGCATGGGATGCATTTCCATTTCTTAGTGTCCTCTTTAATTTCTCTTAGGAGTGTCTTGTAGTTTTCAGAGTACAGGTCTTTCACTTCCTTAGTTAGGTTTATTCCTAGGTATTTTATTCTTTTTGATGCAATTGTGAATGGAATTGTTTTTCTGATTTCTCTTTCTGTTAGTTCATCATTAGTGTATAGGAAAGCAAGATTTTTGTGTGTTAATTTTATATCTTGCAACTTTGCTGAATTCAGATATTAGTTCTAGTAGTTTTGAAGTGGAGTCTTTAGGGTTTTTTAGGTACAGTATCATATCATCTACAAATAGTGACAATTTGACTTCTTCTTTACCAATCTGGATGCCTTGTATGTCTTTGTTTTGTCTGATTGCCATGGTTAGGACCTCCAGTACTATGTTGAATAACAGTGGAGAGAGTGGGCACCCCTGTCTTGTTCCCGATCTTAGATGAAAAGCTATCACCTTCTCGCTGTTAAGTATGATGTTAGCTGTGCGTTTGTCATATATAGCCTTTATGATGTTGAGGTACTTGCCATCTATACTCATTTTGTTGAGAGTTTTAATCATGAATGGATGCTGAATATTGTCAAATGCTTTTTCAGCATCTATGGAGATGATCATGTGGTTTTTGCTTTTATTTTTGTTGATGTGGTGAATGATGATGGATTTTCGAATGTTGTACCATCCTTGCATCCCTAGGATGAATCCCACTTGATCATGGTGTATGATCCTCTTGTATTTTTGAATTCGGTTTGCTAATATTTTGTTGAGTATTTTTGCATCTATGTTCATCAGGGATATTGGCCTTTAATTTAATTTTTTGGTGAGGTCTTTGCCCAGTTTTGGTATTAGAGTGATGCTGGCTTCATAGAATGAGTTTGGAAGTTTTCTCTCCTCTTCTATTTTTTGGAAAACTTTAAGGGGAATGGGTGTTATTTCTTCTATATATGTCTGGTAGAATTCAGACGTGAATCCATCTGGTCTGGGGATTTTGTTCTTGGGTAGTTTTTTGATTACCGATTCAATTTCGTTGCTGGTGTTTGGTCTGTTTAGTTTTTCTGTTTTTTGCTTGGTCAGTCTTGGAAGGTTGTATTTTTCTCAGAAGTTGTCCATTTCTTCTATGTTTTGCAGCTTGTGAGCATATAGATGCTCATAATATTCTCTTATACTTCTTTGTATTTCTGTGGGGTCCGTCATTGTTTTTCCTTTCTCATTTCTGATTCTGTTTATGTGTGTAGATTCTCTTTTTCTCTTAATGAGTCTGGCTAGGGATTTGTCTATTTTGTTTATTTTTTTAAAGAACCTGCTTTTGGTTTCATTGATTTTTTTCTATTGTTTTATTCTTCTCAATTTTATTTATTTCTTCTCTAATCTTAATGATGTCCCTCCTTCTGGTGACTTTGGGCCTCATTTGTTCTTTTTCCAATTTCAGTAATTGTGTCTTTAGACTGTTCATTTGGGAATGTTCTTCCTTCTTTAAATAGGCCTGGCTTGCAATATCCTTTCCTCTTAGAACTGCCTTTGCTGCGTCCCACAGAAGTTTTGGCTTTGTGTTGTTGTTGTCATTAGTCTCCATATATTCTTTGATTTCTGGTTTGATTTGGTCGTTAACCCATTGATTAATTAGGAGAATGTTGTTAAGTCTCCCTGTATTTGTGAGCCTTTTTGATTTCTTTCTAAAATTTATTTCTAGTTTTATACCTTTGTGATCTGAGAATTTGGTTGTTAGGATTTCAATATTTTTGAATTTACTGAGGTTCTTTTTGTGGCCTAGTATGTGGTCTATTCTGGAAAATGTTCCATGTGCACTTGAGAAGAATGTGTATCCTGCTGCTTTTGGGTGCCGAGTTCTGTAGATATCCGTTAGGTCCATCTGTTTTAGTGTGTTGTTCAGTGCCTCTGTGTCTTTACTTATTCTCTGTCTGGTTGATCTGTCCTTTGGAGTGAGTGGTGTGTTGAAGTCTCCTAAAATGAATGCATTGCTGTCTATTTCCTAATTCAATTCTGTTAGTATTTGTTTCACATATGCTGGTGCTCCTGTGTTGGGTGCATATATATTTATAGTGGTTATATCTTCTTGTTGGACTGACCCCTTTATCATTATGTAATGTCCTTCTTTATCTCTTGCTACTTTCTTCATTTTGAAGTCTATTTTGTCTGATACAAGTACTGCAACACCTGCTTTTTTCTTCCTGTTGTTTGCATGAAATATCTTTTTCCATCCCTTCACTTTTAGTCTGTGTATATCTTTGGGTTTGAGGTGAGTCTCTTGTAAGCAGCATATAGATGGCTCTTGCTTTTTTATTCACTCTGTTACTCTGTGTCTTTTGATTGGTGCATTCAGTCCATTTACATTTAGGGTGATTATTGATAGATAATGTACTTATTGCCATTGCTGGCATTAGAGTCGTGGTTACCAAAGGTTAGAGGGTTGCTTCTTTACTATCTGACAGTCTGACTTAACTTTCTTGTTAAGTTATTGTGAACACCGTCTGATGTTTCTTTATCTCTCCCTTCCTATTCTTCCTCCTCCCTTCTTTATATATTAGGTGTTTTATTCTTTGCCTTTAGTTAGTATTTGGATGGTCTGCTTTCTTTGCTATGATTTTAGTTTCTCTGGTGACATCTTTTTAGCCTTAGGGGTGCTTCCCTCTAGAGCAGTCCGTTTGAGATATCCTGTAGTGGTGGTTTATGAGAGGCAAACTCTCTCAACTTTCGTTTGTCTGGAAATTGTTTAATCCCTCCGTCATATTTAAATGATAATCGTGCTGGATACAATATTCTTGGTTCGAGGCCCTTCTGTTTCATTACGTTAAATATATCATGCCATTCTCTTCTGGCCTGTAACATTTCTGTTGAGAAGTCTGATAGGTTTTCCTTTGTAGGTGATCTTTTTTGTCTCTCTAGCTGCCTTTAATACTCTGTGTTTATCTTTGATCTTTGCCATTTTAATTATTATGTGTCTTGGTGTGATCTTCCTTGGGTCCCTTGTGTTGGGAGATCTGTGGGCTTCCGTGGACTGCGAAACTATTTCCTTCCCCAGCATGGGAAAGTTTTCAGCAATTATTTCTTCAAAGACACTTTCTATCCCTTTTTCTCTCTCTTCTTCCTCTGGTACTCCTATAATGCGAATATTGTTCCGTTTGGCTTGGTCACACAGTTCTCTTAATATTCTGTCATTCCTAGAGATCCTTTTATCTCTCTCTGCCTCAGCTTCTCTGTATTCCTGTTGTCTGTTTTCTGTTCCATTAACAGTCTCTTGTATCTCATCCATTCTGCTGTTAAGCCCGTCGATGGCTTGTCTGATTTCTGCGTAGTCTTTCCTCACTTCCCTCACTTCCTCCCTCATCTCTTGCACATTTCTCTGTAGATCCATCAGCATGGTTATGACTTTTATTCTGAATTCTTTTTCAGGAAGACTGCATGTCCATCCCTGCAGGTTCCCTCTCTGGGGTTGTCTGGGTCTGAAGCTTTGTCTGTACCATATTCCTCTGTCTTTTCATGGTATAGAAGTGGTTGCTGGTAGTTGCCACGTATGTCAGCCGGGCTCTTTATGACCACCTCGCTGGGTGCCGAGTCCTCTCAGGTGTAGCTGCATGCTGTGCGCTTTCCTGTGTATTCTGGTCTCTCTTTTAGGAATAGTTGTATTTGCTGTGTTTTTGTGGATAAACATAATATTGGGAGGAGATTTCTGCCGCCCGGCTCACGTCGCCATCTTCCCGGAAGTCTACCATATCTTTTTAATGGCTGCACAGTAGCTTATTATATGGACAGACATAATTTATTGACTCTCTTACCAGTGATCATTTAAGTTTCCAATTTTTTAATTATAAATTATTCATAGAATATGTCTTTATGTGTGTATGTGAAGATTTTCATGTAAGGTCATAGGTGTTGACTTGGCAAATTATGATTTCTCTTGTTAGATTATCCTTCAAAAGTGTTGTACCAATACCTATTCCCTACCAGGAGTGTGAGAAATACTCCTTTCCCGTGAATTTTTAGCAATGCTTTGAATGAGAAAGAAAAAATGTCGATAAATCTAGTAGGCAAATATATCTGGTTTATTTTGCTGGCCATTTAGTTTGCTTTCTTGAACTAATTGAGTATTCTGTAAGTCCCCACATAAAACTCCTCCCCTTCTTTTTTTGTTTGTCTCTTTATGTCTGATTTTAAGAAATATATACGTATATATTATGGATACTAACTCTTTGTCATATATATACAGTGTTTTTCCAGTTTATCATTTGTCTTCAACCTATGTTTATGGTATCACCTGCTTCGTAAATGCTTTTAAATTTGTCTTTTATGACTTTTGTGGGTCATGCTCAGAAATGCCTTCCTCACCTACAAAATATGACTTCTTAATGAGCCGGATTAAAGATGGCGGTATGAGGGGTGAGAGAGGCTTCCTTCTAGAACCGCATATATTGTGAAAATATAATTAATACAACTATCCTGAAAGAGCAATAGGAAAGATGGCTGCACCAAACTACATGCACCCAGAGAAAACAATAAACCTCACAGAACAGGATAACATACGAAAGCCATGGCCCGGCTGGACTCAAGCCCTTCCTCCACCCTAGCTCACTGGCGGGAAGAAGAGAAGCGGAGGAAGGGAAGGAGTGGAGGCCTGGGACTGCTGAACACCTCACTCTGGAGATCTGCTCTGGGACCACAAACCTACATTTCATGGTGCTTTCATGGTACTCTCATGATTAGGGGGTTGGAAAGCTAAGACAGGCAGAATACCTGGAGAGACTGAGATTCCAGCCACTTGTGGAAAGCAGGGATCCATATCCGGCTGCTCTGGGACAAAAGAAAGGTAGGCAGTCTAAGAGACTCCCTAACAGCAAGAGAGCTGCTAACGGGGCAAGGATTGCGCAGAGCTTACTGCTCAGGAGAAGGACAGGAAGACAAAATTGTCCAGGGGCACTCTGCCCAGCAAGTTGGGAACTTTCTTGATCTTCAGGTGCTCAAGATCCCTGGCTGGCTACACAGCTTGAAGGACGCTCTCTGTGATATGCAGCCAGCCCAGCCCCACCTGGCTGCCAAACTGGCAAACCCTACCCTGGCTTTAGGCAGACAGAGGGAAAGGGAAGATCTGTCTAGTGTACCTACAAATGCAAAGCATAGAGGCTCATACCTGTGTGCTCGGCCCACTGGTTCTGGCAGTGGAGGCAGGCATAGCAGCCGGGAAACAAGAAATAGATCTTTCCTCCCCTCAGGCACCATTACTGCTCCCCTGTGACCCCTGACATTGCTGAGCAGCTCCAGACAGTACAGTTTCTAGGCACGAGAGGCCGCCATATACAAATATGAAATGTCAAAGAAACCTGGTTCAAAGTAAAATTATGAATAGAACCCCTGAGAAACATTCAAATGAAATTGACCTCATGAATCTTCCTGAAAGGAATTTCAAAATAAAAATCATTGATATTCTCGTGCAGGTACAGAAAAATATTCAAGAACTCAGGAATGAATTCTTGTCAGAGATCCAATCATTAAAGCGCACAATGGAGGGTATTAAAAGCAGATTAGATACAGTGGAGGAGATGATAAATGAAATAGAAATTAGAGAAGAGGAATACAAAGAAGCTGAGGCACAGAGAGAAAAAAGGATCTCTAAGAATGCGAGAATATTGAGAGAACTGTGTGACCAATCCAAACGGAACAATATTCGCATTGTAGGGGTACCAGGAGAAGAAGATACAGAAAAAGGAATAGAAAGTATCATTGAGGAGGTAATTGCTGAAAACTTCCCAAATCTGGGGAAGGAGATGGTCTGTTAGGCCATGGAGGTGCACAGATCTCCCAACATAAGAGACCCAGGGAAGACAACACCAAGACTTATAGTAATTAAAATGGCAAAATCAAGGATAAGCACAGACTGTTAAAAGCAAACAGAGAGAGAAATAATATCACATACAAAGGAAAGCCCATCAGGCTATCATCAGACTTCTCAGCAGAAACCTTACAGGCCAGAGGGAGTGGCATGATGTATTTAATGCAATGAAGCAGAAGGGCCTCCAACCAAGATTACCCGGCAAGGTTATCATTTAAATTTGAAGGAGGGATTAAACAATTTCCAGATAAGTGAACGCTGAGAAAATTTACCTCCTGCAAACCATCCCAACAGTGTATTTTGGAGGGACTGCTATAGATCGAAGTGTTCCTAAGGCTTAATAACTGTCACCAGGGGTAATAGGACCACAATAAAGAAAGTAGAACAGTTAATTACTAAGTAAATGCAAAACTAAATCAACTATCCCCAAAGACAATCAAGGGGTAGACAAAGAGTACAGAATATGATACCTACTATACAAAGAATGGAGGATGAAGAAAAAGAAGGAGAAAAAAAAGAACCTTTAGATTGTGTTTGTAATAGCATATTAAGTGAGTTAAGTTACACTCTTAGATAGTAAGGAAGTTAACCTTGAACCTTTGGTAACTACAAATCTAAAGCTTGCAATGGCAATAACTACATACCTATCAATAATCACCCTAAATCTAAAAGTTCTGAATGCACCAATCAAAAGAAACAGAGTCACTGAATGGATAAAAAATAAAGACCCATCTATATGCTGCCTACAAGACTCACTTTAAACCCAAAGACATACACAGACTAAAAGTGAAGGGATGGAAAAAGATATTTCATGCAACTAATAGTGAGAAAAAAGCAGGAGTTGCAGTACCTGTATCAGACAAAATAGACTTCAAAACAAAGAGTCACAAGAGACAAAGAAGGACATTGCATAATGATTTAGGCATCAATCCACCAATACGATATAACCATTATAAATATCTATGAGGCCAACACAGGAGCACCTACATGTGTGAAAAAATACTAACAGAATTAAAAGGGGAAATAGACTGCAATGCATTCATTCTAGGAAACTTCAACACTCCACGCACTCCAAAGGACAGATCATCCAGACAGAAAATACGTAAGGAGACAGAAGCACTGAACAACACATTAGAAGAGGTGGACCTAAGAGACATCTACAGAACTCTACACCCAAAAGCAGCAGAATACACATTCTTCTCAAGTGCACATGGAACATTTTCAAGAATAGATTATATGCTATTCCACAAAAAGAGCCTCAGTAAATACAAAAAGATTGAAATTGTACCAACCAGTTTCTCAGACCACAAAGGTATGAAACTAGAAATAAATTATGCAAAGAAAATAAAAAATCCCACAAACACATGGAGGCCCACAACATGCTCGTAAATAACCAATGGGTCAATAACCAAATAAAACAGAGAACAAGCAATATATGGAGACAAATGACAACAATAATTCAACACAACAAAACATGTGGGATGCAGCGAAAGCCATGCTAAAGAGAAGTATATTGCAATACAGGCCTACCTTATGAAAGAAGAACAATCCCATATGAGCAGTCTAAACTCACAATTAACGAAACTAGAAAAAGAAGAACAAATAGGTTCCAAAGTCAGTTGAAGGAGGGACATAATAAAGATTAGAGCAGAAATAAATAAAATTGAGAAAAATAAAACAATAGAAAGAATCAATGAAAACAAGAGCTAGTTCTTCGAGAAAATAAACAAAATAGATAAACCCCTAGCTAGACTTATTAAGAAGAAAAGAGAATCTACACACATACAAAGAATCAGAAATGAGAAAGAAAAAATCACTACAGACACCACAGAAATACAAAGAATTATTAGAGAATACTACGAAACATTATGTGCCAACAAACTGGATAACCTAGAAGAAATGGACAACTTTATAGAAAAATACAACCTTCCAAAGCTGACCAAGGAAGAAACAGAAAATCTGAACAGACCAGTTACCAGCAACGAAATTGAATTGGTAATCAAAAACCTACCTAAGAACAAAGCCTGGACCAGATGGCTTCACCGCTGAACTTTATCACACATTTAATGAAGACCTAATACCCATCCTCCTTAAAATTTTCCAAAAAGCAGGAGAATAGGGAATACTTCCAAACTCATTCTATGAGGCCAGCATCACTTTAATACCAAAAATCAGGCAAAGACACCACAAAAAAAGAAAATTACACACCAATATACGTGATGAATATAGATGCAAAAACACTCAAAAAATATTAGCAAACCAAATTCAAAAATACATCAAAAAGATCATCCATCGTGATCAATTGGGATTTATTCCAGGGATGCAAGGATGGTAGAACATTCGAAAATCCATCAACATCATTCACTACGTCAACAAAAATGACAAAACCACATGATCATTTCCATAGATGCTAAAAAAGCATTTGACAAAATTCAACATTCATTCATGATAAAAACTCAACAAAATTGGTATAGAGGGCAAGTACCTCAACATAATAAAGGCCATATATGACAAACCCACAGCCAACATTATACTTAACAGCGAGAAGCTGAAAACTTTTCCTTTAAGATCAGGAACAAGACAAGGATGCCCACTCTCCCCACTTCTATTCAACATAGTACTGGAGGTCCTAGCCATTGGGAATCAGACAACACAAGAAATAAAAGGCATCCAGATTGGCAAGAAAGACATTAAACTGTCCCTGTTTGCAGATGACATGATATTGTACATAAAAAAACCCCTAAAGAATCTACTCCAAAACTACTATATCTAATATGTGAATTCAGCAAAGTTGCGGCAAAGAAAATTAATACGCAGAAATCTGTTGCATTCCTAACGATGAACAAGCAGAAAGAGAAATCAGGAAAATAATTCCATTCACAGTTGCATCAAAAAGAATAAAATACATAGGAATAAACCTAACCAAGGAAGTGAAAGACCTATACTCTGACAACTACAAGACAGTCATGAGAGAAATTAAAGAAGATACCAATAAATGAAAACACACCCCATTCTCATGGATAGGAAGAATTAATATTGTCAAAATGGCCATCCTGCCTAAAGCAATCTACAGTTTCAATGCAATTCCTATCAAAATACTAACAGCATTCTTCAATGAACTAGAGAAAATCATTCTAAAAACCACAAAAGACCCCAAGTAGCCAAAGCAATCCTTGGAAGGAAGAATAAAGCTGGGGTGATTATGCTCCCCAACTTCAAGCTCTACCACAAAGCTACAGTAATCAAGACAATTTGGTACTGGTACAAGAACTGATTCATAGATCAATGGAACAGACTGGAGAACCCTGATATAAACCCAAACATATATGGTCAATTAACATACGATAAGGGAACCATGGACATACAATGGGGAAATGACACCCTCTTCAACAACTGCTGTTGGCAAAACTGGACAGCTACATGGAAGAGAATGAAACTGGATTATTGCTTAACCCCATACACAGAAATAAACTCAAAATGTATCAAAGACCTGCATGTAAGTCATGAAACCATAAAACTCTTAGAAGACAACATAGGAAAAAAATCTCCTGAATATAAGCATGAGAAACTTCTTCCTGAACGCATCTCCTCAAGCAAGGGAACAAAAGCAAAAAAGAACACTTGGGACTACATTAAACTAAAAAGTTTCTGTACAGCAAAGGACACCATCAACAGAACAAAAATGCATCCTAAGTATGGGAGAATATATTTGTAAATGACATATCTGACAAGGGGTTAACATCCAAAATATATGAAGAACTCAAACGCCTCAACACCCATCCAGCAAATAACCCGATTAAAAAATGGGTGGAGGATATGAAGATACAGTTCTCCAAAGAAGAAATTCAGATGGCCAACGGACACATGAAAAGATGCTCCATATCGCTAATCATCAGGGAAATGCAAATTAAAACCACAATGAGATATCGTCTTACACCAGTAAGGATGGCCAGCATCCAAAAGACTAAGAACAACAAATTCTGGCGAGGATGCAGAGAAAGCGGAACCCTCCTTACACTACTGGTGGGAATGTAAGCTAGTTCAACCACTGTGGAAAGCAATATAGAGGTTCCTCAAAAAACTAAAAATAGAAATACCATTTGACCCGGGAATCCCACTTCTTGGAATTTACCCAAAGAATACAATTTCTCAGAGTCAAAAAGACATATGCACCCCTATGTTTATTGCAGCACTATTTACAAAAGCCAAGATATGTAAGCAACCTAAGCGTCCATCCGTAGATGAATGGATAAAGAAGAGGTGGTACATATACACAATGGAATACTATTCAGCCATAAGAAAGGA
Source organism: Phataginus tricuspis (assembly GCA_029783875.1). NCBI lineage: Eukaryota > Metazoa > Chordata > Mammalia > Pholidota > Manidae > Phataginus > Phataginus tricuspis. Next base: position 52,551,333 of record JAQQAC010002837.1, on the reverse strand, counting down.
ACAAATCCTAGCGTTTGCAACAACATGGACAGAGCTGGAGGATATTATGCTAAGTGAAACAAGCCAGGCGGAGATAAAGACAAGTTCCAAATGATTTCCCTCATTTGTGGAGTATAACAATGAAACAAAACTGAAGGAACAAAAAGCAGCAGACTCACAGACTCCAAGAAGGGACTAGTGGTTACCAAAGGGAGAGTGTGGGAGGGCAGTCGAGAAGGAGGGAGATGGGGATTGAGGGGTAGTATGTTTAGTACACATGGTGTGGGAGGTCACAGGGAAAACAGTGTAGCACAGAGAAGGCAAACAGTGAATCTGTGGCATCGTACTACACTGATGGACAGTGAGTGCATTGGGTTATGGGTGGGGACTTGTTAGTATGGGTAAATGTAGTAACCACATTGTTTTTTCATGTGAAACCTTCATAACAGTGTATATCAATAATACCTTATTAAAAATTAAAGGAACAATATGGCCTCTTTAAAGCATTTGTAGTATTTTAATAGTTATATTTTATTATTTACATCTTTGATTAATCTGGAATTTATTTTGTGGAGTAAGGGAAATAGGAATTCAGCTTTTTTCCCTAAATAACTCGTTACTATCTCAACACTTTTCATTAATCTACCTTCTCTCTGCTCATTTGAAATTCCTCTAAAGCAGTATTATCAATGCCAAGTAAAGACTTACTAGGTTTATGTGAGAATCTGTTAGTGGAGTTAGTAGTCAAATGAGAATAAATCTTGATTCAGTTACATGGCTTTCACCTTCACAGACAAGTTAAATTTAAAATTATACTGCTTCTGTTGGAAATCAAGCATAGCTTATAGATAATGTTCAGTTAAATCCCATTTAACCTGGAATCCAAATTCACAGAAATGTTAAGTAACTAAATATTGGTGTGTATTCTGTACCATTCATTCCTTCAACGTGTGACAGTGTTGCAGGCATTGGGAATTTAGTAGTTAACTAGATGGATAAGGATCTTGCCCTCATGGAGTTGGGGCTCTGTTAAAAGAGATATATAAATGAGAAATAATATGTAAATAAAGATAATTTAGGATTATGTTAAGCAGATAGTTTAAGAGTTTTGAATGGACTAACAAAGTGATGTGATTGGGTTCAGGTAAAGGTGAGACTTTCTGAAACTTGAGAGTTGGGAAAGGGCCATGTCCACAAAGTTAAGAGAGTAGTAATCACAATTCAGAGATTCTGAGGGGTAGAGGAGTTCATGGTGTATTTTTCTGTGTGTTTTGCATGTGTGTCTCACTTGCAAATTTTTCATTGAAATTTGTGGTCAGATTCTTTAGTCTCAAGTCCTCTTGTGGTCTCTAGTGACCTTCTGTGCTCATAGCACTTGTCATACTAACTTATAATTATCTGCCTATCTAATTCTCCTTCTAGACTGTGAGTACTGTGACTGTCTTTTATCTCTTATGTTCTCAATAAATAGCACACTGCATACTAAATAAATGTTAAATAAGGAACTGTAAATATAATTAAGGCTAACCTGTTATCAGGTGCTTTGAATCCTGTTCTTTCCCACCATTTCTGGAATCTTACTTTCTTGTTCTAGTATATGCAACTTTCTCAACTGGATTCTTTTCATTTAATCAAAACTGAAACCTTTGCAACTTAAAAAGCTTCCAAAACCCCCATCTTCGGTTTCCAATTATCACATTATCTCTCTCTCCCTCACAGGTATACTTTTCAGGATTTCACTTCGTTATTTCATTACTCTTGTTCTTCAACCTCCTTTATCTGTTTTCAGCCTGATATTATCAGTGACTTTCATGTTAAGTCCCATTGACATTTTTCAAATCTTAGCTCATTTGGCTTCTAAGTAGCATTTGACACTTAACTATTTAATTCTTCTTACATTTTCTTCCCTAGGCTTCCACATCACTATACTTTCATAGTTTTCCTTCTACTTCTTTGTGGGTACCTTCTCAGTCTTATTTGCAGGTTCATCCTCATCTGGATGACCATAGAATCTTGGAGTTCCTTAGGACTCCATTCTTGGAATAATACACAGTAATTAACTGATATTCTAATTCTTTCATAGTTCATATCCTTGAGAATGATTCTCAGCATGGAAAAATGATATATAGATACAACATAGAAAAGATTAAATAAAAACTTTGTAGTCTTGATTTAAATTTGAAATATCAATATGAACTCAGGATGTATTTCATGTTAAACCATTTTCCCCTAACTGTTTCTACTTAAATGGCCTAGAAACAATGAGTGCCTAGATTGTGGCTTTGAGAAACATTTAGAAAAACAAAACAGAAAAGTATAAAATGAAACCAGAGCCATGACTGTTAACCACTATTAGTATTTCAAAAATATCCATCCATTGTTTTCTCTTCTCCCCAGGCTTCCTCTCCCCCTCCCCTCTCCCCTCTCCACAATTTTCCACCTGTTTGATTGACACCTTTATCACGTAATGCCCTTCTCTGTCTCTTACTACAGTCTTTTTTTTAAGTCTATTTTGCCTGATAAAATATAGCTATACCAGCTTTCTTTTGGTTGCTGTTTGCGTGGGATACTTTTTTCCATCCCTTCACTTTTTGTCTGTATGTGACTGTATCTGAAGTGAGCCTGTTGTAGGCAGCATATAAATGGGTCTGGGTTTTTTTTTTATCCACTCAGCCACTTTATATTTTTTGATTGCAGAATTTAGTCCATTTACATTTAAATAAATATTAATAGGTATATACTTATTCTCATTCAAAGAATCACAGCTCCTTAGAGAAATTCAAAGCACATGTCTGGGGAGAAACTGTACAAGAGTACCTTGGAACATTATGTGTAACAGATAGAAGCCATCAAATACTACTATAACTGAATCAAAAGGACTCAGTACCCAGTTTGAATTGGCTTTTTCATTTGCCAGAAATGGGACAATTTGAACACCAGTAAAGATAGTAACTGCAGTTTATTGAAAACCATTAATTTGATCCCTGAATTTATAAGTGATGCTACAAAAAAAAGACTTAATTGATCCTTTTTAGAGGATTATAGTGCATGAACTGGTTATTTTGAAACTGGCAAGTAGTGGAAAAAATCAAACATTTATTCCTGCCTCTCGTATAATGGCTCTGTGGCTAAGCAAATAGTAGAAGAGGAAACACATTCTTCATAGAGATAGTCCATCTATTAAATAAAGAAGGAGTGATAGATTATTACCTTTTAGCAACCCTAATGAGTTAATGAATTTAGGGAATTGATCATCGTTGTCTACTAATTGCATGAAAAGAGAAACAATAACATTTTTTTCGTGATAGATGCAGTGCCATTTTTTAGGTGATTTTGCCAAAAATGTTTTAACCTAAATATGGCCAAGGCTCTAGATCCAACTCAATTTCAGAAAACACAGCAGAACATGTTAAATATCACTACAGTGATGCAATCAATAAAATCTAGCCTCTGGAAACATCTAATATCAAAAACAATGCAGTTTCTTCAACATTGCCAAGGTAGAAGATGAAAAGGCTTTACCTCAGTTAACACAGTACCTATCTCTTCCTCCCGTAGCTTCTGCATACCTCCTTTATAATCCTATACTTTTATTGTTTGTTTGTTTTTATTAAGGTATTATTGAAATACACTCTTATGAAGGTTTCATATGAAAAAACAACATGGTTACTACATTTATTCATATTATCAAATCCACACCCATACCCCATTGCAGTCACTGTCCATCAGTGTAGTAACATGCCACAGATTCACTATTTGCCTTCTCTGTGCTACACTGTCTTCCCTGTGACCCCTCCTCACACCATGTGTACTAAACATAATATCCCTTAATCCCCTACTCTCTCCCTCCCCAACCACCCTCCAAACACCCCTTCCCTTTGGTAACCGCTAGTCCCTTCTTGGAGTCTGGGAGTCTGCTGCTGTTTTGTTCCTTCAATTTTGCTTCGTCATTATACTCCACAAATGAGGTGAATTATTTGTCACTTGTCTTTCTCCGCCTGGCTTATTTCACTGAGCATAATATCCTCCAGGTCCATCCATGTAGTTCCAAATGGTAGGACTTCTTTCTTTCTTATGGCTGAATAGTACTCCATTGTGTATATGTACGCATCTTCTTTATCCATTCATCTACTGATGGATGCTTAGGTTGCTTCCATATCTTGGCTATTGTAAATATGCTGCAATAAACATGGGGTGGATATGTCTTTTTGAATCTGAGAACTTGTATTCTTTGGATAAGTTCCAAGGAGTGGGATTCCTGGGTCAAATAGTATTTCTATTTTTAGTTTTTTGAGGAACCTCCATATTGCTTTCCACAGTGGTTGAACTAGCTTACATTCCCACCAGCAGTGTAAGGAGGGTTCCCACCGAGAATTTGTGGTTCTTAGTCTTTTGGATGCTGGCCATCCTTACTGGTGTAAGGTGATATCTCATTGTGGTTTTAATTTGCATTTCCCTGATGATAAGTGATGTGGAGCATCTTTTCATGTGTCTGTTGGCCATCTGAATTTCTTCTTTGGAGAACTGTCTCTTCATGTCCTCCCCCCATTTTTTAATCAGGTTATTTGCTTCTTGGGTATTGACGCTTGTGAGTTCTTTATATATTTTGGATATTAACCACTTGTCAGATATGTCATTTACAAATGTATTCTCCCATACTATAGGATGCCTTTTTGTTCTGTTCATGGTGTCCTTTTGCCGTACAGAAGCTTTTTACCTTGATGCAGTCCCATGTGTTCATTTTTACTTTTGTTCCCCTTGCTCGAGGATATGCGTTCAGGAAGAAGTTGCTCATGTTTGTATTCAGGAGATTTTTGCCTATGTTTTTTTCTACGAGTTTTATGGTTTCATGACTTACATTCAGGTCTTTGATCCATTTTGAGTTTACTTTTGTGTATGGGGTTAGATGATAATCCAGTTTCATTCTCTTCCATGTAGCCATCCAGTTTTGACAACACCAGTTGTTGAAGAGGCTGTCATTTCCCCATTGTTTGTCCATAGCTCCTTTATTGTATTTTAATTCACCATATATGGTTGGGTTTACATCTGGGCTATCTAGTCTGTTCCACTGGTCTATCATTCTGTTCTTGTGCCAGTACCAAATTATCTTGATTACTGTGGCTTTTATAATAGAGGTTGAAGTTAGAGAGCATAATACTCCCAGCTTTATTCTTCCTTCTGCTTTGGCTATTTGGGGTCTTTTGTGGTTGCATATGAATTTTATACCTATTTGCTCCAGTTCATTGAAGAATGCTATTGGTATTTGGTAGGAATTGCATTGAATCTGTAGATTGCTTTAGACAGGATGGCCATTTTAACGATATTAATTCTTCCTATCCATGAGAATGGGATGTGTTTCCATTAATGGTATCTTCTTTAATTTCTCTCATGAGTTTCTTCTGGTTTTCAAAGTATAGGTCTTTCACTTCCTTGGTTAGGTTTATTCCTAGGTATTTTATTCTTTTTGATGCAATTGTGAATGGAATTGTTTTTCTGATTTCTCTTTCTGCTAGTTCATCATTAGTGTATAGGAATGTAACATACTTCTGTGTATTAACTTTGTATCCTGCAACTTTGCTGAATTCAGATGCTAGATTTAGTAGTTTTGGAGTAGATTCTTTAGGGTTTTTTATGTACAATATCATGTCATCTGCAAATAGTGACAGTTTAACTTCTTCCTTACCAATCTGGAAGCCCTTTATTTATTTGTGTTGACCAATTGCTGTGGTGAGGACCTCCACATCTATGTTAAATAAAAGTGGGGAGAGTGGGCATCCTTGTCTTGTTCCTGATCTTAAAGGAAAAGTTTTCAGCTTCTCGCTGTTAAGTATAATGTTGGCTATGGTTTTGTCCTATATGGCCTTATTATGTTGAAGTTCTTGTCCTCTATACCCATTTTTTGAGAGTTTTTATCATATATGGATGTTGAATTTTGTCAGATGCTTTTTCAGCATCTATGGAGATGATCATGTGGTTTTTGTCCTTCCTTTTTGTTGATGTGGTGGGTGATGTTAATTGATTTTGTGATATTGTACTATCCCTGCATCTCTGGAATAAACCCTACTTAAATATGGTGGATGATCTTTTTGATATGCTTTTGAATTCTCTTTGCTAATATTTTGTTGAGTATTTTTGCATCTATGTTCATCAGGGATATTGGTCTGTAATTTTCTTTTTTTGTTGTGTCTTTCGCTGGTTTTGGAATTAGCATGATGCTGAACTCATAGAATGAGTTTGGAAGTATTCCCTCTTATATTCTTTGGAAAACTTTAAGGAGGATGGGTATTAGATCTTCCATAAATGTTTGATAAAATTCATCAGTGAAGCAGTCTGGTCCAGTTTTGTGCTTAAGTAGCTTTTTGATTACCAGTTCAATATCATTGGTGGTAATTGGTTTGTTCAGATTTTCTGTTTCTTTCTGGGTCACCTTGGAAGGTTGTATTTTTCTAGAAAGTTGTCTATTTCTTCTAGGTGATCCAGTTTTTTAGCATATAATTTTTCATAGTATTCTCTCATAATTCTTTGTATTTCTGTGTTTTCCATAGTGATTTTTCCTTTCTCATTTCTGATTCTGTTTATTTGTGTAGACTCTTTTTTTCTTGATAAGTCTGGCTAGGGGTTTATCTATTTTGTTTATTTTCTCGAATAACCAGCTCTTGCTTTCATTGATTCTTTCTATTGTTTTATTCTTCTCGATTTTATTTATTTATGCTCTAATCTTTATTATGTCCCATCTTCTACTGACTTTGATACTCATTTGTTCTGCTTTTTCTAGTTTCGTTAATTGTGAGTTTAGACTTCTCATACGGGATTGCTCTTCTTTCCTGAGGTAGGCCTGTATTGCAATATACTTTCCTGTAGGCATGGCCTTCGCTGCATCCCACAGATTTTGCGGTGTTGAATTATTGTTGTCATTTGTCTTCATATATTCCTTGATCTCTGTTTTTATTTGGTCATTGAGCCATTGGTTGTTTAGGAGCACATTGTGAAGCCTCCATGTATTTGTAGGATTTTTCATTTTCTCTGTGTAATTTATTTCTAGTATCATACCTTTGTGGCTGAGAAACTGGTTGGTACAATTTCAATCTTTTTGTATTTACTGAGGCTTTTTTTGTGGCCTAGCATATGATCTATTCTTGAAACTGTTCCATGTGCACTTGAGAAGAGTGTGTACCCTGCTGTTTTTGTGTGGACTTTTCTGTAGATGTTTGTTAGGTCCATCTGTTCTAATGTGGTGTTCAGTGCTTCTGTCTCCTTTCTTACTTTCTGTCTGGTTGATCTGTCCTTTTTAGTGAGTGGAGTGTTGAAGTCTCCTAGAATGAATGCATTGCATTCTATTACCCCTATTAATTCTGTTAGTATTTGTTTCACATATGTACGTGATCCTGTGTTTGGTGCATAGATATTTATAATGGTTATATCGTCTTGTTGGATTGACCCCTTAATCATTATGTAATGTCCTTCTTTGTCTCTTCTTACTTTCTTTGTTTTGAAGTCTATTTTGTCTGATGCAAGTACTGCAACTCCTGCGTTTTTCTCCCTATTAGTTGCATGAAATATCATTTTCTATCCCTTCACTTTTAGTCTGTGTATGTCTTTGGGTTTGAAATGAGTCTCTTTTAGGCAGCATATAGATTGTTCTTGCTTTTTTATCCATTCTATTAGTCTGTGCTTTTGATTGGTGCATTCAGTCCACTTACATTTTGGGTGATTATAGATAGATATGTACTTATTGCCATTGCAGGCTTTAGATTCATGGTTTCCAAAAGTTCAAGGGTAACTTCTTTACTATGTAACAATCTAACTTATGTCACTTATTATGCTATTACAAACAGATTCTAAAGGTTCTTTTTTTCTGCTCCTTTTTATTCCTCCTCCATTCTTTATATATTTGGTATCATATTCTGTACTCTTTGTCTATCCCTTGACTGACTTTTGGGTTAGTTGATTTTATTTTGCATTTAGCTTAGTAATTAACTGTTCTACTTTCTTTACTATGATTTTATTACCTCTGGTGACAACTGTTAAACCTTAGAAACACTTCCATCTATAGCAGTCCCTCCAAAATACACTGAGGAGACAGTTAGTGGAAGCTAAATTCTCTCAGCTTTTGCTTATCTGGAAATTGTTTAATCCCTCCTTCAAATTTAAATGATAATCTTGCCACATAAAGTATTCTTGGTTCAACGCCCTTTTGCTTTATTGCATTAAATATATCATGCCACTCCCTTTTGGCCTGTAAGGTTTCTGCTGAGAAGTCTGATGATAGCCTGATGGGCTTTCCTTTGTATGTGATCTTGTTTGTCTCTCTGGCTGCTTTTAAAATAGTGTGTCCTTATTCTTGATCTTTGCCATTTTAATTATTATTTGTCTTTGTGTTGTCTTCTTTGGGTCCCTTGTTTTGGGAGATTTGTGTACCTCTGTGGCGTGAGAGTCTTATCTCTTTCCCCAGATTCTAGAAGTTTTCAACAATTACCTCCTCAAAGACACTTTCTATCTCTTTTTCTATCTTTTCTTCTTCTGGTACCCGTATAATACAAATACTGTACCGTTTGGATTGGTCACATAGTTCTCTCAATATTCTCTCATTCTTAGACATCCTTTTTTCTCTTTGTGCCTCAGCTTCTTTGTATTCCTCTTCTCTAATTTCTATTTCATTTATCATCTCCTCCACTATATCTGATCTGCTTTTTAAACCTTCAATTGTATGTTTCATTACTGATACTGTATTCTGTAATGATTGGTTTCTGACTGGAATTTCTTCCTGAGTTCTTGAATATTTTTCTGTACCTCTGAGCATGTTTATGATTTTTATTTTGAAATCTCCTTCAGGAAGATTCATGAGATTGGTTTCATTTTACTCTTTCTGTGGTGTGTATATGATTTTGTTTGAACCAGGTTCCTTTGAAGTTTCGTATTTGTATATGGCGCCGTCTACTGCCCAAGTGCTCTTCTCTCTGGAGCTGCTCAGTCCCTGGAGCAATGTCAGGGGTCATAATGGAGCGGTGTTGGTGGCTTGGGGGAGGAAAGAGCTGTTTCCTGCTTTCCGGCTGCAATGCCTGTATCCACTGCCGGAACCACTGGGCCGAGCACACAGATATAAGCCTCTGTGCTTTGCGTTTGTAGTTGCTGTAGGTGGGGCTTCCCTGTGGCTCTCCTGACAACAGGGTTTGGTTTCCCGGTTTGCGATCCAAGTGCAGGCTGGCTGTGAGTAAGTCGCAGCAGGCTGCATATCACGGAAGGCATCTTGGAGCTGCATAGTCAGCCAGGGCGCTGGAGCACCTGAAGATCATGAAAATTCCCAACTTGCTAGGCACAGTGTCTCCTGACAATTTTGTCTACCTGTCCTTTCTCCTGACCTAAGCTCATGCAATTCTTGCCCCTTTAGCAGCCCTCTCGCTGTTAAGGAAGTCTCTCAGACTGTCCGCTTTTCTTTTGTCCCAGAGCAACCAGATATGGATCCCTGTTTTCCACAAGCAGCTGGAATCTCAGTGTCTCCAGGTTTTCTGCCTGTCTTAGCTTTCCAATCCCCCTAATTACCAGAGCGTCATGCAATGTAGGTTTGTGTACCAGAGCAGATCTCCAGAGCCAGGTCTCCACTCCCTCCCCGCTCCGTTTCTCTTCCTCCAGCCTGTGAACTGGGGTTGGGGAAGGGCTTTGGTCCTGATGGGCCATGGCTTTGGTACGTTATCCTGTTCTGTGAGGTCTATTCTTTTCTCCAGGTGTATGCAGTCTGGCACAGGCCTCTTTCCTGTTGCTCTTTCAGGATTAGTTGTATTAATTATATTTTCGTATTGTATTCAGTTTCAGGAGGAGGCCTCTGTCTCACCTCTCATGCTGCCATCTTTAATCTCTATCAATCCTATATTGTTTTGAGATGGTGTGTTCAGATGCATTTCTGTCCCATTAGACTGTATATTCTCTTGACCAGGGAATAGCTTCCTAATCGTCTTTTATTTCCCTCGTGTGCAGCACAGTGCCTGATATTTGGTGCAGAGTCAGTAAAGATTTCAAATACAAATTTATTTGATGTCTTCAGTGGATAAGTCAGTCATACTCATCTTTGATATTTAGTTTTTTTCATTGGGAAATTGACCAATTATAGCATTTCATAATTTTTGCCTTTGCTCTTTTAACTATATTGAATAAATTTACTCCTCTTCATTTCATCAGTGACTTTCAGATTGTATGCTTATTGTCATACACACCCATCCTCTGCTCACCGTGGAAATTACTTCATTGCTTTTTCTAATTAGAAAGATCATAGTTTCTCACTGTATAAAATGAAACTAAAGCCATCACCATTAACCACTCTTAGTATTTCAGAAATATCCTTTTATCCATTGCTTTCTTTTCACTCCACTCTTCCTCATCCCCTCCCCAACAACAGTTTTCTACTTGTTGGATTGACATCTTTATCATCAGGTAATGCCTTTGTCTCTTGTTAAAGTCTTTGTTTTAACGTCTGTTTTGTCTGGTACCATATAGCTATCCCATCTTTCTTTTGGTTTCCATTTGCATGGGATACTTTTTTCCATCCCTTCACTTTTTTCTGTGTGTGACCTTGTATCTGAAGTGAGTCTGTTGTAGGCAGCATGTAAATGTGTCTTCATTTTTTTTCCATTCAGCCACTTTATGTCTTTTGATTGGAGAATTTAGTTCATTTACATTTAAGGCAAATATTGATAAGTATATGCTTATTGCCATTTTGTTAATTGTTTTCAGCCTGTTTTATAGTTTCTCTCTTCCTTTCTTGCTCTCTTTGTGGTTTGATGCCTTGTAGTGGTATGCTTAGATTCCTTTCTTTTTCTCTTTTTGTATTTACTACTGGATTTTTGCTTTGTGGTTATAGTGAGGCTTACATATAACAACTTATTCTATAACATTGTATTTTAAGTCAAAAACAACTTAACTTTTATCATATTTTAAAGCTCATTTTTGCTCCCTCCCATTTTTTATGTTGATGTCACATTTTACATCTTTTATCTTTTATATCCCTTAACTAATTATTGTAGTTACAGGTATTTTTACTCCTTCTGTTTTTTAACCTTCACACTAGCTTTGTAAGTGATTATTGATTACTTTTACTATATGTTTGCCTTTACCAGTGAGATTTATTCTTTCATATGTTTTCTTATTACTATTTAGAGCCCTTTCTTTTCAGCTTAAAGAAGTCCCTTTAATATGTATTATAAGGCTGGTTTAATGGTGAACTCCTTTAGCTTTAGCTTGTCTGAAAAATTCTTTCTCCTTCAATTCTGAATGATACCTTTGCTGGGTAGAGTATTCTTAGTTGGAAATTTTTGTCTTTCTGCACTTTGAATATAGCATGCCACTCTCTGCTGGCCTGTAAAGTTTCTGTTGAAAAATATGCTAATAGTCATATGGGGGTTCTCTTGTATATAACAAATTGTTTTTCTCTTGCTGCTCATAAGATTTTCTCCTTGTTGTGAACTTTTTGACTTTTTAATTGTAATGTGCCTCTTTGCATTCATCTTCTTTAGAACTCTCTGGGCTTTCTGGATCTGGATGTCTGTTTCCTTCCCCAGGTTAGGGAAGTTTTCAACATTATTTCTTCCCAGTTTTCCATATAGACTAATGCTGTTATATATCCTGCTCTGGAATCTTCCTTTTTTCATCCAACAGGCTGGGTATCTTTCTGCATCAATAAATATTGCAGTACATTATCATCTTTGGCACTTGATAGTATTTCTTCTTATTACAATATCTTAATTTAACTAGTCCAGTACTGATGAATATATTTCTTTATAGTTATTTGTAATGATTCCATATTCTAAAAAAATGTATTGAATTTCTTTGAACACACCGATTTGTACATGTGTGAAGTTCTCTCCTTAGACTAAAGGCAGGTTTGTTGAGTCAAAGAGTATTTTCATTTATAATTTCCCTATTGCCTTACAACTTTCCAGAAAATTTTGACCTATTTTCATTGCCCCAGCAGTTGATTTGCAGGTTATTCATAAGCTCTCAGCACTAGTCTTCAGGTAGGGTAACTCTTTTTTTTCTTAGCCCTCTCTTTTGGTGTCTTTTCCTGGATTATTTATCTTCTCTGGCATCAGCAGGGACTGTTAAAGTTGTCTAAGCTATGAGACCATAAACTGGACATGAAGTCAAATTCAGAGTAATATGTGATTGTCTCATAGTAACTGCCTAAGACTGTTATACCTACCATGTCACACTTTTTTTAATCATAAGGTGGAATATTATACTTCTTAAATCCTTGATCATATTTAATACAACAGCCTTATGTATAAATGTCATCCTATTTATATCTGCTTGGAGGAACTAAGATAATATTAGAACTGTCTTTTAAGATCTTAATAATGTTTCAGTCCATACTCATTTATTTCCTGGGAGCCTCTCAAATATGTCTTAAAGTCTGACTGACCTATATTCTGATTTTAGTTTTGCCACTTACCTTGGTTGTATGTGAAATCACTTAACTTTTCTAGGCCTCAATTCATTTGCAAAATTGGGGTATATTTGATTGCTGTCTACTTGAATAATTGTTCTAAGGATCAAATAAAACATTGTGAAAATACTTGGCTTAGTGGCTAGCAGATATTAATAATTCAGTGTTTATTCATCTATTTCTTTTGCAGTATGAGGTGATATGTAGTATTTTCAGATATGTAGTCACTGTCATGTATCCTATTGCCTTCACAGAAATCTTCTCTACATATACCCTCAGAGTCTTAATTTTGCCAATCGTCAAGGTTCTGCCAGAAATATAACAGTGAAAGTCCAGTTTATGTATGGGGAGGATCCAAGCAGTGCCATGCCGGTAGGAAATGTTTTTTTACTTTTATTTTTCTTTGTATATGGTTCAAATTGACTTTTCTTTTTTGGGGTATCATTTAGTTGGCAGCTCTAAACTGAAATTAATGTAATCTTGTAAACGAAATTTCCAACTGCATTATTTCCTGTACAGACAGTAATGGGTTTACTTGAAGTCTTATTTATTGAAGACTTTGTAAATGCTAGGCACTTCCAGAGATACAAAGATGAATAAGACTTGTAATCTGGAGGATATAAAACAAATAACATGAAATATTAAAATGGTGACTTACAGGAAGATCAGCTCAGAATCATCTAGGATACTCTAACAAAGCATAGAAACCTTTTCTCTCCTCTTGGCATCTGTGATTCTGATTTTCTTCCTTTAGAATGAAAGTCCAGGTAAGGGAGGTGGAAAGTATTGGGTAATATATGAGGTGGTATAGTTTGGAAATGTTTCTCAGGTAATTCTAATATGTGTGATTCTTACCATCTTTGTTCAGAAACTATGGCATAATTCTCAACCTTGGCTGCATATTACACTCACCTGAGGAGCTTTTAAAACTACAATGCCTAGACTGAATCTCATTGCAATTAAATTGTAATCTCTGGGGTGGGAACCAGGCAGGTATCAGTATTTTTAAATCTCCCCAAGGGATTACCTTTTGCAGCTAATAGTGAGAACCATGGTACATACTAATTATTAGATGATTGATATAGGAATTCAAAGTTATAAGTCAGAGATAGGACAGATTGCCTTGCTGGTGTAATAAGCAAGTATCAATCTGGAGAAGGTGTATCTGAACTAAAACCAACAGTGGTTAAAATGTTAATGTGAATGGGTCTAGACATTGGGGGAAGGAAATATTCAAGTTGGAGAATGTTCTTCAATAAAGGTACAGTGGTAAATTGCCAGTGAACCAGAACAATGGGCGATAAGTCAGAAACAGTAGATTGAGGCCCAACTGTGGAAATTCTTGACTGCCCAAATTGTCATTTAGGATTTGTGGGACACTGACTAATGAGAGTAGATTTTTGGCTCAATTGAAGTTAGTAACATGAAGTAAGAGCACAGCTGTCACTGTAGATATTCAGCCTCTGAGAACCCTAGTGGAATGAAAAGAGGTAAGAATAGGTGCATTGTTAACAAGAGTCTTATTTTATCTTCTGTGTCAGTCATCTGAATCAAGTTCTGCTTTTCTACTTACTAGGAAAGCTATGTATTTTCTTCTTCCCTATTGCGTCAGCATCATCAGCATTTACAGATCTTGACAGCAAGCCAAATTATTCATCTTTGTATTCTTCTATGGCAGCTATTTCAGTTCCTGGCAAATAATACCTGCTGAATAAATATTTGTTGAATAAATGTAGAGTTTATTTTTGAGGTTAGGCATTATTCTATGCTTTTTACTAGCTCTGCATTTCTCTGAAGGAATGAACATGCTGTCATAATTGATGGAAAAGATACTAGATTGTGAAAGTACATGTTTTGTTATTCTATATGTGAATTACCATATGAATTTAAGCTTATGACAAATGTGGCATATGTGAAATAATCTGTTTTTATTGTTTGCTTAACAAACTCCTCCTTGTCTTAGCATATACATGGCCACCTCTACAGAGCCCCAGCTGCATCCACAATGGCAGTTAGACCACTCTCTTTGGTGCTACCATAGCATTTTCTCACTTCTTTTAGGCACCTTATCACTTTATGAGTAGATGTTTATTTCTTCATCTTATTCACTAGACTGTGAGCTCCTTGAGGGCAGGGATCATGTCTTACTTATATCTATATCTTGATGCCTGTCATTATGCTTGACACATAATTGATGCTCAGTCTATCTCAGTGAATGATTAAAAGTACATGTCAAATGGTCTAAAAAGGAACACTTTCCACTTTATATCATTCGTGTTATGAAAGTAAATGAATTACTATATGAAAAGTGATAGCTTCTCAGAGGGGAAAAAAGGTACTGCGTGTTATTAATCATATGAAAATATAATGCTTTATGTTTGTTTATTTGAGTGGCTGGGTTGAGAGAGTATAGAAACACAGACACATTGTGTTTGCCTATTTTTTTAAAATAAGACTATTCAGATGGGTCCTAAGATAATTTTTTGATAATATAATAACCAATATAATAAAATCATAGACTCCATAATTCTGGCACTGGAACATTTTATAAAAGCATATTAAGGTAATCTTAGCAAATTGATGAAATGTGACTTCTCTAGGAGAGTCACTTTTACATATTCTTAAAATAAAAGAACCCACTTAAAATGTTGCCAAAGAAACACAAATTCCTGTTAATATGTTGTTTTTATTTAGGGATGGTGCCAGTTAATACCTTTATTTAAGGAAAAAACTGTGAGTTGTTCTACCAGTGATGTTGATGGAAGTGCAGTGAAATGTACCTATTCATGCTTGTGTAGAGACGGCTGACCAGATGTAAGAGTTTAATCTATGGCTAGATAACACTGCAAGCCTAACTATAATATAGAAGTGAATCATAGCTCTGCTCTTGACATCATTAAGCCTTTTATCTAATTAGCTGCCCTGGTTAATGACAGAATTGCTATTAGAATTCAAGAGGCAAATATGCAAGACTGAATTATTTTACTGTAAACTTTCTCCAAAAATAGGATTGTATTTTTTTTATGTAGTGGATTTTTTTTTTATCACATATATGAGAATAGGTGAATGGAGCTTCTCCTCCATTGTAGAGTAGCTTGCAGGAAAAACTGGAAGCAAAAGATACATAGTTTGACCTAAACTAGAATTTTTTTATACCATTTATAAATAATTTAAATTGGACTTTCAGAATGGCTGATGTTTAGTGGAGAAGCCTCCATTTTGTATAGTAGATATATGCCACCATTCTAGGACCATACTTCTTACGTAAATCCGAAATGATATGCTACATCCAGATGTTAAAGTGAACACTTCACCCTCTTAAAAAAAAAAAAAGGAAAGAAATGTACCATATTGCCCAATAGATATAAATATAACAGGTAGAAAATTTTTGAATGTGTGAATGTCAGATGGGTCTATAGTTGAAATTTACAGTTAAGCAATTAAACTTACTAATGAACGTCAGTAGGCACATTGTTCTTCACTGGGCTGATTTTGCCCATTGTTCTCAAATAGTTATTAAATCAGACAAATTCTTACATAGATATGAAACATCCAGCATTTATTACAACAAAGTTTCAACATGCTGTTATTTGTTACAGGTAATCTTTGGTAAATCTAGCTGTTCAGAATTTTCAAAGGAAGCCTATACAGCCGTAGTATATCATAACAGGTACTGAATTCAAATATTTCTTTCAAAGTTACTCACTTCTCAGTGGCATTGTTAGCACTCACGTTAGTGTGTTTACCAAATGCTTTGCTGCACTAAATGTGCTGACATCAGTTATAATTTTCAACCTGTAGATACACATTCTCCATAGATATCTCAGTATGACTTAATTCACAAAACATCTTTTCTGTCAAATTCTCTGATCCTTTCACTTTTTTCATATTGGTACTGATTATCATTGCAGCCTCTGGTCCTTTGGTCTTCCCTATTATTTTCCCCTGACACTTTATAGTTTTACTTAACTCTTCTAAGCTTGTTCCCATTGGTGAGTTAAATTGGTCTGCATCAACATCCAAGAATCCTCTTGACTTAGTGCCTTTCCATTTTACTTCTTGGAGAAATTGTTAACTTCGGTTGACATTTAGTTTCTGGGTTTTTTTTTAAATTATTGAGTGCTGTTGGAGAAAAAGCACAAAATTGTACCAATCAGAGCTATCACAAATTGTTACTTTTTATCATATGATGGGGCTACAGTAATTCATTTTGTTTTATTTTACTTTCTTTTGGCCCCTTCACTCTCTGATAATCTTTTTTGCCATCACCTTTTTACTCACTTTTGAATTTGGCAATAGCTACTTTAAGCCTTTCTTCCCCTTCCTCTAGCTCCTACTTCTTTTCTGTTTGTTTTACTCTTAGTGTTCCTACTTTATTGAGATCATCCAACTTAAGAACCATCAACTTGACTCTTCACCTCAGATTTTCTCTGTACTGACCTGCCTTTCCTTCTCTTTCAAAAGTAGTGAAGGCCTACACCCTGCTCAATGTGAATCTTTTCACCTCTGTAATTCAGTCTTACCCAGTCTGTTCCAGGATGACTCCCATCAGCTGTCCCCTCTCTTGCATCCTCAATTTCCTCCTTCATTGGCCCCATCTCTCACTATCAAGAGGAAGCTTAAGTTTCCTGTATTTAAAAAACAAAAGTTTTCTTTAGTGCTGTTGTGTAGTATGGTTTTTCCTTGGCCTCCTTAAAACTTTCTTCCTTCTCACCTTTATTTTACGGCTTTCTCTATGTATCCTTCTGTATCTTTCAACACTTTTTTTCTATAGTAACCATTGTAATTTTTCCTTTTAAGTATGGGCATTCCACACAAAACACCAAGGTTTTGCCCTTAGCCTTCTTTTTCTATAATATTCTCTCCCTAAATAATCTTATATATGTATTTCTCAGTTACAGTCAGTGAAAATGCTAATTTTACCTTTGTGTAGATTGTTCCCAACTCTTTATTTTTAGTCATAACCTTCTTCCTGAGGTACAGACATGTATTTTCAGTGGCCTAAGGTGCACGCACATTCATGAGTCCCCTGCTGCCTACTCAATTTCCATATATTTATCTCCGACCTTCCAGACCCTATCTCTCTTTGGCTTTTTAGTTTCATTAATGGCTCCACCATTTTCTCACTTATTCTGACTCAAAATTTAACAGATCTTTGCCATCCTTCTTTCTCTAATATCCCATTATCTTTTATGTCTTGATGATTTTCTTTCTGGCTCATGTCAAACATACCTGTGCTTTCCTATTTCTGGGCCTTAGATCTTTTTTTCTATTGCAGTAATGATTCCCTCTGCTTATTGAACTCTTACTCATTATTTAAGGCCCATATCATATATTTCTTCCTAAATACACTTCCCTCATCTGAAACTTGAAGTAATTTATTCAATTCTGTTCTTGAAGCAATTAATCTTATATGCTCTATATCAGGAGTTGGCAAACTTTTTCTGCAAAGGGCTAAACAGTATATATTTTAGGTCTTGTGAGCCATAAGGTTGTTGTTGCAATTACTCAAACCTGTTGTTGTAGTACAAAAGCAGCCATAGAGAGTAAGTAAAGCTGCAAAGGAATGGGTATGACTCTATTCCTGTAGAATTTTATTTATGGACTCTGAACTTTGAATCTCATATAATAATTCAAGCAAAATGTTATTTTTAAAACTTTTTTCAGCCCCTTAAAAATATAAAAACCATTCTTAGTTTGTAGGCTATACAAAAATCAGGCAGTGTACTGGATTTGGCCTGTCGGCTGTAGTTTGCCAACCCCTGCTTTATTAGCATAGCTATTATACATGTGTGTCTTCTTTATATTTCTACTACATTATATGTATTTTAGGGTAATTTTTTAATGTTCATCTTTAAAATCACCACAAAAGTAATACAATGCTTAGTGTAAAGGTGGGCACTTAAAAATACCTGTTGATGAATAATCTGTAGTGTTTAATTTTCCATAAAAGCCACATAATATGATTTCAAGAAAGAAATGAACTAAAACATTTAACACCAAGAAATACTGATAAACAAGGTAGTAATTTCTAAAAGTATTTCAGTTTGTACCTAAGTCTTATTTTTGTTGCTTTCAGCATTAGTAGAATTGAAATGGCAGTACCGTCTAACATTGCCTGTAAATTCAACTTTCTCAGAATTCAGTGCTGATTAGGGAGATCAGCAACAAGATTTATAGCATCTTTTATTCACCAAAGTCTTCAGCTTCTCAGATAGCATTAGCTATTTTCCTTGTTCGTATTAAAAGCCTCATTCCACCTAATGTTTCTGTGACCAAATCTACATCTGTTAGCATTTTTGAGGCTATTTGAGATTTAAGGATATTTGACCTATTAGCATCAAAGATTTTTATTATTAGAGGAAAAAACCTCTAATTGGGTCAGCTTCACTTTAAAGGTAGTTGGAGCCATATGGTTTGGATGCATTGTCATTGAGTATAACTGGGAGATACTAACTAAATATGGAATATTGGGATGCTAATGTTCTGTCCCTCTTAAGTTGATATCATAAATAGCAACCATGCTTTCCTGTAAAAATGCTTCTAGGGACCACTCTCAATGAGTATTGAACTGGAAATACCATTGGCTTAATTAAGTATATTTGTTGTATTCTTACTGTGCCTGGGAGCACTTCTAAACTGTGGAACAAATGCAATTTGTGAGTGTTCCCTGATTTTTTTCTTCTTTTCCTTTTTTCATTTTTGAGCTGTCAGTCAATTCACAAGTCCATGTTTTGGTAACCTTATTTATTTCTTTAGCATGGAATAATTGACATAAGACTATTCTGTAGAAAGCCCAACTTGATAACAAGTTTTCTAAAGATAACTTTTTTTTCTTTTTTACAAAACTATAATACAAATTAATCTTAATGTGAAGCTGTGCTGTGCTTCTATAGTAGAAAAATGTTTTTCTGTGGTATCGCTTTTACTTGTAAAAACTCATTTTTTTATGTAAAATGTATCAGAATTGGTTTACAAATATAGAAAGCCTTGCTCTAGTATCCTCTTTTGTATGGTTTTCAATCTAATGAAGATCCCAGCATCAAGGTGGTGATTATTAATGAATTTTCAAATAGTAAGATTACTCAGCCTATTAATAAAAATGGGATGAAAAAGTTCAGAAACAGTGACAGCTCCCTCATCTGGAAATATGAGTTAGTTACCTAGAGTTTTGTAATAAAACTATTTTGGACTAGAAGAGAAATTAATTATGAATCCTGAAATTAATTAAAAAATTACTCAAGTATGCAAATGCAGTAGTTATTTATTTTGAACAAATTACTGACTATTGATCTGTTTTCTTTTGTTTTGTTGTATGAAGGTCTCCTGATTTTCATGAAGAAATCAAGGTTAAACTCCCTGCTACTTTAACTGATCATCATCACTTGCTTTTTACTTTTTATCATGTTAGTTGTCAACAGAAACAAAATACTCCTCTTGAAACTCCTGTTGGATATACAGTAAGTATACTTTTGTTAAATCTTTAGCTCTTTGATCTTAAAAATAATTACACTATTTAAGAAATAATTGGTATTCATTATTATTTGAGTATTCCTCACATGATTGCCCACATTTGTTAGGAAGAATCATCATAACAAGAAAATGCTCATTAATGTGATTAACTAATTAACACATATAAACACTTAGGTGTTGGTCCTGATTGTTGGGTGTTTATCCAATGGTACAGTGTAAATATAATAGTTCTAAGAGTTCTTCAGAAGAGGATGCTTTGAATGTAAAATGATTAAAAGTGACCCGTGGCAAATAAAGCCATTTCTGCTTTAATTAAAGGCAATTAAAACCCTTGAGTCTTTTTTGAAAATCATTATGATTGAATTGCAGAGGTTTATAAGGTAAAGGACATCATAATGCGGTATCACAATTTTGTCAGAAAAATCACGCCTCTACCCAAAAAAGAAAATTCAACATTTGATTCATTTTTTTGTGTCTTGTAGTTTGTTACATGAATTTTGCTAATGTAAGAAAATAAATTTATGTTCATACTTCTTAGTTTTCAAATTCATATCTAATTAACTCTTTATTCCCCTATTTACATTGACACTACTATCTCAGTTTAAAATCAATTCACTTTGTAGCCTTTTTCTATACCAACTTCCCCTTGGATAATAAGGACCTCCTATAGATTTAAATATTGCATAGGTAGTTAGTAATAATATTATTTTGAGGATCCTCGATATAATATTGTCAAGGAAACTTCTTTAGAGCAATTATGAAGGCCTGTCATTATTACTTACATTGTTAAATTCCCTTGGTATTTGGTGATGTGAGACAAAAAACCAAGTTCTTAAAACTGATTTTCCAGATAATTATTTTTGTAACAAACATATTTAAATGAGTATCATTTCCTTTTTATTTAAAAGTGGATCCCAATGCTTCAGAATGGAAGATTAAAAACTGGGCAGTTTTGCCTGCCGGTCTCACTGGAAAAACCACCACAGGCATATTCTGTACTGTCTCCTGAGGTCAGTATCTCTCATGTTGAAATTCTCCAGATGGAATGAAAAGATTTTTTTCATTACAAAGGTGTTTTTCTCAAATAAGACCATGCTATTCTATCTGTAAGTATGTAGATAGTGAAGTAATAATATCATTTTCTCCCATAATTAAAATTACTGTGTAGAATACTTAGAAGCTTTTATTTTGGTCTTTAAAATAAAAGTATATTCATTTTAAAACCAAAATTATACATGAAATGCACAAACTCAAAAGATAAATTTGGAGAATTTTAATATTGTAACATATGAAGCTTCTTTAAATAAACTACTCTGTTTTAGCAGACAACATTTCACTAAAAGGGTAGAGGAAGGAGAACAGATTTAAGTTAACTTTTTAGAATCTTTTTGCATTTGATCACATATGTGAAAATAGAGTAGCTGTAAATATGCAATACAGGTGACATTAGCAGCTTTGATGATGATACATGTGACTTGAAAAAAACAACATTGGAAAAATCTCAATCAAGAATCAGTAGCCTCATTACGATTAGCAGACGTAAGGTGGGGGGGCACGGGGAGGGCTGTACAACTTAGAGAAGACAAGTAGTGATTCTATAGCATCTCACTACGCTGATGGACAGTGACTGTAATGGGGTTGGTGGGGGGGACCTGATGAAGGGGGTAGTTTAATCACCATAATATTGCACATGTAATTGTAGGTTAATGATACCAAAATAAATTGTAAAAAAAAAAAAAAGAATCAGTAGCCACTGTTCAGAAAACAAAGTGCCTTTTGCGAGAACTATTACTCGATAATTACCAATGTCTCTTAATGCCTTGACCATAACTGTTTGTAAATGTTAATCTGAAATATATCTTGTATATTTTCCTGATGGTATTTATTTTCAGAATAGAAAAGTATTCACAAATAAATTTGTGTTATTACTATATATTAAAAAAAAAAACATAAGACTACAGCTCTGACCTCCTTTCTCACCATTCTCTATCACCACTCTTTCCTAGCTACAGAGCACAGAGCCTTTACTGTTCCTCAGGCATGAAAAGTGCATTCCCATCTCAGGCACTTTGCATTTCCCTCTGCTGGCAGTTCTCTATCACAAGCCTGCTTCTTCATTTCGTTCAGATGTCCACTCACCTACCACCTTTTCAGAGAGGCCATCTATGATTACTTTAAGTAGCAGCCTTTACCACTTTTCATCCCTTTGCTTTATCATAATATTTACCATAATTTTATGGTTCATATATCTTTGTTTATCTACAGATAATATACAGAATATAAACTCCATGAGGGTTGGGACTTTATCTTTCTTCTGCATTGTATCTCTAAGTACTTAGAATAGTGCTTGGCTCGTAGTTAGGCATTCACTATTAAGTGAATAAATAAAGACAGTAGGAAAGAAATATGACTCCTCCCTTCCACTCTTCCCCCAGCCCCTGCTAAATCTTTCACTCAGTGTTCCAGGGACACATCTTTTCATTAAAATAAGTTAGTCATCTGTCAGGGGTAGTATTATATATTTCAAAAGGAAATATTTTAAAAGAAACTGTGATTTTATAGAAGTTATGCATTTGTTCTTAATTCATTTGAAAATACAAGATCATCCTACCAAAGGGAGGCTGATGTTCTTCTTCTGGGTACTATGCCCATATATAAAGAATATGATGATAATTTGGATTTTACCATAGGCATGTAGTATGGCTCATTAATATGTGAAGTAAGTCACCTGATTAAGTGCTTAAACTTTTGTATATCTTAATTACTATATTAAAATAACAGTATCTATTTGTAGATTTATTATTGTATTTAAAGGATACTTAATTTAGAACACTGTGAGACCATTATTTAAACTTTCAACTTTTAAAGGTCATTGCTTAATGTGATTTTGTATTTACTTTCCTGGCTAACTTTGAGCTCTCTTTGATTCAAGTATTAACTTCAACAGTTGTTTGGGCCTTAGAATATGAACCTCACCCATGTAACATGCTTAGGTACTGATAAACTGATTTCTACACAGTTAACTATTTGCTTTATGATAATTGACTCAGTGATCATTTTCAATTAGTGTATCATTTTCTTAAAACTAGATAAAAAGAAAGTTAAACCTTTGTCTGACTTTGTTTCACCTCATCTTCTTGGTTTTCAGCAATTTCCCCTTTAAATTTTCATGTCCTTTCTCTCTGAAACTGTAAGTACTCTTCTCAGCAGGACCACTGACTATACTTCATAGAAACAGTACTCCCAAAGTGCTGTAGTGTTTAACTTGTACAAAAATCAAGATGTTCTTGATTCCTACTGTTATTTGATGAATCCTATATCTGCATCTCTGCTCATCCATGTTTTGCTAGTTATTTGTCTGGTAAATTAAAATGCCTAGTAATGTAGTAATGTCTAAACCAGGATGTTCCACAAATATGTCAAACATACAATGTGAAAATTGGACTAATTCTTGTTGAATACTGTTGGAACCGTATGGTGAGACAAAAACCTTGGCCACCAGTATGCCTCAACAGAGAGATGGTATTCTGGTAAATTTACCTCGGCTCATTGTCATCACTTCTCAGGATCAGTGTTTATTGAGCCCCAGGAAGCAGATACATGCTTACAAATTTCATAGAAGATTGATGTATGGACAAGTATGCTAGAGTGTCACCAGATTTTTCTCTCTTTAGGTTTATACTACTCAGCCTGGGGCACTCATCATAATCACCTGGACCTTAAAATAGTTTTGTTTGATTGTACCTGAAATGTCATGATGAAAAATACACTTACCCCTTACTTATGAATTATACTTCTAAGTATTTATCCTACAGATATATTTGCCTAGGTATGCAAAGATCATCATATAGCATGTTTTTAAACTTAATAGTGGATATACCTATTTAAGAAGAATTCTCACTCTTCAATTTGTTGTTTTTTTATTTAGTAATAAGTATAACCCAATCAAGGAGCTAGAACACTGATAATATCTTATATCACTTATGTGCTCATCCCTATTCCACACTCTTCATACTGCTAAGTATAAAAAACTATAGTCTTTAAAAAGAAAATTGTGGTAAAATACACATAAAATTTACCATTTTAACCATTTACATGTATAGTTCTGTGGCATTAAGTACATTCACATTGTTTTGACAACTAGCCTCTTAAAACTACTTAGTTGAGGTATATGTGTGCCTAAAGAATACATTTTAGTTTACTTTGCTTATTTTGTGAATTTAATGAAAAGGTTTTTATGCTGTGTATAATCCTGTGAGACGTGTGTATTTCATTCAGCATTGTGTTACCAAGGTTTAGTGCTTTATGATCAAAATGAAATATTCCTTTGGCATTTCATTATGCTTAGAATATAATCTAGATTTTTTTCCCCATGACCTACAAATCTCTGAGTTATCTGGCCCCTTCTGCCTTTCCAACATCATGTACCATTATCACCGCAGCCCTTCTGTACTGACAGCTTCTTCCAAACTTTTTCCTGCCTCCAAGTCTTTGAACTTTCTCTTTCTTCCTGATCTTCACATCAGGAAGATGTGAAGGCTGGATTCTTTTTATTATCTGAATTGTATTAAAATAGCATCTCCCTCAGAGAGGGCTTGCCTCACTCCATGAATTCTCAGCCCTTCCCTCCTCCACACTGCTGATACACTCTAAAATTTTTTATCAAATTTGATTTACTTAATATTTTCACTGTCTGAAATTATTTATTTACTTGTTTTTCTGTACAAGAAGTGGTTGACCCTATATATGAAAGTAGACCCTATATTAACCATGGAACCCCAGGACCTAGAAAACTGTAGAGACTACAGTAAATATTTGTTGTATGAATCAAATTGAAAAAAATTGTAGGATTATTGGCATTAGCAAAAAACAAAATATGGAAATTACCTGGATATCGACCAAGAGTTTAATATTTAAATTTTTGTACAGCCATACAGTGGTGCAGTAGTTGAGAAGACTTAAATATCTCAGTAGAACATTTATAATAAAAACAAACAAATATACTAACAGCCAAACAGTAAATAGGTATACATCAGTAATTGTGTGGGAAATCGTTTGGAAAATACACACCAATTTGGCAAAATTAGCTCTCAGAGGGGTTATGAAAGTTTTTTTGGTTTTTGTTTTCTTCTTTTCTTCTTTTAAATCTCATATACTTTTGAAAGGCAGTATAACGTAATTGCCAGGGTTTCACTCCAGGCTCCACGATTTATTAGTTGTGTGACCTTGTGTAAGTTTCTTAATCACTGCTATGGACTAAATTGGGCCCCACTCCCCCATTTTTATGTTGAAGTCCTTACCCCCAGTGTGATGGTATTTGGAGATGAGAACTATGGGAGGTAATTAGGGTTAGATGAGGTCATGATGGTGGGGCCTTATGATGGGTTTAGTGTTCTTAAAAAAGAGACACTAGAGAGCTTGCAAGAGAACACTAGAGACCTTGCTCTCTTGGCTGTGTGAGGACACAGTGGGAAGGCAGCCATCTGCAAGGTAAGAAGAGGTTCTCACCAGAAACTGACCAGGCTGGCACATTGATCTTGGACTTCTAGTCTCCAGACTGTGAGAAAACAAATTTCTCTTGTTAAGCCACCCAGTGTATGAAATTTTGTTATGGCATCTTGAGCTAAGACAGTCTTATGAATTTTCTCATCTGTAAATTGAGGAGAGTAATGCCTATAATAAGAGGTTATCTTGATGAATGAATGATATAATAGTACGCAGAGCATTTAGAATGGTGCCAGCCACATGAAAAGAGCTAGAAATGTTTGCTACTATTACGTTACTCCTATAGCCACATTACTTGTAAGAATAATCTTACTTTAGCCTGCATCCAAATCACCTGGGAAGTTTGTAACTCCAGCTGTTGAATCTTATCTCCCCAGTTTCTGATGCAGTAGGTTTGGGTTGAGGCTTGATCATTTATATTTTGGACAAGTGCCCGGGTGATGTTTATGCTTGTGATCCTATGATCAGACTGTCAGAACCACTGTTTTTGAATTTATGTGTTCACATTTTACTAGTGTGTCCTGTTTTTTTAAAAGCTGGAAACAAGTGTTTTGGATTAAAAGAGCTAATACTTTTTCTTGCTTTGAAGTGTTTCAATCTACTCCACCAGCAGATTTTTTTTTTGCAAAAGTGTTTCAAAACCTGTATTGTTTACCTCAGTAGAGATACTGCATTTCTTAGTGTTGAATTTTGTAAAAAGAAACTGACTTTATTTGGTTTTCTTTTCTACATATGATAAAAATATGAAACCATGGAAAAGAAGCATATTCATTTTTTTTCCTGAAACTTTTATTTTTACCATCTGTTTAAGGGTACTTGAAATGGCTTATTGAATACATCATTAGGTGGTTTAAGTTCAGTGAGGATCCTGGCAATAGGAACCCCAACTTCCCCACACTCCAGCCCTCCAGGATTCTCACCTTACAATCTACATGCTTTCAGTCTTCCACAATGGTCCCTGTGCGAGAAAACGGGAGCACTATAACCAGATTCTGCAACAGCAACAGAGGATAACAACAACTTAGAGATAATAACAAAATTAAGATACAACAACATTTTGATACAGGTAACAAAAATTATAATAATCCTCAAGTCAGAGGAAGTTCCCAATCCACAAAGACCTTAGGGGCGATGAGACACATGTTTTAATGACACCAACATAGGCAAATCTTGTCCATCAGGTAGCATGCATGCGAGAGAGTAGTCCTGTGATAGGACTGTAGCAGGAAGGGAGTCTCTTCCAGGTCTAGTATACCATACTTTTACTCCTTTCCCTGTGGGGGTAACGGAAAGGTCTATATATAGTGCTACTGGAGGTGGATGCTTGGCCATAATGATAAAACAAAACTCCCCAGTAAGATGCTCCTACCTTCTGGCCGTTTAGGATATACTACTGTGACCTTTGGTGGCCACTCTGCTGTTATTCCAGGAATACACAGGAGGCCAGCTTCTAGGCCTTGTCCCCAAGGTGCTAGGAGAGCCAGCCATCATTGGTCCATGCGTTGAAAGGTCCAAGGCCACGTCCCCTCAATGGAATCTCTGGGATCAGTGCAATTGATGCTGGCAGCAAGATACTATTCTGGTGGCCAAACCTCAGCTTCAGTGATTCTTCCTTGGTTTGTACTTGCAGTTGTATAAGGGAGGGAGACATATATGTTAACATGTCTACAGGGCTCAGGGCTCCCTTTCGGGATCTGTCATTCAAACGCCGTAGCACGGTCCATAAGTGGACTGACCATCCCCACGTAATTGGTATCTGACCTTAGTCCTGATTTTAACAAGCCACTGTGCCTCTCTATCATGCCTGCTGCAGTAGGATTGTATGGCACGTGAAACTTCCATTTGATTTCCAGCTGTCGCACCCATTCTTTCAGTGTATGTCCAGTAAAATGGGTGCCCTGATCACTCTCAATTACCTGTGGTGGCCATAAGTGGAAAAGAGACGCTCCAGGCCTCTTTTAATCGTCTGCTGGTCTGCACAACGGGTAGGAAAAGCAACCGGAAGTCCAGTAGCTGTGTCCGCACAAGTCATGGCATGCCAATATCCTTCTGACACAGGTAGAGGCCCAATATAGTCTATCTGCCCCCT
Organism: Phataginus tricuspis; assembly: GCA_029783875.1. Taxonomy (NCBI): domain Eukaryota; kingdom Metazoa; phylum Chordata; class Mammalia; order Pholidota; family Manidae; genus Phataginus; species Phataginus tricuspis. The sequence goes on along the minus strand of JAQQAC010002837.1, from coordinate 52,523,854 downwards.
GACGAGGGGTATAGGCCCCTTAGCTATTGTCCCATGTTGCTGTGGAATTCAGTGTAAGTCCCTTTTGGAGCACACAACACACTACCGCCGGGCTCTGCTAACTTCTTCAAAGGTCAAAGGCAAGCTCCACTGGTGGTTTATAGCCCGCATTGTCTTGTGCCCCGCATGCAATAAACACTGATGTAACCATTGGGCTACATCAGAGGTAGGCTTTCCTTCTAACTAACGTATGTGGGCCAATTTATCTGCTTCATCATTTCCTGGGGATGCCAGTGGCAAATGACCTGTCACATGGTATACTGTAATCATTTTAGTCTGACCACAGGCCCATAAGTCTTGCCACAATTCTTGCCCCCAAAGGGGTCGGTGACCAACCAGCCAGTTGGCATGGTACCAGGTTGGCAGCCACAGGGTCAAGCCCTGATAGCCCAGCTGTCAGTGCAAACAACTATAAGGGAGGGCTCCTGGCTGATCACAGCCACACAGCCCGCAACTCTGTCCATTGGTTGCTCTTCCCCTCACCATCTTCCATCCATATTGTCTCAGTCTTAGGTTGGAAAGCTATGGCCCTCCATTTTGGGGGCTGCCCGTGCCTGGAGCCGTCTGTGTACCATGCATCTTCGGGTATAGGGGCTCTTCCCTCCCAATAGGGACTCTCTGCTACTAATGGTTCAAAAACAAGTTCTTCCTGGTTTTCACCAGTATATGTTACCAGCCCCAATAAGTGTTGGAGTTCTTCACTCAAGGGGCTACTAGAGAGGGCACTACACTGCTGTAAGTAAGCACCCCACTTGGCCAGTGTGGGCGTTTGTGCAACACCACTCCTTGGCTTTTGGGTCCAGTCTGATACCCACCCCAAGATGGGATAGGTGGTTATTACCTTTATTGGGGCCATTCCAGTGATGGGTTCTGTAGCCAGCAAGGTGTGATACATGGCAGCCAGTTGTTTTTCTGTCAAACTATATCATACCTCTGCCCCTTTCCAGAGTTGTGACCAGAGTCCAATGGGTTGGCAAGTTCTTTCAAGCCGCTGCCAGAGACCCCAGCCATAACTGTCTTCAGTCACATGAATGTCCAGCTCATAGGGCCTGGATAGGTCTATCACACTTAAGGCCTGCATGGCCTTGACTGCCCGTTTTGCTGTAGGAAAGGCAGGTGCACATGTCTCATCCCAGTCCCACCTGACACCCTTTTGTACCAACTGGTATAAGGGCTTCAGAATTTGTGCCACGTTTGGGATAAACACTCTCCAGTAGCCTAGAAGACTCAAAAACTCCTGTAGCAATGCTACAGTTGTGGGGTAGGAAAGGCCTGGACTTCATCTATAACTGCTTCTGATATCACTTTGGTCTTACCCGACCAGACGACCCCCAAGAATTTGAGAGACAAACCGGGTCCCTGAACCTTGGTACTATTCACAGCACATCCTTTCTCCTATAAATGTTGCAGCAGTCTAGGTGTTGCACCTTCTAGATCTGAAAGAGATCAGACATGAGCATGACATCATCAATGTAATGGTACAACTGCACCGTTGGCGGTTTCTCCCATGTAACCAAGTCCTGGGCTACAAGTCCATTACAGATGGTGGGCTGTCAGGGTATCCCTGTGGAAGGACAGTGAAAGTCCATTGCTGTCCTTCCCACGTGAAGGCAAACTGCTCCTGACTTTCCTGCTCAATGTCAGTGGAAAAGAAGGCATTAGAAAAATCTACCACATAATGGTATGTTCCTAGTTCATGGCTGAGGGTATCCATCAGGCCTGCAATAGAGGGGACAGCAGCATGCATAGGGGGTATGACTTTATTCAGTTTTCTGTAATCCACAGTCATATGCCAGGAGCCATCTGGCTTTTTTACTGGCCACACTGGGGAATTGGAAGGATTATGGGTGGGCTTTATAATACCCACCTTTCCAGCTCCTGGAGAGTTTCTCCAATCTCTTTATGCCCTCCAGGCAGTTTGTATTGTTTGGTATTAGTCACCTGCTGAGGCACAGGCCAAGCTATTGGTGGGTGCCCAGCATGTCCCCTCAGAACTTCCTTCACCTCATGTACTCTCAGTCTGAATTAACCTGCAGTGGTCTGCAGCCATACACCCTGCAGGATATCAATTCCCAAAATATACTCAGGGATAGGAGATATATACACAGTATACTCTTTTGGGGGTAGACAACCTATTCCCAAAGGGATTTGGGCTTGTTTCACTCTCATAGCCTTACCCCCGTATCCATGTATGATAGTGGGGGTCCTGGGGAACTGCTCAGGGTTACCATGAATCAGTGAACATTCAGCCCGTGTCCACCAGAGCCAGGACATGTTGTCTGTTTACTGGGGACCAATGGATAGCTATTTCAACATGTGGCCTCCGGTCCCCCTCTGGTCCATCAGGGTAGATATCTCGACCTTCCCCTCAGTCAAACTGTGTTCCCCAATTATCTTCCTTTGTGGGCTCAAGTGAGGTTGGCTCACTTTCCTGCAGGAAGTCTTGCAAACAAACAGGCCAGACTTGTGGCTTTGTCTCTGTCCTCTGCCTCTGGTCTTAATGGCTGGAACTGCTGCTCTGGTTTTAGTTGTTGCCATAGTTCTAGTAAGATCCTATTTGACTTCCCATCTAATTTCCTTCCATCTGCTCCTGCCCATATTAAATCAACCCACTCTGGGTCCTTATAACCTTCATGGGGCCCTTTAAATTCTTCTTGTGAGTAGCAGATCTTATTTCTTTCTGTGTTCTCATTGCTTCAGCCTCTCCGAAGTCTGCTACTATCGCTTATGGGATGCCCTAAGTGAGGGGAAGGAATGGCCACTAGAGACCCAAAGAGGGTTGTGGGAGCCATTTGAAGCACAATATTTCTCATCCCAGTAGTGAAAATCTCTTCATCTGGGCCATACTTCTCCGGACTATAGATGGCATTTCTTACGCCTAGCTCTCGTAACACCTGTTGGACCTCAGCACACGTCTGCCATCTAACAGGAGAGGATGGTAGATCACCCAGATTGGGCCACACAGCACAAAGTGCAGCCATAAGCCAATCAAGGATGGAGTGACTCCCTGGTGTCTGATGTGCATTTTGTAATCTCTGCCTCAAGGCAGGCTGCACTGTCACAGAAGCCTGCTTTCCCATCTCTGATGCCAACAGAACGATTCCATCCACCCCTAAGTCCCACAGACACAGGAGCCAAGCTGATACTGACTCTGAGGGCTTCTGCCTAAAATGGGAACTCGAATCCACCAGCTCAGCCTGAGTATAGGGGCGGAGCATAGAGTGCTCCACAAACTGGGGAGGGGGCTGCTCCTCTCCTTGGGGAACTTTCAGCTGATGGGTCTTTATTTTCTTTACAACTACTGGACGTGCTTTCAATACAGGTGGGGCCAGTGCCTCCAGCACCACCCCTTCATCCTTCCCCAGCTCCTCCATTTCCGGGGCTGATGGCACCTTTCTCTCCCCTTCCCTGAGTGCCTCCTCTGCTGCAACCTTTACCTTTCCTACTGTGCCTTGCAGCCATGCTAGCTCAGTCTTCAGCAGCTCTCTTACCTTCACTCAATGCTTCACAGCTGGCATTCTTGTGCCACCTCCACCTATGCTTCCCTCAGGAGTTCATCTTTTTCCTTGATGATCTCTTCCTCCTTCAGAGCACCTGGCAGCACTGCCATCTAGTTCTGTAAGCAATCTTTTACCTCTTCAATGGCACCTTGCTGCTGGCGTTCTCCTGCTGCATCCTCTCGCATCAATGCTGTTTCCTTCTTCAGGGAATCCACAGAAGTTTGCAGCTCATACGCCATTTCTTGGGTCTTTTTCAGGAGCATGTCCTTCTCTTCTGTAGACCTTTTAAATACTGTGAGAAGCAGCCAACCCACACTCCCTGCTGCCTCATGGGACTCTGTCTCTCAAAAGACATACTTACTATACCAAGGGCTATCTGTACTTCCTCAGGTATCACCTCCACTTGCCTCCAGTCCTGGGGTGGGGCCCATTCCTCTAGGAGGCAAGCCACCTCAGACCACATACCTTTTGGGGGACAATCCATTGTCTCTCTATTCACAGGGGCAGCCTGCTGAATCACCGCTCCCATAAGGGCAGCCTGTCTTTTTCCTTGGTCAACAATGAAACCTACCAACTTTGCCAGTTGTCTTGCCAATGGGTTTGAGCCCCAGGAAAGTTCACTAGATTCAGTGTGACCAAAGAAAATGACAGCAAATTTGTTATTTGGGGTGAAAGGGTTTATTACCCAGCTTGTTCTCCTGGCAGTAGATCAAGCACTAGTGTCTCTGCCTCCGCCCAGAGCACTGGGCCCAGCTCTCTATATAGCACAATAATAGCTTATTGCCTAAAGGTGTGGTAGCGGTAGCCTAGCAACATGCCAGTTACATCATCAGGTGGTTTAACTTCAGTGAGGATCCTGGCCATAGGAACCCCAACTATCCCACACCTATATTATTAAATCCTCACTCCAATTAGTGCAGTTACTGTCAATATTGAAAGCAGACTTTTCTTTAAATGATGCATACTTTAAAATCCATGTCAAATCTGTCCAACATCTGTATCATCTTAGTATTGGTGCCTGCTGATTGTCTTTCCTCACTTAAATTGGAATTTTTCTAGTTCTTGGTATGATATGTGTGTGATTTTTTACTATGTCCTGAATATTTTGGTATCATGTTATGACTCTAGATCTTATTTTTTTTTTTTACAATTTATTTTGGTATCATTAATCTACAGTTACATGTGTAATATTATGGTGATTAAACTACCCCCTTCCTCAGGTCCCCCCCACCAACCCCATTACAGTCACTGTCCATCAGCATAGTGAGATGCTATAGAGTCACTACTTGTCTTCTCTGAGTTGTACAGCCCTCCCCGTGCCCCCGCTACCTACGTCTGCTAATCGTAATACACCTTTTACCCTCTTAGCCCTCCCTTCCCACCCATTTTCCTCAGTCCCTTTCCCTTTGGTAACTATTAGTCCTTTCTTGGGTTCTGTGAGTCTGCTGCTGTTTTGTTCCTTCAGTTTTTTTCTTTGTTTTTATACTCCACATATGAGTGAAATCATTTGATACTTGTCTTTTTCAGCTTGGCTTATTTCACTGAGCATAATACCCTCTAACTCCATCCATGTTGTTGCAAATGGTAGGATTTGTTTTCTTCTTATGGCTGAATAATATTCCATTGTGTATATGTACCACATCTTCTTAATCCATTCATCTACTGATAGACACTTAGGCTGTTTCCATTTCTTGGCTATTGTAAATAGTGCTGCAATAAACATAGGGGTGCATCTGTCTTTTTGAAACTGGGCTGCTGCATTCTTAGGGTAAATTCCTAGGAGTGGGATTCCTGGGTCAAATGGTATTTCTATTTTGACTTTTTTGAGGAACCTCCATACTACTTTCCACAATGGTTGAACTAATTTGCATTGCCACCAGCAGTGTAGGAGGGTTCCCTTTTCTCCACATCCTCGCCAACATTTGTTGTTGTTTGTGTTTTGGATGTTGGCCATCCTCACTGGTGTGAGGTGATATCTCATTGTGGTTTTAATCTGCATTTCTCTAATGACCAGCGATGTGGAGCATCTTTTCATGTGCCTGTTGGCCATCTGAATTTCTTCTTTAGAGAAGTGTCTATTCATGTCCTCTGCCCATTTCTTAATTGGATTATTTGCTTTTTGTTTGTTAAGGTGCGTGAGTTCTTTATATATTTTGGATGTCAACCCCTTATCAGACACATCATTTATGAATATATTTTCCCATACTGTAGGATGGCTTTTTGTTCCATTGATGGTGTCCTTTGCTGTACAGAAGCTTTTCAGCTTGATGTAGTCCCACTTGTTCATTTTTGCTTTTGTTTCCCTTGCCCGGCGGGATATGTTCATGAAGAAGTCGCTCATGTTTATGTCCAAGAGATTTTTGCCTATGTTTTTTTCTAAGAGTTTTATGGTTTCATGACTTACATTCAGGTCTTTGATCCACCTTGAGTTTACCTTTGGGTATGGGGCTAGACAGTAGTCCAGTTTCATTCTCTTACATGTAGCTGTCCAGTTTTTCCAACACCAGCTGCTGAAGAGGCTGTCATCTCCCCATTGTATATCCAGGGCTCTTTTATCAAATATTAATTGACTGTAGATGTTTGGGTTAATGTTTGGATTTTCTATTCTGTTCCACTGGTCTGTGGGTCTGTTTTTGTGCCAGTACCAAATTGTCTTGATTACTGTGGCTTTGTAGTAGAGTTTGAAGTCAGGGAGCGTAATTCCCCCTGTTTGATTCCTCCTTCTCAGAATTGCTTTGGCTATTCGGGGTCTTTAGTGGTTCCATATGAATTTTAGAATTATTTGTTCCAGTTCATTGAAGAAAGCTGTTGGTAGTTTGATAAGGATTGCATTGAATCTGTAGATTGCTTTAGGTAGTATAGCCATTTTGACAATATTTATTCTTCCTAGCCAAGAGCATGGGATGCATTTCCATTTCTTAGTGTCCTCTTTAATTTCAACTAGGAGTGTCTTGTAGTTTTCAGAGTACAGGTCTTTCACTTCCTTCGTTAGGTTTATTCCTAGGTATTTTATTCTTTTTGATGCAATTGTGAATGGAATTGTTTTTCTGATTTCTCTTTCTGTTAGTCCATCATTAGTGTATAGGAAATCAACAGATTTCTGTGTGTTAATTTTGTATCCTGCAACTTTGCTGAATTCAGATACTAGTTCTAGTAGTTTTGGGGTGGAGTCTTTAGGGTTTTTTATGTACAGTATCATGTCATCTGCAAATAGTGACAATATGACTTCTTCTTTACCAATCTGGATGCCTTGTATGTCTTGTTTTGTCTGATTGCCGTGGCTAGGACCTCCAGTACTATGTTGAATAACAGTGGAGAGAGTGGGCATCCCTGTCTTGTTCCCGATCTTAGATGAAAAGCTTTCAGCTTCTCACTGTTAAGTATGATGTTAGCTGTGGGTTTGTCATATATGGCCTTTATGATGTTGAGGTACTTGCCATCTATACCCATTTTGTTGAGAGTTTTAAAAATGAATGGGTGACGAATTTTATCAAATGCTTTTTCAGCATCTATGGAGAAGATCATGTGGTTTTTGTTCTTCTTTTTGTTGATGTGGTGGATGATGTTGATGGATTTTCGAATGTTGTACCATCCTTGCATCCCTGGGATGAATCCCACTTTATCATGGTGTATGATCCTCTTGATGTATTTTTGAATTCGATTTGCTAATATTTTGTTGAGTATTTTTGCATCAACGTTCATCAGGGATATAGGTCTGTAATTTTCTTTTTTGGTGAGGTCTTTGCCTGGTTTCGGTATTAGAGTGATGCTGGCTTCATAGAAAGAGTTTGGGCCCAAAGTTACCAGAAGGAGAGACATAATAAAGATCAGAGAAGAAATAAATAAAATTGAGAAGAATAAAACAATAGAAAAAATCAATGAAACCAAAAGCTGGTTCTTTGAAAAAATAAACAAAATAGATAAACCCCTAGCCAGACTCATTAAGAGAAAAAGAGAATCTA
>JAQQAC010002837.1:52493173-52511353 GCA_029783875.1 Phataginus tricuspis | reverse complement strand
TTTATTTTTTGAAAGAACCAGCTCTTGGTTTCATTGATTTTTTTCTATTGTTTCATTCTTCTCAATTTTATTTATTTCTTCTCTGATCTTTATTATGTCCCTCCTTCTGGTGACTTTGCGCCTCCTTTGTTCTTCTTTTTCCAGTTTCAATAATTGTGTCTTTAGACTGTTCATTTGGGAATGCTCTTCCTTCTTTAAATAGGCCTGGATTGCAATATACTTTCCTCTTAGAACTGCCTTTGCTGCGTCCCACAGAAGTTTTGGCTTTGTGTTGTTGTTGTCATTAGTCTCCATATATTCGTTGATTTCTGTTTTGATTTGGTCATTAACCCATTGATTCATTAGGAGAATGTTGTTAAGTCTCCATGTATTTGTGAGCCTTTTTGATTTCTTTCTAAAATTTATTTCTACTTTTATACCTTTGTGATCTGAGAAGTTGGTTGGTAGTATTTCAATATTTTTGAAATTACTGAGGTTCTTTTTGTGGCCTAGTATGTGGTCTATTCTGTAAAATGTTCCATGTGCACTTGAGAAGAATGTGTATCCTGTTGCTTTTGGGTGCAGAGTTCTGTAGATATCTGTTAGGTCCATCTGTTCTAGTGTGTTGTTCAGTGCCTCTGTGTCTTTACTTATTCTCTGTCTGGTTGATCTATCCTTTGGAGTGAGTGTTGTGTTGAAGTCTCCTAAAATGAATGCATTGTTGTCTATTTCCTCCTTCAATTCTGTTAGTATTTGTTTCACATATGTTGGCGCTCCTGTGTTGGGTGCATATATATTTATAATGGTTATATCTTCTTGTTGGACTGACCCCTTTATCATTATGTAATGTCCTTCTTTATCTCTTCCTACTTTCTTCATTTTGAAGTCTATTTTGTCTAACACAAGTACTGCAACAACTCCTTTTTTCTCTTTGTTGTTTGCATGAAATATCTTTTTCCATCCCTTCACTTTTAGTCTGTGTATATCTTTGGGTTTGAGGTGAGTCTCTTGTAAGCAGCATATAGGTGGGTCTTGCTTTTTTATCCACTGTGTTACTCTGTGTCTTTTGATTGGTGCATTCAGTCCATTTACATTTAGGGTGATTATCGATAGATATGTACTTATTGCCATTGCTGGCTTTAGATTCGTGGTTACCAAAGGTTCAAGGGTTGCTTCTTTACAATCTAAGAATCTAACTTAACTTTCTTGTTAAGTTATTGTGAACGCCGTCTGATGTTTTTTTATTTCTCCCTTCCTATTCTTCCTCCTCCATTCTTTATATATTGGGTTTTTCATTCTTTACCTTTAGTTAGTATTTGGATGGTCTGCTTTCTTTGCTATGATTTTAGTTTCTCTGGTGATATCTTTTTAGCCTTTGGGGTGCTTCCCTCTAGAGCAGTTCGTTTAAGATATCCTGTAGTGGTGGTTTATGAGAGGCAAACTCTTTCAACTTTACTTTGTCTGGAAATTGTTTAATCCCTCCGTCATATTTAAATGATAATCGTGCTGGATACAATATTCTTGGTTCGAGGTCCTTCTGTTTCATTACGTTAAATTTATCATGCCATTCTCTTCTGGCCTGTAAGGTTTCTGTTGTGAAGTCTGATGATAGTCTGATGGGTTTTCCTTTGTAGGTGATCTTTTTTCTCTCTCTAGCTGTCTTTAATACTCTGTCTTTATCTTTGACCTTTGCCATCTGAATTATTATGTGTCTTGGTGTTGTCTTCCTTGGGTCCCTTGTGTTGGGAGTTCTGTGGGCTTCCGTGGACTGCGAGACTATTTCCTTCCCCAGTATGGGAAAGTTTTTAGCAATTATTTCTTCAAAGACTCTTTCTATCCCTTTTTCTCTCTCTTCTTCCTCTGGTATTCCTATAATGCAAATATTGTTCCGTTTGAATTGGTCACACAGTTCTCTCAATATTCTTTCATTCCTAGAGATCCTTTTTTCTCTCAGTACCTCAGCTTCTTTGTATTCCTCTTCTCTAGTTTTTATTTCATTTATCGTCTCCTCCACCGTATCCAATCTGGTTTTCACACCGTCCATTGTGTTCCTCAAGGATTGTATCTCTGACCGGAATTCATTCCTGAGTTCTTGAATATCTTTCCGTACCTCCATGAGCATGTGAATGATTTTTATTTTGAACTCCCTTTCAGGGAGAGTCATAAGGTCCATATCATTAAAATCTTTCTCAGGAGTTGTGTTCATAATTTTACTCTGGACCAGGTTCCTTTGGCGTTTCATATTTGTGTATGGAGCCCTCTAGTGCCCAGAAGCTCTACTCTCTGTATTTGCTGAGCCCCTGAAACAATGTCAGGGATTGTAGGGGAGTGGTATTGGTGCCTAGGGGGAGGAAAGGGCTGATTCCTGGTTCCTGGCTGCTATGCCTGTCTCCACTGTCTGAACTGGTGGCTGAGCACACAGGTATAAGCCTCTGTGCTTTGCCTTTTAAGTTGCTGTAGACAGATCCTCCCTCCGTTTGGCCCAACACCAGGGAAGGGCTTCCAGGTTTGCAAGCCCTGTGGGGCTGACCAGGCGAAAGGTGCACTAGTCTGCCTGTCATAGAAGGGGTTCCTGGAGCCGTGCAGGCAGCCAGGGAGCTGGCACACCTGAAGATCAGAAAACCCCCAATCTGCTGGGCAGAGTACACCCGGACAGTGCTGTCCACCTGTCCTTTCTCCCGAGCAGCAAGCTCCGTGCAGTCCTTGCCCCCTCAGCAGGCCTCCTTCCAAGGTCCTCCCTGCCAGGAAGTCTCTCAGACTGCCTGCCCCTCCCCCATCCTGGAGAAGCTGAGTATGGATCCCTGATCTCACAGGCAGCCGGGATCTTAGTCTCTCCAGGAACTCCACCTGTCTTAGCTTTCCAAGCTCCTAATTACAAGAGCATCATGCAAGCACCATGAAATGTAGGTTTGGGCTCTCAGAGTAGATCTCCAGAGTTAGGTATTAAGCAGTCCCAGTTCTCCACTCCCTCTCAGCTCCGTTCCTGTTCCTCCTGTTGGTGAGCTGGAGTGGGGCGATGGTCTGGATCCCGCAGGACCACAGCTTTAGTACATTACCGTTTTCTGTGAGGGCTGCTCTTGTCTCCAGGTGTATGCAGTTTATTGTAGTTCTCTTTCCCGTTGCTTTTTCAAGAGTAGTTGTAGTAACTTTATTTTCATATTATATGCGGTTTTAGGAGGAAGCCTCTGTGTCACCTCTCACGCTGCCATCTTTAATCCTGACCTTAATTTTGTCTCTTGATGTATTTTTGAATTTGGTTTGCTAATATTTTGTTGAGTATTTTTGCATTTATGTTCATCAGGGATATTGGTCTGTAATTTTCTTTTTTGGTGGGGTCTTTGCCGGGTTTTGGTATTAGAGTGATGCTGGCTTCATAGAATGAGTTTGGAAGTATTCCCTCCTATTCTATTTTTTGGAAAACTTTAAGGAGAAGGGGTATTATGTCTTCCCTATATTTCTGATATAATTCATTGGTGAATCCATCTGGCCCAGAGGTTTTGTTCTTGGGTGGTTTTTTTTTTATTATCGCTTCAATTTCGTTGCTGGTGATTGGTCTGTTTAGTTTTTCTGTTTCTTGCTTGGTCAGTCTTGGAAGGTTGTATTTTTCTAGGAAGTTGTCCATTTCTTCTAGGTTATCCAGTTTGTTAGCATATAGATTTTCATAGTATTCTGTGTATTTCTTTGTATTTCTGTGTTGTCCATAGTGATTTTTCCTTTCTCATTTTGATTCTTTTTATGTGTGTAGATTCTCTTTTTCTCATAATAAGTCTGACTAGGGGTTTACCTATTTTATTTATTTTTTCAAAGAACCAGCTCTTGGTTTCATTAATTTTTTTCTATTGTATTCTTCTCAATTTTACTTATTTCTTCTCTGATCTTTATTATGTCCCTCCTTCTTCTGACTTTGGGCCTCATTTGTTCTTCTTTTTCTAGTTTCAATAATTGTGACTTTAGACTATTCATTTGGGATTGTCCTTCCTTCTTTAAATAGGCCTGGATTGCAATATACTTTCCTCTTAGAACTGCCTTTGCTGTATCCCACAGAAGTTGCAGCTTTGTGTTGTTGTCATTTGTCTCCATATATTGCTTGATCTCTGTTTTAATTTTGTCATTGATCCATTGATTATTTAGGAGCATGTTGTTAAGCCTCCATTTATTTGTGAGCCTTTTGTTTTCTTTGTACAATTTATTTCTAGTTTTATACCTTTATGATCTGAGAAGTTAGTTGGTACAATTTCAATCTTTTTGAACTTACTGAGGCCCTTTTTATGGCCTAGTATGTGGTCTATTCTGGAAAATATTCCATGTGCTCTTGAGAAGAATGTGTATCCTGCTGCTTTTGGGTGTAGAGTTCTGTAGATGTCTGTTATGTCCATCTGTTCTACTGTGTTGTTCAGTGACTCTGTGTCGTTAACTTATTTTCTGTCTGGTTGGTCTATCTTTTGGAGTGAGTGGTGTGTTGAAGTCACCTAAAATGAATGAATTGCATTCTATTTCCTATTTTAATTCTGTTAGTATTTGTTTCACATATGTCAGTGCTCCTGTGTTGGGTGCATATATATTTATAATGGTTATATCTTCTTGTTGGACTGACCCCTTTATCATTATGTAATGTCCTTCTTTATCTCTTGTTACTGTCTTTGTTTTGAGGTCTGTTTTGTCTGATACAAGTACTGCATCACCTGCTTTTTTCTTCCTGTTGTTTGCATGAAATATCTTTTTCCTTCCCTTCACTTTTAGTCTATGTATGTCTTTGGGTTTGAGGTGAGTCTCTTGTAAGCAGCATATAGATGGGTCTTGCTTTTTTAACCATTCTATTAATCTGTGTCTTGATTGGTGCATTCAGCCCATTTACATTTAGGGTGATTATCGAAATATATGTATTTATTGCCATTGCAGGCTTTTAATTCTTGGTTACCAAAGGTTCAGGGGTAGCTTCTTTACTGTCTTACTTAACTCCCTTATTAAGCTATTATAAATGCAGCCTAATGATTCTTTATTTCTCTCCCTTCTTATTCTTTCTCCTCCATTCTTATATGTTAGGCATTTTATTCTGTACTCTTTTGTGTTTCCTTTGACTGTTTTTGTGTATGGTTGATTTTATTTATTGCCTTTAGTTAGTATTTGGTTGGTCTGCTTTCTTTGCTGTCATTTTATTTTCTCTGGTGACATCTATTTAGCTTTAGGAGTGCTTCCATCTAGAGAAGTGCCTTTAAAATATCCTGTAGAGATGGTTTGTGGGAGGCAAATTCCCTCAACTTTTGCTTGTCTGGAAATTGTTTAATCCCTCCTTCAAATTTAAATGATAATCGTGCTGGATACAGTATTCTTGTTTCAAGGCCCTTCTCTTTCATTGCATTAAATATATCATGCCATTCTCTTCTGGCCTGTAAGTTTTCTGTTGAGAAGTCTGAAGATAGCCTGATGGGTTTTCCTTTGTAGGTGATCTTTTTTCTCTCTCTGGCTGCCTTTAATACTCTGTCCTTTTCTTTGATCTTTGCTATTTTAATTATTATATGTCTTGGTGTTGTCCTCTTTGGGTTCCTTGTGTTGGGAGATTTGTGGGCTTCCATGGTCTGAGAACTATTTCCTTCCTCAGCTTGGAAGTTTTCAGCAATTATTTCTTCAAAGACACTTTCTATCCCTTTTTCTCTCTGTTCTTCTTCTGGTACCCCTATAATGCAAGTATTGTTTCTTTTGGATTGGTCACACAGTTCTCTTAATATTTTTTAATTCCTGGAGATCCTTTCATCTTTCTGCCTCAGCTTCTCTGTATTCCTGTTCTCTGATTTCTATTCCATTAACAGTCTCTTATACCTCATCCAGTGTACTCTTAAGACCTTCTATCGATTGTTTCATTTCTGTTATCTCCCTCTGGACTTCATCCCTTAGCTCTTGCATATTTCTCTGCAGGTACATCAGCATGGTTATGACTTTTATTTTGAATTCTTTTTCAGGAAGATTGGTTATATCTATCTCACCAGTCCCTCTCTCTCAGGTTATCTGAGTGATTTTTGACTGGACCAAATTCTTCTGCCTTTTCACGGTGATAGAAGTGGTCACAGGCATGTGGCGCGTGTGTCAGTTGGGAGAACAACGTCCCTTCGTTTTTTCTGGTCGCCTTGCCCTTCTCTGCTGCCTGTGTCAGTTACCTGCATGCTGGGAGCAGTCTCTGGGATAATCCTCTGAGCTGCCATGGGCGGGGTGTCCCTTAGGATAGCCTAGAACCTTGCGGGGGGTTGCATCCGAACCGGGTGTGTTCTTGTGCAAGAATGGCCCCCCTTCGTGCCTTCCAGACCTTGCTCTGGGTTCCTCTGTCTGTGCTGGGCAGCTGTGTGCTGGCGGTAGCCTCTGGGTCTGTCCCGGTTAGGTGTGCGATGGGAGAAGACGCTGTGTAGTTGCTGTGGGCAGGGCTGTTCCCCAGCTGCTCTGCAGCTGTGGTGGGTCAGCCAGTTTGCTTGCAGTGCTGGCCAGGGGTGAATGACTATCAGGCCGCTTATCTCCGTGATTGGCTTCAGGGCTGGGTTACCCCCCAGCGGGTTAGGGCACCTGAAGTTCCTTAAGATTCCCAGCCTGCTGGGCTGAGTGTGCCTGGACGAATTTATACAGGTGTTGAGCCCTTGTCCCTTTAAGACTTTTAAAGAGCGCCCACTTTTCTTTTGTCCCAGGGAGCCGACTGTGGGGAACCGCTCGCAGTCTCCTTCTCGGATTTTACTTTTCTGTCTCTCTAATATCCAGTATACCATGCAATGTATGTCTGTGCTCCCAGTGCAGATCACTAGGGCTGGTTATTTAGCAGTCCTCTGCTTCCACTCCCTGCTTCTCTCCACTCTGATTCTTTTCCTCCTGCCGGTGAGCTGGGGTTGGGGGAGTGCTCGGGTCCTGCCGGGTCACAAGTTTGTATCTTACTGTCTTTGTGAGACGCTGAGTTCTTGCAGATGTAGATGTAGCCTGCCTGTTGTACTGTATCTTCTGGTCTCTCTTTTAGGAGTAGTTCTATTTGTTTTATTTTCAAAAATATATATGGTTTTGGGAGGAGATTTCCACCGCCCTACTCACACCATCATCTTGAGCCCCCTTATGATGTAATTTTAATTCACATTCCTAGTACTTTACATCAGGGAAAAAAATGTTCGCTGATCTCTAAAACAGACTTCCTTTGTATGTGAATATTTTAAAGCCCAATTAAAACATAATAAGATGTTTAAGGAAATGAGACATTATAAACCAGTAAAGTGATGCTGCAGATCTGAATTTATTAACATAAAAAGAGATTCACAATGTAATGTGAAAAACAGGTTTTTCAAAATATGTTTGATATAACCTATGTAAAAGTGTGTATAAAAATACATGTGTAGAGGAAGATTTGGAATGATATAAATGATAAATATCTCTGGGAAAATAGAATTTTAAGTGTATGTTTCCTGCTTTTTGCTCCTTGAGACTTTTAATTCTCTTGTAGGAAACATACTGATTTTGTAATAACAATAAAGCATAATTTTTACATTTATTTTCAGCACATAAAATATGTCCACAGTATTTTTTCTTATTGAGATATTATAATTTTTGTTTGTTTTCAAAACTCATGATCAGTGTAAGCATCTGCAATCACTGTATTTTATATCTTATAGGTTCCTCTGCCTGGCATGAAATGGGTAGATAATCACAAAGGTGTTTTTAATGTTGAAGTTGTTGCTGTTTCATCTATCCATACACAAGTAAGTGAGTTAATAATTTTTATGATCAAATATCACTTGAATGAATCAAACATATTGTCTATTATATCAGTTTTGTTATTTACTCAATGGCTTATGAGACTATATGTTAGTTAAAAATGTATAGATTTAGAAGTTACTTCTTACAAGAATCAACAAAATGGCATTTAACGTCAACCAAAGCAAATATTTTGCTTTTCAAAATGTCATTGACTTCATTTTGAACAATTAAGTGATTTTTTTTTTAAGTTTCAGATATGTAGCAGAATTATGTATTAGAATTGATAAAAGATCTTCCAACTCATGTTTCTCATAGACTCATTCATTTCAAATGGAAAGAGTTCTTAAGGGTCATTTTCCCCATATTCTTCACTGTGTATCTAGGATATACCAGGCTCTCCTCGTGGCCTTTATATGTGCTCTTTCTCTAGCTGAAGTACTTTTCCTCCTGACATACACTTCTGTTCATTAAGGGTGTTCCTTACCTCAGAGAGGCCTTTTCTAGTGGTTCTTCTTAAACATAGCAGCCCTATCACTCTATATCATCTTACCCTGTGCTTATGATTGCTTGTTGCTCTCTCTCTCTCACTTGCACTTTCTCCCAGGTTTTGTGGTTGTGTATGTGCGTGTGTGTACATGTATACATACATATGCATTTGTTTAGACTGTAAGCTCCGTGAGGTCAGGAATGTTTTCACCTGTCAAGGAAAGCCCTCCCTTCAAGGCCTTACAATGTAATAGGTCCAAATGTAAAAATAATTATAATACAATAAAATTAATACTTTGTTAGATATGTGAACTAAATCCTTTCAAGCACAGAGAAGAGAGTTGTCTGTTCTGCAGGAATTGAGATGCTGCATTGATGAGCAGACAGCACAGATAGAGGGTGAGCAACTCACATGATAAAAAGCAAGTGGGAAGAGACTAGTAGTCTGTTTAGAGATGGGTAAATGGTGTGAATGCAATTTAAAGTTACTGGAAAATCATAGTAGATGAGATTAGAAGAATAGGCTGGTGGCAGATTATGAAGGCCCTTGAATGCCACAGAATTTGGAGTCGAGATAGACAGTGATTTCTAACCCAAATAGAAAACATGAAAGAAGCAAATTGGGAACATGTAAGGCTTATGCTCTCCATGAGCAGTTATGGAGCTCTGTTATTTTTTGGCCCATGGAGTTTGAAGAGCTTATGCACTTTAGATAAAGATGCCCTATAGGCAGTAGTAATTAATTTGGAGTTCAGGATTGGAGGTGACAGACTAAATGTGATAGTTGAAACTATACTGGAGAATTTGATTTTCCAGGGAGAAGACCTAGAGTGAGAAAAGGTAAATTTTAAATGGAATACAGGAGTTCTCCAGCTTAAAAATGGAAGGGGAGGTGTGCAACCCTCAAGTTCACCACAAGACCACCCTGAAGTTCAATGATTTTCTAGCAGAACTTGCAGAACTCAGAATATAGTCATATTCACAGCTGTGGTTTATTTTAGTAAAAGATATAAAACAAAGTCAACTAAGGGAAAAGAGTTTAAGTCCAGAGGAAATAAAGCACAGCCTTCCAAGAATCCTCTCCTAAAGAAGTCACACGGGGCAGGTTGAAAAAACATGAGTGAAATGCTATCTACCAGGGAAGCTCATTAGAGACTCAGTTCCCTAGGTTTTTACTACAGACTTGTCATATAGGCATCCTCTGCCTAACACATACGAAAATTCTAGATTCCCAGGAGGAAAGCAGGTGTTTGGCATAAACCATATTGTTTGCACAAACAAGTTTGGGCATTGTGAGCCATCCTTTAATCGTGGTCACCCTCCTGAAATTCAAGTTCCCAGACACCAGTGAAGGGCTGAGCTCAGATGATAGCAGTCTTAAGCTTTCTATATTAACTCTTCTCTGCACAGCAAGGTAGAGAGAAATAAGAAGAAAAAGGAACTTTATAGTATAATGTTTTAAAACAAAAGGGGTAGTATATAGGCTTTATTTAGCCATACACAGGTAGGTCCCAGCAAAAGAATGGCTCCAGTGGAGTTTTTTCTGTTACTGGATGTGCCCTGTGTTCCTATAGTTCTCATGCTTCTGATAATAAGACTGACATTATAGTATGCCATTGAAATGTATTCTTTCCCTTAATAGAAGTAGTCTTGGTATCATATATCTTAAGTATAAAAATATTTTTCACAGTTTTTTATTTCTATAATCATTGTTTTCTGTTTTTAGAGTTCATTTATCATTTACTTCTAACTTTTATGGAGGCAGATACATGTGTTGTCTTTATGTAACAAAGAAGGATTTTGGCAAAATATGTTATATAGATGATTTAGAATCTGTAATGTGTAAGGGAAAAGTAAAGGGGAAGTGTCTACTGTGTAGCACCTTGGCATTCACAGTCTTATGACTACTACTCAAAAGTTTATAAATTTTGCAAATATATAAAACAATTTCATCACACATTATAATCTTTTTAAAAGGATCAATTGAAGACAGTAAATGTTTCTTAAGATGTTTTATACTTTGCTTGTAGCTCTTTGACATTTTCTGGATATATAGTTAGAACTCAATAGAATTATTTTTTATTCATTTAAAACATACATCTCAAATTAGAGCAATATTAGAATTATAAAGTGAAGGGTTCAGCATTACTACCTTTTCTTAAAGTTTGTTTTCATTTTTAACTAAGTAAAAGTCTTCTCAAGTTCCCACAGACTTTTGCTCACATCTTGTTGATCAGAACTGTAGCACGTGGTGATCTAGGTGTAGAGGAGGCTGCAAGAGCAAGCATCTGCCCTGGGACTGGGCCCAGTAATGCTTAGATTAGACTGTGTGTTTCTGTTAGTGTAGTGGAAGTTTAGTAATGGCAGTCAGGATTCAGTCAGAACTGAATAATTGTTAACTTGGTTAAAGGTAGTTCACTACTAAGTGAGATAAAAGAGAATTCAATTATTTTAAAGAAATAACAGTTGCAGAGAGTGAAAAGGAAGGAACTTAGAAACCTAAGGCTCCTGAAGGCTGAATATCAGACTTCTGAGATAGGATGCTGCTGCTTCAGGAAAGCATCGTGTGCCATATGTGGTACTAAGGAAACCTAGTGGAGGGCACTTGATGTGGTGAAGCCTGCTGCCCATGTCTCTCACTTCTGATCCACAGCACTCACATCTGCTATCTACCATCAGGAAAACAAACAGGAAGAAGGAAAGTTCCTTCTAATTCCTCAAGCCTAGGAGACTGTTTCCTGTTACCTCTGTTATCAGAGCCTAACCACAGCCAGCTGACAGAGGAGAAATGTAGTTTGAAGAGTCTAGTTCCCCATTACAAAATGTGGTAGAGATGGTGGGCTTGAATGGATCTGAGAGGTAGGTAATAAATTAATAATGGACCTAGGTTGGTTACTAATAAACCTGCCACAATAATTGAGCTCTAGAACAATAAGGAAGACTCACACTGGAAAAAACAAATCCTTGATTAGTGTCGGTGGATTTCTTGAGTAACTAATGGTTTTTGAAGTGGCTACTTTACAATAATAAATGAGAATAGAGCTAGTGTTTAATTGGAAACAATGTTTGCACATACTTACATGTATTTTTTGTATTATCAATTAAAATGAGATATTATACCAGTGGTCCATAGTTTGGGGAATTTACAGAGTTACACTTGTTTAGTGCTTTTGTTCATTCTTTGTTTTAGGATCCTCATCTTGACAAGTTTTTTGCCCTGGTTAATGCTCTGGATGAGCACATGTTCCCAGTCCGAATTGGAGACATGCGAATCATGGAAAATAACTTAGAAAATGAATTGAAGAGCAGTATTTCAGCACTGAATTCATCTCAGTTGGAACCAGTGGTCCGATTTCTTCATCTTCTGCTTGATAAACTCATACTTTTAGTTGTTAGACCTCCTGTCATTGCTGGCCAAATAGGTAATTAATTTACATTTGGGGAAAAATGAAATTTATAATTAGGCATTTCTAACTTTTGCAGAAATAGAACCATGATTCTTAATTGCTATCTATAAAGACTGTATTTAGTTTTAGGGGAGTGGAGGAAGGTTGTTATTTACTTGTTTCTATGCCAGAAAAATAACTATCTTTTGTCTGTTTTTATAAAATATGCCACATAGACTTCTACTCAAATTTTGGAAATGAATTCATTTATTCACTCAACAAATATTTATTAAGCACTTACTATGTACCAGATACTGATAGGCACTGTCTAAGGCTTGGTTCTTAATTTTAAGGATCTCACAAGCAAACAGATAAATGTTTCATTTTACATGACATGTTATCTACCTAGACTATATTTTCACTCACCCACTATCCTCTATTTAATGTAGTTGTTCTTTTCTTCATTAACTTAAAATCTCTTTATTTGTCTGTGTTGTTTTGGAAGGAGAGATAGTCCTGTTTCCTACCCTTTCCCAAGATTTATTCATCTACTTTTGCTACCACATTCCACCCAAATCTTGCAAACTAGTTGAGCATGTAAAAAATGTCAGCTAACCTGTTACAGAAGTTTTGTGTTAGTGGTGGCACAACAAGGGAAGAGTAACAGTTCCTTGTGATTTTTTTTTTAAGGGGAGGCTTCTTAGTAGGGATAATTCTTGAGTTGAGCATTTAAAGATGAGTAGGAGTCTGACAGGTAAATAACTAGTCCAGAGTGATGAGACAGCATGTGAATAGTACACAGACAGATAAACGAACCTGGATATTTGGGGAGAATTATAAATAATCAATTATAAATTGGAGGGTTGGTGATTAGAGATATATTGGTAGGGAGATCATATACAGTCTTCCATGACATTTTAGGGAATTGTGACTATTGTTCTATAAGAAATCAACAACATTTGGAGTATCTTCTTGTCTTAAATAGGGAAATAATGTGACCGAGTTTGGTTTTTATAGAGATGACTGTGCTGCATGGAGATGCTTTGAAAGTGGGAAAATCTGGAGGCAGGGAGACAAATTAGGAATCTTGTAGAATTTGATACAAAAAACTATGAGGTCCTTACCAATGCCTTATTGACAGAACAATTAGCTATTGTAAACCATACAGCAGTGTACATTCCTCCATCTACCACACCCAGGCAAGAATTTCTCTCAACGACACAATTAAAATTGCATTGCAACTTTAACATAGGCTGGGACATCATTTTATACATCAAATAATCATAGACTACTGAAGTTTCCCAAAGCAACAATTAATAAGCTTTTGTACTGCATAGTATATATCATGCAACCATGATAAATTTTTAAACAACAATTAGAAGAAATGTTTATTATATAACTTTATATTTAAAAACATAAAAGGAAATAACACCATTTATATTAGAAAGATTGATTTTTTAATATGCCTTTGCATAGAAAATTGACAGTATTGTCAATATTTTAAGTCATTATCTCTAGAGGATGAGATTTTTTTAGCAGTTTTTTCTTATTTTTACATTTCTGTGTATTCTAAACTTTCTACACATAATATGTATTCGTAAGCTAAAATATTCTGTATTGTTATTAAAAGAATTTCACAGTAAATATTAAAACCTTTTAAAAATATAAACTAAGGCTTATGATCAGGACAGTTTCAATAAAAGTCCTTTATAAAAAGTCTGATCAGTACCTTCACCCACGTATTAGCACGACCAGTCAGCCTCAAGACTTTACAGTGGTAGAGAATATCACCCACATTATATCAAAGAATAAAAATGCAGTTTTCTCTTCTAGCATATAAACATGATCTACCTCAATCCAGAGTTGTACTATATTCAGGTGAAAATTCTCCCTGTAGCAAGTGATTTCTCACCATGTCGAAAATTCAGTGACAAAAATTATGTCACCTTTTTAACACTCCAGCACTTCACTAGAAAATAAAAGGGGGTCAAAATATAGCTGATTCAACTCGAGATGGTGAAAATCTTAGGTGCTAATTCTGTCCTGTTTGACGTCATGAGGGCTCTGCTTTCCGAATCGAAGTAAGGGGGTTTTCATTCCATCCTCAATATCAGAATAACACCTAAATGGGAATAATACCAGGGAGTAGGTATATTTCAGCTGTTTGAATATCTCTATTCCCAAGTATTCTATCCTTTAGTCCTTTATGGAAATGTCATACAAATTCACCATGTACAGAAAAACAAATACTACTTGTATCTCAATTCTATTTTTGATGCATAAATTTAATCTATTTTTAACATCAAAAAAAAAACTGAGGTCCTAATAAGGCAAGTGACAGTGGGATGGAGAAAGAAAGGGTGGGTTAAGAAGTATTGAAGAGATTCGTAGAGAGTACTGTTACAGAGTCGTAGGACGAATCACTAGATTGTATACTTGAAACCAATATAGTATTGTATATCAACTATACTTCAATTTAAAAAAAAGTTATAGGAGAAGGTTTTTAAAAAGTTAGCATTGTTCATTTTTGTAGATTGTGTAAGTAAAATAATAACAGTAGTAACAAACACTTGCATAGCATTTATTATGTGCCAGGAATAGTGCTATGTGCTTTATTTATATTAACATATGGAATCCTCACAACACTCTGTATAGCTATCATTATTAATACTATTTCACAAATGAATAAAGTGACAAACATGATGCTTAAAAAAATTGCCTGAGGATTCAAACTTAAGCAACTGATTCCAGAGTCCCATTCTTACCTACTATACTGAAGAAGTGGCCACTGGTGAAATTAACAAGAATAGTTTTAGTCAAATAGTGAAAGTAGAAACCAGATTACAGAAAATTAAGTAGTAAACAGTAGATGATGAAAGCAATACGAAAAGCATATACTGTTCTTTAAGGAAATTTAGTTAGAAGAGGAAGCAGTGTTGATTAGGGCATAAGACTGGAGAGATTACAGCATGTCTGTATGCTTTGAGAAACTAGTTCCAGGGGAGAAACATATAAGATATAGAGGTGTGATAGGATTCAATTAAGGAAGCAAGTCCATAGGGCAGAGAGAAAGTGGATGGATCATTCTTAGAGGAGAGGAGCACTACTGCTTCCTTTGGAAAGGAAATAAAAATGGTTTCAGATTTAGATAAATTTGTAGTAAAAACTCGAGGACTTTCATGCTTTATAAATCTGTACTGTGAGATAAAAAGCAAGATTTTCTGAGAAGGGAGAAAGGGGACCTGAGTGTTGAGAAGGATTCTGGTGGTTTGCAATAGCTACTATGAGAAAAAGGAAGAGGAATTAACCAGGAACATAGGTAGGATTGCTAAACCCACTTAGGTTTCCCTCTCTCTACTCTCTTTCTTTTCTAGTTCAGTATGTGTATAGATTGAGCTTCTTAAATGACCGCTTAATCTGATTATTCCATTTTTAGGAAAACTTAATTATTATATATTCATAATTTCCTGTCTTGATTTAAAAAATCATAGAATCTGAGGCTCTGTTGCTTAAAATAGCTGTCTGGTTTATCCATTTATTTGCTGTGCTCCCAGAATTTCCCAACTTTTACAGAATTCTTGCTATGTACCGACTTGAATGTCTGGGAATTAAATATTGCTTAACCTGGCACTTAAAATACTATACAGTCTTACCTCAACCTGTTTTTTCTAGCTTTTTTTTCTCCCAATCCTTTTATAGATTCACTCACTTCAATCAAGTTACTTATTCTCTTAAGTTGATACTTTTAATAATTCATATTTGTTGTTAACGTTTTTAATTTTATAAAAACAAAAGTAACATGTCATTGTGTGCTATATAGGTTTTCTAAATCATCTTTAAAATCAGAAGTTACTTCTCAAATGTGATATACAAGACAGCTTTTTTTTTTTTACAATTTATTTTGGTATCATTAACCTACAATTACATGTGCAATATTATGGTGATTAAACTACCCCCTTCATCAGGTCCCCCCCACCAACCCTATTACAGTCACTGTCCATCAGCGTAGTGAAATGAGAAATCACTACATCACTATTTGTCTTCTCTGAGTTGTACAGCCCTCCCCGTGCCCCCCCACCTTACGTCTGCTAATCATAATGCCCATTTTACCCTCTTATGCCTCCCTTCCCACCCTTCTTCCCCAGTCCCTTTCCCTTTGGTAACTATGAGTCCATTCTTGCATTCGGTGAGTCTGCTGCTGTTTTGTTCCTTCAGTTTTTTTCTTTGTTCTTATACTTTGTTCTATTTCACTTCACATATGAGTGAAATCATTTGATACTTGTCTTTTTCGGCCTGGCTTATTTCACTGAGCATAATACCCTCTAGCTCCATCCATGTTGTTGCAAATGGTAGGATTTGTTTTCTTCTTATGGCTGAATAATATTCCATTGTATATATGGACCACATCTTCTTAATCCATTCATCTCCTGATGGACACCTAGGTTGCTTCCATTTCTTGGCTATTGTAAATAGTGCTGCAATAAACATAGGGGTGCATCTGTCTTTTTGAAACTGGGCTGCTGCATTCTTAGGGTAAATTCCTAGGAGTGGAATTCCTGGGTCAAATGGTATTTCTATTTTGAGTTTTTTGAGGAACCTCCATACTGCTTTCCACAATGGTTGAACTAATTTGCATTCCCACCAGCAGTATAGAAGGGTTCCCTTTTCTCCACATCCTCGCCAACATTTGTTGTTGTTTGTGTTTTGGATGTTGGCCATCCTCACTGGTGTGAGGTGATAGTGATACGTCATTGTGGCTTTAATCTGCATTTCTCTGATGATTAGCGATGTGAAGCATCTTTTCATGTGCCTGTTGGCCATCTGAATTTCTTCTTTAGAGAAGTGTCTATTCATGTCCTCTGCCCATTTCTTAATTGGGTTATTTCCTTTTTGTTTGTTAAGGTGCGTGAGTTCTTTATATATTTTGGATGTCAACCCCTTATCAGATACATCGTTTATAAATATATTTTCCGATATTGTAGGATGTCTTTTTGTTCTACTGATGGTGTCCTTTGCTGTACAGAAGCTTTTCAGCTTGATATAGTCCCACTTGTTCATTTTTACTTTTGTTTCCTTTGCCCGGGGGGATATGTTCATGAAGAAGTCACTCATGTTTATGTCCAAGAGATTTTTGCCTATGTTTTTTTCTAAGAGTTTTATGGTTTCATGACTTACATTCAGGTCTTTGATCCACCTTGAGTTTACCTTTGTGTATGGGGCTAGACAGTAGTCCAGTTTCATTCTCTTACATGTAGCTGTCCAGTTTTTCCAACACCAGCTGCTGAAGAGGCTGTCATCTCCCAATTGTATATCCAGGGCTCTTTTATCAAATATTAATTGACTGTAGATGTTTGGGTTAATGTTTGGATTTTCTATTCTGTTCCACTGGTCTGTGGGTCTGTTTTTGTGCCAGTACCAAATTGTCTTGATTACTGTGGCTTTGTAGTAGGGCTTGAAGTCAGGGAGCCTAATTCCCCCTGTTTGATTCCTCCTTCTCAGGATTGCTTTGGCTATTCGGGGTCTTTTCTGGTTCCATATGAATTTTAGAATTATTTGTTCCAGTTCATTGAAGAAAGCTGTTGATAGTTTGATAGGGATTGTGTTAAATCTGTAGATTGCTTTAGGTAGTATAGCCATTTTGACAATATTTATTCTTCCTAGCCAAGAGGATGGGATGCATTTCCATTTGTTAGTGTCTTCTTTAATTTCTCCTAGGAGTGTCTTGTAGTTTTCAGAATACAGATCTTTCACTTCCTTCGTTAGGTTTATTCCTAGGTATTTTATTCTTTTTGATGCAATTGTGAATGGAATTGTTTTTCTGATTTCTCTTTCTGTTAGTTCATCGTTACTGCATAGGAAAGCAACAGATTTCTGTGTGTTAATTTTGTATCCTGCAACTTTGCTGAGTTCAGATATTAGTTCTAGTAGCTTTAGAGTGGAGTCTTTAGGGTTTTTTATGCACAGTATCATGTCATCTGCAAATAGTGACAATTTGACTTCTTCTTTACCAATCTGGATGCCTTGTATGTCTTTGTTTTGTCTGATTGCCATGGCAAGGACCTCTAGTACTATGTTGAATAACAGTGGAGAGAGTGGGCATCCCTGTCTTGTTCCCGATCTTAGATGAAAAGCTTTCAGTTTCTCACTATTAAGTATGATGTTAGCTATGGGTTTGTCATATATAGCCTTTATGATGTTGAGGTACTTGCCGTCTATACCCATTTTGTTGAGAGTTTTAATCATGAATGGATGCTGAATTTTATCAAATGCTTTTTCAGCATCTATGGAGATGATCATGTGGTTTTTGTTCTTCTTTTTATTGATGTGATGGATGATGTTGATGGATTTTCGAATGTTGTACCATCCTTGCATCCCTGGGATGAATCCCACTTGATCATGGTGTATGATCCTTTTGATGTATTTTTGAATTCGGTTTGCTAATATTTTGTTGAGTATTTTTGCATCTATGTTCATCAGGGATATTGGTCTGTAATTTTCTTTTTTAGTGAGGTCTTTGCCCGGTTTTGGTATTAGAGTGATGCTGGCTTCATAGAAAGAGTCTGGAAGTATTCCCTCCTCTTCTATTTTTTGGAAAACTTTAAGGAGAATGGGT
>JAQQAC010002837.1:52384406-52488173 GCA_029783875.1 Phataginus tricuspis | reverse complement strand
TGTTTGGGTTAATGTTTGGATTTTCTATTCTGTTCCACTGGTCTGTGGGTCTGTTTTTGTGCCAGTACCAAATTGTCTTGATTACTGTGGCTTTGTAGTAGGGCTTGAAGTCAGGGAGCCTAATTCCCCCTGTTTGATTCCTCCTTCTCAGGATTGCTTTGGCTATTCGGGGTCTTTTCTGGTTCCATATGAATTTTAGAATTATTTGTTCCAGTTCATTGAAGAAAGCTGTTGATAGTTTGATAGGGATTGTGTTAAATCTGTAGATTGCTTTAGGTAGTATAGCCATTTTGACAATATTTATTCTTCCTAGCCAAGAGGATGGGATGCATTTCCATTTGTTAGTGTCTTCTTTAATTTCTCCTAGGAGTGTCTTGTAGTTTTCAGAATACAGATCTTTCACTTCCTTCGTTAGGTTTATTCCTAGGTATTTTATTCTTTTTGATGCAATTGTGAATGGAATTGTTTTTCTGATTTCTCTTTCTGTTAGTTCATCGTTACTGCATAGGAAAGCAACAGATTTCTGTGTGTTAATTTTGTATCCTGCAACTTTGCTGAGTTCAGATATTAGTTCTAGTAGCTTTAGAGTGGAGTCTTTAGGGTTTTTTATGCACAGTATCATGTCATCTGCAAATAGTGACAATTTGACTTCTTCTTTACCAATCTGGATGCCTTGTATGTCTTTGTTTTGTCTGATTGCCATGGCAAGGACCTCTAGTACTATGTTGAATAACAGTGGAGAGAGTGGGCATCCCTGTCTTGTTCCCGATCTTAGATGAAAAGCTTTCAGTTTCTCACTATTAAGTATGATGTTAGCTATGGGTTTGTCATATATAGCCTTTATGATGTTGAGGTACTTGCCGTCTATACCCATTTTGTTGAGAGTTTTAATCATGAATGGATGCTGAATTTTATCAAATGCTTTTTCAGCATCTATGGAGATGATCATGTGGTTTTTGTTCTTCTTTTTATTGATGTGATGGATGATGTTGATGGATTTTCGAATGTTGTACCATCCTTGCATCCCTGGGATGAATCCCACTTGATCATGGTGTATGATCCTTTTGATGTATTTTTGAATTCGGTTTGCTAATATTTTGTTGAGTATTTTTGCATCTATGTTCATCAGGGATATTGGTCTGTAATTTTCTTTTTTAGTGAGGTCTTTGCCCGGTTTCGGTATTAGAGTGATGCTGGCTTCATAGAAAGAGTTTGGAAGTTTTCCCTCCTCTTCTATTTTTTGGAAAACTTTAAGGAGAATGGGTGTTATTTCTTCTCTGTATGTCTGATAGAATTCAGAGGTGAATCCATCAGGTCCGAGGGTTTTGTTCTCAGGTAGTTTTTTGATTACCAATTCAATTTCGTTGCTGGTGATTGGTCTGTTTAGTTTTTCTGTTTCCTGCTTGGTGAGTCTTGGAAGGCTGTATTTTTCTAAGAAGTTGTCCATTTCTTCTAGGTTTTCCAGCTTGTTAGCATATAGATGCACGTAATATTCTCTTATAATTCTTTGTATTTCTGTGGGGTTCGTCGTTATTTTTCCTTTCTAATTTCTGATTCTGTTTATGTGTGTAGATTCTGTTTTTCTCTTAATGAGTCTGGCTAGGGTTTTATCTATTTTGTTTATTTTTTCAAAGAACCAGCTTTTGGTTTCATTGATTTTTTCTATTGTTTTATTCTTCTGAATTTTATTTATTTCTTCTCTGATCTTTATTATGTCTCTCCTTCTGGTGACTTTGGGCCTCATTTGTTCTTCTTTTTCCAATTTCAATAATTGTGTCTTTAGACTGTTCATTTGGGAATGTTCTTCCTTCTTTAAATAGGCCTGGATTGCAATATACTTTCTTCTTAGAACTGCCTTTGCTGCGTCCCACAGAAGTTGTGTCTTTGTGTTGTTGTTGTCATTAGTCTCCATATGTTCTTTGATTTCTGTTTTGATTTGGTTGTTAACCATTGATTCATTAGGAGAATGTTGTTAATCTCCATGTATTTGTGAGTCTTTTTGATTTCTTTCTAAAATTTATTTCTAGTTTTATACCTTTGTGACCTGAGAAGTTGGTTGGTAGGATTTCAATATTTTTTAATTTACTGAGATTCTTTTTGTGGCCTAGAATGTGGTCTATTCTGGAAAATGTTCCATGTGCGCTTGAGAAGAATGTGTATCCTGCTGCTTTTGGGTGCAGAGTTCTGTAGATGTCTGTTAGGTCCATCTGTTCTAGTGTGTTGTTCAGTGCCTCTGTGTCTTTACTTATCCTCTGCCTAGTTGATCTATCCTTTGGAGTAAGTGGTGTGTTAAAGTCTCCCAAAATAATTGCATTGCTGTCCATTTCCTCCCTCAATTCTGTTTGTATTTGTTTCACATATGCTGACGCTCCTGTGTTGGTTGCATATATATTTATAATAGTTATACCTTCTTGTTGGACTGACCCCTTTATCATTATGTAATGTCCTTCTTTATCTCTTCCTACTTTCTTCGTTTTGAAGTCTATTTTATCTGATACAAGTACTGCAACAACTCCTTTTTTCTCTTTGTTGTTTGCATGAAATATCTTTTTCCATCCCTTCACTTTTAGTCTGTGTATATCTTTGGGTTTGAGGTGAGTCTCTTGTAAGCAGCATATAGATGGGTCTTGCTTTTTTATCCACTCTGTTACTCTGTGTCTTTTGATTGGTGCATTCAGTCCATTTACATTTAGGGTAATTATTGATAGATATGTACTTATTGCCATTGCTGGCTTTAGATTCATGGTTACCAAAGGTTCAAGGGTTGCTTCTTTACAATCTAAGAATCTAACTTAACTTTCTTGTTAAGTTATTGTGAACGCCATCTGATGTTTCTTTATTTCTCCCTTCCTATTCTTCTTCCTCTCTTCTTTATATATTAGGTGTTTTATTCTTTGCCTTTAGTTAGTATTTGGATGGTCTGCTTTCTTTGCTATGATTTTATTTTCTCTGGTGACATCTTTTTAGCCTTAGGGGTGCTTCCCTCCAGAGCAGTCCATTTAAGATATCCTGTAGTGGTGGTTTATGAGAGGCAAAGTCTCTCAACTTTCGTTTGTCTGGAAATTGTTTAATCCCTCCGTCATATTTAAATGATAATCGTGCTGGATACAGTATTCTTGGTTCAAGGCCCTTCTGTTTCATTATGTTAAATATATCATGCCATTCTCTTCTGGCCTGTAAGGTTTCTGTTGAGAAGTCTTATGGCAGTCTGATGGGTTTTCCTTTGTAGGTGATCTTTTTTCTCTCTATAGCTGCCTTTAATACTCTGTCTTTATCTTTGATCTTTGCCATTTTAATTATTATGTATCTTGGTGTTGTCTTCCTTGGGTCCCTTGTGTTGGGAGATCCGTGGGCTTCCGTGGACTGCGAGACTATTTCCTTCCCCAGCGTGGGAAAGTTTTCAGTAATTATTTCTTCAAAGACACTTTCTATCTCTTTTTCTCTCTCTTCTTCCTCTGGTACTCCTATAATGCGAATATTGCTCCGTTTGGGTTGGTCACACAGTTCTCTTAATATTCTTTCATTCCTAGAGATACTTTTATCTCTCCCTGCCTCAGCTTCTTTGTATTCCTGTTCTCTGTTTTGTATTTCATTGACAGTGTCTTGTACCTCATCCAGTCTGCTGTTAAGCCCGTCGATGGCTTGTCTCATTTCTACATAGTCTTTCCTCATTTCCTTCCTCAGCTCTTGCACATTTTTCTGTAGATCCGTCAGCATGGCTATGACTTTTCTTCTGAATTCTTTTTCAGGAAGACTGTGCATGTTCATTCCTTCAGGTTCTCTCTCAGGGTTTGTGTGTGTCTGAAGCTTTTTCTTTACCATATTCCTCTGTCTTCTCATGGCTATAGAATTGGTTGTTGGTAGTTGTCAGGTATGTCTGCTGGGCTCTTTATGACCGCCTCGTCAGCTGCCGAGTCCTCTCAGGTGTGGCTGCACCATGTGCGCTTTCTTGTGTGTTTTGGTCTCTCTTTTCGGAATAGTTGTATTTGCTGTGTTTTCGTGGATAAATATAATGTTGGGAGGAAAATTCTGCCGCTCCGTTCACGCCGCCATCTTCCCGGAACCAACCTGCAATTGCAGTCTCTGAAGTCTCCCAGCTTTTTTTTTTATGTGCTTTGTGTTATTTTACAAAATAATGGGTACCTGTTAGATAATGTTTTGTGTTTTGACTAAGCAAACTCATATAATTTTCATGTTATATTAGTAAAATGAGTTTTTTCTCATTTTGTTTAGATAGTATTTTTGATTTAGCTAATACAAGATGTCACTAAAATCAGCATCAAATGTCATCTTTATATACTTACTATGTATAATCACTATACTTAACAGAAAGTTGACAAAACCTTGACCTTTTGGAACTTGACAATCTAAAAAAAATTAATGCAAAAATATTTTCTTCCTTTTTAAAAGTTAATTTAGGTCAAGCATCTTTTGAAGCCATTGCGTCCATTATAAATCGGCTTCACAAAAACTTGGAAGGAAATCATGACCAGCATGGCAGGAACAGCCTTCTTGCGTCATATATCTATTATGTTTTTAGACTACCTAATACTTACCCTAATTCACCATCACCAGGTATGTTATTCTTTTTATTATGAAACTGTCTTAAATAGACTGTGTGTTCATTTCAGTACTGAAATAATCTTGTAGTCCATAGCGTGATCTATTCATTCAACAGCAAACATTTATTGAATGCCTGCTAAGTACCATGGACTATGATAGCTGCTGAAGTTAAAAGGATAAATAGATTACATATTAAAGCATCATTGTTTATACAGCTTCCTTTAATTTGAATTAGAGAGATCTTGGTTTAATTAATTCTTGGAAATGAACCTTGAAAATAACTTCTGTCTCTGCAAGTATTTTATTATTCCCTATTAAGATAAATAGAATGTTGTATTTGTCATTAGGAGTGCTACTGGACATTAAAGAGGAAATTTGATGGCTCGGTAGTTTCCTAATAACCCTGTGAAACCTACAACAATATAAAGAAAGTTCTAATGTCTTCATATCAATAAAATAATGTAGTCTTTCTGAATATTAGAACCCTTAGCAGCTACTTGCTTTTTATATGGCAGTGGTGGGGAGGTGGGAGTGGGGGAATATCTTAGTTTGAATAACTCTTTAGTTCAGTTTGTTAATGATTATGTTGTGCATACCTTACAACCTGCTCACATATTTGTCTCTGTGAGTCGTCATTCATCACTAGTGACAGTGGTAAGTGCCCTTTTCCAGCTGTTGACGATGCTAATGTTAATAATGGTGACAAATAATTATGACATTCATTATGAAAACAAGGCATAATAGTAATCTGACTCTGTTTTAGTTCATTTTATTTCTGTACTTAATTGCAAAAAGAGAAGTAATTGACTCATTCTAGTTCATAACTTCCAAACTTGATTTTTAAAATTATACCATTTTGAGGCCCTGAGTGCATAAGTGGTTGTGGACTATATATAATTCTCCTCCATTTACCCTTTCTTTCAGTACACTATTGAATCCCACAGATTTTGTAAAACATCTTTTCTACATGCTGACCCGAAAGACTGTGTAAATTAATTAGTTGACAGGTGTGTGTCACTTGCAAAATGACACTCAGAAAGATTTCTTTAAGAAAAATGGAGGTAAATTATGTCTAAAATTGCTGGGTATTTTTTATATTAATAGAACATGGTTGAATGATGGTGTCAGGCTTGATTTTAGACAAAAAAAATTCTTTTTTATATAATCTGGGATCTTGGGAGAATTATCTTTAGTACACACATATGTACATATATGTATATGTATATCATAAAGATGCCATTTTATTATAGTTCAGATTGTCACTGAAGATAGAGAAATAAAGCCTTGTCTCACTTAAGAGATGTTGACAGTAAATTGGCTCTCCCTCTAGTGACTGTGTATCAAAGGGCAGAGCAGAAGGGGTGGGAAAAAAGGGAGAGACATCAGCTGGAACATTTTGGGTCCTAAATATGCCTGTATCTGAGTGAAGGTAATATGTGTATGTGTTTCCCATTACTTTTATTTTTTATTGTATATATAATATGTAATCATAAAAACATTGAAGAGACAATGATTTTATTTATATGGTTTCGTCAACTGCTGTAAAATAGAATATCTCTGTATAGCTATCTGTAGGTCCTGAATACTTTTCTTTCTTACTCATAGTATTTTTCATTTAGAAATAAAAGCAATTCGTGAACTTTATAGAATTTTATAAAGTGGCAGAGACTTTTTTCAGGTCTTTCCCTGATTAATTTTCTTTGTTTAATTATGCACTGTTTTTTTATACAACTGTAGGTCCTGGGGGTTTGGGAGGATCAGTGCATTATGCCACAATGGCTAGATCTGCTGTGAGACCTGCAAGCCTTAATTTAAACCGTTCTCGGAGCCTTAGTAATAGTAATCCTGATATATCTGGGACTCCCACGTCACCAGATGATGAAGTACGGTCAATCATCGGCAGTAAGGTAAACTGAAGATACGCATCTATAAATTAGGTTTTCAGTTTATGAACAGATGATAAATATCCAATTGTTTTAATTTATTCTTAATTTAAAAATATATTTGAGTTAGTAATAAGCAAAAAGGTTGAACATTTCTATTCTATCAGTACATAGTTTCATGTTTCTGTTAAGTATGCTTCCTGTTATAAACTGATTTGTTCACTCTGCTCAAGAAAATCTGCCAGATTCAAAATTTTGTCTAGGATGATCAGATACATATAATTCACTTTTGCCCATCTGTTGCTTATTACATGAAAAATGGTTAGAATGATTTTCTATAGAATTAAAAGAGAGCTGTGTAACTGCTGTGTAGAAAGGACATATCATCATTGGTTTAAAATATAAGTCTTCCTTCTCAAAAAAAAATCAAGAACAATGATTAACTTGATTGGTAATAAAGCTGTATTTCACATAGAAAACTATGTAAGGTACACCAGGATTAGGAAAATATGACTCATTTAATGATGGTTAATGATTATCCCTGACAAGAGAGAGGCCAGGTAGTATAAGATCCAGTTATATCTTATTTAAAGCATCCATCTTTATTGCCCCTGCCAAAATACTTAAGGAACAAGTAACTACTACTTTTCTATAGGAAAGTACAAAAATAACTCAGAGTTTAAACAAGCTGGAAAAAATAACAGTAAGACTGAGGCCAAGAAATCATGTCACATATTTTGAACAAACTATTTCAAACATACTTTTTGCTATTAGAAAGGAGGAAGATACCATTGTTATGGAATCATAACCAACTTTTTCTTTGGCATTTTTAGTCTGTTAACTAGGATATGAGGAGGATTTTAAATAAATATATTGTAGGGTCTGTGTTTAACTCTTAGCCTAAAGTATAGTAGAACTTTTTTCTTTTAAAAAATCTGGGTTTGTTATGTGAAATACTTGAACTTGATCAAAGACATCAGAATGTTCCTTATACCTGTTCAGAAATTTTACATTCAGAAACTTCTAATAAACTAAAAGCATTGCTCATTTTAAAGTAACTTTTAAGTAATTTTAACAGTAATTTCTCAGATCAAAATATATTTATAGCCTTATTTAAATAATAAACATGGATTTCAATAACTTAAAGATCCATATACATGTTACCTAATTAACAATTTTCACTTTTTGTGACCTCCTTACAGAGTGATGTACAGAAATATTTACAATGGATACTGCAAAACAACCTGAGTAATACAGCAATTGCCAAAGAGAAGGCTTTTTTCCCTCAACATATGTTTACATGTTTAGGAAAAGAACTCACGTTTTTAATTCTTGTCTTTAGTTTTGACCTTATCTCATTGTAATGGAGGTAGTACTTAGCATTATTTATTAGCATTATTAGCATTTTTTCTCTACTGTAAATATAGTTTTTCAGTAGAATGAATTGATCTA
This sequence comes from Phataginus tricuspis, assembly GCA_029783875.1. Classification (NCBI taxonomy): domain Eukaryota; kingdom Metazoa; phylum Chordata; class Mammalia; order Pholidota; family Manidae; genus Phataginus; species Phataginus tricuspis. Next base: position 52,480,275 of record JAQQAC010002837.1, on the reverse strand, counting down.
TGAATTATAAGAAATTTTCCTATTAAAGAGCCATAAACACCATTTTCCTTGAGGTTCTACTTTTATAATGTCTTTAAATTTCTGTAAGACTTCCATTATGCCCCATTTGGCATAATTCTAGAGTTTTCCTTTATATGATGTATTTGATAGATTATAACATTAAAATTTAGAACAAGGTCTGCATATATTGGAATGATTATTTGCCTCTTTTCCAGTAATTCATAAAATAGGAAAAAATAACATAAATATCATGATATATGATATATAGATAGATTATATATAAACTTCTGAGAAAGCCATCATAAGATGAGAATTTGTCTTATAACAACACAGCCTTGTCCTTATCAAATTTCATTTAAATGGTTTTATGTTTTCTTTTCTTTGTTGCAAATTTTTGATGCCTACCTTCACTTTGGACTATCATTATTCAAAATCCCTAATAATGGTGTATAATTTTATTTCATTGTAAAATTGTAAGGAGTCTGAAGTTTACTTACAGCTACTCTTAAATTTATTCTGATTTTATTGTCCTGGAAATTCAAGAAAATCTTCTTTAATAATTTTGTCTTTCACCCTGCCTGAGCCATGGTCACAACTATATCTTGTCACTACCAGAAACTTTGACCCTCATAATCTGTTTCATGCATCTTTTTCTCTAACTGTTAGCTCTTATTTTTCTCTCATACCCCAACTCTAACAATGTCTCTACTCTGCAACATCCATTCACTTGATCCTGTGACCGTTTTACTGTGCCTCACTTCCCTAATGTTCCTTCTTCCAATTTAGCCAGCTTAAATTCCGTGATCAGTCCCTATTATTATCCCCTTTATAGTTGAGCCTCAGTTCCCTTATCCTTCTTTTCATTTTACTTGCTTAGCCAAACCTCAAATTAGAGTTGAACCTGATTGACTGACTGTTCCTTTTCAGCACCTGTGCCACTGAACATGACTTCAGAACTACCATAGTGATTGGTCTCATTTGATTTTTTTTTTTTTTCCCTGCCTGCGTTTGTTTGGCCTGGGAACAAAAAATGGTTTTAACATTTCTAAATGGTTGAAATAAATCAAAAGAAGAAGAGTATTTCATGACACAGGTCTCATTTGATTTTAAAAGCCATGAACCTTAAGAGAACCCTTAATGCTGATAGGCAATTATACTATATTTCTTATTCCATTTACTTCCCCATTCTCCCAGAAAAAGGTTACATGCCTTCTGTTGTTACATCACACCAACTAACACGTCCCCACTTTTCCTTCTCACTTAACTTCCTACCTTTTGAGACAGTTGAAGCCATCAGAAGAAAGCTTTGTAGACTTCTACCATCACTACTATCCTACCTCCTACCTACTACTATCATCTTAGTACTCCGCTATAGCTGAACTATCCATTTCCCTAAGTCTGTTTCCTCTATTTGTACATAGCTTCCCATCTCCTTTCATCTACTCGGTATCCTCACTCCAGCAGTCCTTTCATGTTGCTTCTACGTCAGTTTCTCTCAGTCTACTAAGTCATCCCACCCACACACATGCTTGCTGTTTTTTCCATTTAAAAAAATCTCTCTAGGATTTCCAGTGCTAGCTTTTTTGCCATTTCTGTTACATTTTGTAAAGTTCCTTAAAAAAGTTTTCTGTACTGGCTGTCTTCAATTCTTACTCCCATTCACTTTACCCAACTTCAATTAGCTATTGCTCCCATTTTCCACCCAAGCTGCTCTTGTTAATGTCAACCAACGCTCTCCACTAAATCCAATGCTTAATTATCAACACTTGGCTTACTTGACAGTAGATTTTGACACAGTTACATTCTGCTTGGTTTATTCTGTTGCCTTGGCTTCCAGCCCACTATCCTCTCTTGGTTTCCTCTTACATCCCTGGTAATACTTTACGTTCCCTTTGTAGATTCTTCTTTTTCTGATCTTTTCATCTAGAAGTGTGCCAGGCCTCTGTCCTGCTTGGTCTTCCCACATCTTTTCCTATCAAGTCGCATGATTTTAAATAACATATTCTAATGACTCCCAAAATTATATTTCTGGTACAAATCTCTCTCTTGAATTCTAAACTCGGCTGCTTTTCTAAATCTTTTTGTTCAGATCTGAACATATATTAAAGGTAGAGCCACTTCTCACTACTTCTGATACTTTATGGGGTCTGAGCTACCATCATCTCTTCCTGAATTAATGTAATAGCCTTAAAGGTGGTTTTCCTGCTTGCAACCTTCACTCTGTTTACAACATAGCAAGCAAAATGCTGCTTTAAAAACTTAAGTCACAACAAACAAACAAATAAAACAAGTTAGATTATGTCATTTTTTTTTAGCAAGATCCTCCTATGACTAACTCCTTCACCTCCATTAAATCTTTACTCAGAGGATTACCTTGTCAATGAGGTCTATTCTGACCACCTTATTTAAATGTATAACCTCTTTCTCAGTGCCTCTTTCTCCTCAGCCTTGTCCCAGGGACTTCTAATCCCCTTATTCTGTTTTTTCCATCTCATAACATTTACTTCCTTTTACTGTACCATATAAGTCATTTACTTATTATGCTTATTTGTTAGTATTTGTCTCCCTTTATCAGAGTATAAGCTCTGTTAGGGCAGGGGTGTTTATTCATTGATGGATCCAATAATGTCCAGCATATGGAAGATGCTCAATAGATTTATTCACTGAATGAAGGTTAGTAAGCATTGAGGACCTATAGCAAGAATAAACTACTTTTTTGAGAAATTTAATTATGCTTTTGTTTGCCTTCTTGCTACCAAGAGTGATTATATATTTAAAGGTCTTAAGATATTTAGCTTTATGAAAGTTTTGGTTAGACTCCCCCTGATATAAAATGCAGAACTGCTAAAATTCAAGAATACTTACATGAACAGGCTTTTATTACACTAGTGGCTATAGAACCATATTTGTGAGGCCTTCTTCATAATTGTTTTGCCAGCACTGATATATTCTTTGCTCTAACAATATTCTTATAACATTCCATTATATAGATATAATTGTATCAGGTTTTAATTTTATTGCTTTTAATCAAATGCCAGTGCAGTTTTACACTGACATAGTTTTTATCTAACGTGTCATCTAATTTTTTCATTTTGTTTTCAAACACTGAGAGCTTACTATGCACTAGGCCACTAGGCACTATTCTGAGGACTTTTGTATATAGAGCCAAATCCTTCTGTTGTAACATGAGTGTTCATGTCAAGTCAAATACAATATGGGCCTTGTTCCGGGAAGGAACCAATCTATATACCCCCTCCCTCTTCCCACATCTCCTTTCCTTCCCCCCTAGTATTGATGATTGGGCCTCACTCCCAAATATTTCATTGTTTAGAGGGGGACCCTGCACATTTGTTGTTTTTATTAACCTTCCCAGGTTATACTATTGTTTACACAGAGTTGATTACCATTGTTGCTACCTTTTCTTTTATTTTATCTGTCCTTTGTTGCTTTCTGGTTTGGGTCCATGCTCATGCCCTAATATATTTTAGTCAACTTGTCTTGAGTTATCTTCATTATTCTTACTCCAACAATCCTCTAAAAATCCCTTATAACTTGCTCCAGTTCTAGTAATTGATTCCCAGGCCCTAGAGCAGGTTTCTGGGGGTAGGACCCAGAATCTGAGTTTCAAAATCTTCCCAAATAATTCTAGTAGTCAGTCAAATTTAAGAAATTGAAGTAAAGCCCTAGTTCCCTTCACCTAGGATTATAATAACTTCTTTTGGAGAAAGACAGACATAATTCAGCTCTGATCATACACATTACTAGCATATTAAATTAACTTTAAGTTGACAATTGTGATAATGAAGATATAATTCCTATGGAGAGCCTCAGCATAATGTTTTTGCTTATGTTTATATAAAGTAGTAAGTAGTCCACTGTGTTTAATTGCAACAAGCACAGTAAAAACTGAGGGCAACCAGAAATCCACCATTATTTTTAGGAAGGAGCAAATAGTTGGCATCTTTTTTTTTTTTAACTTAATTTCTCCTAATGGCCCTTAAAAAAAAAAGTGAAAGAGGAGGCACAGTCAAATAGAATTATGGAGTGTCACTGTACAGTTTTCAGTTCATGACAGATGGAATTAGTTTAAAGTCTTTTAGACAAGGATGTAATGTTTTTTATTCTTCTGTTTTTTCTTTTAAACCCTAGTTAGAGTCAGAGAAAATTATCCGTTGCTAACTTGTACCATCTTTTGAGAGAGTTTGGGGGAGGGTGCTGCAGGAACTTTAGTTGTTGGTCTTTCAGGGTGATTCCTTTACCTGAAGAGAAATTACCTTTAAACACTATACTTAATATTCTTTGTGATTTTTTTTAAATTATGTTATGAAATAAGATAATTTCAGTGAACTAATACTCTTAGGTGCCTAAAAATTTTGGTTGCTTTAACAGTACTAATTAAAAACATGTTTGCATTGGAAAGTCTGGATTTCTTTAAGAAAAATTTATAGCATGCCACATGTAATATTTCTTTCCTTTCCAACTGCTTTCTATTATATGCTTAGGGTTTAGATCGCTCCAATTCCTGGGTTAACACTGGTGGTCCAAAAGCTGCCCCATGGGGATCCAACCCCAGCCCAAGTGCAGAATCAACACAGGTGGTGTTTATATTAGAGGTTTCTTTATTGGCTGCTGATGTTTCCCTTTAGAACATTACTTTCTAGTATATACTGTGATTTCAGTGGCTTGCTTTTTAATCATTAAAATTTTGTGTTTTTGTTTACTTAGCACATTTTCCAACTACTATGCATGAATACCACCAATTGCACCAGTAATGTTCTCCTTTCCTATTTCCTCTCTCCTCCTTCCTTCCTTCCTTATATACTCTATTGATATTTCAGTGCCTGCTGCTTATGCAATTGATGGCTTTGGTAACTTTTTGCTTTAAAGGTAGCACATCTTCAGTAGAAATGTGAAATTTGTGTGGGAAAAACCTAACAGTTTTCATTTGCTTTAAGGTGTAGCTGTGTATCATTTTCATTTAGCATTTACTATCTTGTCATTTTTTTCCATAATCACAGACTAGCAATAATGGTAATAAGCCGAAATTAAATGTAAACAGTATATGATCCCCATGCTATAAGATTAAATACCAGAAGCAAAAATTCCTTAATTTGTACTGTGTTGCAAAGTATGAAATTTGTTATAACTTACTTAAACTAGGGTTTGTCTACTTAAGTCTAGTTGCTTGATAGCTAATACTGCATGATACCTCAAAATATACTTCTCATCTGTATATTGGCTTTGGAGGAAAATGCTTTTGTTCTTGAAATAAAAGTTTAATTCCATATTTAATATTTTAAATGATTTATATTTAATATAGCATATGACAAACCTGATTAGTAGTTCTTGATAATAGTGAAAATTGAAAAAAATCAGTCTAAACTTAAATTTCTTTATTGAATATAATATTCTTAGTTTCTTTTTACGGCCTGAGACCAGTGAGAAGTATGTTTTTACTTTTTACATTTTCTTACCAGATATGTGCATGTGTAGAAATCACACAGATGAAAGTTTCATTCTTTGCAGCACTCTGAATTTATATAATCATTAAAATGCTCATTTTTTTAAAAGACTAAAAGCATACAGAAGCCATTTTGATACTTCTAATGCATTGCCATTAAAGCAGCTTAAAGTGGTGAAAATGAGATGAGCAATAAAGTTAATTGTTGTTGAAACCACAAAAAAAACCCTCTATTATAAAAGTTGTATGTAATCCTTGAGCCACAGAGTCATCCACAGCGAACTTTAATGTTATCTCATCATTCATCCATCTTCACTCCATAGGCTATGGATCGAAGTTGTAATCGTATGTCTTCGCACACAGAGACGTCAAGTTTCTTACAAACATTAACGGGGCGCTTACCAACTAAAAAGGTAGATTCATATGAAGACAATCCATGTAGGGGGAAAGTATTTCAACATTTAAATAGATGTAAGACTTATTTACATAACCAGTATGAGATGTTAGTGTAGTTGCGTTGTGTTTAAAAATACATTGGAGCAAGCACTGCTTGCTAGATGCCTTTCTAGAAGGGCATAACTCTCCAGTGTAGGCTCTTTATCTCACATTATTATGATGTTTATATCTTTGGGATTGACTGCTTTTAGAATTTAGTGAATTCAAATTTGGTCATCAAATTTTAGTACCAAAAAATGTATCAACTCTTTATTCTGTTTCTGTAACTGCTTCTGTTTTGTTTTACATCTCCAGGGAAAGGAAGATGAGTTAGAAAAATTATCACTCTTAGTAAGATATGTTGATTTGCTTCCCTTATGCACAGTTTTGTTAGTCCTTTTTCATATTAATATACACTACTTTGCAACCGCTTTGTATGCATATCTGTTACAAGGCAGGAAATTTCTGCTGTTTTTATAAAAGACTTAAAATATCTGAAAATTGAAAATTAATGGCTTTTATCAGTTAAAAATTTTAAAGGTATTTCCTAAATTGTACCAGCAACATCCATGAATGTATTTGCATATGTTGAAATGTATTTAAGATACAAACAGGTTTTTTTTTGTTAATTGTGAGTTTTTGGTCTAGCTTCTGTTTGCAGGTACAATTTAGGAGGCTGTTTCCCACCTGTCCTTTTAAAATTACATTTAATGCAAGATAACATGTAATTTTTTCAGCTATTCAACATGCCACTGTCTTACATGTATCAGTAGCCGTTTCGTTAATGGGTGTCCTCACTGCATCATTGAATGGTTCACATGCCTTATTTTGCTTATTCTCATTATATCTTCATTTGTATTTGCATTATTATTTGGTTTGTGTTACAAGCAGATATGATTTTGAAATTAACTTTGGATTTACTTCTGGATAGCTTTTCCATGAGGAGCTGGCTTTGCAGTGGGTTGTCTGCAGTGGCAGTGTTCGGGAATCAGCTTTGCAACAAGGCTGGTTCTTTTTTGAGTTAATGGTGAGCAAACTAAACACATTCTTTTATATTGTTTTCCTTAGTGAATAATTCTGTGTTAGCTCATTATTTTATCCTAGAAATATTTTTCTGTTGCCCATCTTAAGGTTTTGCATGTGCCTCCAAGACAAAATTACATATGTTCATCTCTAAATGTAAACACTGTGGACACTCAGCACAATTTATGTAGAATTATAAAGCTCACTTAATTTTTTTAGGGATGGTTGCAGAAGCTAGCTATCTTTTTAAAGAAAACCTGTAATACATTCTTTCTTAGTCTGAGCATGCTAGTGTATAATGGCAATACTGTAGATTTTATCCCTAACATAAATAAAAAGCTCTGTAGATACCCACTACTTTATTGGTTAGAAAGCTGTAAAGGAAAAGCCAGTTGGAGCCAATAGAAAACATTTTTTGCTTAATCCAATAAAAGATATTAAAAACAAAGGAATAAATTGGTGTTTTAATATCAGTACACACATAAACACATGTGAACACAAAAACAGTAAACATTTACCAGTTATGTACAATGTGATAGCACTGCCTCTACAGGCTAGGTATTACCAAGATACAGAGAGAGTAATTAACTTTCTCAGGCATTATTGTGAGTGTTACGTATGTTGGGGATAAGAAGACATTTCTTCTAGAGATTTAGTAATCTACAAAAAGGGACCATATGGAATTGATAGGCAACTCATTTTTTCCCTAGATAATAAACACCAAATTTGTAATTCATGTGTTTTTAATGTAAAATCAAATTGTAGTTTTTTACTTATTTTTTGATGATCTTATATCAGTGTTCAGATTTCATAGTCAAAAGGCTGCAGTTTAAGACTTGGCTCTGTTATTTATTAACAATAGAACTTGGCTTCAATTTCCCTAAATTTAAAATTCTTTATTGCCATTACTACATATTATGATAAGAATCTATTTTCAAAAGCATTTTGTAAACTTAACTCAGTTTGTTAATTTTTACCTAATATTTTATTGTTAATGTTTAGTAATTAGTATTTAATATATGTCATTATGCTAGATGCTGAAGACACTACAGTGAATTTAGGGTTTCTCAAAGCTTATTATTTGGGAGATAGGGAATGGCAAAGTTGTTGAGTCTTGGAAAGATTTAATTAAAAAAATTTTTAAAGAGTGAGATTTTTTTCTGTTAACATACACAATTTTTTCCTTTTGGTAGCCAGGATAATTTTATGAAGGTGAAGCAGTGATTGAGTTGTATTGTGTTTGGTTTTTTTTTTTGGAACATACAAAATATTGCAGGGAACTTTTCAAAGTATGTAAAGAGTTTAAAAAGCATTTTAGCCATCTATTAAATCACATGGTATATTGAAAAAATAGCCCTAATATTTAGGATCACTGTATCTGTTAATTACATCCATAAGAAATTAAACTAATAGTTTATTTACTTTTTCAGGTAAAGAGCATGGTGCACCATTTATACTTTAATGATAAACTTGATGCACCAAGGAAAAGTCGTTTTCCAGAACGTTTCATGGATGACATTGCTGCTCTTGTTAGCACAATTGCTAGTGATATAGTTTCACGATTTCAGAAGGTAACAATAACATATTTTTTTAAACTAAATTAAATCTCTCTTTCAAACTCACATTAAACTATCATACTTTTATTTGTTTTTGCTTTTTATTCTGTTTCTCAGGACACAGAAATGGTTGAGAGACTCAACACAAGCCTTGCATTCTTTCTCAATGATCTGTTGTCTGTTATGGATAGAGGGTTTATCTTCAGCCTCATAAAGACCTGCTATAAACAGGTAATGGCACATAATTTGTAATAATTAGTAATCAAATCATCCAAATACTGTGTTTGCTCTTTTTAGGGATGCAGCAAAGAGATATTAAAGAACACATTCATATACTGATTTTTTTAAAGCATATTTGTATTATTAAGGCAAAATAAATTTCATTTATCAGGACACAGGACTATGGCAAGCTGACATCAATACAGTGTACTTTTCTCTGGGTTATACTGGCCCACTCATGACTCTAGTTTCCACTTTACATCAAGTCAGTTGTTTAAATGTAAAGCAACCCTAAGATATGGTATAAGAATAGCATTTATAGTGAATGAACAGCTAACTGAACTTTTTGTGTCCTGAGTGATTTTTTTTTTTTAAGGCAGCTGTATTTTGCTGTGTATTCCTCCTAAAGCAGACCTGGACATTGTTGAGTTTAGAATTATGGACAAATGTTTACCCAGGTCTCCAGTGTCATTCATTATTTGCTTTTACCAAACTAAAAGCATTCTGGAACTTTTCCACAAACAGCTGATTTTATTTTAAAATTTTTATCAACTGATTAATTAAACCTGATTTTTTGAAAACATTAGATATTGGTCCTGATATGCCGTTTGGGGGGTGAGCTACATAATCATCCTTTAAAAATTATCTTTTAAATGAGCATTAAAAATATACACATCTCTGAGTTCCATCCCACCATTATTGAATGAGTTTGAATCTTGCTTGTAGGGGTCAGAGTGTGTGGGACACAGTGCTTGTGAAGCACTTCCCAGCTGGTCCACAGATTATTTTGGGGAGTTAGTGGATAAGAATGTTGTTTAGCAGTCTCGTATTTAGGATTTTGAAGATCTTTCCTATTTGATTCCTTATTGTATGTTTATTTTAAAAAAGAAGTTAAAACTACACCTAGGCGCTGAGCAATTGAAAATATTTGCAACAGGATGTACTAGTCTTACTTTTCTCCAAAAATTTTATGTAATGTTCCTCCCAAAACTTGTCCTGTCTTTATTCTTCAAGCATTGACCTCCTACACTTGCCATACATTGAGCCTAGACCCTGGGGATGCTAAAGCTATTATATCAGTTAACATATGTCTCCTCAAGTAGCTTATAGTGTAGCTGGGAAAACAGACAATTATAAATATAGGTCAACAAAGGTTCTGTTAAAAGAAAAGTTAATTTCTTTTATGAAGTTATTTTGGTGGTATGCTTTACTTTCATAAAATGCATCTTTGAGAAGTGAAAATGTTGAGCTATATTGGAAATAAGAGAATGTGGCTTTTAGCCTCATCATTGCATTTATACAGTAAATCTTATACTTGCACGTTTTTTATTTTACTAGTAACTCTATAAAAAGCTGGTACTGTTATTTAAACCACAAAACCTAGAACTGCCCACTGGGTACTGTTCTTAATCTGTCATTCTGATGTTGATATTAGAGAAATGATGTATTCAATTGGTATTCTCTTATTTATGCAATGCTTATAAGGTATCTTCAAAGCTTTATTCATTACCAAATCCAAATGCCCTGGTGTCCTTGAGGCTAGATTTTCTGCGAATCATCTGCAGCCATGAACACTATGTTACCTTAAACTTACCCTGCAGCCTGCTTACTCCACCTGCATCACCATCACCTTCTGTTTCTTCTGCAACATCTCAGGTATGAAAAAAAAATTTTTTAAGTCCACATTTGTGAAAAAGCAAACTAAACACTGAAAAAATATACAATACTATTGAATAATGGCTATATGATAAGGTAAGCTCTGTCCTAAGTGCTTTAAAAGTATTAATCTTCTCCTCAGAGCAACTCTGGGAGGTAAGTTTTATTATTCTCATTTTACAGATCAAACACAAAAAAGTCAGTAACTTACCCAAGGTCACACATAAATAGGGGTTGGAGTTAGGCTTTGAACTAAGGCACATGTTGGCTTTATTTTAGAGCTCAGGTTCTTAACCACTACGTTGTATTCCTCTTAGAGGTTTATGCGTGTGTGAATGAATTCATTTACATATTCAGATGTTTTCACAAGTGGGTTTTCTTGAGTTTGGGGTGCAAGATGTTTATTAGGGGTCAGTACCTATGAAAGGAAGGGAAATGAAGCATAAATTAGTGGAGAAAGAAGTCAAACTGTAGTTCAGTCCTCACAAAGCCTTGCCTTCCTCTCTTGTATCCAGAAAACCCAAAGGAAACTGGATGGATGTTTATAGATTTTCATGGGGTGGCACTTGGCTTCAACAGCTAGTAGTTTCTCTAATGGTGAACAAGGGTTATTGTAGCCATTATTTTGTGTCCTTTCATACAGATTGAGATAAGGGATTATGTGGTTTTAGTATCAGAGAAGCATGGTTTTCGCCTCCTACTGAAACATTCTTTCTATGTAACTACTGAGGCAAACAAGCTGCTTCCTTAAGCTCTTGGTGTCTAAAGTCAAAGTTGATCTTAACTGTTCTTAATTTTATTTTTAAGATATTTAATCTTGAATGTCATTCTCCAGGCTAGGTCAATCTCAGATGCTTGATAAAAGAAAATTTTATCGTAGAAAGATTGGAAAACATCAGAGAGCACCCACAACTTTTCATTTTACCTTTGCAAAGAATCTTATGGATCAGCCTGTTTCTACATACACTTGCAGCTGGCTGCATACACTTCCTCCTTGTTAACAGATGAGACTTGTCTTTTGCTTTCTTCCCCCATCCTTTGCCAAAGATGTGGCCGCCAGTCAAGAACAAATTAATCATAGTTGCAGTTCCTAAGACCTTTAATGAAATACATTTGTCCACACCTAACTCCCTACTGAGCATCTCATTCAGCCAAGAAATACATAGAATTCCTTATATTATCTTGTTCCCCACTTTCTAATCTAACTACATAATTTTCAGATTCTGATAAATGACAGTAACTGTACCCTTCTGGGGTGAGGGGAGCCAAGAATAATTTTATATACTTTATTAGGAAGATGATTTCTAGGTAGAAAAATCTGAAATCTCTTGTTCTAAGAGATCGCAAGTGGATGGTCTTGAATATGGATTAGAGGGGGTGAGGTTAAGGACACTCTTGCTTTGAACTGTATTTTGAGGGATGCTGTTTTGCAGTTTTACAAGACTTAAAAACTCAGTGAGTGGACTACAGAATTATAGTAACTTTCTAGAGATAGTGTTTTTTCTGTAAAACAAATTTATTGGTATTTGGACTGTCTCTGGAAAACAATAGCCTGGATTATTAATATTTCTTTTACATTCAACCATGGGTACATAATATATCATTTGGGTTTAATTGTTTTTTTTCCCCCCTTCAGAGTATGATATTGAAATATTAAGTGGCTAAAAGAATGAAGAGAAAACAGATGGAAATGTTTCAATATGAGAAAAAGAAAAATGACAATAATTAAAAGTGTTACTTCATCATAGTTCCCTATACTAAAGGAACATTTACTTCTTCCAGTGTTGATAATAGTAATGTAAAATAACATACCCTAGGCAAAGTTTATCTCATTTTCAGATAATGCTTGCATTTCATTTGTTGTAATGAACTATCTAAAGGATGTTGCACAGCTGTTAACAGTTTTACTCTACCTCACTCGCAAACAGAGCTCTGGATTTTCCACAAATGTACAAGACCAGAAGATTGCAAATATGTTTGAATTGTCTGTGCCTTTCCGCCAACAGCATTATTTGGCAGGACTTGTGTTAACAGAGCTGGCTGTCATTTTAGACCCTGATGCTGAAGGGTGAGTAGACTAAATTTTGCCTTGTAGAATATTGATTTGATTTGGGGCAGAGAGACAAAGTATCCCGCTCATACTTCCTAAGAAACAAAAGAATGCCTTTTTTCTGTTCGTCTTCTACTTCTCTAGAATAGTTATTTTCAAAACTCGTTTGGGCAGTAATTGCCCTTTTTCCACAGTTTTTCTCATAGTAGGATCATTGGGAGTTATAATGCAATTTAATCCCATGTAAGAGCTCCAGAGAACAAAAGAAGATACCTTTGAGCAGGTTTTATGAGGATCCTCTGATATATTTGTTGAATGAATGAAAGATGAGGTTTATAAAGTTCTTAGCAGTAGTCAGACACAGTCAGTGCTTCGATTGTGAAAGGCTAAATCTGCAAATGAAAGGAATGTGTTTTTTTGTAATGGCAACCGCCCATGTTAGGAATGTATTTTAAAGAAATAGGTTCTGAAAAGGTGACTAATGGGTCCCATGTAGGATGGGGTAGGCAGTACAGACAATGAAGTATGGAGAGGATAGACTAAATGGGTGAAGCTCTGGGCCTCCCACTCCTGCTTGCCACCACTTTTATATTTTGCCATTTGACAAATGAATATGATGTCATTTTGGAGGAAAAAGGGATCCATTGTTTGAAAAAAAAACCCCTCTGAAAACAACTTCTAAACATACTAGCTTTCTTTAATAACTGGTACATCTTACTCATTTGTATTTTTCCAGTATATTTATTTGATGTATCAGGATATTTTTGGTTATAAGAAACAGAAAACCTTTCATACTGGTTTTATTAAAGGAAATAAATTTATTATTTCATAATTGGAAAAAAGGGTTTTTAAAAAGCACAGTACAGTCAGCAGCTCAATGATGTCATCAGGGTTATTGTTCTTTTTATCTCTTTGCTAGAAGTGTCTGTTTTATCCTATGGCTAGTGCCTCTCATGACTGAAAGATAGTGGGCTCTGAGAGTTCAGACTAAATTCTCAATTGTTCATGCCCAGCAGGAGAGAGGGGCGGAAAACCCTCTTCCCAAGCACGCAATGTAAATCTTTCCTTTAGACAGATTTGGCTCACTTGTTTGTCCTGTACTATTGCAGTCACCAGGTCAATGCCTAGTTCCTGAATGGATTAGATCAATTCTTTTCAAATTTGGTGCTTAGACGGGTGTCAGTGCATGGTTTGATACAGAACACAACAAGATGAAGAACTTGCACCTAAATGTAAACTATGTCACTAAATACATTTAGTGTTTAGTTCATGTGGCTTTATTTTTTTTGTAGCACTTCTCAATTAAGGAAGCAGTGAGTAGATGAACATTTATCTCTCAGACTGATAACAAACCGTTTGCTAACTGGCTGCTTTAAGTACCAGGGCTAATTAGGATCTACTCCTAAAACTGGGGATGGAGTCAGCTTCCCCTGAGTTATCAGCGGAGGAATATCTACCTGAAAAAAAAAAAATGAGTTCTATTAAGAAGGAATACAGGGGATATAGTTACCTACTGTGTAGGTGTTCAGCAGTGTCTGATATAAAGAATAGAGAATTCAAAAATCAACTATTTATGTGGTTTCTTTTTCATGTCAAGGGTCAGTTTTATTAAAATAGGTTTGTTATGTTTTTGTGGAACAATCTAGGACTTATGCAAGAATTCTTTACTGCTCTTTTACCTCTTCAAGCTAGAACATTTTGGTCTATGATTTCTATAAAACATAGGTTTTCTGTAAAGTTCACAAAGCAACAATAGTTGTGTTTACTACCACCTTTTCTTTGTCTATTCAGTTAAACAAGATATAAGAAAGGCTTTAAATGTAGTGTGCAGGATGGTAAACTTAGTTTTTACTGCTGCCTATTTCTTCCTTCTTTCACTTTCCTACACCCAATCCATTTGTGAGTTTCATAGATACTCCTCCAAAATATATCCCAAGTTCAGCCATTTCTCTCCATCCTCACTGTTACTTCACTAATTATGCTTCTACTCTTTCCTCCTTAAATTTCTTTTTTTACACAGCAGCCCAAATTATCTTTTAGAAATGAGTAATGTCACTTCTTTGCTTATAACTCTGCACTGTGGATGTATGCTTTTAAAATAGTACTTAAAATAAAATCCAGACCTTTAAATAAAATAAAATCTTACCAACAGAGGGGAGAGGAAGAGATATCTCTAGGAGAGCCAGGTGTGAACTCCCTACCTCGAGGAAAAGGAAAAAATCCTTGCAGTTTAAAGTGCAGCTAGACCATAAATGAAAGAATGTTAATATCCACCTTTGACAAGGAAACCAGGAGGCAATCCAGGATTGGAGGAGCCAATCAATGCCATTGTTTTTGCTCCTTCCACACGTTGGTGTGCCTGAGAGCAGGATCTGGGTGCGATCCAGCACTTCTACCTTGTGGCCTGCTTGCTACCTGTTACCCACCAGCATAACCCAGAGGAGCCATGGGGAAGTGTGCACACACACACTACCTGATCCTGGCTGCTAGTGGGGTCTGTGAGCGCCTATATGGGAATACTCAAGAGCAGTCCAGAGCACTAAGAGCCAAGGGGGAACGTGCATAGAGCCTGAATCCATGCTGACAGCAGGACCTGGTGGGCACCCAATGCAAGAACTCCCCAGAATGATCTCAAGCAGCCCAGAGCATGCACAGGCATTCGGGTGAGAAGGCATAGGGGATTCAGCAGGTGCAACCAGGAGTTACCAGGAGTGCACCCCTGACCTGTCGCTGGCCCTCTCCACACTAGTGCAGAACCCACAGGTATCGACCCAGGAGCCCCTCCAAAGGGCCCCCAAGGACACACTGCCACGACTACACCCTGGGACCCCGGCACCAGGAAAACTCTATCCCACACTTACTTGGCCTCCAGCTTGCCAAAACATAGGTAATAGACTACCTGAAAACTAGTATGAAGATCAAATGGCAAAAAATAACAAAAGCAATTACATCTAAAAGTTAAGGGAATCACTTAATAAAAATGTGTAAAAGAGGATATTATATACACTAAACAGGGAGGCAGGTGAGTAAGAAATTAGTGCTAGGAGATGGTGGGGAAGATGGCAGAGTAGAAAGGCAAGGCAGAAACCTCCTCTCACACACACACCAAGGAAGCAACCAAAGCAAATACAACTAACCCTGAAAGCAACCTGAAGACTGTAGAACAGATCACCTACACCTGGAGAAGAGAAACCACACAGATAAGGGTAAAGTAGGAGAGCCTTGATCAAATGCCACCCAAGCCCTTCCCCCATCCCAGCCCACAAGAAGGAGGAAGAGGAATAGAGTGCAGAGGGGATTGGCTCTCAGGAACTCTGCACACCTGGGCCTGGAGAGTCCTCTGGGGACACTAGTCCACATTGCATTGGGTTCTGGTGATTAGCTGGACATCAGGGAGAGTTGGAACACTGTGGGAGGCAGAGACTCCAGCCACTTGAGGACAGGCACGCTCCAACGATCTGGCTGAGATGCAAAGCAGAGGTACAGTTTGAAAGATTTGCCAGCAGCAGGAGGGTGCTAGAGAAGTTCCAGAGGGGTGAGGGTTGGACAGAGCTCTCTCCACAGGAGGAAGGGAGTGGATGACACTTCCCCCAGCCGTCTGTGGTCCAACAGGTCAGGCACCCATGAGAGCCCCAAACCATCTGCCTCAATGGAAGCTAAGCCCTGAGGCACTTCCCTATGCGCCACCTGCCTGCCTGGCAGGCAGAAGGAGCCTTTACCAGCTTTCTTGGCCATATCTCAGCCCAACTGGGGAGGCACCTGTGGGAGCCTGCTGTGAGCACTCCTTCATTCTTGTGGGTAGCCCAGCCCAGTGCCACATGCCCCTCTACCACTGTGCACCCATGCTGTACCACCATGCAACTTGCTGCATGACCACATGCCCTGCTGGCCATGTGCACAACTAGCTCCAGAGTCAAGTGACCATGCCCTGCCCACCCATTAGCCCAGCAGGGCAGGCAGAGGGCAGCCCACTTACAACAGTCCCAGCAGAAGCTCTGCTGCTCTGCTTACAAAGGACAGGCTGAGACAAACTGCCATCCTCAGAGGACTGAACTAGACCACTACCAGTGGACAGACAGAAAGGCAACCCTACCCATAGCCCACCAACAGCTACTGGGGCTCCACAGCAAAGGAGAACCAGGCACTGGAGAGGAGAGAGTCTTGAGCTTCTGGGCACCACAGGACACCCTCTTCATAAAGCCATTACTCTCCAAACCTGGAGGCATCACAGTTCAATCTAATACAAAGGAAGAAACAGAGAAACCCTGACAAAATGAAGAGATAGAGGAATATGTTCCAAACAAAACTACAGGATAAGAGGAGAGGATTAAAGATGCCGGCGTGAGATGTGAGACAGAGGCTTCCTCCTAAAACCGCATATAATACGAAAATATAACTGATACAACTACTCCTGAAAGAGCAACAGGAAAAAGAACTGTGCCAAAGTGCATACACCTGGAGACAAGAGCAGACCTCACAGAACAGGGTAACATACTAAAGCTGTGGCCCCGCAGGACCCAAGCACTTTCCCCACCCCAGCTCACCGGCAGGAGAAAGAGAAATGGAGCAGGGAGGGAGTGGAGACCTGGGACTGCTGAACACCTAACTCCGGAGATCTGCTCTGGGAGCACAAACCTACATTTCATGGTAATTGCATGATACTCTCGTAATTAGGGGGTTGGAAAGCTAAGACAGGCAGAATTCCTGGAGAGACTGAAATTCCAGCTGCTTGTGGAAAGCAGGGATCCATATCTGGCTGCTCTGGGACAAAAGAAAGGCAGGCAGTCTGAGAGACTTCCTAACAAGGAAGCCCTCAGCAAGAGGGCTGCTAAAGGGGCAAGGATTGCACAGAGCTTACTGCTCAGGAGAAAGGATAGGTAGACAAAACTGTCTAGGTGCACTCTGCCCAGCAGGTTGGGAGCTTTCACGATTTTCAGGTGCTCCAGCTCCCTGGCTGCCTACACAGCTCCAACAACCCCCTCCGTGATAGGCAGCCTACTGCACCTTCCTCCTGGCCAGCCCCACCTGGCTCCCAAACCAGCAAACCCTACCCTGGCTTTAGGCAGCCAGAGGGAAAGGGAAGATCTGTCTAGTGCAACTACAAACGCAAAGCATAGAGGCTTATACCTGTGTGCTCGGCCCACTGGTTCAGGCAGTGGAGACAGGCATAGCAGCCGGGAAGCAGGAAACATCTCTTTCCTCCCCCCAGGCACCAATACCACTCCCCTGCAACCCCCAACATTGCTTCAGGGGTTGAGCAGCTCCATAGAGTAGAGCTTCTGGGCACTAGAGGGCGCCATACACAAATATGAAACGCCAAAGGAACCTGGTTCAGAGTAAAATTATTAACACAACTCCTGAGAAAGATTTAAATGATATAGACCTAATGACTCTCCCTGAAAGGGAGTTCAAAATAAAAATCATTAACATGCTCATAGAAGAGGTATGGAAAGATATTCAAGACCTCAGGAATGAACTCTGGTCGGAGATCCAATCATTGAAGAGCACAATGGAGGGTATTAAAAGCAGATTGGATATGGTGGAGGAGACTATAAATGAAATAGAAACTAGAGAGGAGGGATACAAAGAAGCTGAGGCACAGACAGAAAAAAGGATCTCTAAGAATGAAAGAATATTGAGAGAACTGTGTGACCAATCCAAATGGAACAATATTCACATTATAGGGGTACTAGAAGAAGAAGAGACAGAAAAAGGGATAGAAAGTGTCTCTGAGGAGGTAATTGCTGAAAACGTCCCCAATCATGGGAAGGAGATAGTCTCTCAGACCATGGAGGTGCATAGATCTCCCAACACAAGGGACACAAGTAAGACAACACCAAGACATATAGTAATTAAAATGGCAAAGATCAAGGATAAGGATAGACTATTAAAAGCAGACAGAGAGAGAAATAAGATCACATACAAAGGAAAGCCCATCAGGCTGTTGTCAGACTTCTCAACAGAAACCTTACAGGCCAGAAGAGAGTGGCATGATGTATTTAATGCAATGAAGCAGAAGGGCCTTGAACCAAGATTACTTTATCCGGCAAGATTATCATTTAAATTTGAAGGAGGGATTAAACAACTCCCAGATAAGCAAAAGCTGAGAGAATGTACCTCCCACGAACCATCTCTACAGTGTATTTTGGAGTTACTGCTATAGATGGAAGTGTTCCTATGGTTTAATAGCTGTCACCAGAGGTAATAAAACCACAGTAAAGTAAGTAGAACAGCTAATTACTAAGCAAATGCAAAATTAAATTAACTATCCTCAAAGTCAATCAAGGGATAGATAAACATTACAGAATATGATACCTAATATATAAAGAATGGAGGAGGAAGAAAAAGGAGGAGGAAAAAAAAAGAACCTTTAGATTGTGTTTGTAATAGCATATTAAGTGAGTTAAGTTAGACTCTTAGATAGTAAGGAAGTTAACCTTGAACCTTTGGTAACCACGAATCTAAAACCTGCAATGCCAATAAGTACATACTTATCCATAATCACCCTAAATGTAAATGGACTGAATGCACCAATCAAAAGACATAGTCACTGAATGGATAAAAAAACAAGACTCATCTATATGCTGCCTACAAGAGACTCACTTTAAACCCAAAGACATGCACAGACTAAAAGTAAAGGGATCGTAAAAGACGTTTCATGCAACTAATAGGGAGAAAAAAGCAGGAGTTGCAGTACTTGTATCAGACAAGATGGAGCAATTAAATGTGGCTTAAGAATCAGAGCAGGCAGTGAAATAAGCCAGGCAGAGAAAGACAAGTACCAAATGATTTCCCTCATTTGTGGAGTATAATAACAAAGCAAAACTGAAGAAACAAAATAGCAGCAGACTCAGAGACTCCAAGAAGGAACTAGTGGTTACCAAAGGGGAGGGGTGTGGGAGGGTTGTGGGGGGAGGTAGGGAGAAGGTGATTGAGGGGTCTTATGTTTAGTACACAGGTGTGGGAGGTCATGGGGAAAACAGTGTAGCACAGAGAAGGCAAACAGTGAATCTGTGGCATCTTACTACACTGATGGACAGTGACTGCATTGGAGTATGGGTGTGGACTTGATAATATGGGTAAATGTAGTAACCACATTGTTTTTTCATGTGAAACCTTCATAAGAATGTATATCAATAATACCTTAATAAAAAAACTACAGGATAAGACTTCATAAAGAGGGCTCAATGAAATTGAGATGACAGTTGGATATCTTGTTGATAAAGGTTTCAAAATAAGTCATAAATATGCTCACTGACCTGAAGATCTCAGGGAGAATTTTCAACATAAAGTAGAAGAGTTGAAAAAGAACAACTCAGCTAAAGAATACAGTAACTGAAATGAAATATACAATGGAAGGAATGAATAATAAACTGTTGCAAGTAGAGGAAACAATGAGATGGAAATTAGAGAACAGGAAAATAACAAGGCTAAGGAACAGAGAGAAAAAAACAATCTCTAGGAATAAAAGAATGATAAGAGAACTGTGTAACCAATCCAAACAAGGCAATATTCACATAATAGGGGTACCAGAAGAAAAGAGAGACAAAGGGATAGGAAGTCTCTCTGAGGAAATAATTGTTGAAAAATTCCCCAATCTGGGAAAGGAAATAGACAGTCAAGTCATGGAAGCACAGAGAGACCCTAACAAAAGGAACTCCAGGAAGACAGCACCAAGATATATAATAGTTAAAATGGCAATCATTTAAAGATAAGGAGAGGGTACTGAAAACAGAGAAAAAAAGATTAGTTAAAAGGGAAACTCCATCAGGCTGTCAGCAAGTTTCTGAGCAGAAACTTTACAGGCCAGAAGGGAGTGGCATGGAATATTTAATGTATTGTAAGAGGACTTTCAACCAAGAATTCTCTACCCAGCATGATTATCCCTCAAATTTAAAGGAGAAATTAAACATTTCCCAGATAAATGAATGCTGAATTGATTTATAACCACTAAACCAGCCTTACAGGATATGTTAAATGGACTATGTAGATAGAAATGTTCTCAAGCTAAATAGTTATCTCCAGTGAAAAGAAACCCACAGTAAAGGTAGTAGACCAGTTACTTACCAAGCAAGTACGAAATTAAAACAGAAGCTTTAAAGCCAACTATACACAAAATCAGTCAAGGGATACACAAAAAAATGAAGATTGTGACATCCAATACATAAAGTGTGAAGAAAAAGAATAAAAAAGAAGTATTTTAGATTGTGTTTGAAATAGCACAATCACCAACTTAATACAGACTGTTAAATAGTTAGGAAGCTAGCCATGAACCTTATGGTAACCAGAAACCTGAAGCCTATAATAGATACACAAACAATTTAAAAAGAGAAGTACAATCACAACACTAAAGAAAACCATCAAATAAAAGAGTATAAGAGAGGAAGAAAGTAAGAGAGAGGAGCTACAAAAACAACCAGAAAATGATTAATAAAATAGCAGTAAGTACATACCTATCACTAATTACCTTAAATGTAAATGTGCTGAATGAACCAATCAAAAGACATAAAGTGGCAGAAAGGATAAAAATACAAGACCCATCTATATGCTACTACAAGAGACTCATTTCAGACCAGTTGCTTACCAAGCAAGTACGAAATTAAGACAGAAGCTTTAAAGCCAACTATACACAAAAGACATGTACACACTGAAAGTGAAGGGATGAAAAAATATAGGTAAGTAATAGGAAAAAGAAGGGGTAACTGTACTTTTATCAAAAAAGACTTCAAAACAAAGAAAGTAACAAAAGACAAAGGAGGACATTACAAAAAAATAATGTGATCAGTCTAACAAGAGGATATAATCATTATAAATATCTATGTACCCAATATAGGAGCACCTAAATATGTAAAACAGATACTAACAATTAAAGAGGGAAATAGACTGGAATTCATTCATTTTAGGAAACTTTAACACACCACTTACATCAATAGATCAAACAGACAAGATATCTACAGAACATATCATCCAAAAAATTAGGGTACACATTTTGCTTAAGTGCACATGGAACATTCTCCGGAATAGATCACATACTAGGCCACAAAAAGAGCTTCAATACATTCAGAAAGACTGAAATTATATTAAGCAACTTCTCAGAACACAATAGTATGAAACTAGAAATAACAAAAAAACCTACACATATGGAGGCTAAACAAATGCTTCTGAATAATCAATGGACTAGTGAACATATCAAAATAGAAGTCAAGCAATACATGGAAACAAATGAATACAAAAATAAAACAGTCCAAAATTTGTGGGATACTGCAAAACTGGTTCTAAAAGGGAATTACATAGCAATGCAGGTCTACCTCAAGAAACATGAACAATCCCAAATAAACAGTTTAAACTCACAATTAAAGAAACTAGAAAAAGAAAGAAAAATGATACCCAAAGTTAGTAGGATGGACATAATAAAAATCAGAGCAGAGGTAAAACAGAGAAGAATAAAACAATAGAAAAAAATCAATGAAACCAAGAGCTCGTTCTTTGAGAAGATAAACAAAACAGACAAACCCCTACCAAGATTTATCAAGGGAAAAAAAAGTACACAAATAAACAAAATCAAAAGTGAAAAAGGAATAGTCACATGAATACCACAGAAATACAAAGAATTATTAGAGAATTCTATGAAAAAATTATATAATAATAAATGGACAACCTAGAAGAAATGGACAAATTTCTAGAAAAATACAACCTTCCAAGATTGACCCAGGAAGAAACAGAAAATCTGAATAGATCAGTGACCAGTAACTAAAGTAATTTGGTAATCAAAGCATTCCCTGAAGGGATCAGTTACCAGTAATGAAAGTGGTTTGGTAATCAAAGCAATCCCAGCAAACAAATGTTCAGGACCAGTGGCTTCACAGTTGAATTCTACCAAACTTTAACAAGCTAATGCCAATCCTTCTTCCAATAAGTAAAAGAGGAGGGAGTACTTCCAAACTCATCCTGTGAAGCCAGCATCACTCTAATACCAAAACTGGACAAAGACATTACACAAAAAGAAAATTATAGACCAATATCCATGATTACTATAGATGCAAAAATCCTTAACAAAACATAAGCAAACCAAATTCAAAATTACATCAAAAGGATCATCCATCACGACCAAGTGGGATTTATTATAGGGATGCAAGGATGGTATACTGTTCATAAATGAATCAGTGTGATTCACCACATTAACAAAAGACAGATTAAAAAAACACATGATCATCTCAATAGACGCTGAAAAAGCATTTGACAGAATTCAACATCCAGTCATGATTAAAAACTCAACAAAACAGGTATCTAGAGAGTACGTACCTCAACATAATAAAGGCCATATTTGACAAACCCACAGCCAATATCATACTCAACATCAAAAAACTGGAAGCTTTTCCTCTAAGATCAGGAACCAGACAAGGATACCCACTCTCACCACTTTTATTCAAGTAGTATTGGAAGTTGTAGCCATGACAATCAGACAAGATAAAGATAAAACACATCCAATTTGGTAAGGAAGAAGTAAAGCTGTCACTATTTGCATATGATATGATACTATATATAGAAAACCCTAAAGACTTCATCAAAAACTACTGCAACTTATAAATGGATTTAGCAAAGTTGTAGGATACAAAATCAATATATAGAAATCTTTTTCATTCCTATATACTAATAATGAAGTAGCAGAAAGAAATCTGGGAAACAGTTCCATTTATTATTGCATCAAAATTAATAAAATTACTGGGAAAAATCCTACCCAAGGAGGTGAAATAACTGTACTTCAAAAACTAGAAGACAGTGATGAAATCAAAGAAGATACAAATAAATGGAAATCTATCCCATGCTCATGAATAGAATTAATATTGTCAAATGGCCACCTGCCCAAAGTAATTTACATATTCAGTGCAATCCCTATCAAAATACCAATGGTATTGTTCAATCAACTAGAGTAAATAATGCTAAAATTCATAAGGAACCACAAAAACCCCCAAATAGCCAAAGCCATCCTGAGAAAAAACAAAGTTGGGGGGATTTATGCTCCCTGACTTCAAGCTCTACTGCAAATCTACAGTAATCAAAACAGTATGGTCCTCACATAAGAACAGACCCATATATCAGTGGAACAGAATAGAGAGCCCAGATATAAACCCATTCATGTATGGTCAATTAATATACGATAAAGGACCGTGAATATACAATGGGGAAAAACAGTCTCTTCAACAACTGGTGTTGGCAGAACTGGACAACTAGACATAAGAGAATGAAATTGGATTATTGTCTAACTCCATACATAAAAGGAAACTCGAAATCGATCAAAGGCCTCAATAGGTAATGAAACCATAAAATTCATAAAAGAAAACATAGGCAAAAATCTCTTGAATATAAATATGAGCAACTTTTTCCTGAACACATCTCCTTGGGCAAGGGAAACAAAAAATGAACAAATGGGACTTCATCAAACTAAAAAGCTTCTGTACAGCAAAGGACACCATCAGCAGAACAAAAGGCATCCTACAGTATGAAAGAATATATTCATAAATGACTCATCTGATAAGGGTTTAACATCCAAAATATATAAAGAACTCATATGCCTCAACACCCAAGAAATAAATAACCTGATCAAAAAATGAGTGGAGGACCTGAACAGACACTTCTCCAAAGAAAAAATACAAATGGCCAACAGGCACATGGAAGATGCTCCACTTCGCTAATCATCAGGGAAATGCAAATTAAAACCACAATGAGATATCACCTCACACCAATTAGAGTAGACCCACAAATATACACAATAGGCTTTTGATTACCCTAAGGAAGAGGGTGGGGGGATGAGTGAAATAGGTGAAAGGGATAGAATGGTACTAACTGCAAATTTTAAAGTAAGTAGGAATGGAAGTACAATATGGAGAATTTAACCAATAATATTGTAATACCTTGGTATGATAACTGCACCTATTGTGGCAAGCATCTAATAATGTATATAATTATCTAATATCTATGTTGTACATCTGAAACCAAGATAATATTGTGCATCAACTCTACTGCAATAAGTAAGTAAATAAATAAATGAATGAAATAATTTTTAAAAAACATAAAAGGGCTGTGGTATAAGACTATCTGGTTTCAAATCCCAGCTTTTAAATCTGCTGTGTGATCTTAAAAGAGATAAAAGCTAGTATTTATTGAGGAAGGTGTGTAAGGCACTGCATTAAGCATGTTACATAAATTATATAACTTATTTCTCACAACCACCTTATGAAATAGATTTTTACCCTCAGTATCAGACCGGGAAATAAATGAATTGTCTTCAAAAAATCATTTAGATATTAGATGATGAAGCTAGTACAGTACCATGTTGTAAGCATTCAAAAATTGTTAGTTTCAAACAAGGGTAGATATTAGGAAATAAATAGAGACATTTGAAATAGGTTGCACATTTGGGAAGTTTATTACTGGAGAAATGGTATAATAGTTTATTGCTAAGAGAAATAATTATACAAGCTAGTGGAAACTACTTTGAAGTGAACATCTGTTTTCAAGATAGGAAAGACTTACTTGAAGAAAGAAGAGAAGACTTGGTGCAGGGTCACTGAAGCTATTGAAGAAGGATTGGGTTCATTGAACATATTACTTTCTGAGTAAACAGAATTACTTTCTTGAGAAAAGTTACAACTTTTTCTCTGGAACCAAAGGAAAGATGATTGAGTAGCTATAAAATGGAGATGTGGCCAGAGCAAATTCAGAATGGCTTTTCTTTCCTAAAAGGAAGAAGTTGGAGGTGAGGTCTTTTACTGAGTTGATGGTGAGAGGCTTAAGGTGAGAGAATGAGATACGAAACCTCTGCCAGGTGCAGCGTTAAGGGCCAGTTGAAGTTGGATGAATTTTTAATTAGAATAGTTTGTATTGTCAAAGTTCCTTCAATCTGAGAAGAGGAAGAAAAAAGTGTGAAGGTGAGAGTGAGCCTTGCTAGTGTAACAGCCCAGTTGAAAATCACGAGATTGGGAGTCTAGTAGTTTTAAGGGCCTAAATGGGGTATCTAAGCAAGGAAGTTCAGTTTAAACAGAGATGTCAAAGGCATCCCCAGCCTGTGAACTATATCATCTTAGGTAGAGGATTTTTCTTTTGAAAAAAGGAAATAAAAGTTTATTTTGGTAAGTGTAAAAAGATCTCATTTGATGAAATAAAATTTATAGCTACTTAAATTTATAGCTACTTTTTTGCTTTAAAATATAGCCATAATTGATCTTAAGTTACTTAATACTAAAATACAGTAATAAAAAATTAATGTAAAAATATTCAGATTTACTCCTAAGTGAACTTGTCCAGTAATTCTTTTCCTATATAATGTGGCAAAGTTATAGAAATTGAACAAAATTGATTCAGTACCATGACTTACTGTTTGCTTTAAAGATATTAACTAATCTCTGTGACCTTACTGGTTTTTCTTCTTCATCTTCTTTTTAAACAGACTGTTGGGATTGCATAAGAAAGTCATCAATATGGTACACAATTTACTATCGAGTCATGACTCAGACCCACGGTACTCTGATCCCCAGATAAAGGCTAGGGTGGCAATGTTGTATCTACCTCTGATTGGCATTATCATGGAAACTGTTCCTCAGCTGTATGATTTTACAGGTACTTAGTATATTTAAGACAAATTTTAAAAGCAAATCTCAATGTTTAAAAGTGTTAAAAAAATATCTTAAGGATAAAGATCTTACTTACAGAAAAGAAATATAAGGAAATGAACACTGACATACATAAACTGTAAATACTTAACCATATTACTAAGGAACTTTTGACTGAGAATTCAGTGCTATACTAATTACTATAATTACTATAATTCTTACGACAATTTTTAAAATTATTTATAGCATTTTTTATACCCACCTATTAAGAAATAGGTTTTTTTACATAAGTGTATACTATTCATCTGACAAAAATTTACAGGAAAACTTGGCAGATGTATACCACCCTCAGTCTCAATTTCATTCATAGTATGTAGTTGAAATGAATATTCATCTATGAATATATAAATAATATAAATCTCCAACAATACTGCTAATGCCGAGTTAATAAGCTGAAGTTATATTTCTTGTTAAAAACTGGAACCCACAAAGTTTTATTGTTTTTGCATTACTTAAATTCCTTCATTTGGCCTAAAGAAAACACTATAGGTTGATTTTAAACCAACGGTTAACCTGATAAAGTACTTTCAGTTCAATTAAAAACAAAAACACAAAATCATTTACTGAGTACCTAATATGTATTAAAAGTTTCAATAGATGCTGGTGTTAACAAAGATAAACAGCTCCTTGCCTTTGAACAACTGATAGCTGAGTAACCAGTATTTTGATCACTAAAGTGGGTTTCCTTATCTGAAGGCAGAAATGTTTATATTATTGTATCTTCTTTTATTAGCAAGTTAAAAGTTCTCTACAAAACTATAAATTACTACTGTAGGAAATTAATGTTAAGAATATTGTTTAAAAGAAGTCTGATGATAAATATTACATGTTAACAGGTTTTTCCTTTGAAGAGTAATGGAGAATAAGCAAGGGAACTGCATGCTAAATCACTGTTAATTAAGCTAAACAGAAGTTTTATTTATTTATTTTTGAATTTTTTTTTTTCCAGAAACTCATAATCAGCGAGGAAGACCAGTTTGTATCACCACTGATGATTATGAAAGTGAGAGCGGAAGCATGATAAGCCAGACAGTTGCCATGGCAATTGCAGGAACATCAGTTCCTCATCTGACAAGGCCCGGCAGTTTCCTCCTCACATCAACGGTAAAATTTTTTACCTATAGAAGTTTTTTTCTGGGAAGAGATAGTTTCAAAGATGTACCCATAAACAACTGAGATTATTAACTGATACAAAGTAGTTGAGGTTTTATTTACTTTGTGGAAACATTAAGGTTCTGGGAATATTGCCCATCTTCTTGGTTTTTTTTTTAATTATTAATTACCTTAAGATTTATGGTATAAAGCTCTGTATTCTATCATTTTTAATTTTGAAATTTGCCTTATTACATAGAAGCCTATTCTCTTTATTTTTTAAAACCATTTTATTCTTTATTAGCCCTAAGAAATAGGGTCAGTTGTTCAGCAGGTGTTTTAATCTGTGACGATTCATATTTCTAAATATTTTAAAAAGTTGAATTTACTCTGACTCTATCATTTTTCCTCCCTTAAAGAGGGAAGGATATGGAGGCAGAGAAAAAACAAACTGCCAAAAGGGTAAGGTCAAGCTCCAAAAGTTTGAAATGACTTTCAGAGAAATGCAATAATATTTATGGAAGCTCTCCTACCAATTTCAAAAAAACAAAAAAGTTTTACTGAGATGATTCGCATATCAAATGATTTGCCCATTTTAAGTATACAATTTCTTGGTTTTTAATATATTTACTGAGTTGTGCAGCCATCACCACCATCGAATTTTATAACATTTCCATCACTTCCAAAAGAACCCTTAGGCCTATTAGCAGTCACTCCATCTTTTGTCCCAGCCCTACACATAGCTGATCTCCTTTCTATCTATAGATTTGCCTCTTTTGGATATTTCATATATATGGAATTATGTACACTTTGATCTTTTGTGTATGGCCATTTTCACTAAGCATAATGTTTCTGAGTTTCATCCATATTGTAACATGTAGCATTACTTCTTATTTTTTAATTGCCAAATAGTATTGCTTTGTTTATATACAGATTTTTATCCACTGGGCAGTTGATGAACATATGTATTATTCCCACTTTTTGGCAATTAGGAATAATGCTGCTCTGAAGATATGTGAGCATGTCTTTGCACACATGTTTTTGTTTCTCTTAGGTAGTGTATTTACTGAGTTACATGTATCTCTGTGTTTACCATTTGAGAAATTTGTAAACCTTTTCAAAGTGGCTGCACTCTTTGACATTCTCAGCAGCAATTAGAATTCCTTTTTCTCCAGTCCTTACCAACTCTTGTTATTATCTCTTATTATAGCCATCTTTAGTGGATATGATGTATATCTTAATTATGGTTTTGATTTGTATATCCCTAATGTCTACTGATGTTAAACATCTTTTCATTTGTTTGTTAGCACATTTTTTGTATCGCTTACTTAGAGAAAAGTCCATTCAAATCCTTTGTCACTTTTAAATTATATTGTTCATCTTATTATTTGGTTAAAAGAGCTGTTATATATTCTGTTACAAACCCTTTATTAGATATGTGATTTGCAAATGTTTTCTCCCATTCTTTGGATTATCATTTTGCTTTCTTGATGTGTCATTTGAAGTGCAAAGCTTTTAATTTTGATGAATTCCAATTTCTCATTTTTTTCTTTTATCACATTCATTTTATATGTTTTGTATGTGTAATATCAAAAGTACATATACAGTTAAAGTATAGTAATAGAAGAAACAGCAATGTATCCACCATCCAACTTAAAAAGTAGAACATTGCAAATACTTTAGAATCCCCAGTCTTCCCTCAATCCAATCCCTTTTATCCCCTCAGAATGACTACTATTTTCAATTTTATTGACCTACTTTTCATTTTTTTAACTTGTGTGAAATATACTACACATGAAAAAGTACATGAAACATAAATGTACAAGTTTACAAAATATTATAAAATGAAGGCTTTTATAACCACTACAGGACAAATATAGAACATGGACTGCCTTCCAGAAATCCTTAGCATGCTCTTCCGTACCACAGCTATCCACCACATCACCCACTATCCTGACTAATGAAGTAATTGCTTAATTTTGTTTATAGTTTTACCATCTAGTTTGCATCCCTAAATAGTTAAGTTTAACATTATGTCTTTAATATTCATCCATGATATAAAATGTAGCCATAATTCACTGACTTTAATTTCTGGATGAAGTTCCATTGTCTGACTATAAATCAACTTATTTACCCATTCTATTGATAGATGCATAAATGGGTTCATTTATGAAATGAATGTATGCATGTATACACTTTAATTTAGGGTGTTTTCCAGTAGTGAAATTTGTTAAGTCATAGAGTATGTATATTTTCTTGTATACCAGATATGCCCTGATGTTTCCCAAAGGGTTTGTCTCAGTTTACACTTGTGCCTGCAGTATGAGAGTTCCTGAATTAAACCCAACTT
This sequence comes from Phataginus tricuspis, assembly GCA_029783875.1. Taxonomy (NCBI): domain Eukaryota; kingdom Metazoa; phylum Chordata; class Mammalia; order Pholidota; family Manidae; genus Phataginus; species Phataginus tricuspis. Next base: position 52,450,763 of record JAQQAC010002837.1, on the reverse strand, counting down.
TTTCATGATTATATATTAATTGATTTGCTTTGCTATATTTTGTTTAAGGTTTGTTTGTCTATGTTTGTAAGATTTCCTGTAATTTTTCTTTCTCATAATGTTCTTTTCAGGTTTTAGAATCAGGATTAAGTTAGCCAATTTAAATGAGCTAGGGAGTTTCCCCTTTTATTCTGTACTCTGCAAGTACTTGGTTAAAATTGGAATATTTCATCCTGGGTTATTTAGAGAATTTCTTTGTGAAGCCTTCTGTATTGCAGTTTCTTTTTTGAAAGTTTTTAAATTACTGATTTAATTTCTTTAATGACTATAAGACTGTTGAAGTTTTCTATTTCTTTTTACATTGGTTTTTGTAAATTTTATTCAGTAGAAATTTATTCAGATTTCTAAGAGTACAAAGTTGTTCCAAATATCTACTGTGGTCTTTTTAATGTCTATAAAATCTGTAGTAAATGTAGGTGTTTTCATTTCTGTGACTGGCTTTTGTACCTTTTGTCTTAAATCAATCTCAACAGAAATTTGTATATATCTTTAATCTTTATAAAGAGCCGATTTGGGGTTAATGTTGATCTTCACTTTTGAATGCTTTTTATTTACAATCTTCTTTCTTTGGATTTATATTGATTTTCTTTTTCTAACTTCTTTTGATGGATGCTTACCTCATTAATTTTTATACTTTTTTCTTTAATACACATTTTAAGCATATACATTTTCCTTTAATTATTGTTTTAGTTACATGCCACAATTTATATGTAACACTTCCATTATTCAGTTCAAATATATCTAAATTCATTATAATTTAATTTTAGACTTTGGAGTATTTGGTTGTTTTTCTTCCTTTTTTTATTGAAGTATCATTAATATACAATCTTACCTTGGTTTCAAGTATACAATGCAGTGATTTAGCAGTTACCCGTATTATTAAATCCTCACCCCCACTAGGTGCAGTTACTGTCTGTCAACATAGGAAGATGTTACAGAATCATTGACTATATTCTTTGTGCTGATTACTATCCCTGTGACCAACTTATATTAAGACTGAGAATTTTTTATTGCTCCTTTATCCCCTACCCCTCCCCAGCGACCCACCCCAGCCCCTCTCCCATGGTAACCAACCACCAGTCATTGCTCAGTGTCTATGACTCTACTTCTATTTTGTTCATTTTCTTTTGTTCTTATATTCCACAAGTAAGTGAAATCATATGGTATCTGTTTTTCTCTGCCTGCCTTATTTCATTTAGCATAATACCCTCTAGGTCAATCCATGCTGCAAATGGCAGCATTTCTCTTTTTTTATGGCTGAATAGTATTCCATTGTATATATGGTACCACATCTCTATCTATTCATCTGTTGGTGAACACTTAGGTTGCTTCCTTAATTTGGCTATTGTAAATGATGTGGTGGTAAACATAGGGGTGCATATATCTTTTTGAATCAGGGATTTTTTTTCCATCGGATAAATTCCTATAAGTGGAATTATTGGATCATACAGTATTTCTATTTTAAGTTTCTTAAGGAGCCTCCATACTGCTTTCCACAATGCCTGCACCAATGTAAACTCCCACCAACAGTATAGGAGGGTTTCCTTTTTCCACATCCTCACCAACACTTGTTATTTCTTGTCTTTCAGTTATTGGCCATTCTGACTGGTGTGAGGTAATATCACATTGTGGGGTTTTTTTTTGGTATCATTAATATACAATCACATGAGCAACATTGTGGTTATTAGATTCCCCCCATTCTCAAAACCCTACCACATACCCCATTACACTCACTTAGTATGCTATTACAAACACAACCGAAAGGTTTTTTTTTTCCTCCTTTTTCTTCCTCCTCCATTCTTTATATATTAGGTGTCACATTCTGTGCACTTTGTCTATCCCTTGATTGACTTTGGGGGTAGTTGATTTGATTTTGCATCTGCTTAGTAATTAATTGTTCTACTTTCTTTGCTGTTGTTTTATTTCTCCTGGTGACAGCTATTTAGCCTTAGGAATACTTCCATCTATAGCAGTCCCTCCAAAATGCACTATAGAGGTGGTTTGTTGGGGGTAAATTCTCTCAGCTTTTACTTATCTGAAAATTGTTTAATCCCTCCTTCAAATTTAAAGGATAATCTTTCTGGATAGAGTATTCTTGGTTTATGGCCCTTCTGCTTCATTGCATTAAATATATCATGCCACTCCCTTCTGGCCTGTAAGGTTTCTGTTGAGAAGTCTGACAACAGCCTGATGGGCTTTCCTTTGTATGTGATCTTATTTCTCTCTCTGTCTGCTTTTAATAGTCTGTCCTTATCCTTGATCTTTGCCATTTTAATAATTATATGTCTTGGTGTTGTCTTCCTTGGGTCCCTTGTGTTGGGAGATCTGTGCATCTCCATGGCCTGAGAGACTGTCTCCTTCTCCAGATTGGGGAAGTTTCAGCAATTACCTCCTCAATGACACTTACTATCCCTTTTTTTCTCTATACTTCTTCTAGTACTCCTATAATGCAAATATTCTTCTGTTTGGATTGGTCACACAGTTCTCTCAATATTCTTTAATTCTTAGAGATCCTTTTTTCTCTCTGTGCCTCAGCTTCTTTGTATTCCTCTTCTCTAATTTCTGTTCCATTTACCATCTCTTCTACTACATCTAATCTGCTTTTAAATCCCTCCATTGTATGTTTCATTTCAGATATGGAATTTCTTAATGATTGAATCTCCAGCCTATATTCATCCCTGAGTTCTTGAATATTTTTCTGTACCTCCATGAGCGTGTTTATGTTTTTTATTTTGAACTCTCTTTTCTGGAAGATTGGTGAGTTCAGTTTCATTTGGCCCGTCTTTGGTGTTTGTGAGATTTTTGTTTGAACTAGGTTCCTTTGACATTTCATATTTGTATGTGGTGCCCTCTAGTGCCCGGAAGCTCCAGTCTCTGGAGCTGCTCAGTCCCTGGAATGATGTCAGGGGTCTCAGGGGAGTGGGGCTGGTGCCTGGTGGGAGGAAAGAGGTTTCCTGCTTCCCGGCTGCAGTGCCTGTATCCACTGTCAGAACCAGTGGGCTGAGCACACAGGTGTAAGCCTCTGGCTACATTGTGGTTTTGATTTGCATTTCCCAGATGGTTAGTGATGTGGAGCATCTTTTCATGGGCCTGTTGGCCACTCTATTTCTTTGGAAAAATGTCAGTTCATGTCCTCCACACATTTTTCAATTGGATTATTTGTTTTTTCGTGTTAAAGTGTATGAGTTCTCTATATATTTTTGGATGTTAACCTCATATCAGATAAATCATTTATAAATATATTCTCCCATACTGTAGGTTGCCTTTTTGTACTGCTGATGGTGTTCTTTGCTGTTCAGAAGCTTTTTAGTTTGGTGTAGTACCACTTGTTCATTTTTTACTTTGTTTCCCTTGCCCGAGGAGATGTGTCCAGGAAAAAGTTTCTAATGCTTATGTGCAGGATATTTTTGCCTATGTTTTCTTCTAAGAGTTTTTTTGTTTCATGTCTTACATTTAGGTCTTAGTTGTTTTTGTTTCCATTCATATGGAAATTTCTAGTAGTCCCTTTATTTCTGATTTTGGCCTAATTTCATGATCAGAGAACTTTTGTAATTTCTCCTTGTTATTTTGTCAGGTATTGTTTTATTCCTTTGAGGTCTCATTATGAAATATCTAATTTAAAATTGTTATGTATCTTTTGATTGATTGCACCTTTCATCAACTGTAATAGTTTTTTTTTTGTCATGAAGTCTAGTTTGTATAATATGAATATGGCTATACTAAGTTTCTTTTGCCTAATACACATATGGCACGAATTTTTCCATCCTTTCACTTTCAACAATTTTTCTTGTTTTAAATATTTGAAATGTACATATTGACGTCTTTGGAAAGAGCATGTAGTTAGATTTTGTCTGTTCATCTTTGTCTTTCACTAGACTTTTTAAATCCATTTAATTTAGTATAGTTATATTTAGTGTACTTAACATTTTACTTTTACTTCACTTTGTCCGATGTAGTATGTGTTTCTTTATTATCTTCTTTGGTTTTTTTTGTCATTCTGTTTTTATCTCATTCCACATTTCTACTATTTTGGAAATTTTACGTTTCATTTCTGTTCTTTTTGTGATTGTATTATTTCAGTCTAATGTTAATCATTACCTTTACTTTCACATTGGTTCATTGAAGGCTTTTAGAACAGGTTGACTTTATTTCTCTTTCTCCCTACTTAAATGCTGTTTTCATGCATTTTTAATTTTATATGTCATTAAACCTCACCACATATTATTTTTATGGCTATATAGAAAAATTACCATTTGGATGCACCCTGTGTTTATCACTTTATTTGCTCTTGATTCTTTCCCATATTTGTGACTCTCCATAAGATACATATTTTTTCTGTGTGAAATACATCTTTTAGAATTTTCTATACTGTGGTGATGAACTCGATGTTTCTTTGAAAATGTTTTTATTTGACCTTAACTCTTAGGGTTTTTTTTTTAAGAAATAGCATCTGAATTTCCTGTTTTCTTTCAGCACACTAAGGACATTGTTCCTACTCTCTTCTCATTTTCATTACTGCTTTTTGTACATCAGCTATGTTGAACTGTTTCTTCTTTCGATATAGTTTGTCTTTTTTTTTCTATTCTTTACGATACTCTTCTTAGAATTGGTTTTCTGTGGTATCACTCTACTGAGTCTAGTTTTTAATTTTTTTAGTACTTATTGTGCTTGGTATTTTTTTATACTTAAATTTGTGGGTTAGCATCTTTCTTCCATTCTGTGGAATTCTCAGCTGTTATGTGCCCAAAAATGTCCTCTTCCCTATTCTATCTCTTCTCTTTTCATATTCTAGTTAGACAAATGTTAGTGCTTTTTATTGCATCCTTTATGTCTCTACTCTTCTTCTGTATATTCCATCTTTTTGTTAACCTGTGCTTCATGCTGGATTGTTTCCTTTGATATATCTTCTAGTTTACTAATTTTCTTCTCAACTGTACCTGATATTACATTACACCAGTTCATTGAGTTCTTAATTTGGTTATTGTGTAAATTTTTTTCAGTTTTCTAAATTATGTTCTTTTTTTCCCAAAAAACATTTATCTTTATGCTTTCAAATTTGCTATCAAAATTTTTAATCTTATTTTTTGGGCAAAGGTATATACGAAGTGTGGCTAGTTTAAGTTTCTGATAATTTCAATATCTCAAGTCTTTGATACCTTTTTCTGTTGTCTGTTGTCAGTTCTCACTCATGATGTATTGCTTCTTGTGTGCCTGGTTCTTTGTGTATTGGAATTAGATTTGCAATATTGTTTGTAGGTATAAGTCCTGGGGTTGTGGTTTCTTCCTTAAGAGAAGACTCAATTGGTAACAACAAACACCAGAGTTATCTTTTTTTATCTTTTTAAGCATTGGGGAAATGGGTAAAATGGGCTTTTGATAATTTTTTGTAGAGTTTAATTTGCTCCTTGGTTGAGAAAGACTGTTCTGGATATTAATGTGAGATTGGTTTTATATGGAACCAATTTCTACAAATCTATAATGTGCACTTTCAAGTTATTTGTCTAATTGTTTGGATGAACATACATTCTCAGTTTTAATGGAGGCAAATGTGACCATCTGTTTTGTGGCTTATGGTTTATGCTTTTATGTCATATTTAAGAAATTCTCTCCTACCTCCAAGATCATAAATATATTCTATTTCTTTATTTTATAATTAAATTCCTTTTTTCTGAAATTCATTTTTTTTGTACAATGGTACAAGACAAGAATCTACTTTTATTTATTTATATCTATAGGGAAATCAGTTATCTCAGCACCATTCATGAACAGTCCATCCTTGCACCACTGATCCATAGTGGCAGCCCTATGTAATATATCTGAGTTTCATATATGCATAGGATTTTTTGTGTGTGCTTCCTTTTCTGATTCATTGGACTATTTGTCTATCCATATCCTTATTACCCTGTCTTAATTATTCTAACTTTTCAGTAACTGTTAATATCTGGTAGAGCAAATTTGTCCCCCCATCCTACCTGTTTCTTCTTCAAGAATGTCTTGGCTATTCTTGATCCTTTGCTTTTCCCCATTACATTTTAAAGTTAATTTGTCAACTTCAAGGAAAAATACTTTCTGGGGTTTTGATTGGAATTGCATCAATCCTGTAGGACAATTGGAGGAAAAACTGGCATCTTTCCATTACTGAGTCTTTTTCATATTTGTCTGACTTTGTTCAAGATGTGTCACAGTGTTATGGTAATTTACATGGGGGTACAAGAAATGTTAGTGTAAATTTTTGTTAAATTTAGAATAATTTTTAAGTTTTATTTCTTAAAAATCAGTCACTGAGAATTCAACCAATATATTTAAGCATACCTGAAAGTTTAGCTACAGAAAGTGCCTGCTTTCTGCTTTCTATAACAAAAGGATCACTTTCTATATCAGAGATTGTGATTTGGAGGTGGGAGTCAAAGCTTTTTGTGCCCATGTCAGAGGCAGTATAGCATAATGGTTGAGTTTATGTAGGTGAATTCATTTACTTATGCTTACATCCATGAGAGGCAGTAAACATAGTGGAGAAAAGCTTGATCTCTGGAGCCACACTTCCTGCATTTAAATCCCAGATCCAGCTACTTTTCGGTAACTCTGTTTTCTTGTCTGTAAGATGGGGTGAGTAGTAATATTATCTCTTTGGATGGTTGCAAGGGACAAATGAGATAATGTACATATTGTGCCTGGCACAGAATAAGCATTATGTAAGAGTCAGCTGCATTCAGAATAGAGGAATGATTAGGGTAGTAGTTGAGAGCATTAGGATAGTAGTTGAGACCTCAACAGTTAAGTATTTCAGCTTCCTTTTGTCTTTCCTCTGAACATCTCTTCCACTGCTTTCTTATATTTATTTAGTATGCTTTTAGGTAAGTATTAGGAGGTCGTATAATGGTGAAGAGTATAAGCGTCAAAGTCTGATTAACCTGAACTAAAATCCTTACTCTACCTTTTCTTCTTAGGTGATTTAGGGCAAATTACTTTATCTCCTGCCTTTAGTTTCATTGCCTGTAAACTAGAAATAACAATAGTTAATGCCATCTCATAAAATTGTTGTGAGAGTTAAATTAGAAAAAGTGATTAGCATAGTGTCTAACAGATTTCAGATTGTATTATCATTATTTTTGTCATCATCATTATTATTATTCTCATCCTGTATTCTTATGTGTAAAATTGAAATGATGCAACCTGCTTGGTAATATTGTTGGAGAACTAAATGAAATAAATAATGTATATAAAGAACTTAGCATGATGACAAGACCAGAGTAAATATACTACAAATGGTGCTGTAAACGAGTTCTTATTCTTAGTTTTCATTTGTATAATGCAGATTGAAGATTGAGAATGGCACCTTAACTTTGTACACTCTCAGTAAAAATGCTTTTTACTTACATATGATCTAAGATTTTTCCCTTTTTTCAGTAGCCCTTGATAGCAAAGAGTGGTTCTCTAAACCTGAGAAACATTATCTTATACTTTCTATTCTTATATCACTCTTATTTACTAAATGAGTCAATTGCTTTTTCCTTTATTTTCATCATGTCTGGTATTCTGTGGTAGATGTCTTAGTTTTCAATAGTAAGATAGTTCCGTTTTTCCCTTTACATTTTCTGTTAATGTGTATTTATTGTCTACTGGAAACCCTACCATAGATTAAAACAACCTTTTATTGTTGGGAAAGGTTCATTAAACTTCAGGACCTTAAATTTATGGTTCTTTATGACTGCTATACAAGTATTGTCTAAATCAAATCATTCTTTTAAAGTTTTTATTTTTAAGCAATTTTGGTTTTATTGGTTTTAGAAAAAAACAACTGACAACCCCAAAAAAGAAATGGTCATTGATCAAATGGTCTCATTTACTGCTCTTTATTTTCAGAGTGGCAGGCAGCATACCACGTTTTCAGCAGAATCAAGTCGGAGCCTTCTCATCTGTCTACTTTGGGTTCTCAAGAATGCAGATGAGACAGTTCTACAAAAGTGGTTTACAGATCTCTCAGTCCTGCAGCTAAACCGGCTATTAGATTTGCTTTATCTCTGTGTATCTTGCTTTGAGTACAAAGTAAGTGATGATTATGCCATTGCTAAGACAGGAGGCATAATGTGGAAAAGGAAGAAGAAAATTTCCTCAAAGCCTCTTCTTTTCTTTTCTAATGTTAAAACTTTAGGGAAAGAAAGTATTTGAAAGAATGAATAGTTTGACCTTTAAGAAATCAAAAGACATGAGAGCAAAGCTTGAAGAAGCTATTCTTGGGAGCATAGGTGCTAGGCAAGAAATGGTGCGCCGAAGCCGAGGACAGCTTGGTACGTACACAGTATCTTCTTATGGTGAGAATTTTTGAGATTTCCATGTACTGTATATTATAATCCTTGTTGTGAGTCTTTAATGACAATTCTACATTTGTAAAAAATATTTTAAATATTAACTGTGTATTGACTTGAACAACCTTTTCTATGTGTGAATTCAAATAAGTTAGAATTCTCATTTAAGTAGGGTGAACATACTTCCCAGTTTGCTCTGGGTAGTCTCAGTTTGTTCCTGTTGCCCTTGTGTGATTATTAACTTCATCCCCTATTCTCAAAAACAGACTTCTTTTTTAAAGGTGAGTTTTAGGTTCACAGCAAAATTGAGCTGAAGATAGAGATTTCTCATCTGTCTCTTTCCCCCACACATGCACAGCCTCCCCGTTAGCAACATCCCCCACCAGAGTGGGACACTTGTTACAGTGATGAACCCATAGTGACAGGTCAGTATCTCCCAGAGTCCATAGCTTATATTAAGGTCTACTCTTGATGTCTACAGTCTATGTAGCAAAACTTTTTACTCTTAAAAGTTTCCAAGTTTGCACAGTGAATTAATATACTTTGTATCTAAGGCAAAGATATTGCTCATCAGACTCAAATATTGGGGAGAGAAAACATTGTAGTAGCATTTGAGGCCTGTTTCTAATCCCAGGTCTGCTACCCATCAGCTATATAACTTTGGCCAAGTCTTTATCTTCCCATTTTCCTTTTTCTCATCCACTTGTGATTGTTTTTGAGAATTTAAAAGGTAGTGTTATTAGCTGATCTTATCATCTTTGTAGTGACCAGGAGTGTGTAAACATTTCATAAATTCTAAGGTGACATACAAATAATTTGATTGTTGAAAGCTTCTTAAGATCAGGGATATGGTTAGTCATCTGTGTGCATGACACATACTAACAGCTCATTATATATTTCTCACTTAAAAATATGAATGACTTAAAAATATTCACATGAATGTTTTTTAATGTTTTCTTTAGGCCATTAACACTGTGATTATTTAAATAAACTTAAATACTTTTTTATATGCTGTATGTATTTGGAACTTAATGAATTAGACAAGTTCTTACCTTTCAAATTAATAGAGCACTGTTTTTTCACTTTAGTTGTACACAGTTTACAGTGTACCTATGGATTTCATTATAACTCACTTATTATGCACAACAAACCTCTAAAAAGTATGAAATTAACTCTTATCAGGGTCATTTAATTATTACCAAATCCGAATGAATGGTTATCTTCTTCTTTAAGATTAAATAAAACTCACAAAGGTAAATAATTTGCCTTAAGATCATAAAGTGACAGAACTAAGTTTTGATTTCAAACTTAGTGTTCTTTAAACCTTTAAAACCTAGTGAATAAATAAACCTCAGCTTTTTTAAAGTTTATTTTTGGAAAGAGTGGAACTGTTTAATAATATGTTAGTTACATTTTTAAACCTGTGGCCTAGGATAGCTATATTGTTTGAATGTAAAAACTGAAGTTCTATATGTGGAATCTTAAAAACAAAAACTGAACTCTTAGATGAAGACAACAGATGAGTGAGTGGTTACCAGAAGTGGGGAGCAAAGGGTGGGCAAAATAAGTAAAGGGGGTCAAAAGGTACAAATTTCCATTTGTAAAATACATAAATACTGGGATTGTAATGTAGTTACTTTAGTTAATGATACCATATTGTACATTTGAAAGCTACTAAGTGACTAGGCCTTAAAATTAAAGGTTCTCATCATAAGATAAAAATTTGTAACTGTGTAATGATGAATGTTAACCAGACATGTTGTGATTTCATAATATTTACACATATTGAATCATTATGTTGTACACCTGAAGCTGTATCATGTTATGTCAGTTATATCGCAATTAAAAAAAAAGAAAGTTCTTAGAAAAATAAAGCCTTTACAAATTTTTACATACACTTGGACATTTAAGCTGGGTCACCTAATGATAGACATTCTGAACTAAGGACATGAGAGACAATTTCATGAAAACAAAAATAATTAATGATGAAAATGTAAGTAGATCACAGATATTTTGTTATCTTTCCTAATATAATTTTTTTTGTTTTCTTTCACAAAATTTCTTAGAGATAGAAAATACAAGATAAAAAAGAGGGTAAAAAGAAGGGAAGAAAGAGAAGGCAGAAATATCCAGACATGTCCTTTATAGTATGGCAAGTTATATTTGTTTTCTCAGTATTTCTTAAATTTTTACTTGAACTCTGAATTTTTTATTTCATTTTTCTTTCCATCCTCCTGACAATTTAAAGTCTCATGTTTTTCAAAAAGGAACATTAGTTTTCTAGTTGAAAGCCTGAAGTCATGACTGATTCCGTCATTTAAATGTGTATTTTCCTACAATTCTCAATGCCTTCTCCACTGCTGCTGGATTTGTATGAATCAATTCTTTTTTTCTTTTAAAAATTTCAATGATATATTAACCTAGCATTTGAAAATATTATTATTTCAATATGTAATTGATATAAAAAAACTGAGATAGTTTACTTTTTTTTTTCCATACACACCATATTTCAGTCTGTATTTTTTGGAAGTATAGCTGATATACAATATTATGTTGGTACTCAGACAGTTCCACTGCTGCTGTCCCTTGAAGGAGCCCGTACCATTCAATCTGCCTTCCATCCCAGAAATCTCATGGGAGAAAGCCCCTGTCTCCCTCTTGTCCTGCCTTATGTGGACCAAAGGAAGTAATTACTTTTGGAATCCTTATTTTGTTTACTTGTTAAACAAAAACTTACTGATCTCTCAATATGTGCCAGATATTTGTCAGCCCTGGACATAAAGTGGTGGACAAAACAAACATAATTTCTGTTCTTAAGCAGGTTATATTCTTGTGTTCATAGTGCTATGGAGAGAAATAAAGCAAATTAAGAGGAAAGGAAGTGTTGGAGAGTTGGGGAAGGCCTTTCTGCAGAGGTGATGAATGATTGCCTAGTGAAAATTTGTGGGAAGAACAGTCAGGTAAAAGGAAGGAACAACGACCGTCGCACAGGTCCTAAATAGGAGGACATATAGTAACATTAAATCAGGAGCACATATAGTGTAAGAACACGTACACACATGCACACACACAAACATGATAACTGTGGTGGTATAAGCAAGAGGGAGAGTGTTAGGAAATAAGGCATATCATGTAGGACCATATAAGCCATGGTTGATTCTGAGAAAATCACTGTTAGGAAGTTTCCTTTACATAAAAGAGTACTTGATATTTTATATTACATGTAGCAAATATATTTCTTCTGTAATTGTTACAAAATTTATAATGAAAAGTACCATTGTTAGGTTTTTCAACTTGAAGATAAAATGGCTGTGTATAAAATTAATAACAATTTTAATAATTTAAAATTCTTATAAATAAAAAGTTTAATAATAAGCAATATTTCTTATTGTTGGCAAATATATATATATTCCAACTGAAATAACATTTTTTTTAATGGTTTTGAAATTTATTTGACAGAGAGAAGCCCATCTGGAAGTGCCTTTGGAAGTCAAGAAAATCTGAGGTGGAGAAAGGATATGACTCACTGGCGTCAAAACAGTGAGAAGCTTGACAAGTAAGATGACCTATTTTGTGTTACTGTTGAGCTTGTTGTTTTCAAATGTAAGAGGAAAATGATTAATGTTAGCATTGTTTTGTATGTATATTTGATGTTAAAATCTTAGAAGATAAAATAGTTATATTTAATTTTTAAATTTTAGATTAAAAAATATTTGAGAGAAGAATTTTCAAGTGGAATAGTAAAGCAAAATGTTACCTCAACAATCCTCCTTGGAAAAAAGCACTCAGCAACTAGATTTTGAGCATCACACTAAACTGAACAATTTCAAGGATTACAAAGAATTAGAAAATCAATTTTTGCCCCCATGGAACTTAAAATATAATTAAAGACAAAATGGTGTGTATCTTCTGTTTCTAGTAGGCTGGCAAACAGGGTACACCGACTGACCCTACTGCCAGAAACAACTAAAAATGTACTGGGATCAAGTCAAGGATTCTAAAGGACTGCTCCTTCAGTGTAAGGGGAATTAGAAATAAACCCTTCTCACTACCTAGCTCCCCTTGGGCAAAATTACTTTAAAGGGATCAAGATTTTTCTCTTAAGAATTTGTATTTACAAGTTAGCCCTCATGGAGCTTGACTGGCTCAAAGAACTTTGAGAATATGGTGACCAACTCACTCAGATTTGCCTGGTGCAATTGTAGCACTAAATGTCCCATGTCTCGGGGAACTTCTCAGTCCTTTCTAAAGCAAGCCAGGATGGTTGATCACCCTATCTGAGAACCATCTTCAGCCCAGACTCTAGAGGTTTCTCACAAATAAACTTCCAGAAATATAACTCACAGACAATAAAATCATAAAACACAGGAAACGGGCCCTATGCGAGCCAGCAGAGAAGCAGCATGCCTGGCACCATATAGATGAGAATTTGGAATTATCAGAAACTGTCTTAGTCTCTTCGGGCTGCTATAACAAAATATTACACACTGGGTCACTTACAAACAGCACAAATTTATTTCTCCAGAATGCTGGAGTCTGGGAAGTCCAAGATCATGGTGTCAGTAGATTCAGTGTCTGGTGGAAGCCCTTTTGCAGGTTACAAATTTCTCACTGTGTCCTCATGTGGTGGAAGGGCAAGCAAACTTCCAGGGGCCTCTTTTATAAAGTCACTAACCACATTTAAGAGGACTCTATTCTGATAACCTAATCACCTTCCAGAGGCCTCACCTCCTAACACCATTTACCTTGGACATTAGATTATCAATGTATATGAATTTGGAGGGGACAAAATATTCAGACCATAACAGATACTGAATATAATATAAATATGTTAAAATTCTTAAGTTTTGAGTGTCTGCTTTTCTCTCCTCTCTGCCCAAGTCCATTTCTTGATTTTTTCATGTGTTTTGTTTTTTAGAAATCCCAAAGCAGCCAGGTACTAATTAGTATATTGTTTTATTTCTGCATTTGTATAATGAATTTTCTCTGCTTATCTTGCTGTGTTTTAAAGAAGCCTTTTTTGGGGTGTTTTCCAGTTATTTTGTTTAAACTATTATGTTATTGACATGTTTCTTTACAAAATCTCACTGGAATTTTAAGTTTGAACATTACATATTTTCTTTTCCAGTTTAATTCTAACCATTTTATATTTTCTCCTTAAATTTAATTTATAAAATATAAATTCGTGAACCGTGGTAGTAATAAAGATCAAAGATTTGAACATCTAAGAACCTTGAAAAGCTAGCATTTAATATGTCCCTGTACTTTTGCTTTATGTGTTGTTTTGTCTACTTAGATGTAATTTATAGTTTCTATATATGTACTGCTACTAAAATACCAACTTTACCCATAAATCATATGGAGTTATTCTCAAATTTATTTTCATTAAGCAATGCTTTTATAAATATTAGTATTCAAATAAACTACTTTATTGCATCAGTTTGTTTTGTTTCTAATGACTGTTCCACCCAGAGTCATTGAAGAGTCAAAAGTTTTGTATCAGAATTGTTTGTATCTTTTGACATAGAAATTTTGAGAAATTAGATGAAACTTTGGCAGGGGGAAGTACTTTTATCCTAAATAAATACATTGAAAATCCTTGAAATGACAAGTTGAATGCTAAACATTTTGAATATTATTTATATGAAGCAGCCCTAAATACAAGCCCACATAGCACCACCTAGTGTCTTCCCTTCAGAATAAAACAGTGTGTTCCTGCATGGCTGACAAAATGTAGGGTAAAACAAAGCATTTTTTAATGTGTAAAGTACCTTTTCCTAGTCTCGTGATTTTTCATTCAGGCAAATATTGAAAAAAGTTTTTTACTTCTGTGCATCTTTAAGTCTTTTTTTTATCTATTGGCTTTTTTAAAAGATAAATATAATTTCTTAAAATATTTTGTATTAGATCTAGAGCAGAGATTGAACATGAAGCCCTGATTGATGGAAATTTGGCTACTGAAGCAAACCTAATCATTTTGGATACATTAGAGATTGTTGTCCAGGTAAGAACACAAAGAAGAGGATTTCGGATTACAGATGTGGTAAATTAGGGTTGGAGAAAAAGTATTTATTGAGCCATATAATTACATTTAAATATTGGTAGTTCCTAAAAGTTTGATCCTTGCTTCTCTTTCACTTAATACCACCCATTCTTTTTTCTCTTGTTCTTCTTATTCCTAAATCCTGCTCAGCTTCTTTTCTTTCAAGTCCTCCTGGATCTTATATTGTCATTTTCCTATTTTTAACAAATGTATTTGTTTACTTACACAAATTCTGTCCCCATAAACAAATTGCATGTACATCTCTATTTTATTTATTTATTTTTAAATTACAGACAGTTTCTGTAACAGAATCCAAAGAGAGCATCCTTGGTGGGGTGCTAAAAGTACTGCTACATAGCATGGCCTGTAACCAAAGTGCGGTTTATCTACAACACTGCTTTGCTACACAGAGAGCCCTGGTTTCAAAGGTGGGTTATTTTTGTACCTGCAGTCTTATCATATTTTGCTTTCTTTATTAAGATTGCCTACAATTATTTGACACATTCGTTGGTTAATATATAGTTAAAATTTTAATAATAACCTAAGACTCTTGGTTCTTTCTTGCTTTGCTTCTATTGCTTGCCTTTTGGAATTTCTTTCTTATTTGGATCACCTTTAACTAGTTCCTGGCTTAAAATATAGTAGTTTTGATATAGAGAAGGGCCTGAAATTAATAGCTAATTTGAAATATGGGACTTTTCTTTTTTCTCTTCATTATATTCTGTCTGTTCCTTATTTGATTTATCAAGAATTCAATATGTAGCTAGTTCAGTCATTGAAATTAGTTTATTCTGTGGTAAATGGAAAAGAAGGTACTTTTGTTTGTTCAACTACTCAAATATTTGTTTCCTATGGTTATTTTCTCCTAGAAATAGGTATATCCTTAAATCTTGAAGGTAGTTAATTGATCTTAGTCATCTTATAAGATGGCATTCAGAGTGATTGGTGAAACTTAATCAGTTGAAAAATGTACAGAATTATTCCATGTTGGTTACTACTCTAAGTGTTTTATGCACATTACCTAATGTAAGATAGTTATAAAATCCTACATAGATAATACTGTTAGGCCCATTTTTGGATGAGAAAACGTGTCCAATGTCACATAACTAGCTTGTAAGTAGCATCATCAGTATTCAAACCAAATCTATCAGGCCTTGTGATCCACATTAACAATTAGGAAATACTGTCTCTTCCATTCTTTTGCTTTCTGGACTGTACCCAACAAATCTGTAGTTCAGGCTATATTAACAATATCTGGAACTTTCACTGCATAAATTTAGTGTTGGTGTTGTATTTTTACAGTTCCCTGAACTGTTGTTTGAAGAAGAGACAGAGCAGTGTGCTGATTTATGCCTCCGGCTTCTCCGACATTGTAGTAGTAGCATCGGTACAATACGGTCGCACGCTAGTGCCTCCCTTTACCTACTTATGAGACAAAACTTTGAGATTGGGAATGTAAGTATTTTATTTCTGGACTTTCTCACTGGATTTATAATGAAATATAACTTTTGCAGATACCTTGTTAAATGGGTTTTGGGGGGAGTATGGAATTTTTTGTATATTTGAGTCTAATCTTACACTAGCTTGATATTTCTCATTCTATGGATGTCTTTTAAAAATCCAAATCTCCAGTTTTGCTTCCTACTGAAAATAATGTAATAATATAGACTTAGAATAAATATATATTGAGCTATTGTAAATTTTAATTATTATTAATTAAAATGAAAGGTTCTAATATGTATTTTCAGTATTTTTATTTTATAGATATTTTGTAAGTTGTATTTTTTTAACCCAAAGAGTTGACAGTTCTTTTTGTTTTAAATTTTTGATAATTTTTTGTTTTATTTCAATGTGATCATACAATATATATACAGCGTCTCCTGTTTTCTACTGTGGATGTGTGTGTATGTCTAAACATAGAATATTTTTATGAATGTTACATAAGTATTTAAAAAGTAGTATTCTTTATTTTCACAGTGTTTAGTTAAAAAAATAAACTTAGTAATGACATTATTCTGTTTTTCTATATCCTTATTTATTTTTGGTCCGGTTGGTGGACTGAGAGAGGTGATATAAAGCCTATATACATTGTCTATTTCTCCTTTAGCTCTTATTTGGTGAATCAATATTATTCATAACTACTTGGTGTGTTGATATTCATAACTATTATATCTTCTTATGATTATTCCCTTTATAATTAAAAAGGATCTGAATTGGTTTCATTTAAAACTTTCATTTTTTGGCCTGAATTCCACTTATATTGTATTAAGATTCCTCTGCCTTCCTTTTAATTTGAACTTGCTTAAGTTACTTTTGCCTGTCCTTACATTTTCACTTTTTTGAATCAGTTTGTTTTAGTTGTGCCTCTCATATACAACATAGAGTTGAGTTTTGCTTTATAATCCAATCTCTAAGTTAAACCTTTTCATACTTGTTATTATATCAATATGTCCTGGAGTTCTGTTGTATTATTTTGTTATGCCACCCCCCAACTTTTAAAAAAATTTTTGTTGTATGTTTTCATTTTGCACATTATGGTCAGATCACGTTATTTTTGGATGTAGTGTTTATCTTATTTAGGAAAGTTTATGTTGCTCTAATGATTACTTTTATAATTATATAAGACCTTTAGTCCTCTATTTCTTTAGATCATGCATTTTTCAATGGAGACAATATTGCCTCCAAGTGAGTGAAAATTAGTTCTTGGAGGATTGAAAAAAAATCTTAGCTATCACAATGGTTTTATGGTGCTAAAGCTCAACTCTTACCCATCAGCATCTCATTCTTTAGTATTTATTTTTCTCACTGGGTTTTATTTGATATCACATGAGTAGTATTTGACATTAAGCTCTTGGAAGATAAACAAAATGTATGCAAAATTGGTGCTATAAACTGTGGAGAATAAATGACTGTGACTGGGGGACTTCATACATTGCTTTATCCCAAAGTCATGTGGCAAGAAGTGATCTACATGTGCCTGATGACTTCCACTGACTGCGTTAGATGTTGTTTATGTTTGATCCTCAGTGCTTTTGGGTGTAGCTCAGCCTTGAAAATGAAAAACAAAATTTTATTATTTATTATTTAATTCAACAGAAGTTATTCAACCCATCATTAATTATGTCAAATGCTGAAAAGGAAAAAAATGTCAACAATAGCTGAGTGAATATCAAGCAGCTAGTTAAAACTTACATTCTTTTATCAAGCAACAGTTAAAAGTTAAGTTCACTGAAATGATTTTTTAAGTTAAAGTAATTTTTTCAATTGTTTACGTTTGTTGAACAAGGTTATTACTGTTTACATTTCTATTGTTGAATATGCCTCTCCCAGCTTTTTATTAGTTGTAACATCAGTCTTGGTTGTAAAATGAGATACTGCTCACCAATATCTTTGGATTTTTGTGCTTTGGATTTTGCTTTTGCTTTAATAATTTCTTAGTGGACTAAATATTGTCCTGTAGTTGTTTACTCAAGAAAGTTCTTGGGAATAATACTTCCAAGCTCTTGATTGTTCAGAGTTGTCTGTACTATTTCTAGGACAAGGATAGTTATGCATTTTTTTGCCCCAGACCTTGGATAATAAAAAGGGTGAGAAAAATCAGCAAAACTTACCAGATAAAGAACACTTAATAGAAAAAAAGATTCTTGAGCACCATTTTCTCTGGCATTAGATATTGTTATAAAGATATCTGAAGATAGCCTGATATTCTCTTCCATTTTAAGTAACTTTTTCCCTCCCAGCTGCTGAAAGAATTCTTTGTTTATACTTAAAATTAAATACCTTTTGTAGAATATGTCTTGGCATTGACTGAATTGTTAATTTTCTATAGCTCATGATGTCTGCTTTCAATTCACTTATGTCAGAAAGTTTTGAGTATAAAATTAAACATCTGTGCTAGAGTTTGTGGTTTTTCTGCTGGGTACCAGTTATATAGATGTTCGATTTGTTTTGCCTTCCTTTTTACCTATAATTTTCTCTTCTCATTTTAATACTTCTTAAATATCTGTTTATTTTGGTTGTTTTCTCATTTCTCTTTCCTGTATCCCTTATGTGCTCTCCTGGACATCTCTCTGTTCTACCAATTGCATCTTCATTTTTTTTCTGTCTTTTTCAAGAGTGTCAGCTCACATGTAAGCTCCTATCTTATGCCATCACTTAATGATTCGTGCTACTTTTCCTTGAGTTCTTTCTTTTCTGCCTTGTTTTTCTTCCTAAAGTTAATGACTTCATATACATTTAACTTCAGGCAAAATATTTAATTAGAATTTTCATGTGTTTTATGATATTTTTTCTATTAAGTATTTTTTAAATTTATTTTTGTATCATTAATCTACAATTACATGTGCAATATTATAGTGATTAAACTACCCCCTTCAACAGGTCCCCCCCACCAACCCCATTACAGTCACTGTCCATCAGCGTAATGAGATGCTATAGAATCACTACTTGTCTTCTCTGAGTTATACAGCCCTCCCTGTGCCCCCTCAACATTACATCTGCTAATCTTAATGCCCCTTTTTCCCCCTTATCCCTCCCTTCCCACCCATCTTCCCCAGTCCCTTTCCCTTTGGTAACTATTAGTCCGTTCCTGGGTTCTGTGAGTCTGCTGCTGCTTTGTTCCTTCAGTTTTCTTCTTTGTTCTTATACTCCACATATGAGTGAAATCATTTGATACTTGTCTTTTTCAGCTTGACTTATTTCACTGAGCATAATACCCTCTAGCTCCATCCATGTTGTTGCCAATGGTAGGATTTGTTTTCTTCTTATGGCTGAATAATATTCCATTGTGTATATGTACCACCTCTTCTTTATCCATTCATCCACTGATGGACACTTAGGTTGCTTCCATATCTTGGCTATTGTAAATAGTGCTGCGATAAACATAGGGGTACATCTGTCTTTTTGAAACTGGGCTGCTGCATTCTTAGGGTAAATTCCTAAGAGTAGGATTCCTGGGTCAAATGGTATTTCTATTTTGAGGTATTTGAGGAACCTCCATATTGCTTTCCACAATGGTTGAACTAATTTGCATTCCCACCAGCAGTGTAGGAGGGTTCCCTTTTCTCCACATCCTCGCCAACATTTGTTGTTGTTTGTCTTTTGGATGTTGGCCGTCCTCACTGGTGTGAGGTGATATCTCATTGTGGTTTTAATCTGCATTTCTCTGATGATTAGCAATGTGGAGCATTTTTTCATGTGCCTGTTGGCCATCTGAATTTCTTCTTTAGAGAAGTGTCTATTCATGTCTTCTGCCCATTTCTTAATTGGATTGTTTGCTTTTTGTTTGTTAAGGTGTGTGAGTTCTTTATATATTTTGGATGTCAACCCCTTATCAGATACATCATTTATGAATATATTCTCCCATACTGTAGGATGTCTTTTTGTTCTACTGATGGTGTCCTTTGCTGTACAGAAGCTTTTCAGCTTGATATAGTCCCACTTGTTCATTTTTGCTTTTGTTTCCCTTGCCCGGGGAGATATGTTCATGAAGAAGTCGTTCATATTTATGCAGAAGAGATTTTTGCCTATGTTTTTTTCTAAGAGTTTTATGGTTTCATGACCAGGTCTTTGATCCATTTTGAGTTTACTTTTGTGTATGGGGTTAGACAGTAGTCCAGTTGTATTCTCTTACGTGTAGCTGTCCAGTTTTTCCAACACCAGCTGCTGAAGAGGCTGTCATCTCCCGATTGTATATCTAAGGCTCCTTTATCATATATTAATTGACCATATACATTTGGGTTAATGTTTGAATTTTCTATTCTGTTCCACTGGTCTGTGGGTCTGTTTTTGTGCCAATACCAAATTGCCTTGATTACTGTGGCTTTGTAATAGAGCTTGAAGTCAGGGAGCGGAATTCCCCCTGTTTGAATCCTCCTCCTCAGGATTGCTTTGGCTATTCGGGGTCTTTTCTGGTTCCATATGAATTTTAGAATTATTTGTTCCAGTTCATTGAAGAAAGCTGTTGGTATTTTGGTAGGGATTGCGTTGAATCTGTAGATTGCCTTAGGTAGTATAGCCATTTTGACTATTTATTATTCCTAGCCAAGAACATGGGATGAATTTGCATTTGTTGGTGTCCTCTTTAATTTCTCTTAGGAGTGTCTTGTAGTTTTCAGAGTACAGGTCTTTCACTTCCTTCGTTAGGTTTATTCCTAGGTATTTTATTCTTTTTGATGCAATTGTGAATGGAATTGTTTTTCTGATTTCTCTTTCTTTTAGTTCATCGTTAGTGTGTAGGAAAGCAATAGACTTCTGTGTGTTAATTTTGTATCGTGCAACTTCGCTGAATTCAGATATTCTAGTAGTTTTGGAGTGGAGTCTTTAGGGTTTTTTATGTACAATGTCATGTCATCTGCAAATAGTGACAATTTGACTTCTTCTTTACCAATCTGGATGCCTTGTATGTCTTTGTTTTGTCTGATTGCCGTGGCTAGGACCTCCAGTACTATGTTGAATAACAGTGGAGAGAGTGGGCATCCCTGTCTTGTTCCCGATCTTAGATGAAAAGCTTTCAGCTTCTCGCTGTTCAGTATGATGTTAGCTGTGGGTTTGTCATATATGGCCTTTATGATGTTCAGGTACTTGCCCTCTATACCCATTTTGTTGAGAGTTTTAATCATGAATGGATGCTGAATTTTATCAAATGCTTTTTCAGCATCTGTGGAGATGATCATGTAGTGTTTGTTCTTCTTTTTGTTGATGTGGTGGATGATCTTGATGGATTTTCGAATGTTGTACCATCCTTGCATCCCTGGGATGAATCCCACTTGATCATGGTGTATGATCCTATTGATGTATTTTTGAATTCGGTTTGCTAATATCTTGTTGAGTATTTTTGCATCTACGTTCATCAGGGATATTGGTCTGTAATTTTCTTTTTTGGTGAGGTCTTTGCCCGGTTTTGGTATTAGAGTGGTGCTGGCTTCATAGAATGAGTTTGGAAGTATCCCCTCCTCTTCTATTTTTTGGAAAACTTTAAGGAGAATGGGTGTTATTTCTTCTCTATATGTCTGGTAGAATTCAGAGGTGAATCCATCAGGTCCGGGGCTTTTGTTCTTGGGTAGTTTTTTGATTAATGATTCAATTTCGTTGCTGGTGATTGGTCTGTTTAATTTTTCTGTTTCTTGTTTGGTCAGTCTTGGAAGGTTGTATTTTTCTAAGAAGTTGTCCATTTCTTCTAGGTTTTGCTTAGCATATAGATTCTCATAATATTCTCTTATAATTCTTTGTATTTCTGTGGGGTCTGTCATTATTTTTCCTTTCTCATTTCTGATTCTGTTTATGTGTGTAGATCTCTTTTTCTCTTAATGAGTCTGGCTAGGAGTTTATCTATTTTGTTTATTTTTTCAAAGAACCAGCTTTTGGTTTCACTGATTTTTTTCTATTGTTTTATTCTTCTCAATTTTATTTATTTCTTCTCTGATCTTTATTATGTCCCTTCTTCTGGTGACTTTGGGCCTCATTTGTTCTTCTTTTCTAGTAAGTATTTTTTCTTTGGTGAGTTTCACTGATTTTCTTTATTTTGTAACTACTCAACAAAGAATGAGTTGGATTATCCTGGCCAAGTATTTGTAAGAAGTTCCTTCTGGAAAGTGTTTCTCATGAGATTTTGCTGTTGAATATACACACATCTTGCCTAACTTCCTCAGGTTTATGGTTAATCCATTTCTGTCCAGTCCTCCCAGATTTTTAGCTCATTTTGTTTTCAAGACAAATAGTTTTATCACTTTAAAGTGAATCTCTTATTTAAAGGAAATATTTTTTACCATTGTTACTGAAATCTATGCCCTAGGGTTCCTCACTGTTTGCATTCCCCTCCTTGCCTTTGAAACTGCCTCTTCTTTTAACTTGTCTTGGCAGTCTTAATCGATTTTTGTAATACATGAATTATACAAACCTCCCCATTTTGCTGAAAACATGAATTTTTTTCTGTTCATCTTTTATTTTTGAATGAATCAAGATGAAGTGGGAAATTTCTATCTCATGCTGTCCTATTTTTCCTGGAAGCCAAGTCTTCTTTCTTAATTCCAGAACAAAAGAACGCAGTCACTTTATTGATTTCTTTAGTTTTTGAAAAAAGTCCCCAAAATTTTACCACAGTTAGTTTCTTGATACATTTTTCTGTATTTTAGGAAGCTTTATTTAATAGGATAACAATAGATTATATATCATCTTAGTGTCAGATAGTACCTCTAAGAAGGAATAAGAAATTTAAAACTGCCAGTGACTTATATAGATTATGTATTCAATAGATATTAGAACAAAGTATTGAACTGAGTTCTATGTACTGTAGTAGGCACTGGACAAACATAAACAGACAGTCCTTTGTTTCAGGTAGCTTAGCATATAGTGGGGCAGAATGAATAAGTAATGTTCATCTAATAATAGTAATAAGTACTCACTTTAAGTGGTTTTGTGAGGATTTTATATAAATTAATATTAAGTAAAACACAACTGTAACAGGCCCTGAGCAAATGCAGAATAAGTGTTGCTGTTGTTAATATAATGAAGAGGTAAGCACAGGGCACTGTGTAAGCACAGAGAGAAATCTCTCAGGATGGGTTTTCAGAAAGATCCTTGACCTAATGATGAAGAATTGCCCAGTCAGATGGGTAAGCATGTGGATAAAGCTTTGTAGGTAAAGAAAGTGGCATATGCATAGTTAAAAAGGCATGGAGGTGAGAGAAGGAAATAGGTGAACAGAAACTTCTTTAACACTTCTTGATGACTGGAAGAGAGAATAGTAAGAAAGTTGTAGTTGAAAAGACCTAGACTAAGCTGTCATAGGGTAGATACATGTTTTTCAGGGTACTCTCAGTCCGCACAATGGAGTTTGGCACATTTACTGAATTGAATACTTGAATTTTATCCCTAAAGCCATGGGCAGCCATGGAAGTGTTTTTTGAGAGAGGTGATATGTTCAGATTTGCATTTTACAAAAATTTCCCTGATGCCATGTGGAAGGTAGACTTGGAGGGAATAAAAGGAAGGACAGAAAGGTTGATTAGAAAGTTTTTACTGTAATGCAAAGGGTATACACTAAACAGTGGCTTTGGAAATGGAGAAAGAGCAAACTGGAAAGATTAGAGGATAGTGTGGATGTAATTAATGATATGAATAATGAGGAGAGAATGACTATGGGATTACTCCTAGATTTTTGCCCTGAGTGACTACAGGAATAGTACCATTTATTTAATCAATAGTAAAAGAAGGTATTTTAGAAATGTTAAAATTGAGGTACCTATAAACATCCAGATGGTACCATCTAGTAAAATACAATAGTCTGGAGCTCTAGAGAGAAATATGAGCTGAAGACATGTATCTATGTTCAAAGCAAAGAAATTAGAGTAAGACAGAAAGTTTTCTTGACAGAATCCTTGGGAACACTGGGATTTAAGAAGGGCAATTGAGAAATAAAGGAGACAGGTAAGGAATGGATAAAGAACAGGAAAATCAGGATAAAGTGGTACTGAAGATAGGGCAGAAAATTTTAAAGGAAAAAAAATCAATACATTTAAGTATTCAGAGATGTCAAATAGAATATTGACAAATAAGTATCTTGGATTTGGTTATCACTGATAACCTCTTAAAGAGTGGTTACATGTGTAAGGCAGAACAGAAATGAATTTGCACTAAAAAAAGGAAGAATGTAAACTCTTACAGGTGTCACTCCAAAGATTCTACCTTGAGTTACTTTACACTTGATGTGTGTTAAATTACTTTCATCATAATAATGGACCTAATGAAATGGGCTAGAGTTTTAAGACTATATCTACCACTCAAGGATTTTGTCATATTTATCCTCATCTGTAAAAACGGTGTTACTATTAATAACATACACCTCATAAGACAAAAATGTAAATAGGCATTTCCTAGGCACAACTTCTAATTCAAGTCCAACCCATGGCTTTATTTCTTTTCTTTTTTTTTGGTATCATTAATATACAATCACATGAGCAACATTCACCCCATTATCAAGTACCCCCCCACCACATACCCCATTACAGTCACTGTCCATCAGCATAGTAAGATGCTATAGAGTCACTACTTGTCTTCTCTGTGCCTATACTGCATGGCTTTATTTTTTAACTCTGTTTTGTAGCATATTATTTATAGCAAAATTCGAAGTTTTATGTCATTTTTAAAATATGATTTGAATAGCATATTTCATTATTTTTAAGAAATATTTTGCTTAAAATTTTTTTTACTACAATTTTTATCTAGTGAGTACAGACTTTTTCTTTAAGTTTTCCTATATTAAATGCTGCTCTGACAATTTCTCTGTTACAGAATTTTGCCAGGGTTAAGATGCAGGTAACCATGTCACTGTCTTCCTTGGTGGGCACATCTCAGAATTTTAATGAGGAATTCTTAAGACGTTCTCTGAAGACTATATTGACATATGCTGAGGAAGATCTGGAATTGAGGGAAACAACATTTCCTGATCAGGTCAGAAATGCTACTTTCTAGATCATTAATTGAAATAGGATTGTAAATAGGCACTTTCCATTTTTTTATTGTAGGAACCTATATTTTTCTTTCAGTCCACAAGTCATAGGCCATAGATAGGGCTAAATCTTTTTGTTTCAGCAAACCACCCCTCTTTCTTGAAATGGTTAATATCTTTGGTGCTTAGTTCTGTGAATTTGTAACAAATAGAACAGTACACTTAGGCATATTAACAAAAAAAAGCTTTATGATGAAACATTCCCACTTAATAATGAAACAGTAATTTGCCTTAAAAAAAAAAAAGTTTCCACACACTACCTTTTGAGAATATCAGAAACAGAAGAGGATTTCCTTTTGTGTTTTCTTGTATCCCTTCTCTTCCTATATTTTATTTCTACTTGTAGTTCAACTTGCTTCCAGGTGACAGAACTTAAAAAAGAAATAGCAGCCTGCTGAGGAATTTTACCCTTCACCTGCCATGCCCCCTCGTGCCCATACTCTTTAGAATTCTATCAATATCATATCATTTGTCTTGAAATCTTTAGATGCTTATCTGAAATCTCTTCCAAACTAATTTAGTGTCTGTGAATGACTGATAAAGAAATGTTTTTCATATAATTCTCTGCTACAGGTCCAAGACTTGGTTTTCAATCTCCATATGATTCTTTCTGATACTGTTAAAATGAAGGAACACCAGGAAGATCCTGAAATGTTGATTGACCTAATGTACAGGTAGCATTTGTTTGATTCACTTATACATATATGACGGGCTTAAATTAATAAGACACAGAAAATGCTGTATAAAAAAATAAGCATACAAAATTATTTAAGTCATTTTCTCTTGGTAGATTGAAAAGTCAAAATGATCTTTTCCTAGGCTGCTTTTTCAGATCCTCTGTGTTACTTTTATGAACTATGCAAAATAGGTCAATATGTTGATTATCAAAAACAAGGATATTTTTTAAAGTAATTCACATATTTGGTACCTTAACCTGGGCCCTAGAATTGCTAGAAAGGCCTAAGACCCATATTTTCCATGTAAAAATCAGTCCTTTAGGAAGGAAATATGTTTTACCATAACATTAATTTTCCCAATTTTAAATATTGTTATGCCAATAGGATAATGTTTCTAGGGGCACATTTTGAGAAATTTGTAATTCCTATTGTATCTTGAAAGTTATAGTAAAACTTGAAACTTCTTCTTTGCTATATGACCCTCTCATTTCACAGTTTTGGAGTTCTTTAAAAGCACAAATAAAGCAAGTATTTTCTTTAAAATAAAGATGATGCTATATTGCTCATGTAATTGTAGGTTAATGATACTAAAATAAAATAAATTGTAAAAAAAAAAAGATGATGCAATGAAACTATCTCTTATAAATCTTTTTTTCCTTGAATATAAAAATTCCTTGTATTCCCATAATGAACACATAAATTCTCAATGTTTTCCCCTTACTGATGGCATGTGTTTTTTTATTCTCCCACAAGAAATTGATATTACCCATTCCATGGGCCACAGTTATTTCTCTAATGATACTCAAAGACATTTTCATAACACTCAAAAATTAGTCTTAATAGATTGTTTGCTGTAACAGAAACCTTTCTAGGTAAACACAGAACAAGCAGTCTAAACTCCCAGTAAGCTTGGGATGCAAATGCTAATTGAGAAGATTTTCTGTTCAACTTAGAATTGCCAAGGGCTACCAAACCTCTCCAGATCTGCGCCTGACCTGGTTGCAGAACATGGCGGGCAAACACTCGGAACGCAGCAATCATGCTGAAGCTGCACAGTGCCTGGTCCACTCAGCAGCTCTTGTGGCCGAATATTTGAGCATGCTGGAAGACCGGAAATATCTTCCTGTAGGATGCGTAACATTTCAGGTAGGTATCTGCTGATTTACATTAAATTAAGCTGTGTCCTCTTTTGGTTTTAATTTTTCTCAGTGATATTTAGATTCATTCAGCTAGCTTATAAGGAAAGCATAAAGACTGAGGGTGATGCTCCACAAGATGAATTAACATTCCACTATCTCTATCATTACTACATTTTTAAAGAGTACTTGTAAATTCTCAGTTTCTGACCTCTAAATTACCATGTTACGTGTATTTATTCTCTGTACCTATACTTCTGTGGACTGTAGAGTCTATGAAATACACTCAAAGTATTAAGAATTGGAACTCAGTAGAAACTCTTAATTGGTTTTGATTTAACACACCAGAAACACCAACATTTCCCATTCTCTGTATAAAATACGCTAATACCATGACTTAGAGATTATAGTTTACTGTCTAGTAGGGTGGCATACCTCTGACCACTAGTTGAATTCTTTGCTTACCAAAAGTCAGTTATGCTTTGCTTTTCTTCAAAACCTGTTAATGCCAGGTTTGGGAAATTATAAAATTTAATTAAATAATATGTCCTCTGATGAAATCTAAATACAAAAAGTGAGTTGTTTCTCTGAAAACTAAGGCTAATGTTTGCAAAAACTTGATAAAAATAGTTCTTCAAATGGTTGCTGTTGAATTAATTTTGGACTAGACAAATCAAAAGATTGGGCAGGCAAAGCTCCTAGAAATCTAGGATAATTTGATTATTTTGCAAGATCAAGTTTTTACTCTGAAGAAACAAAGCTATAAATCTCAAATGGAGTTGTAGTAATGGGTTAGGCAAGAGAAAGTATATGGAATTCTGATCTGGAGACCTGTATACAAAGGAAAAGCCTTAGTCCTACTTCAACAAATTGACAAATGAGTATATATCTACTGTAGATGTTTAGGTTAAAATAAAATATTTAAGGCATGTACGTATCATTTATTTTTTAGAAATAATGGCTGATCTCAGTCTCACTGGGTAAGAGGCCTTTTATTATCCCTAAGTTTTTTCATTAACTCAGTGTATGTTGGGCAAGCCAAGGGGCTTTGAAGCTTAATTTCCCTCATAGAGAGATTCAACAAGGTCAAGCAAGTTAAAAATAAAGACTGTCTTCTTAGATGTCCTATGTCATGTCACTGTTTTCCTTAGCCCTGAATTTTTATTTTCTTTCTCACAACTTTTTATTAATGGGAAAGTTATTAAGCAATGATGTTACCATTTTATTGTCCTCTTCAAAGTACAGAAAATTTTTGGAGATTAGTCTTTTATCTTCACATTGACTACCTTTTTTTTTTAACCTAAACTGATAGTTATAGTTCATCTTCATATATATTTCTTCATATAAATCTTTCAGGCTAAGAAATTCTATTTTACAAACCTTTTCAATTTTTTCCCCCTAGAATATTTCATCTAATGTTTTAGAAGAATCTGCAGTTTCAGATGATGTGGTATCTCCAGATGAAGAAGGTATCTGCTCTGGGAAGTACTTTACTGAATCAGGCCTTGTCGGATTACTGGAACGAGCAGCTGCTTCTTTCTCTATGGTAGATGACTCTCGTTCATTCTCTTTCAAAGTTACATACCTTTGAATTATTAGTGACATGTATATTCTCTCTGCCTGTGACCCTGCTTTTCCTTTATGATAGTTTTCTCCAAGTACCTTAAGAAATATCTAGGAATAGATTTTCTTTCTAAATTCATCATTGCTTATTCCTTTTTCATTTTAATAACCTGTCACCTCCTCCAGTGTTTTTCATTTGCTTATTTATGAACCAACTCTTAATCTACAACAGATTTTTTTGGTTTACAAAACTTTTACCACCAAAATTTTCTAAAACCTTAAAATTAAGAAACAAAACAAAACACAACAAAAAGCCTCTGGATGATTTGAGTTCCTATTTGGGTACACTAACATGGTTCTAAATATAGAGTTGCTTTTGCAGTATCATGTACTTATGAGTTTCATTCTTTTTCAGTTAATCTGTTTAATCTTAATTAAAGTAATTCTTGGGACATTTTAGTTACACTAAATATATTTCACTATTACAACCACATGATTGTTTAAATATACTCCTGTGAACTGACTAGAAAAATGTTAAGGACCATGTTTAGTTCCTTTGGAAAATGTGTTTGCTGATTTGTGAAGTAATGGGAACTCATTGGCTCTTGGAAGACATCTCTCTTCTCTCACTACAGCCTCCAATCTATTATTAAAGACAAGAGAATGGAACAGCAGTACAAACACTTTCATCCCTCACTCTGATAATAACCAGAGAGCAGCTAGCCCTTGGTGGAATAGCTTCTGGTGGCTCAGAACCTTGTCAGATTTTGTTGTATATCAGTGATTTTTCCATAGGAGATTCCCTATGCTAACTTATTATTTTGGAAAAGTAAATAATTTTAGTTTCCCAGGAATCCACAGGTTATCTGATAGCTGCATATCTGACCAATGTAATAGTTGGATTTCTTTTATCCCCTGCTGAGAATTACTTTCTGCAGAAGTTTATATGCATGTATAACTATATACACATTTACCTTTGGACAGGTGGGAGCAGAATGTCCAATTCAAATCATATAGAAATATAAATACGCATGTATTGTGTATTTGTTAAATGCACACAAACACACACATACATATATATCCATCCATCCTTTGAGAGGAGAAAATACACTGGGTAAAATTCTTTTATTAAGCCTTAATAAAATTAAAAATCAGTAGTGTTTGTTTTTATTTCCTATTAGAAAAGCTTCAGTGATACTGTTTTTAGTAGAAATATTGTGAATTTGTAAATTATAACTACTTTCTAACTGATGCGAAAGAGAACAATATCTTTTAACATTATTCTTTTAGGCTGGCATGTATGAAGCAGTTAATGAGGTTTACAAAGTACTTATTCCTATTCATGAAGCTAATCGGGATGCAAAGAAACTATCCACAATTCATGGTAAACTTCAAGAAGCATTCAGCAAAATTGTACATCAGGTAATGATTGCAATTTCTAGCGTTAGTATAAGTGGAGAAAACTGTCTAAAAGCATTAGTGTTGCTTTGTACTTAAGTCAAACTAGATCCCAGAAAATGACCATTTTAATCAGGCTACAAATGAAGTGACAAAGCAATGGTTCATGGCCAAAGCAAGATTCATTTACAAAAAATGAATTTACCTAAAGTAGATTATAAGCATCATAAATTTTTCACATAGCTCTTCTTTTTTTTTTTCTTTACTTTTTTTGAATTATTACTACAGGCATACTTCGGAGATATTGCAGGGTTCCAGACCACCACCATAAAGCAAGTCAAATGAATGTTTTGGTTTCCCAGTACATAGAAAAGTTGTTTACACTATGCTGTAGTCTGTTAAGTGTATAATGATATTATGTTTAAAAAAATGTACACACCTTAATTAAAAAACACTTTATTGCTAAAAAATGCTAACCATTGTCTTCCAATGAGTCATAATCTTTTTGCTGGTGGAGGGTCTTGCTTCATCGTCAATGGCTGCTGTCTGGTCAGGGTGGTATTTGCTGAAGGTTGAGGTGGCTGAAGCAGTTTTTCACGTAAGATAACAGTGAAGTTTGCCACATCAGTTGACTCATCCTTTCACAGATGATTTCTCTGTAGCATGTGATACTGTTTGATAGCATTTTGCCCACAGTAGAACTTCTTTCAAAATTGGGGTCGGTCCTCTCAAGCCCTGCCACAGATTTATCAGCTAAGTTTATGTAGTATTCTAAATCCTTTGTTGTCATTTCAACAATCTTCACAGCATCTTCACCAGGAGTAAATTCCAACAATAGGCTCTTTTGCTTTCTTTTTATTCATGTTTTCACTGGAGTGACACTTTTGATTTCCTTCAAGAATTTTTCCTTTGCATTCACACTTTAGCTGTTTGGTAGAAGAGGCCTAGCTCTTGGCCTGTTTCAGCATGCCTTCCTCATTAAGCTAAGTCATTCCTAGCTTTTGATTTAAAGTGGGAGATGCACAACTCTTTCTTTCACTTGAACACTTACAGGCCATTGTAGGATTATTAACTGGCCTCATTTCAATATTGTCGTGTCTCACTGAATAGGGAGGGACAGATAGAGGGAGAGATGGGGGAATAGCCAGTCAGTGGAGCAGTCAGAACACATAACATTTGTGATTAAGTTTGCTGTCTTATATGAGCATGATTCATGGTGTTCCAAGTAGTTACAATAGTAACATCAAAGGTCACTAATCACCAATCATCATAACAAATATAATAATAATGAAAAAGTTTGGAATATTGCAAGAATACACAGAGACACAAAGTGAGCAAATGCTGTTGGAAAAATGGAACCAAAAGACTTGCTCAACTCAGGGTTGCTGCAAACCTTCAGTCTGTAATAAACGCAGTTACTGTGAAATGCAATAAAGTGAAGCACAATAAAATGAGGTATGCCTGTAGTTGGCAATTTTTTTTAAATTGTGAGTTATTTTCTCTTTCACAGTGTGGGTTATAATTATGAACCTGATTTTTAAACTGATAACTATTTTTTACTGCCAAAAAAGCTTTTATATTTAAGTTAATTTTTTATTAAATAATGTGAAAGGTTAAAAATCTCCTAATATCTCTAATGATTCAATTGAACTTTCATTGTTTTCCTGGATGTTTCCATTCAGTCATCCTTTGATACATTTCAAATATGAAAGTAGTATTTAGTGAAAATAATAAACAGAATGGTTGTCTTATGTTTTCAGTTATAATAGTATGATTTTGATACTTCTTTATAGCTCATAGAGTCCACATATTATCACCAAAAGTAAAATCAAAATAAACTTGGCTTAAAAATGAAGTAGACTACTAACAATTGATTTCCCTAAACTAAATCCTTGGCTCCACTGAAATACTCTGAAATATCCTGTTGAATCTCCTGCTTTTCCACTTTTCTGTGCCCTTCCCAAGGCTACCCATGCTATTATCTGCTCCTGCCATCGTCTAAGAAGGAAGTGGAGTGTTGGTTATCCACTTTTGTATTCAGTTCTAGTCCTATTTTATGTCTATCAGCTTTACTTCCTCTTGCCATGAACTAAGCTGTTCTAGATGAGTTGATATAATCTGAAAAACTTAAGTCTTAAAACAGCTGCTATATTGTTAAGCCAGAATTTTTCTGTCATGTACTAAAATGTTGAAGTTGCAAAAATTTATTAGGATCATAATAGGTGGGTGTTTTGTTCATAAGTTATACATGCACTATCTAAGGAACCTCATCCCAACTTCAAGAGCTGTAAATTGCAAATTTTTGTCAAGTCTAGACTAAGTAGAGCAAATAGTTTCCAAGAAACTTTCATGCATTTGTATCAAAGACATTTGAGTAAAATTGCAATTTCTGTGCCAATTTATGCTTAGTTCAGTGAAGTGCCGCTTATCTTAGAGATCTAATTTAGACACATAAATGTAACAAGCAGCTACCTCACTTTCACCAAAACTTGTACTTTGACTTATTAGAGGTTTTTAAAGGTGAAATTTTATCTACTAGGTTTTGAACAAGCAACTTTTATAAAATTATCACAGTTCTTAAGTGAAGGAATATGGTGTTTAAAATATCATGGTGTCTTCCATTTATGGAGAATTTATTGTATATGGAGTCTTACACTACTGAACTTCCTTTGGCCTTTCTTTGTTCTTTTAAAACAGTTTTTTTTATGACTTGCCCTTTTTTACTTTTTATTATACAGAGTACTGGCTGGGAGGTAGGTAATGTTTTAGTTAGTTAAAGACACTAATAGATTGATTTGATCAGATTTTCTATGCCAATGCTTTGCCCACATGTGCTAGCTGTGGGCATTCTGTTGCTATCTGCTATCAACTGAATTCATTAACCAAAGAAATTTTGTTAAAATACTATAAGTTATTTTAAGAAATTTATTATTAAGAGGTTGTAGGCAGTGCATGGAAATTCATGTTACACTAATGAGATTCTTTGGTAAATGAGCCACTATGTCATCACTTTAGTTTGTTTTTATCCTTTGAAGCATTTTCTTCCATCAACATTTACACACAGATTTCTTTTTTTAACCATATTGATTCACCTCATTTTACAGAGGTCGATTTATATGTTATTGCTCAGAGGTATAAATAGAAAATACTATATTTCATCTGATCTAAGATACCATCAATTGTTAAGATATACCATTTTTTATATGCCTTTAAGAAAGAAAAAAACCCTGTGTAGTAAACCACCGCATCCTATCCATTGAAAGGTGAATGCCAACTACAGATAAAATAAAATGTGGCCAAAAAGATGTTCATCTTAGAATTGATGAAATAATGTGTTAATTTGATCTTGAGTCACTTCACCTTGAGTGAAAGAAATTCACTGAGGAAAGAAACTCACTTTTGTCATTTAAATTTTGTTGGGGGCAGAGATAAAAAGATTGAGAGAATATAAAATTTCCTTTGACTTCTTATTCTGACAGTGTTTGATAATTCATATTAAAATGAAGACTATATGTGGCTCCTTTTATGTAATAGATAGGTGCCTGAGAAGTTATATATAAATCAAATCTTACCTGAAAAATGCTAGGAAGAATTGATTTATTGTTGTAAGTCTTTCTGTAAAGGAAAGAACACTGTGAAATACACCCTTATTTATTTTGATGAGGTAAAGCCAAGGTATTAATAAATAAGGTTTAATTAAAGCTAGGTATGTTTGTGAAGTTGTCTGCTTTGCCTCTCACTTTGTAGTCAGGTTTATGGATTAAACATTTTAGGTTTTCTCAGTTTCTGCATTCCAGTCCTTGTTTTGGGACCCAAACAGAAGCCGTAGGAATATGTGTTACTACTGCATTTTCTTCCATTTCTGAATTCGTTCTCACCTTTTGCTTTTCTTCAGATGAAACCAGTAGTCTTACATCTACCTAAATTCTCCAGATTAAATGTGTATGACTTTATTAATACCTAATAATCTCTCATTTCTGTGGCTCAATTAAGATATAGAAAGAGACTTGCCATGGTTAACCTATGAGTGATAAAAGGTTCCTTATGGATTTCCTAACATGAAATGGAATTAGCTGAGAAATAGGCATAAAAGAAGGTATATTGAAACCTCTGAGCAGTTTATTACTAGTCTGTTTGATGCTAAATCGACCCCTGAAAGGTATAATTTTCACTGGTTATGACATTAATATCATTCTGTCATCATGTTTATTGCATGGTAAAAGTCACACAGACTTTATTTTCCTGTTTATATTCTTGTCACTATCTTTCACTGGACCTCTAGCTTTGTAGCTTCTAAAATTGTTGCACGTTTGTTTTGCTTTTCCTTTAAGTGGATGCTTGCATTTTTAAAATATGTTTGCTACTATTTGCTGCTTATTTGTTTTGAAATTTCCCTAATTAAAATGCTTTCTGTTTTCTCTTCTCTCTTGCCCCTGGTTGCTGACCCTACTCCCTACTTTTACTATTGTCTATTGTGGTAAGTTCCTATCTTGTGAATATTTTTCTTTTTGACTTTGGGAAAACTTCAGTAATTTCATTTTTTCTTAAAGCTGTGTTTCTTAGCTAATTTCCTAGTATTCTCAAAGAACTCTCACTGGGTTGAAGTTCAGTAAGGGTAATTTATACATTTATACAATGCTCTTTGAATTGATAATTCACTACCTGACTTATAGGAAAAGCCCTTCTGGGCTTTTCATATTGGCAATGTGTTTCATTTTCTATTATGTTCCTTGATTTGGTACAAATTGTTTGAATTGGCAAAGCTTTTTTGGGGTGTGTGTATGGGTGTATGTAAAAGATAACTAAAACTTTATATTTGGCAATTTTGTAAAGTATTTACCATGCAAATAACAAATTATGAACCCTTCAGTAATCATGGTGGCTATTATCTGCTCTGCCAGTTTCAGCACCTTAATGGCAGTTTAGTGTTTATCTTTATTTTCTCTTTTCCCAAGCCCATTTATTTTTCTTGAAATGACACGATATGTTTTAATCATTTCTTTCTTATGGTTGCATTTTAAAATTATTTTCAGAAAAAAGAAATGTTGAATTTATGTTGGAAATTTTAATAGCCATTTCATATGTGTTTCATGTATTTCATTTTAAAAGGATACTTTTGTCCATTTATCAAATAATGGTAAATTTGTATTCAAAAATCGATTAATTCAAGTTTAGGTTTTTCTGAATAACCAATCCCCAAACATTGATAACATAGTCACATGACACTTTTTCCATATTTTTTTTTCTTAAAAGGTTACAGCATATTTCTTTAAGAGGAGTATCACCACCCAGAAAGGCTAGAGTAGCTGGCTTTCATAGCTTTGTTCAAGCAAAACTCTACTGGATCACTAAAGAAAAGTGGGATACCCTAACTTCTGAGATCAAAGCATGCAAAATGACTGTATCTTAACTCTTGTCATTGGACAAGATGAACGTGAATGAGCCAATATTTTAGTTTTTATATGCTCAGAAATACTGGCCACAGTTCTGGTGCAGTGGTTTCTGTTGAACTTTTATATGCTTTAACTCATGCTAAAGCTGAGTGAGATAAATTAACTCACCCAAGTAAAAGGTAGAGCAGAATTAGAAAGAGTAAATTATAATGGATGTGGGGCAGGGTGGGGAGATCTCTGAAAAAAGAGAATGAAAAAGGTTCCAAGAGCATAGTCTAAATGAGTACTTTTCAGTAGTTGCTGGAAAAAATGTAACACTCTAAAGAAGAAATAAGACCATTGGAGGTATAAAACCTCAGTCTTTCCTCAGGAAGGTGAAGTTAGATGTGAAGAAAATTAAGGAAAACAGTAAGTGGAAAGAATCTTATCTCTAGGAAATGATACTCTCTGGTAGTTGGTGACTCCTGATAATTGGTATACCTATGACCTGATGATGCTGTACTAATAGTGTTCTGCCCTTGATGCTTTTTTGAGGATGAAAAGAAAGATGGACAGCAAACATTTACTATGTAGATGATATTAGATGTGATTTCTTTCTTCTAGACTGGACAAAAAATTGAACTTCTGATAAGAAATATTGTAGGATATATCTTAGAAAATATGTTTAGTACATAAACCACCAACCTTTTCATGCTAGAGTATACAAGAAGGAGCTGAAGGAGCTGCAAGCATGCAAAAACAATTACAGTAGAGGACAGTGTTGCAGTATAGCAGAAGACAAAACAGAGAGTGGGAGGTATGGAGTAATTCTCAAAAGAGTTACTCAGAAGAATTACTCAAGGAAAAAACATCAGAGAAGTGGAAGATGGTTCCAGCATCATACTTGCATCCTAGTGTTTGTATACCAGTCTATAGAGTATGGGGATTTTTATAACTTTATTAAAAGTTTGGACTCAGATGTCAAATATATTGGGATTTAACTCCCAGCTCCACCACTGACTTAACATGAAGGTGAAAATAATGCTGACTGTCTCATAGCTGTGATAAGAACTGACATAATATGTGTAAAGTGGATAGCCAGTATCTGGCACATAGTGCTTTAAAAATGTTGGAGATTATTATTCTTACTGTTGTTACTATGTCATCATCATTATCATTATTATTCCAAATTTTAACACAGTTTGGTTAATGAATCTTAAGATGTGTTATGTTCCCAAATTGAGATCTATGACAAAGAAATTGATAAAACTGTATGTGTGTTTTAAGAGGAATAGATCTAGTAGAAGAGAAGGGAGATTGCCACTGTGTGAAATAGTGGCATACCTATATGGAAATCAGTGAACTTGAAGGAAGCAGAGTGGAAAACAATTGTTGAAGATACAAGTTTTAGAAGTGATATCATTGTAGAAATATACAACTAGCCCAACAAGATGTTCTTGCTAAATAAGTATAACTAGAAAAGATTTGAGGTATATTTGACATGGGAGATATCAACCATTTGAGACATGGATAGATGAGTAGATGGATTTCCTTGTCTGGGACAGTCTCGTCACTCTCACGATGGTGGAATCAAAAGTAGAACTGCTAAGGATGATAAATTGGAGTGTGGGAATGGTGGCAAGTTCAGAAAGAATTCATGACAGTGAGGAAAGGTAATGCTACAAAAATATAGGCTAGATTATAGGAAAGTGGATATTTTTAAAAATACAAAGGAAAAACAGGTGTCATCCTGTGGAGCAAAACCCTGAAGAAGAAATAAGATGAAGTGATGTTTTCCTGAAGGTGAAGCTGTATGATAATGCTTTCACGAACCTGGTAGGGTCAGTGGTGTGACACTAGAGAATTCTTTGCAAGTTGAAAATAAATTTACTCCAATTCTTAGCCTTCTTTTGCTGCTACTCTGTCCCCCACTCCAGTGCACACACACTCATTTTCAATTCCAGTACCTCCTTATACTTACCTTTCTGACCTTATGTCCTCCATTCTCCCCCTTGCACACTGCTTCAGTCACGCTGGCCATCTTCCTGTGCTTCATACACAAGGCAGGCTCCTGCCCTAGGACCTTTGTACTGGCTCCTTCCTCTTCCTAGAGTGCATTTCCCCCAGGTATCATCTGCCTGAATAGCTCTCACACCTCTAGCAATTTTACTCAGGTGTCACCATTTGGTGAGACCTTTCCTGACCGCCCACTTTGTCTCTTACTGACTGGTCTATCAAAAATGTCCAGGATAGTTTGCTGACACATAGTAGATACTTCACATACATTCTGTCTCAAGACTTTCTCTCTTCCTTTTTTTTTCATTCTTTCTTTCTCTCTCTGCTGGAATGTCCTTTCCTTCCCTCCCACATCCACTTAGCCATTCTTTTGAGTTGTAGATCCCTGTCTATGCATCAGCTCTTTTGTGACCGTGACCTGGCTTCAACATGATTAATCTTTCTTTTTGATATCATTTTTTATTATAACACATAACCCTTTGTATTATAATTATTTGAATATATTTTTTACTCTCTTGAAGAGCCAAGTCTTATTTTTACTTTCCTGTTACTGAGGATAAATAGTGGCTAACACATTATAAGCATTCGGTAACTTTTTCCTTGAACTGAATGTACGAGAAAGTAAATAAAAAGAACTTAAAATGGTTGCTCAGTAACTAGTTCAGTTTTAAGCTGCATTAATAAAATTCAAGTCCATATTCAGGGAGGCAGCCTTTCACTGATCAGATCACATTGGCAATATTAAGTCTATTTCTGAGATACCACACTTTAAAAGGTGGCATTGAAAATGAAAAAAATGCAAACAGGATAGTAATTCCTATCATATGAAAATGATTGAGAACTGAAAAGTTTACTAAGGAAAAGACTCCTGATAACTCTTCAAATATTTAAAAGGCCACAATATTGAAGATTTGAAATAGTATTTTAAATTGGAAACCTCTGGGAGGAGTACAGCCAGAATAACAAAATTGTAATATCTGTAGTTTTAAAAAGTAGGAATGTATGTATATGTCTGACTTTTTTAAAAATAGCAATCACAAATTATTTTCTCAAACACCTTTTTTATTTTCCAATGTGCCTTCATTCCTCGATTATATCAAAATTGGCTGGTACTATATTGTTCCATGGCTTATTGATGATTTAATCAGAATTTTGATTGAATACATTTATCTGGAGATATTTCATTTGCTACAAAAAGTTAATTTTTATGTCGTTTTAAAATAAAATAACTGAAAAAAATAACTATGAAAAAAGCGTTTTAAAATTATAAACCTTAAGTTTCTTTAGCTCCAAAGACATTTTCTTTAAAACTTTTTTCTTCTGGATAAAAATGTGGGGATATTTTTTAGTCACTGTACTTTTACTTTGTATTACAAAACTGGTAAATTAACGATTAGATATCTCATTTTGCTTAATTACCTGTTTCATTTGTGACTTATTTTTGCATACCATTTTGTTTTTCTAGTAAGAACTCACTATAGGAAAAATAAGTATAAGACAAATTAGGCTTTAAAAAAATTCAGAGGTTTTTAAATACATGTGGCTGTGTATATAGGCACTACCACAAAAATCCTTCTGAAACATCTTTGTATCTAAATTTTAAGCATTACATAGAAAGCTTCTAAGTATTTTATCTTTATTGAAGGAATTGTTTTCAAATTCTCAGTGTAAGGGTTAAAGTGACCTTAGTGTACTTTGTGCTTGAAATGAATGTGTGGTTAATGTACACAGTGGGTGCTTTGGCATAACTGACTTGAGCATAACCAACTCGTCTCAAATTATTTTACTTTTTATCTTGCATGCATACATTTTCCCTTTCTGTTCCATTTTTAGTTACTCCTTCACATACAAATATTTTTACCAGCAGGATACTAATTGTAAATTTTTTGCTTCAGTGGTCTGAATGGTCTTGACATTTACTGTCTGCACTATGCCAGGTGCTATGTGCTTGGCTCCTAACTTTCATGATATCATTTAATATATGTAGAGAGATAAGATAAAGGCTAATGCTACCAAAAATGTTAGTGTTGTTTTTAAATTTAGCTCTAGTATGCTGTAATTTCAGGATGATTAAGATACAGTTCATCTTCCTGCAAGCTTATTTTCTTGTAATAAGGAAAATAATTTTTCTCAATTGTATGGACTTAAAAACAGAACAGTGTGATGTAGTCACTTGATACAAACCCTGAAAAAATATACCATATGTGTTTTAATCACTTGGTAAAAGCCTTGATTGCATAATGTTATTTGTTAGAAATAATGAAAAAGAAAATTATTTACTTTGTTTTTACCTTCATTTGAGAAATAATAAGAATTTTGAATTAAAACTTTTTATAATGTTTTGAGAATTTTATACTATAGCAATCTAAACATAATGTGACAATCAAAAAGACTCTTAAAAATGTCTTCATTTTCCTACACCTAGGATGGTAAGCGGATGTTTGGCACCTATTTTCGTGTTGGTTTTTATGGAACCAAATTCGGGGATTTGGATGAACAGGAATTTGTTTACAAGGAGCCTGCAATAACCAAACTTGCAGAGATATCTCACAGACTGGAGGTGAATACTGTGCTGGTTCATAAAATGTCATCTTTACTTTGTATTCTCTTTAATGAACAGACTTTCAGATCCAGATCTGATCATTTAATAAGCCAAATCCTGCCAAATAAACTACTGCTTTAGAGTGTTAAGAATTTTTGGAAGTACAGTAATAGTCTTTCAAATCTTTCAAATCTTTTATGACAACAGTAAAATAATATTATTAACCTTGTTTTTGTTTTTTTTCTGAGGCTCTTGTTTTCACACATACTTTAGAAACCCTATACCCTTCAGAATTACTGTGATTTATGGAGAAATATGTAGTGTTAACCACATATAGTAAAAAAAAAAGGCATAAGGAATTAAATAATGGCAATTAAGTAATTATGCTTCTAATTAATTATACAATTAAGTAATTATGGAACTAGAACTCAAACCCAAGAAATTTCTGACCCAAGTGCATTACCTCTTTGGTTTAACTGATTCTCAGTGAGTTATCTTTAGAACTCAAAAGCCTGAAATCATACCTTAAAAATACCTCTTAGAATCTTTTAACCCATATAGCTTCTTAGTTTTCACCATAAATGGTTAATTTTCATATTTATGAGGCTGACCAGTCTTTTCTGCTATAGTTATTCTTTCTAACCTTTCTGTATTATTACTGAAATTGTGGTCCATGAACCAGAAGCATTGGCATCACCTGGGAAATTGTTTGAACTGCAGACTCTCAGACCCTACCCCAGACCTTCTGAATCAAAATCTGCATTTTAACCAGGTTCCCAGTGATTTGTATTCACGTAAGAGTTTGAGAAGCAGTGTTCCAGGCCTGTTTTTATACTCAGCTGCTGTTAATTTCTTGAATATTATATTCTTACTGGTGACTTCACTGGGCTCAAATCCATAAATTGGTTTATATTGTGGCTTTTGGTTTTTCAAGAGCCTAAGTAAGTCTTGGGAAATATTGAGACAGTATTTCCCACATTTTATCATAAAAACGTTGAGGGAAGAAGTGGAGGTTCTCCTTTGAAGATTCAGATTTAATTTTTCCTTTTTAATAGCTCCATCATTTGCCCATACTGCTTGTCTTGCCAATGGGTTTCAGCCCCGGGCAAGTTCACTATGGATTCAGTGTGACCAAAGAAATGACAGTAAAACGTTCTTGGGGTGAAAGGGTTATACCCAACTTTATTTCCATGGTGGCAGGTCAATCATTAAAATTCCGTTCACTCAGAGCAAATCTGCATACAGCAAGCCAGTCTCTGCCTCTGGGCCTGCCCTCGCAGCCGTCCTAACCTGTCCTCGGTGCTGCCACCACTCCAGCCTCTGCTCTGCTCTCCTGCAGCCTTGCAGACGTACCACCATGTTACCCAGAGCACTGGGCAGGGCTCTTTATATAGAATCAATAACAACATATTGTCCACACATGTGTAGTGAGGCAGCCAACCAGGGCCAGGTGAGAATCCTGGCCACAGGAACCTTCATTTTATCCACACTGCTACTCAGTGCCATACAGAAAAGTCACCATATTCTTGACCCAAGGTTGCCTTTTCAAAATTTCAACTGGTCAATACTTTCACTTGAAAATTTTGGAATAGTACATTAAGGCATCCATAAAAATGAATGCTTGTACATTAACCCATGTCTGCAAGAAA
The DNA here is from genome assembly GCA_029783875.1 of Phataginus tricuspis. Classification (NCBI taxonomy): domain Eukaryota; kingdom Metazoa; phylum Chordata; class Mammalia; order Pholidota; family Manidae; genus Phataginus; species Phataginus tricuspis. Next base: position 52,409,515 of record JAQQAC010002837.1, on the reverse strand, counting down.
TCAGACCACATCAAACTCAATAAAAGTAAGATCCTATACATGGAGGATACTGAGTTTCTGCTTTCTGGTACCTTTCTTTTGGAGGACCTTAACATGGAATCCTATGTTTTTATTGAAAGAAATTGTTTTCTTCTCTTTTGTGTTTTTTAAAGCAGGTAGATGGGAATAATATCAAATAAATATGGACTGAGGCCATATTGATTTGATAGACTAAATAAAATTTTGGTGAACTGAAATAATTAACTATTTTGTAATTATTGACATGGTTGTACAAGAACTTAGTAAGTAGCCTAATTTTGCTCAGTAGACTCCCTCTGAGGTCGTCTCTATTCTCTACTACTATTATCTTCATGTAAAAGATTTTTTTTCTTTATTGTAGGGATTTTATGGAGAAAGATTTGGAGAGGATGTGGTTGAAGTAATCAAGGATTCTAATCCTGTAGACAAGTGTAAATTAGATCCTAACAAGGTATGGTTGATTAGACTGTGATGACACATAGATATATCTTTGAGACTCTGATTTTGTTGAAAAGACTAAATGATGACCAAACAGTGAGAAAATAAAGGATTTTTTCTTTTCCTAGGCATATATTCAGATAACCTACGTGGAGCCATACTTTGACACATATGAGATGAAGGACAGGATCACATATTTTGACAAAAATTATAATCTTCGCCGTTTCATGTACTGTACACCCTTCACTTTAGATGGCCGTGCCCATGGGGAACTTCATGAACAATTCAAACGGAAAACCATTCTGACTACATCTCATGCCTTTCCTTATATTAAGACAAGGGTCAATGTTACTCACAAAGAGGAGGTAAGCCCACAAACAGGGAAATAGAATTAGTGAGATAAATAACTTGGAGGCAGTGGAGAACCCTGTGGATGTAGCATGAAGTACAATCCCTACCCTGGTCACATATTAGAACTATGCCCATTTTTGAGTCATTAAGTTTTGGCTTCTTTTCTAAGTCCTTAGCTCACCCTCAGCTTATAGTTTAAATGTTGATTTTTTTTTTTCATTTAGAGGTCCAAAGTTTAGAATTTTGTTGTTAGATAACTGTTCACAATTGGTCTCCACTTTTTCTTAGTTCAATTGATTATATGTATAGCTCTTTAAATAATTTTCAGTCAGTACACTAACTTAATAGATGTTATTTCACCAAGATCATCCTAACACCAATTGAAGTTGCGATTGAAGACATGCAGAAAAAGACACAGGAATTGGCATTTGCAACACACCAGGATCCAGCAGACCCCAAAATGCTTCAGATGGTACTCCAGGGATCTGTAGGCACAACAGTGAATCAGGTTAGTGCTTTTTTGCAAGAAATGTGCAATTGAAGTTATAAATGGAATTTGGAATGGTTAGTAGCATATTTTACAAAGATCACAAATAAGAATCAAATGAAAAAGGTACATGTTAGAAGTGGTTGCAAAAGACATCAAAACTATAAATAAAGATGAAAAACAAAAAAATGTTTTGTATAATCTCAGTTAAGGTTTTCACACCTGCCTACTATATACTACCTGTATTTTCTACCTATCTGATCTTAACCTTTCTATTAGTAAGGATTTCATTCACTTAAAATAGGCTTTCCTTTAAAAGCTGTACAGAAAAAATGTGATCTAAATAAAAGAAGGGCTCATTTTCAGAGCTTTCTACATGCATGTGAACGCCTCCACACTTAGACACACCCTGGTGTATTTTCTCCAGATCTTCTTTACAGTGAGTTGTGATGAGTAAATAAGGAATGTGGAACTACTTTAAAAACTTTGAAAATATGCACACACAAGATATTGTTGTTTTGTCATGGGCAGATTAGAAGCCATCCCCATATCTCATTGTAATGGGTTCACTCACATTCTCTTGTTGATGATTAGGGAATATTCCAAAGTCAGGGAAAATCCAAAAAGACTTCAAGGAAGATTTCATGTAATATATCTTACCCTATTTTTTAGGTTAAAGGAACAAGCACAAAAAATGCCCTACCAAAACTGAAGTGAACATTTTAAGACCTTTACCCCCTAAAAACTATGATTTGGAGCTTTTACTTCTAAATCATATAATTTAACTCATAAAAGATTATCTTCTTTAACTTGCAGTGTTAGGAACATATTTGGAATACTGAGGGAAGCTGTTTTAGCAAAACCAAGTGTCAAATAATCAGTGGACTGACAGCTGATTGTCAACAGCCTGACAACTTTTACCTTCAGGATAAATTAAGGAATGTAAACATAAGGCAAAATGCATTAGTGAATACAGTAGTTGGTCCTTGAACTCCAACTTTTTTTTTAATAAGTTAATTGCAGTGCATAAGAATAGAGATCAGGCATTAAAGAAAAGCTAAAAATATATTGCCAGAAACTGGCTCTGAAGAGTTTTTAATATAGGCATTGACATACATTGTTGAGCTTAAATGCAGCCATCTCAGTGCTAAGAAAAATAATTTGGGTAAATTCTATTTCTATGATTTTAGAAAAGACAAAAACACCCTTCTTGTTTTATTTTTTTACAGGGGCCTTTGGAAGTTGCCCAGGTTTTCCTATCTGAAATACCCAGTGACCCAAAACTCTTCAGACATCATAATAAACTGCGACTCTGCTTCAAAGATTTTACTAAAAGGTATTCAAGGCTTTCTACATAAAGATCTTCATATTGAGAATGTCCAGTACCACAGTATGACATAAGGGTCTTAAGGGACAATTAAAAAGAGAAAATACAGGAAAGTGGTTCACAATGAGAAATAGTCTGTGTGTAACTGTACTGTTTCTTAATAGTTTGTACATATCCCCCTTCCCAAAGCTTTATATAATGCCATATTTTTTAAAGATTAAAAAAAGCATAGATTCAGGAAATTTTTCTAACCTGAAAACTTATTACGCTATTATTAGACTATTTAACTGTGACAAATTGAGTGCTTACATTTGTGTGCATCTTTATGTTCTTCCATTTTTTTTGTTTATCTCTCCTTGAGTCCTCATGCTGTTTTAATTACTGCAGCTTTATAATAATCTTTGATACCTGGTAAACAATTCATCTTACCTATTGTTCACTACTTTTGGCCCTCTTCCTTTTAATAAAAATTTTAATTTTAGAATCAACTTATCACTCCATTACAACCTGGAAAATCTGAACCTGAATCTATAAATCAGTTAGAAAATTTCTTTATAACTATAAGTCTTCCAGTCCATGAATATGGTATAGTTCTCCATTTACTTACATCTTTTAAATGCTTTCTTAATATTTTAATTTTTTGTGAACACATATCTTTTGATTTAGTCCTTGGTATTTAATACTTTTATGCTTTTGTTAATGGTATCTTTTTTTTTGTTTACTGGTATACAGAAACAATTGAATTTTATATTTTACATGAGTGTATTGCAAAATTTACTTGTTAATTCTAAAAATTTATCTATAGAGTCTTTTCCTTACAGTGATGTTTAGGAACTCCAGTACTGTGCTGAATAGTAACACAATAGAGGGCATAGTGTTCTTGTTCCTGATCTAAAAGGAAATACTTTCACCATTGAGCATAATGTTTTCTTCAGGTTTTTTGTAGATTGTTTAATTAGGCTACAGAAGTTCCCACCTATTTGTAGTTATGCTAAGTTTTCATTATGGCAGATTAAAACTTTTTTTGAAAAGGAGTCTGTGTATGTGTGTGTTAGATATTGGTAGAACAGTAGTTTCTTTTTTTTATATATATATATTTTTTTTATTAAGGTATTACTGATGTACACTCTTAAGAAGGTTTCACATGAAAAAACAATGTGGTCACTACATTTACCCATATTATCAAGTCCCCACCCAAACCCCAGTGCAGTCACTATCCATCAGTGTAGTAATATGCCTCAGATTCACTATTTGCCTTCTCTGTGCTGCTCTGTTTTCCCCATAACACCCCACCACCATCTGTACTAAACAAAATACCCCACAATATCTTTCTCCCACCCTCCCCACCTGCCCTCCACACCCCTCCCCTTTGGTAATCACTAGTTTCTTCTTGGAGTCTCTGAGTCTCCTGCTATTTTGTTCCTTTAGTTTTGCTTCGTTGTTATACTCCACTAATGAGGGAAAGCATTTGGCACTTGTCTTTCCCCACCTGGCTTATTTCACTGAGCATAATATCCTCCAGCTCCATCCATCTTGTTGCAAATGGTAGGATTTGTTTCTCTCTTATGGCTGAATAATATTCCACTGTGTATATGTACCACCTCTTCTTTATCTATTCATCTACTGATGGACACTTAGGTTGCTTCCATGTCTTGGCTATTGTAAAAAGTGCTGCAATAAACATAGGGGTGCATATGTCTTTTTGAATCTGAGAAGTTGTATTCTTTGGGTAAATTCCAAGAAGTGGGATTCCCAGGTCAAATGGTATTTCTATTTTTAGGCTTTTAGGGAACCTCCATATTACTTTCCACAATGGTTGAACTAGCTTACATTCCCACCAGCAGTGTAGGAGGGTTCCCCTTTCTCCGCATCCTCGCCAGCATTTGTTGTTCTTAGTCTTTTGGATGCTGGCCATCCTTACTGGTGTGAGGTCATATCTCATTGTGGTTTTAATTTGCATTTCCCTGATGATTAGTGATGTGGAGCATCTTTTCATGTGTCTGTTGGCCATCTGAATTTCTTCTTTGGAGAACTGTCTCTTCATATCCTCTGCCCATTTTTTAATTGGTTTATTTGCTTTTTGGATGTTGAGGCATATAAGTTCTTTATGTATTTTGGATGTTAACCCCTTGTCAGATATGTCATTTACAAATATATTCTCCAATACTGTGGATGCCTTTTTGTTCTGTTGATGTTGTCCTTTGCTGTACAGAAACTTTTTAGTTTGATGTAGTCTCATGAGTTCATTTTTGCTTTTGTTCCCCTTGCTCAAGGAGATGTGTTCAGGAAGAAGTTGCTCATGCTTATATTCATGAGATTTTTGCCTATGTTGTCTTCTAAGAGTTTTATGGTTTCATGACTTATATTCAGGTCCTTGATCCATTTCAAGTTTACTTTTGTGTATGGGGTTAAATAATAATCCTGTTTCATTCTCTTACATGTAGCTGTCCAGTTTTGCCAACACCAGCTGTTGAAGAGGCTGTCGTTTCCCCATTGTATGTCCATTGCTTCTTTATCATATATTAATTGACCATATATGGTTGGGTTTATATCAGGGCTCTCTAGTCTGTTCCATTGGTCTATGGGTCTGTTCTTGTGCCAGTACCAAATTGTCTTGAGTACTGTGGCTTTGTAGTAGAGCTTGAAGTTGGGGAGCATAATCCCCCCAGCTTTATTCTTCCTTCTCAGGATTGCTTTGGCTATTCGGGGTCTTTTTTGGTTCCATATGAATTTTAGAACTATTTTCTCTAGTTCATTGAAGAATGCTGTTGGTATTTTGATAGGAATTGCATTGAATCTGTAGATTGCTTCAGGCAGGATGGCCATTTTGACAATATTAATTCTTCCTATCCATGAGCATGGGAAGTGTTTCCATTTATTGGTATCTTCTTTAATTTCTCTCATGAGTGTCTTGTAGTTTTCAGAGTATAGGTCTTTCACTTCCTTGGTTAGGTTTATTCCTAGGTATTTTATTCTTTTTGATACAACTGTGAATGGAATTTTTTTCATAATTTCTCTCTCTGCTAGTTCATCGTTAGTGTATAGAAATGCCACAGATTTGTGTATTAATTTTGTATCCCATAACTTTGCTGAATTCAGATATTGGATCTAGTAGTTTGGAGTGCATTCTTTAGGGTTTTTTATGTACACTATCATGTCATCTGCAAACAGGGACAATTTGACTTCTTCTTTACCAATCTGGATACCTTGTATTTCTTTGTTTTATCTGATTGCCGTGGCTAGGACCTCCAGTACTATATTGAATAACAGTGGGGAGAGTGGGCATCCCTGTCTTGTTCCCGATCTTAGATGAAAAGCTTTCAGCTTCTCGTTGTTAAGTATGATGTTGGCTGTGGGTTTGTCATATGTGGCCTTTATTATGTTGAGGTACTTGCCCTCTATACCCATTTTGTTGAGTTTTATCATGAATGGATGTTGAATTTTGTCTAGTGCTTTTTCAGCATCTATGGAGATGATCATGTGGTTACTGTTCTTGTTGATGTTGTGAATGATGTTGATGGACTTTCAAATGTTGTACCATCCTTGCATCCCTGAGATGAATCCCACTTGATCATGGTGTATGATCTTCTTGATGTATTTTTGAATTCGGTTTGCTAATATTTTGTTGAGTATTTTTGCATCTATGTTCATCAGGGGTATTGGTCTGTAATTTTCTTTTTTGGTGAGGTCTTTGCCCGGTTTTGGTATTAGAGTGATGCTGGCTTCATAGAATGAGTTTGGAAGTATTCCCTCCTCTTCTATTTTTTGGAAAACTTTCAGGAAAATCGGTATTATTTCTTCTCTATATGTCTGGTAAAATTCAGAGGTGAATCCATCTGGCACGACGGTTTTGTTCTTAGGTAGTTTTTTTATTACCGATTCAATTTCTTTGCTGGTAATTGGTCTGTTTAGGTTATCTGTTTCTTGCTTGGTCAGTCTTGGAAGGTTGTATTTTTCTAAGAAGTTGTCCATTTCTTCTAGGTTTTCCAGCTTGTTAGCATATAGATTTTCATAGTTTTATCTAATAATACTTTGTATTTCTGTGGGGTCCGTCGTGATTTTTCCTTTCTCATTTCTGATTCTGTTTATGTGTGTAGATTCTCCTTTTCTCTTAATAAGTCTGGCTAGTAGTTTATCTATTTTGTTTATTTTTTCAAAAACCAGCTCTTGGTTTCATTGATTTTTCTCTATTGTTTTATTCTTCTCAATTTTATTTATTTCTTCTCTGATCTTTATTATGTCCCTCCTTCTGGTGACTTTGGGTCTCATTTGTTCTTCTTTTTCCAATTTCAATAATTGTGTCTTTAGACTATTTATTTGGGATTGTTCTTCCTTCTTTAAATAGGCCTGGACTGCAATATACTTTCCTCTTAGAACTGCCTTTGCTGCGTCCCACAGAAGTTGCAGCTTTGTGTTGTTGTCATTTGTCTCCATATATTGTTTGACCTCTGTTTAATTTGGTCGTTGACCCATTGATTCTTTAGGAGAATGTTATTAAGTCTCCATGAATTTGTGAGCCTTTTTGTTTTCTTTGTACGATTTATTTCTAGTTTTATACTTTTGTGATCTGAGAAGTTGCTTGGTAGAATTTCAATATTTTTTAATTTACTGAGGTTCTTTTTGTTGCCTAGTATATGGTCTATTCTTGAAAATGTTCCATGTGCACTTGAGAAGAATGTGTATCCTGCTGCTTTTGGGTGTAGAGTTCTGTAGATGTCTGTTAGGTCCATCTGTTCTAGTGTGTTGTTCAGTGCCTCTGTGTCTTTACTTATTTTCTGCCTGGTTCATCTGTTCTTTAGAGTGAGTGGTGTGTTGAAGTCTCCTAAAATGAATGCACTGCTTTCTATTTCCTCCTTTAATTCTGTTAGTATTTGTTTCACATATGTCAGTGCTCCTGTGTTGGGTGCATATATATTTATAATGATTATATCCTCTTGTTGAACTGACCCCTTTACCATTATATAATGTCCTTCTTTATCTCTTGCTACTTTCTTCGTTTTGAAGCCTATTTTGTTGATACAAGTACTGCAATACCTGCTTTTTTCTCCTTATTGTTTGCATGAAATATCTTTTTCCATCCCTTCACCTTTAGTCTGTGTATATCTTTGGGTTTGAGGTGAGTCTCTTGTAAACAGCATATAGATGGATCTTGCTTTTTTATCCATTCTATTACTCTGTGTCTTTTGATTGGTGCATTCAGTCCATTTACATTTAGGGTGATTATCGAAAGATATGTTCTTATTGCCATTGCTGGCTTCAGATTCGTGGTTACCAAAGGTTCAAGGGTAGCTTCTTTACTATCTAACAGTCTAACTTAACTCTCTCGTTAAGCTATTATAAACACAGTCTGATGATTCTTTATTTCTCTCTCTTCTTCTTCTTCCTCCTCCATTCTTTATATACTAGTTGTTTTATTCTGTACTCTTTTACATTTCCTTTGACTGTTTTTGTGGATAGTTGATTTTACTTTTTGCCTTTAGTTAGTATTTGGATGGTCTGCTTTCTTTGCTATGATTTTATTTTCTCTGGTGACATCTTTTTAGCCTTCGGAGTGCTTCCCTCTAGAGCAGTCCATTTAAGATATCCTGCGTAGGTGGTTTTTGGGAGGCAAATTCCCTCAGCTTTCACTTGTCTGGGAATTGTTTAATCCCTCCCTCAAATTTAAATGATAATCGTGCTGGATGCAGTATTCTTGGTTCAAGCCCCTTCTGTTTCATTATGTTAAATATATCATGCCATTCTCTTCTGGCCTGTAAGGTTTCTGTTGAGAAGTCTGATGATAGTCTGATGGGTTTTCCTTTGTAGGTGATCTTTTTTCTCTCTCTAGCTGCCTTTAATACTCTGTCCTTTTCTTTGATCTTTGCCATTTTAATTATTATGTGTCTTGGTGTTGTCTTCCTTGGGTCCCTTGTGTTGGGAGATCTGTGGGCTTCCATGGACTGAGGAACTATTTCCTTCCCCAGCTTGGGGAATTTTTCAGCAATTATTTCTTCAAAGACACTTCCTATCCCTTTTTCTCTCTCTCCTTCTTCCGGTACTCATATAATGCGAATATTGTTCTGTTTGGATTGGTCACACAGTTCTCTTAATATTCTTTCATTCTTAGAGATCCTTTTATCTCTCTCTCCCTCACCTTCTCTGTATTCCTGTTCTCTGATTTCTAGTCCATTAACAGTCTCTTGCACCTCGTCCATTCTGCTCTTAAGCCCATCAATCGCTTGTCTGATATCTGCATTGTCTTTCCTCACTTCCTCCCTTAGCTCTTGCACATTTCTCTGTAGATCCATCAGCATGGTTATGACCTTCATTCTGAATTCTTTTTCAGGAAGATTGTATAAGTCTATCCCATCAGACTCTCTCTCTGGGGTTGTCTGGGCAATCTTTGTCTGTACCATATTCCTCTGTCTTTTCATGGTGATAGAAGTGGTCGCTGGTAGGTTCCCCATGTGTCAGCTGGGAGAACAATTCTCTTCCTGCCTGTTGTTCTCCTTGCCATTCTCCGGGGCCTGAACTGGTTTCTCACCCACCAGGAAGCTGTCTCTGTGATAATCTCCGGAGCTGCCTGTGTGCGGGGTCGCCCTCAGCCTAGCCTATAGCACTGCGGGGGTGTGAGGTCTCACTGGGTGGCTTCTGGTCCCATTGGTGCTTTCCAGCCCTTGATGTGGGTTCTGGGGTCCTTCCCACTTAGCTGCGTGCCAGCCGGGAGTAGATTTTGTCACGTTGCTGTGGGCGGGGCCGTTCCTCTGCTGTTCCTCCGCTGTGGCGGATCCCGGACCCTTTGCGGCTCTGGCTGGGGGGGGGTGGGACGAATGGTACACTACTGATCTCTGTGGGAAGCCTTGGCGCGGCTGCTTTGCCCGGCCACTGGCAAGGGGTTCTGAAATTCCCCAAAACTCCCAGCCTGCTGCGCTGAGTGCACTGGGACAATTTTGTTCCGCTGTTGGGCCCTTGTCTTTTTAAGACTTAAAAAAAAAGCACCCGCTTTCCTTTTGTCCTGGGGAGGCAACTGTGGGGACCCACTTGCAGTCTCCATCTCGGATCTTGCCCTTCTGTTTCTCTAATCTCCAATACACCAGGCAATGTGTGTCAGTGCTCCTGGCGCAGATCACCAGGGTTTGTTATTTAGCTGTCCTGTGCTTCCACTCCCTCCCCACTCTGAATCTTTTCCTTCTACTGGTGCACTGGGGTGGGGGAGTGCTCGGGTCCCGCCGGGTCACTGGTTTGTATCTTACCCGCTTCGTGAGGTGCTGAGTTCTCACAGGTGTAGCTGTAGCCTGGCTGTTGTACTGTATCTTCTGGTCTCTTTTTTAGGAATAGTTGTATTTTCACAAATATGTATGGTTTGGGGAGGAGATTTCTGCCGCCCTGCTCATGCCGCCATCCTCCCAGAAGTCTCCTGAATGTTAGATTTTAAAGGAACTCAGTTGATCATCTGTTCCATGCCTTAAACCTAATTATGAGAGGATATTTAACATTGAACCAAAAAACTGAATGTCTGCATCATGGTGAATATGCCCTCAAACTATACCTGAAGAAATCTTTTAACAACACACTGTTTTTCCTAGGTGTGAGGACGCCTTAAGAAAAAATAAGAGTTTAATTGGGCCAGATCAAAAGGAGTATCAAAGGGAACTGGAGAGGAACTATCATCGCCTTAAAGAGGCCCTACAGCCTCTGATAAACAGAAAGATCCCTCAGTTATACAAGGCAGTATTACCTGTCACTTGCCACAGGTATGCATATTTTTTCTGTTATTTTGGATATCTTCAGAAAATTGAAACCTGCTTGAATAGTTTAATTCAAGTGATAGTGAATAATTCAAGTAATAGTGAATTAGGTTAACTTTTATTACATGGTTTCAGATACTGTGTCTCCTGAAACCTAACAAGTTAAACTAGAATAAGCCTTTTATCATCCGTACACGAATCAGCCTGCAAGATGAAAGTCAGTTCTTTCTGCAGCTGAAGAATAATAAAGTTGTGTTAAGTACTCATACCAACCAGTACAATACACCTAAGTCTGGTCTCTTATTACTTATTCCATGTAAAGTCCTGTCAAACTTTCTGGTATTTTTGTGGGAGAATTCACTAGAATGTATCAGGAGTCAGATACTCCCTCAGCCCTGACAGTAAATAACATATCCTTCTATATTAGTACCAGAACAGGTAACCCCACTGAGTATCAAGAAATCTTCAGTATTTTTCTCCACTAAGTATAACAAATAAAATTAGAGGTTGAAATAACTTAAAGAGTCTTCTACAACTAATCCTAATTCTGTTTGAGCAGGTAATTTAATCTTATAACTTTCTCTGTAAAATTAAATAATTCTTACCTTGTAGAGGTTGTTGTGGAAATTAAATGGCATATAAAGTTCTAAGGACAGGGCTTAATACTTTACTTTTTAGCACCTGAATTCTGAACAGGGCATGACAAATACTAAAAGTAAGCTGCCTCTTTTTCCATTTTGAAATCCAAATGTACATACAATTATTTAATTATTGTGACACTTATTTTACTCTTTTTGAATTAGAAGCAGCAAAACTATTAAATTGTACTTAACCAGATAAATTAATATTTGGAAGGCCTTTGAAGTTGCTTATATGAAAAGAGAATGTATATGCATGGTGTGGTATAGTACTAAAGAAAATTAAACTGGCTATCTGATCATCTGGAAATTAGTCCCTATTCTTCAATGATCTGATTTTTGAACTTCAAAACTTCAAAAAATAATTCACATTCATTCAGAACATGTCTACCAAGTGCTTTCTGTATGTCATGTCCCTTACAGGGAGCGTGTAGATCATCTACAAGAACAGGAGGAGACCAGAGGGCCTATTTAGATCCTTTCTCTGAAAAAAATCTATTTGCTTCCACCATTCTATACTGATGACACACTCATAGGTGGTTTCCTCTTAAAGTTCCCAATAGGAAGTAACACCAGTCCCTTCCACTTTTAGCTTCCCCTTCTACCTTTTTGGAATTTCTTCCTTCTTGCTGCCTCTAACCCCCTCCAACAGCCATTGGTCAAATGTCGTGTGGGATAAAGGTGCTGGGTCCCTGAGTTTGTTTCCTAAAGCTAGTCTCATTTCCTTCAAATCTCTCCAACTCCTTTCAGTGGAAACTATATACTTCCTATCAGAAGAAACTTTTCCTTATACCATTATCTTGAGTTTTACCTTCCTTTAGGATCAACACAGTCAGTCCTCTAAGCTTTACTTCTTAATATTTACAGGCACTTTTTGGGAATTTAGAAAACCTTTTCTAATGAATAGTGTCTAGCTTTGAAGGTGTTACTTTCCGTGGAGCCAAACAAGCTTTGAGATTCAAAGCTTAGTGAACATGATCTCTTTGTATCTGCCCTCTCCTTTTCTGGAGATTGTAAGCCTCTGGGCTTAACCTTAATGACAGGAGGGAAAAGTGAAAGAAACCAACTTAAGGATAAAGAAAATACATTCAATATATATTGCAGAATATTATATTCTTCACTCTTAAAATACATCTCACATAGTACTTGGATCTTATTTTGCTGATTTACAAAATCTGTAACATTATTTTGCAGTAGACTTATAAGGTGTTAAGATAGTGGTTCTCAAACTATGATCTGATCCAGAGACCCTTTCCAGAGGTTCCTGTGTCAAAACTAATTTCATATTAAGTGGCAAATATTATTTGCTTTACTATCATTCTCTCAAGAGTAGAGTTCTCCAGAGACTGCATGTGATGTGATATTGTAAAAGACTGAATGCTGAAACAGGTATGAGAATCTGGGCTATTGAGCCAGATGCTGAATATATGAATGCCACTCTTCTAAAATCCTTGCAAGTTATTTTTAATAATGCTATTTTTAATAACATGTAATGGGTTATTTTGTAAAATTTAAAATTTTTAGTCTTCACTTCTAATACGGTTGTCAATACATAAACCCATACAAAAAGAATTCCCATTTTTTAAGTGTAAAAAGGACCTAAAACCCAAGTTTGAAAACTGATTTTAAGACTTAGAATTTACTATTTTTAAGAAACACTTGCCTTTTGTCTTTTAATAACCCCAAATCTTTTCCTGAAATCCCTATTATCCCTTAGTTTATTACAATATCTAATACATGTTTTGGACAAATGAATAAATGATCAACGGACTTGGCAAAGTGGTTACAAGTGGTTACTGTAATATACCTTTAATCTATAGGGAAGTCTACAAGCCAGTGGGCAGGAAAAGCATTAATGGACCTTGAAAGTTAAGAACTTTGGTGTCAAAAAAGTTTTAAACTTAGTAAGGTTTTGGTGGCAAAAGTTTATGGCAACTCTGGCAGAAAAAAATTATGAAAAGTTATTTTAAAGGAATATGTAAAAATTGTTTACTTATATCCTTTTATTTTCTCCCCAGAGATTCCTTCAGTCGAATGAGTCTGCGCAAAATGGATCTCTAAAATAAATGCACTTGTTTTATTCATTTGAAAAATGCCATGTATTCAACAGTGAGTGTGAAAAGTTAAGCTCTGTTGAAAAGTAAGACTCGGGACTTAATTCTGGAAATTACAGCATTAATTTACTCATTGAAGGATGCAGTGGCCAAAACAGTATCAAATGTAGATCCTTGAAGTTTGAGAACCATGGCTGTGGTTCCTAATAATCTGGTAATATGCTATAATCTTTTTTTTAAGACATTTTAATGACTCAAAGGTAATGACTCACTATACATTTACCATTATTTATACCATAGCCAATGCTAAATTTATTTACTTTAAGTTTGTATTTTTTAATTTATATTATCATTTTTAGATTCATTTTGGAACCATTTTAAATGTAGTAATACTTATTTTAAAGGTACTATTAAATACGTGAATGTTTACACTAAACTGAGACTTAAATTTTCTTTACTAAGGCAAAGAACTTGAGTTGCTTCAAGAACTTGTTCGAAAACTAGCAAAATGAAAATAAAAATTGTCACTTTATTGGGCCCAAAGAGCCCCAAATTAAGTTAATGAACAAATTAATGGGTGGACATAGATACTGGTAACTGGTTTATTAAGTCTTAAAACCAGTTTCTAAGCTATTTTCCAGACACCCAAAAGGGAGAGTTAAACTGCAGAAATAATTGTACCTGATAAAACTTTTGCCTATAAATACAGGGATAGCTACTCCCAGTGATAAGAGCCTGACCTTTGACTGAACCGTATAATACTAATTACAGTATGAAATTCATGACTCTCAGCAACTAAAATTAATAATTGTTTCAAATTAAACAAGCCAGTCATTTCATTGAGTTTTTTAGTGATCTGAACTGGTAAATTAGAAATCTGCTGTAAAGCTGTCTTATATCCCCATAAAATGACACTGAGCACTGGTGTTTGATCTTTAACCTACCAGCTGAATGTTGTTTTTAGACATTTGTATAGATTTTACAAACTACATTTAAAATGTAAAACCAACTGTTCTAATTGAAATTTGGAACTAATTTGTAATTCTAACTTCGCAAAAACGACTTCTGGAAGTATCTTAACTTTTTGCTATTTGCAGGTTTTCCCAAGTACATATTAATGATTTTTTAAGTGTTTTGAACAATGTTTTTTCTTAGGGTAGTATTATAGTTTATAGAAAGCCATCATTTGTAATCTATCCCTTTGATCTCCTGACCAGTTACATAAGTCAAGAACAAATCAAATTTAACATGGTACCTTCATTCTGCAGTTGATGTTGGAAACAAGATCTCAGTGTCTGATTTTCCTGAGAATCAAGGTGATTGATGATTGATAATTCCCCCTTTCCAGCCTATATTTGTAACAGGCAATATTATCCCAAATTCTTCTTACATACATCAAAGACTGAGATACAGAAAGGTTTTTCAGATAAGTCTACAATGTTGGATCAAAAGGAGTAAACTGAGGAATCAGAAAAGGCAGAACCTCAAAAATGTATTTGGGGACAGAGGATCCAGATGAACAATAACAAAAGGCAAAGACTAATGGAGTCAAGAATGGAAATACATTAAACCAAAAAAAGGTAACATACATACTTTCTCCTCTCAGGGGAGGGGAGAGAAGGTAACATAAGAGAATACTAAATAATCCTAAGAGGTCATTTCTCTCTGTTACACTTATGTAAGGATTGTTTCACACAAACTTCAGTGACCCTATCAAGAACATACTGTAATTAGTATAACTGAATTATCATGTAATACTAATTATTTTAACCTGACTCAGAAGTCTTACTCTTGATACATTAAGATATAACATGACAGTTAAACACTTCCTAACTGCCCACATACTTCAGTTTTATTAAAATGTAAACTTTCTCATTAGGAATCAATACTAGTAGTTCCTAACTGGCTGTCTCTTGGCTACTCAGAGGCCCAGACTCTGTCCTAGACCTATTTCATCAGAAGCTTACGGGTAGTGTTCAAGGTTGTTCTTTTTTACAAGTTCCATTAGTGATTCTGAATATAGAAAGAGACGAGAACCATGACTTTTTCATCTTGTGGAAGAATGTAATATATTATTTAACTATGTAAATAATTTATTAGTTGACAGGTGCTCTTACTTGTTGAAATGGGGTATTAATAGTGTTCTCCAATAGCACACATATTCATTAGGATTATTTTTTAATGTTCTAATACCAAGAATCATTTTAAAAATAGATCATTTAACCAATTTAACATACTTTATTTAAAATGAAAATTTAACCAAGTTTTTATATGTAAGTGCCCAAAGCAATCTCAAGTTTTCCGGTTTTGGATTCCATAAAGTTATGTCTACTTAAAAGGACAATTAGAATGTTTAAAAACTTTGACCAAAAACTTCTTTGAAGTGTAACAACCTGGGTGGACTAAGCACAATTTCTCTTGTTGGAAAATGTCTTCACCTCTGTCAGAAAGAACACTGAGTATTATCAAAAGAAATTATGCATGTTTCTTCTATGTACAGTATCAAGAGACCCAGCTATATTTATGGTAAAAATATGCACATAAAAAAAAATTTGAGCATTTGTATACATAGTTGTTAAGCACTTTAAATTTTATTAAATTTTATTGACCTGGTTTTTAAAAAAAGTTAAATTTAAGGTCATACCTCTATGTTTGATGTACTATATACAGATCGTGCAGACTATGATTATGAAGAGAAACAAATTAATCCATGCCCAAAAAGACTAGCATACAGTATCATCTTCATAAATACAAATAAAAATTATTTTGAAGATAGAAAGGGACTGACCAGGTTTCCTAAGACATTTTTCAAAGTAGTTCAAGGCACAGTAAGTACACACCATTGTGAAAACACACATATTCCAGACTTTGTGCCTCTAATACAGCCTATCAAAGATTTGGCTTCATGACATATAAAACTAAATGCACAAAATGAGATTCTGCTTCTTAGATGAAAAACCACAGGACCTATAAACATCATGTAGATAATTTCTCCAAAATATGGAGATACAAATACAAGCACTTTATTTTAGAAAGCAAACACAAAAAGAAAGATAGGTGTAAAATCAAAAGTGTTTAAATGCTTCAATTTAGATAATTCAATTTAAGAACCTACACAAGTTTGTTCCCAGAAGATAATGCATCACTAGTCTCTACTGAGGAAAATGAATCCTAGAAATTAACATGGTTTTCAATAATTCAAATTTCACAATATAAAAACCTAGAGACCAATAATATCCAATAGCTTCAAAAGATAAGCTAAAGACTGTCATGTAATCAACTTTTACAATGTTTGTCGAGATCTGTTTAATATATACACAAGGAAAATACACTCACTCTATAATTTCTTATAAAATAGCAAGTAAGGAGTAGATGAAGGAGATGTGGAAGGGGAAAGAGAATTCAAAAAGTCTTTCTCTTCAGTAACTTTCACTTCAGAATCATCAAAAAGCAACCACTTCCCCTCATACTCCTTTAAGCTTTGCACTATATATGAAATTTTGTTCTCAAATCCACTAATGTTAATGTCTGTTTGGTCACTGAATTCCTTGTTTCTATCAGATTCATGAGTCCCATTAGTATTATTAGTCTCAGAATTTCTATTTTCAGTAAATGTTGTACTGGCAACTTTATCAGGATTAGACACTTTGTTATATAGCTCATAATCTGCTTTGCTCTTTTGCCCTCCAAGAAGTCCAATAGCTTCTACATTTTTTTTGTTCAAAACTTTACTTGGCTGTGTATTTCCACTGACTCTAATCAACACCTCTTCATCATCATAATTTTCAACCACACCCCTCGCTTCCTCCTCATTTAGTGGTTCTGGCTTACCTATTTCACACATTTCGTTGACCACAAAATTTCCCTCATCTAGTTCTAAGCTGTTAAGGTCAGTGACTTTAACAGAAGCAGTGTAGTGCCCACTACTAATTGTAATCCCACTATGCATCACAACTGCAAATAATCCATAGCAGTCATTGGTTGGCTTTGTGCTCCATTCTTCCAGTGACAATTTAAGAGGCGTTAGTAAAGGAGTGTTGATCTTGGAAAGTCCACCACCGTAACAATCAAACCTTTGGAAGAAGGAAAAAAAAAAAGGTTTTCTGCAAATTCCACTTTATGTCTATTCAGTTTTATACCCAATGTGAAACTGAGTAAAAGTCTGAATGTACTACTAATATTTAGTGCTCATATCAATTAACAAAAAGGATAAAAACAAGACCCCAATTTTGTATATTTATAATATTTACACAAAGAAAAAATACTGAAATAAGTACTAATAGGTGTTTCAGTGAAGGGATATATGACATTGTCTTCCCTTCATTTTATTTCCCTAATTTTGTATAACGAAATTCTTTACATTTCTTAGTGTATATTTTAATGTAAAATTTTTCTCTACCAAATTTGGGGAAAAGAAACAATACTGTAACAAAGTCCATGGAAGGAAAGGATTCTGTCACCTGGTGTAATAAAGTGGGTGGAGAGCTGCTGGGAAACCCTCATGGTATATTGAAATAATCCATTAGTATAGAAAAGAATTAAAATCTACAATGATGTATGTATACATCCAGAAAAAGAGAAGATCTAATATGTAATTGGCATTTTATACGTACCATTTTTAAACAGCTTTTAGATATTTAAATATTCAACTATAACAGAATCTCTTAAATTGTTTAGACTAGTTTTGATTTCCTGGCTCACCTTAAAACTAAAACAATTTTACCTTTTTCTCCCCTCAAAAAAGCTGATGTATACAAAATCTGTTCCCTGCTTTCATCAATTTAAATATGAAAAGATATGTTAAGAAATAGACTATGTATTCATACCAAACAGATTTAAACTGATGAATTTTTACAGGGACAATGTTAATAAGAAAACAGACTTTTCTAAGGCAATCTATCACTTCAGTAGTTTGTATTGTACTACTCTGTTACTCATACTATTTTGAACAAAACTTCCAACAGCTACTTTCTTCATATGTATTTTATTTCTCATACTCACTCCAGGCCACTAGCAGCAAAGCACTTCAAGTGAATAGTTATAACTTCAGGCATCTTGTCAAACAAAAGACTTCGTTCAGCTTCAGTATAATGATGGCAGTTTTCGCAGAAATACTTATCTTCTCCTACAATCCTCTCCACTGAAGCAAACTGTGAAATTGCCCATCTCAGGGTCTTCATTTCTGTTTTTGGCTCTGGAGAAACTACGTGAGACAATCCCTTTACTCACAAATGGGAACTCTTTCAGACATTTCAAAATTAAATCACAAAGTTCAATATTCAAAACTAGCATCCAATTTCAACCAACCAATCCTTCCCAAATAGAGATTTTCTATATTAAGTTCATCCTCTACAGTGCACACATCTTTTTAAATATTTATATTTGGTCGACCAGAAGATACTGAGATTATTTAGAGACAGCAAAATCAAGATAAACCTAGTCTAACTCAATCTAAGACAGGTTTTTATAGGTAATAGCTAATTTTCAGTAGCTGAACAGGTAAACCAATCTCATGATCATTTCCCATTACATTTCCATACTTTCTGTGGTTTATATTTGACAAAACATGGCTAAATACTGTGCTAACAAAAATATCCTCACTTTAGCTCTGGAGAGACTCAGGTACCCAAAACTTAATAAGGCATTTCATTTTCCCATACTCTACACATCAAAATAAACATGCTACAGTTTTCCAAATGCTACCTATTAACAAGTCAAACTATATAAGCAGAAATATTTTATTATACCAAAGACACAAAAAGTCAGCTTTTTTATCAATAATCACACAAGCTATATAAGACTGTTTTGTTGGAGAAAACTATAAATCATTCCATGATCCTTACAAGAGTCCAATTTTGCTTACTTTCAGAATTCTCCTCTGCTGTGGAAAGCTCATCTTCTTGTACTGGTACACTAATGTCTTGAAAATCTTCTCTTCTTTCTGTTAAACTTTCACATTCCAAGCAACGAGTTCTTAGTACCAGTTGACCTTGAAATAATTTCTCTACTAGCTCAAAACCAATTTCCTCTGTACCTAAAACAAAAATAAGAAAATTTTAAGTCTTTACAGAATATTCCATTTAAAATATATCATGAATAAGGCTATAATCTTAACTTGTATATTAGCATTAAGAGGTGCCTTTTCTTGAAATATAAATTCCCTGTAAAGTTTTAAATATGAGTTAGTTACTGTCTCCAAAAAAGAAGAGTCAAAAAAAAACTGTCTTATTACTTAACTCCCTTCACAAAAATACCCCCTATAGAATAACATCCCAAAAAATGATGACACTTTGAGTAAAACCATTAAACATACCAATACTTGACATTTCTCCCAAGATCTATAGATCCAGAAGAAAAAAGGTAGAAATCCACTTCAAGTATGGTTACAACTACTTAGTTCTCCACTTTAAAATTGCATCTCACTAAATGCAATTTCTTTCATGAGTTTTATCAAATACTGAATATTTGGGGCTGTAAGGGGATAAAATACTTCTCTTTCCATTAAAATGTACTGAACTCTAACATATACCATAAATTAACATTATCTTGAGATTAATGAAATTTATACACACACACACCACAAAAAAAAAAAAATCCAAGTACAGTGCTTAAAACACCACATCAAATTTCATATTCAGTGTTAAATTTCTCTTAAAACTTTAGCCAGGTATTTGCTGTGTATGAATCTTAAAAGAAAATTACAGTTCTGTAGCTGTTAATCCTACCTATCAATGTCTAAGAATAAATTATACTTACCTTTGTTCATGGGCTTAACTTCATTAACATTAACAGGCTTAACATTATTCTCTGGAGATTCAAGCTCACAACCATTAGTTGTGTTATTTTCACACTTCCCCAAGTCCTCTTCAAGATCATACTCATTTTTTTTAGATTGTCCTTTAGGTCCTTGGTTTGTTGTTATTTTTCCCATACTACAGAATTTAGAAAGAATGCTGGGTTGCTTAGTTGCAGACTTTAACCAATTTATTTTAACTCTTGATTTTTTGTGAGAGGGTCTTCCATTCTCATTTTCAGATATGTGCTTGGGGAGTATTTTAGGAGAAATCTCTAATATATCACCTGTAGCTTTCCTCTTTGACCTGGTTTGTCTCTGGTTCTCTTCCAATGACTGATGTTCCTTGGATACTTTCACTTTTTTCTTCATGTTTCCAAATTCAGTGTCACTTCTTCTCTTCCCATTTCCTTTTGGGAGTTTTTCTTTATAGTCTTCAGAATGCCTCATACTGTCCATCTCTATGCTGTTAATAACACTCATTTCTTCTTTCTGATGAGGTTTTTCTTCTACCTGAGTAGATAATTCTACCACATTTTTTACTTCTTCTTTTTTTAAGAGTTGGCATGTTTCTTGAATGTTTCCCAAAATACACTGTAATACTTCCTGTGCATCATGTTGTAGATATCCTTCATACATAGGGTTGAGTTCCCTATAAATAAAAATTTCCATTTCATCTATTCTAGTTTGAAGATAGAATGCAAAAAAAAAAAACTTTCTATATAGAAATTAAATTATGGGGATATCATAATTATTTTAAAAATCTAAAAACATTTCTTCAGCTAATTTGAAACTTACCTAAACTTGTGACTAAAAGTAAAAACAAATTTTACCTCATTTTCATAATCACAAATACTTTGATCTTCCTCTAAATATAGTATTGTTAATAACTGCTAGTATGTATTTGGTGTTTACTATGTACCAGGTTTTATTCAAAATGTTTTTTATATGTATATCATCTCACAATAACCCCTATGAGGTTAAGTACTATTTATTACCAGTATGTATAGATAAAGTAACCTGCCCAAGGTCACAGAGATGCAAAGCCAGAATCCAACCCTGCTCTCGGCCACCTTGCTACCTTGTTACATAGCCTGTTAATAAATGTAGAACAGTGTATTAAATCTAGGTTTATTTCAAAGCTAAATGATTAAATAATTTTTTTAAAGACTTACCTTGTATTTTGGATACAACTATTTTATGTACAGGATAAAATGTCTTTTTTAAGATAATACTCAAATGTAATCCAGTAATTAATAGTTCTCTTCTAAGCACATTCAACACAGAATGTTCAGAATTTACAGTTCTTAAGCATAATATATTTTGAATATAGACCTACAATTCCTAATCTGAAATCCTTATGTCCAGATGTGTTTGGAAATTGAGAAATTTTAGATTCAAAAAGGCAATATAGCACATAAGGAAAATATATTAGCACCAACATGACAGGGGTGGTTAATGTCCCATCATTAAACACGTATTTCTACAGAAAAATGTACAAACATTCACATTACAGATAAATATGAATAGAAACTAAATAGTCCCATGAAAATTCAGATCTAATGAATTTAGAATTAAACATAAAAAATTTTCAGTTTTTGGAGCCTCTGGGGCATTAAGGACTATAGATGTGGTTTCTATTTTTCTTGCCCTTTATTCCCATCTGTTCACATACCACTTCCCTTGAAAGAGAGTAGTAAGTTGCTAAATTGGAATCCTAAAATTGTATTTAAGGCTATACCTGAGTGTGTTAAGCAGTCGCCTTGGCTGAGTAGCAAGTTCATCAGTGTATTTCTCTGGATTTAAGAGAAAACTAGCCTGAAGTTGTTCAACTGAAATGATCAAGGACTGTAAACTGCATATTAGTTCATAACTTGCCAAAGAATCTTCTTTGCAATTTCCCTGTCAAGAAACACACAAACCGGTATTTTTATTTATAAACAAATTAAGTACCTACCCCGTTCTTGTCTTTGTCTCACTAAACAATACTAGCTTTTCTAAATTTAATTTCAGGCTAACACTAATTTTATGAAGGTATACAAATAAACTTTTTAAAACAATTTAAGAGTAATTTTTGGTTACTTTCTATTATGTAGATGATAATGGTTTTCTAATTATACAAATAAATGGCCTCTTTATATTTACTTGAATTTTAAAATCGACAACTCGAAAACACGGTAGATAAATAACAGGTGGTACAAGGGTATGATAAATTGTAATGGTGGTAAACAAATGACCGTGTTTATTAGTATACAAATAAAAGCGCTGGAGAAGACACTGTAAAAGTGGGTAATCTAGTTAGCTGTCCTGTAAGAATTAAAAATAATGACCTTTCTGGCAACATCAAGATACTGAAAAATTCAATTGTTATAGTTTGTCAGAAGAGAAATGTTCTGTCATCCTCCTCCCAAATCCTCATCTATTACTTATTCATTTCTAAGCAAGTAAATTTCGATTAATTTACTGTCTATATGTTTGTTTGTTTTTTCTACTTTTTACCTTATCTTTTTGATTGGCTTCATCTTTTAGGGCTTCTTTCTTCTGTGAAATAATATTAAATAAGTGCTTCACTCCAGATTTAAAACCAGGACAAAAATATAAGACCTATAAAAAGTGACACTGTCTGAGTATTTACTGAACAAACAATAATGCATCTAAAATCATTAAAAATGCTATCATGCTTTTTGTAGAGCACTTTTAAATGAGCATTACTTAAAATTCTGAAATTAAAAACTTAGGTCAAAAATTGTAATACCCCACTGTCTTCTCTCACTGGCAACAAAGCACTAAGCCTGAGCAGATACTGCTAAGACTCAAAGTTTTAAGAGCACAACATAAAACAGAGAATTTCAAAAGTTAAAATAATTATCACCCTGACACCAGGAATCAGGCAAAAAACTAGAGGTTTGGCATCTTTTTTGCCATCCCAATTTCATTTAATACATCACCTTCTCTTACTCCAAAGGAAGTTTGTAACATGCAACTTAGCATAATTATTATTTTAGCCCATCTGGTTTATTTACAATCAGAGGCAAAGGCAGTATGGACCATTAAAATTCTCCAGTAATCTGAAATCCTCAGAAACATTAACTTTTGTATCATTTTTTGCCTACTAAAGTTTTATTATATAGCAAAATTGTCAATTTACCTGAAGTATACTATTAAGATAACAAGTATTGCCGAGATTATTGAGTCCCACAAATGGTAACAAATTTTCTCTCTTCTCACAGTTTATGGGTGAGGACTGTGCTGCAGGAACAACTTGGTCACTATTAAATACAGAGAGAAGATAATGAAGTATAATATATTAAGTGAAAATATTACTTCTCTAGGTGTATTCTTGTACCAAAAGTTGTATGATCTGAAAGTATATGAATTTTATTCAGATAACATTTTAAAAGAAATCTGTGCCAGCACAAAAATTGTTTTACACCCAGCATAAAACTTTACAAGCTCTTTAAAAACACTATTACACTCAGCAAGCCTCAAAACAAATTCCAAAAGGCTGTTAACCCCATTTTACAGAGTTGAAAACTGAGGAACTGGTACTGTGATTTGCTAAGCCAACAATGACATTTTAATCAAGTAGTTGAACTCTTTATAGAAATCCAGGAATAACCTATGACAGTATTTGGGAGACTATCTCAAATATAAGATTCTGTTAATAAAAGATTAAGAGGAAAGAGAGTCTTTTAAGAGAATATAGCTATCCCTTACTTAAAAACAGATTGTTCATATTTATAATTCTTTTACCACACTTTAATAAACAATAAGTCCTCCTAGCACTTTTATTTATTTTACAGCTCCTGGCTATTATTCTAGAATAGGCATGAATGCTGGGAAACAAAGGTTCACATACCATTTCCTAAACTGGTTACCAGTAAATATTAGGAAACAACAGGAGACCAAAACACTTCAGTCATATAGCAAAGTGCCCATTTGTTGAATAGGGAGCTAGTGTTAACTTCAAGCAGAGCAACTACTGGTGGAACGAAGTGTCCAATTTTGTTCTGATTTTAGTCACTGAAGGATTTATTTGTTTCAAAAGCTTTTATTATTTTTAAGTTTATTTAAAACAGGATTTGTTGTTGTACACCCCCAATAGGTTTGATAATTCATATAGTAGGTATGACTACAATGTTTGGTCAAGTCTTCTGAACCAAAGATCGCCTGCTTTGTTACCCTCACACAAAATGTGCTGCCCTACAATTAAGTTTAAGTCAAAAAATAATTTTAGTCAATAAGTATTTCTCCAAGTTAGTCTAACTGACTGAGCACAATGTAAATGAGTTAACTTTATGGATGCACTCCCTGCAGGGTACCACCAGTTTTGCTATTTCCATTGTACACTACAAGACTATCTTACCCTGTGTTTTGGCCTCAGTGGAGGTATCAATTCAAGCTCACTCCTTCCACCCTGAAGAATTTTTAAGTATAGAAATATACTTAAAGTAAGATACATACATTTCAGATCCTCTATATTCAGAGGCTTTTTCTTCATTTTCTTGAGAATCTGTGAAATCCAAGGCTCTCTTAGTTTCCTTTTTCTGAAAAAACTTCAAGGAAAGTCTATTTTTCTTTGAGGGACTACCTCTTGAAAGCCCATTACTTTCACTAGGTACAACACCAGGCATTTTCTCTTCAAATCTCCAGGAGATGACAAGAATTAATTTATACAGGGATGCTGTAGTCACCAATCATATCTGTTAATCACAGAGAATAGGTTTCATTAGTTGTCAGTTATTAGTTGTAGGCAATAAACTCATTAATTTTGAAAAATTTTCTAAGGAATGATACGAATTAGAACTTCATATTTGAAAACCAGATTCCTGGCAATAACAGGCATTCAATGTTTATTACTTAAATGAAGGAACTTGCCATTTGTCCTTAACTTTATTAACAACAAAAAATACCAGATACTGAACTTTTATTAGCCTGCTACTAGATTAAGGGTCACATCACAAAATACTTCATTTTAGTAGACCCTCAGTAAGGCAGTATTACTAACGAGTAAAAACCTACTTTTTACTATAATTTGCTAATTCATTCAGAAAATACTGAGCAACTACCATCTCTAATTCTAAAGTATGATGAATGAGAAATCAAGCGTGCTGGAAGTGAATGAGTCCGCCTAAAGCCTTTTCTAGTTATTAATACGAATGCATGAAATAAAGTCTCTAAATAAAGTTTATTTAAAAGTATAACTTGCATGCAAGAAAAAGCAAAGACCTGATGTTGAGTTGTATCTAACAACCTGAGCTAAATAAAGCATTATA
>JAQQAC010002837.1:52328358-52383906 GCA_029783875.1 Phataginus tricuspis | reverse complement strand
TACATGGAGACTTAACAACATTCTCCTAATTAATCAATGGGTTAACGACCAAAACAAAACAGAAATCAAAGAATATATGGAGACTAATGACAACAACAACACAAAGCCACAACTTCTGTGGGACGCAGCAAAGGCAGTACTAAGAGGAAAGTATATTGCAATCGAAGCCTATTTTTTTTAATTTATTTTGGTATCATTAACCTACAATTACATGTGCAATATTATGATGATTAAACGACCCCCTTCATCAGGTCCCCCCCACCAACCCCATTACAGTCACTGTCCATCAGCGTAGTGAGATGCTATAGAATCACTACTTGTCTTCTCTGAGTTGTACTGCCCTCCCTGTGTCCCCCCTACCTTACGTCTGTTAATCGTAATACCCCTTTTACCCTCTTATCCCTCCCTTCCCACCCATCTTCCCCAGTCCCTTTCCCTTTGGTAACTATTCGTCCGTTCTTGGGTTCTGTGAGTCTGCTGATGTTTTGTTCCTTCAGTTTTTTTTCTTTGTTCTTATACCCCACATATGAGTGAAATAATTTGATACTTGTCCTTTTTGGCTTGGCTTATTTCACTGAGCATAATACCCTCTAGCTCCGTCCATGTTGTTGCAAATGGTAGGATTTGTTTTCTTCTTATGGCTGAATAATATTCCATTGTGTATATGTACCACCTCTTCTTTATCCATTCATCTCCTGATGGACACTTAGGTTGCTTCCATTTCTTGGCTATTGTAAATAGTGCTGCGATAAACATAGGGGTGCATCTGTCTTTTTAAAACTGGGCTGCTGCATTCTTAGGGTAAATTCCTAGGAGTGGGATTCCTGGGTCAAATGGTATTTCTATTTTGAGTTTTTTGAGGAACCTCCATACTGCTTTCCACAATGGTTGAACTAATTTGCATTCCCACCAGCAGTGTAGGAGGGTTCCCTTTTCTCCACAATCCAGGCCTATTTAAAGAAGGAAGAGCATTCCCAAATGAACAGTCTAAGGACACAATTATTGAAATTGGAAAAAGAGGAACAAAGGAGGCCCAAAGTCAACCGAAGGAGGTACATAATAAAGACCAGAGTAGAAATAAATAAAATTGAGAAGAATAAAACAATAGAAAAAAATCAATGAAACCAAGAGCTGGTTCTTTGAAAAAATAAACAAAATAGATAAACCCCTAGGGCAGACTCATAAGAGAAAAAGAGAATCTACACGCATAAACAGAATCAGAAATTAGAAACGATAAATAACGATGGGCCCCACAGAAATACAAAGAATTATAAGAGAATATTACGAGCATCTATATGCTAACAAGCTGCAAAACTTAGAAGAAATGGACAACTTCTTAGAAAAATACAACCTTCCAAGACGGACCAAGCAAGAAACAGATAAACTAAACAGACCAATCACCAGCAACGAAATTGAAGCGGTAATCAAAAAACTACCCAAGAACAAAATCCCCAACCTGATGGATTCACCTCTGAATTCTATAAGACATATAGAGAAGAAATAACACCCATTCTCCTTAAAGTTTTCCAAAAAATAGAAGAGGAGGGAATACTTCCAAACTCTTTCTATGAAGCCAGCATCACTCTAATACCAAAACAGGGCAAAGACCTCACTAAAAAAGAAAATTACTGACCAATATCCCTGATGAACGTAGATGCAAAAATACTCAACAAAATATTAGCAAACCTAATTCAAAAATACATCAAGAGGATCATACACCATGATCAAGTGGGATTCATTCGAAAATCCATCAACATCATCCACCACATCAATAAAAAGAAGAACAAAAACCACATGATCATCTCCATAGATGCTGAAAAAGCATTTGACAAAATTCAGCATCCATTCATGATTAAAACTCTCAACAAAATGGGTATAGACAGCAAGTACCTCAACATCATAAAGGCTATATATGACAAACCCACAGCCAACATCATACTTAACAGCGAGAAGCTGAAAGCTTTTCATCTAAGATCGGGAACAAGACAGGGATGCCCACTCTCTCCACTGTTATTCAACATAGTACTGGAGGTCCTAGCCACGGCAATCAGACAAAACAAAGACATACAAGGCATCCAGATTGGTAAAGAAGAAGTCAAATTGTCACTATTTGCATATAACATGATACTGTACATAAAAAACCCTAAAGACTCCACTCCAAAACTACTAGAACTAATATCTGAATTCAGCAAAGTTGCAGGATACAAAATTAACACACAGAAATCTGTTGCTTTCCCATACACTAACGATGAGCTAACAGAAAGAGAAATCAGGAAAACAATTCCATTCACAATTGCATCAAAAAGAATAAAATATGTAAGAATAAACCTAACCAAGGAAGTGAGAGACCTGTACTCTGAAAACTACAAGACACTCCTAAGAGAAATTAAAGAGGACACTAACAAATGGAAATGCATCCCATGCTCTTGGCTAGGAAGAATAAATATTGTCAAAATGGCTATACTACCTAAAGCAATCTACAGATTCAACGCAATCCCTATGAAACTACCAACAGCTTTCTTCAACAAACTGGAACAAATAATTCTAAAATTTATATGGAACCAGAAAAGACCCTGAATAGCCAAAGCAATCCTGAGAAGGAGGAATCAAACAGGGGGAATTACGCTCCCTGACTTCAAGCTCTACTACAAAGCCACAGTAATCAAGACAATTTGGTATTAGCCACAAACAGACCCACAGACCAGTGGTACAGAATAGAAAATCCAAACACTAACCCAAACATTAACAGTCAATTAATATTTGATAAAGGAGCCTTGGATATACAATGGGGAGGTGACAGCCTCTTCAGCAGCTGGTGTTGGAAAAACTGGACAACTACACGTAAGAGAATGAAACTGGACTACTGTCTAGCCCCATACACAAAGGTAAACTCAAGGTGGATCAAAGACCTGAATGTAAGTCATGAAACCATAAAACTCATAGAAAAAAACATAGGCAAAAATATCTTGGACATAAACATGAGCGACTTCCTCATGAACATATCTCTCCAGGCAAGGGAAACAAAAGCAAAAATGAACAAGTGGGACTATATCAAGCTGAAAAGCTTCTGTACAGCAAAGGACACCATCAGTAGAACAAAAAGACAACCTACAGTATGGGAAAATATATTCATAAATGACATATCTGATAAAGGGTTTACACCCAAAATATATAAAGAACTCACGCACCTTAACAAACAAAAAGCAAATAATCCAATTAAAAATGGGCAGAGGACATGAATAGACACTTCTCTAAAGAAGAAATTCAGGTGGCCAACAGGCACATAAAAAGATGCTCCACATTGCTAATCATCAGAGAAATGCAGATTAAAACCACAATGAGATATCACCTCACACCAGTGAGGATGGCCAACATCCAAAATACAAACAACAACAAATGTTGGCGAGGATGTGGAGAAAAGGGAACCCTCCTACACTGCTGGTGGGAATGCAAATTAGTTCAACCATTGTGGAAAGCGGTATGGAGGTTCCTCAAAAAACTCAAAATAGAAATACCATTTGACCCAGGAATCCCACTTCTAGGAATTTACCCTAATAATGCAGCAGCCCAGTTTTAAAAAGACATATGCACCCCTATGTTTATTGCAGCACTATTTGCAATAGCCAAGAAATTGAAACAACCTAAGTGTCCATCAGTAGATGAATGGATAAAGAAGAGGTGGTACATATACACAATGGAATATTATTCAGCCATCAGAAGAAAACAAATCCTTCCATTTGCCACAACATGGATGGAGCTAGAGGGTATTATGCTCAGTGAAAGAAGCCAAGCCGAAAAAGACAAGTATCAAGGGATTTCACTCATATGTGGAGTATAAGAACAAAGAAAAAAAAAACTGAAGGAACAAAACATCAGCAGACTCACAGAACCCAAGAATGGACTCATAGTTACCAAAGGGAAAGGGACTGGGGAAGATGGGTGGGAAGGGAGGGTTAAGGGGGGAAAAGGGGCATTACAATTAACAGATGTAATGTTGGTGGGGCATAGGGAGGCCTGTACAACTCAGAGAAGACAAGTAGTGATTCTATAGCACTCACTATGCTGATGGACAGTGACTGTAATGGGGTTGGTGGGGGGGACCTGATGAAGGGGGTAGTTTAATCACCATAATATTGCACATATAATTGTAGATTAATGATACCAAAATAAATCTTTAAAAAAATCAATTGAAATCATTATACACTACAGTCACCCAAAGTATATATGTAGTTATGAAATATGACAAGGGCAGTGAAGGCGACTCTCAGTCAGCTTATGATGGTAAAGTGCCAACTAATGGCTCATAATAGTCACAGACATTTCATAAGTGATCATCATGCTTCACATGGATTATCTCAATCTTCAAAGCTATCCAATGAATGAGTTTTATCTGCACATTGGGACATAATGTTTGACTCTGAGACTTGTACAGTTCATTGAGGTTACATTTTAATTTTCATCTTTTGGTATTAGCAATTGTGATATTAGACTGGTAATGGCCCCTCAAAAAGGTCCACACCCTAATAACTGGAACATGTGTATGTATGACCTTACATGATGAAAATGACTTTGCAAGTATGATTAAGTTAAGGATTTTGAGTTGGGGAGATTATCCTGTATTATCCATGTGGGTCCAGTGTAACAACAAGGCTTCCCCACAAAAGGGAGGCAGACAAGTGAAAGAAAGAGAAAGGAGACTGGATGTAGGTAGTTGGAGTGATGTGCTTTGAAGATGGAAGAAGGGGCCACTAGCTAATGAAGGCTTCTAAGAGCTGGAGAAGGCAAGGAAATGGGTTCTCCCTTAGAGCTTCTGAAAGGAACAAGGCTTTGTTAACACCTTGATTTTAGCTCCTAGGAGCCATTTCCATCTCCAGAATTGTAAAGTAATAAACTGGCATCATTCTGAAAAAAAAAAAAACAACAACAAAAGAAAAACAAAGGCTATAACAATAGACATTATAAAGGCTGTAAAGAGGGACATTATATAATGATTAAGAGCTCAGTTCACCAAGAAAAAAGAAATAAAGGGGATTAAAATTGGTAAAGAAGTAAAATTGTCACTATTTGCAAATGACGTGATTCTATATTTAGAAAACCCTAAAGACCACCAAAAACTACCAGAATTAATTAATGAATTAAGTAAAGTCATAGGATACAAAATCAATATATAGAAATCTGTTGTGTTTCTATATACAAATAAACATGCAGAAAGAAAAATTAAGAAAACAGTCCCCTTTACAACTGCATTAAAAAGAATAAAATATCTGGGAATCTAACCTAAGAACTGAAAGATTTGTATACTGAAAACTAAAGACATTGATTAAGTAAATTGAAAATGACACAAATAAACAGAAAGATATTCTATGCTCATGGATAGACAGAGAGAATTAATATTGCTAAACTGGCTACAGTACCCAAAGCAATCTACAGATTCAATACAATCCCTAACAAAATACCAATGGCATTATTCACAGACCTAGAGCAAAGAATCCGAAAATTTTTATGGAACCACAAAATAACCCAAATATCCAAAGTAATATTGAAAAAGAAGAACCAATCTGGAGGTATCATGTTCCCTGACTTCAAGCTATCCTACAAAGATGCAGTAATTAAAATAGTATGGATTCAAGATGTGGCATGATAGGTGAGACAGAGAACTCACCCCAAAACCACAGATAGTGTGAAAATACAGTTAATACAACTAAACCTAAATCAGCAACAGGAAAGAAGGCTGCACCACACTGCATACAGACCTCACAAACAGACCAGACTTCACAAAACAGGGTAACGTACGAAAGCCTTGATCTGGCGGGACCCAAGCCCTTCCCCCACTGCAGCTCACTGGCAGGAGGAAGAGAAACAGAGTCGGGTTGGGGGTGGAATCCTGGGACTGCTGAACACCTAGCCCTGGAGATCTGCTTTGTGAGCAGAAACCAGCCTTGTGTGGTGCTCTGGAGAATGGGGATCTGGGACAGGCGGAGCACTTGAGAGACAGATTCTGGCTGTTTGTGGAGGACGGGATCCACACCCAGCCACTCTGAGACATGGTAAGGCAGGTGGGCTGAGCAGCTTCCTAGCAGCAAGATGGCTGCTGAAGGTGCAGGGTTTGTGCAGAGCTTGCTGCACGGGAGAAGGTATAGGGGAACAAGGATGTCTGGGTGCACTCTGCCCAGCAGATTTGGGGAGCTTCATGCACTCCATCCCCCTGGCTGGCTACTCAGCTCTGAGGCCCCCCCACTGTGAAACACAGCCTGCCAAGCCTTCCTACTGGCCTGACAGCACCAGCTCACAAACCGGCAGTCACTGCACTGGGGTCAGGCCAGCCTGAGGGAGACCTCACCTACAACCAAGCACAGAGGCTTACACCTGTGTGCTCAGCCCACTGGCTATGATACTGGAGAGAGGCAGGGCAGACAGGAGTCAGGAAACAGATCTATCCTCCCCCCAGGCACTAGCACCACTCCCCTACGACCCCCAACCTCACTCTAGGGGCTGAGCAGCTCCAGAGACTGGAGCTTCTGGGCACTAGAGGGCACCACATAGAAATATGAAATGTGAAAAGAACATGGTTCAGACCAAAATCTCACAAACCCCAGAAAAAGGGCCAAATGAAACTGAACTCACCGATCTTCCTGAAAGAGAGCTCAAAATAAAAATCATAAACATGCTTATGGGTGTACAGAAAAATACTCAAGAACTCAGAAATGAATTTAAGACACTGACTCAGTCATTAAGAAATTCCATATCTCAAATGAAACATACAATGAAGGGATTTAAAAGCAGATTAGATGTAGTAGAAGACACGGTAAATGGAATAGAAATTAGAGAAGAGGAATACAAAGAAGCTGAGGCACAGAGAGAAAAAGAATCTCTAAGAATGAAAGAATATTGAGAGAACTGTGTGACCAATCCAAACGGACAATATTCACATAATAGGGGTACCAAAGAAGAAGAGAGAGAAAAAGGGATAGAAACAGTCACTCAGGAGGTAATTGCTGAAAACTTCCACAATCTGGGGAAGGAGATAGTCTCTCAAGCCATCGAGGTGCACAGATCTCCCAACACAAGGGACTCACGGAAGACAACATCAAGACATATAATAATTAAAATGGCAAAGATCAAGGATAAAGACAGACTTTTCAAAGCAGCTAGAGAGAGAAAAAAGATGACATACAAAGGAAAACCCATCAGACTATCATCAGATTTTTCAACAGAAACCTTACAGGCCGGAAGGGAGTGGCATGATATATTTAATGCAATGAAGCAGAAGGGCCTTGAACCAAGAATACTCTACCTGGCAAGGTTAGCATTTAAATTTGAAGGAGGGATTAAACAATTTCCCAATGAGCAAAAGCTTAGAGAATTTACCTCCAACAAACCACCTCTACAGTGCATTTTGGAGGGACTCCTATAGATGGAAGTATTCCTAAGACTAAATACATGTCACCAAAGAGATAGACAAAGAGTACAGAATATGATTCATAACATACAAAGAATGGAGGAGGAAGAAAAAGGAGGAAATAAAAGAATCTTTAAGTTCTGTTTGTAATAGCATATGAAGGGAGTTAAATTACACTGTTAGGTAGCAAGGGAATTACCCTTTAACCTTTGGTAACCACAAATCTAAAGCCTGCAATGGCAATAAGTATATACCTATCGATATTCACTCTAAATGTAAATGGTCTGAATGCACCAATCAAAAGACGTAGAGTCACTGAATGGATAAAAAAACAAGACCCATCTATATGCTGCCTACAAGAGACTCACTTCAAACCCAAAGACATTCACAGATTGAAAGTTAAGGGATGGAAAAAGATATTTCAGGCAATTAATCAGGAAAAAGAAGCAGGAGTTGCAGTACTTGTATCAGGCAAAATAGACTTCAAAACAAAGAAAGTCATAAGAGACAAAGAAGAACATTACATGATGATAAAGGGGTCAATCCAACAAGACGATATAACTGTTATAAACATCTATGCACCTACATATGTGAAACAAATACTAACAGAATTGAAGGGGGAAATAGAATGCAATGCATTCATTTTAGGAGACTTCAACACACCACTCACTCCAAAGGACAGATCAGCCAGACAGAAAATAAATAAAGAGACAGAGGCACTGAACAACGTATTAGAACAGATGGACCAAACAGACATCTACAGAATACTCCATCCAAAAGCAACAGGATACACATTCTTCTCAAGTGCACATTGAACATTTTCAAGAATAGATCATATACTAGGCCACAAAAAAAGCCTGTGAATTAATAAAGATTGAAATTGTACCAACTATCTTCTCAGATCACAAAGGTATGAAACTAGAAATAAATTACTCAAAGAAAATGAAAAAGCTCACAAACACATGGAGGCTTAATAACATGTTCCTAAATAATCAATGGATCAATGACCAAATAAAAAGAGAGATCAAGCAATACGGAGAGAAATGACAACAATAATTCAACATTGCAAAATCTGTGGGACATAGCGAAGGCTTTGCTAAGAGGGAAATATATTGCAATACAGGCCTACCTCAGGAAAGAATAATAATCCCAAATGAACAGTCTGAACTCACAATTAATGAAACTAGAAAAGGAAAAACAAATGAGGCCCAAAGTCAATAGAAGGAGGGACATAATAAAGATTAAAGCAGAAATAAAATTGAGAAGAATAAAATAATAGAAAGAATCACTGAATGCAGAAGCTGGTTCTTTGAGAAAATAAACAAAATAGATAAACCCCTAACCAGACTTATCAAAAAAAAAAAAAAGAGAGTCTACACACATAAACAGAATCAGAAATGAGAAAGGAAAAATCACTACAGATACCATAGAAATACAAAGAATTATGAGAGAATACTATGAAAATTTATATGCTAACAAACTGGATAACCTAGAAGAAATGGACAACATTCTAGAAAAATGCAACCTTCCAAGACAGATCCAGGAAGAAACAGAAAACCTGAATAGTCCAATCACCAGCAACAAAATGGAATTGGTAATCAAAAAACTACCTAAGAACTAAACGCCTGCACCAGATGGTTTCACTGCTGAATGTTATCAAACATTTAGTGAAGACCTAATAGCTGTCCTCCTTTAAGTTTTCCAAAAAGTAGAAGAAGAGGGAATACTCTCAAACTCATTCTATGAGCCCAACATCACTCTAATACCAAAACCAGGCAAAGACACCACAAAAAAAGAAAATTACAGACCAATATCCCTGATGAACATAGATGCCAAAATACTCAATGAAATATTAGCAAACCAAATTCAAAAATACATCAAAAAGATCATCATCATGATCA
Organism: Phataginus tricuspis; assembly: GCA_029783875.1. Lineage (NCBI taxonomy): Eukaryota > Metazoa > Chordata > Mammalia > Pholidota > Manidae > Phataginus > Phataginus tricuspis. Next base: position 52,374,606 of record JAQQAC010002837.1, on the reverse strand, counting down.
AGTGGGATTCATCCCAGGGATGCAAGGATGGTACAACATTCAAAAATCCATCAACATCATCCACTACATCAACAAAAAGGACAAAACCACATGATCATCTCCATAGATGCTGACAAAGCATTCAACAAAATTCAACATCCATTCATGATAAAAAACTCTCAAGAAAGTGCGTATAGAGGGCAAGTACTTCAACATAATAAAGGCCATATATGACAAACCCACAGCCAACACTATAATAAACAGCAAGAAACTGAAAGCTTTTCCTTTAAGATCGGGAACAAGACAAAGATGCCCACTCTCCCCACTTTTATTCAACATAGTTCTAGAGGTCCTAGCCTTGGCAGTCAGACAACACAAAGAAATAAAAGGCATCTAGGTTGATAAGGAAGAAGTCAAAGAGTCCCTGTTTGCAGATGACATGATATTGTACATAAAAACCCCTAAAAAATACATTCCAAAATTACTTGATCTAATATCTGAATTCAGTAAAGTTGCGTGATATAAAATTAATACACAGAAATCTGTTGCATTTCTATACACTAATGATGAACTAGCAGAAAGAGAAGAAATCAGGAAAACAATTTCATTCACAGTTGCATCCAAAAGAATAAAATACCTAGGAATAAACCTAACCAAGAAAGTGAAAGACTTATACTCTGAAAACTACAAGACACTCATGAGAGAAATTAAAGAAGATACCAATAAATGTAAACAGATCCCGTGCTCATGGATAGGAAGAATTAATATTGTCAAAATGGCCATCCTGCCTAAAGCAATCTGTAGATTCAATGCAATCCCTGTCAAAATACCAACAGCATTCTTCAATGAACTCAAGAAAATAGTTCTAAAATTCATATGGAACCACAAAAGATCCTATATAGCCAAAGCAATCCTGATAAGGAAGAATAAAGCAGGGGGAATTACGCTCCCTGACTTCAAGCTCTAATACAAAGCCACAGTAATCAAGACATTTTGATACTGGCACAAGAACAGACCCATAGACCAATGGAACAGACTAGTGAGCCCAGATATAAACCCAAGCATATATGGTCAATTAATATATGATAAAGGAGCCATGGATATACAATGGGAAAATGACAGACAGCCTCTTCAACACCTGGTGTTGGCAAAACTGCACAGCTACATGTAAGAGAATGAAACTGGATCATTGTCTAACCGCATACACAAAAGTAAACTCAAAATGGATCAAGGACCTGAATGTAAGTCATGAAACCATAAAACTCTTCGAAAAAAATATAGGCAAAAATCTCTTGGACATAAATATGAGCAACTTCTTCATGAACATATCTCCCTGGGCAAGGAAAACAAAAGCAAAAATGAACAAGTGGGACTATATCAAGCTGAAAAGCTTCTGTACAGCAAAGGACACCATCAGTAGAACAAAAAGGCTTCCTACAGTATGGGAGAATATATTCATAAATGACATATCTGATAAGGGGTTGTCATCCAAATTATATAAAGAGCTCAGGCACCTCAACAAACAAAAAGCAAATAAGCCAATTAAAAAATGGGCATTGGAGCTGAACAGAAACTTCTCCAAAGAAGAAATTCAGATGGCCAATAGGCACAAGAAAAGATGCTTCACATTGCTAATCATCAGAGAAATGCAAATTAAAACCATAATAAGATATCAACTCACACCAGTTAGGATGGCCACCATTCAAAAGACAAAAAACAACAAATGTTGGCGAGGATGTGGAGAAAGGGGAACGCTCCTACACTGCTGGTGGGAATGCAAATTAGTTCAACCATTGTGGAAAGCAGTATGGAGGTTCCTCAAAAAACTCAGAAATACCATTTGACCCAGGAATTCCACTCCTAGGAATTTACCCTTAGAATGCAGCAGCCCAATTTCAAAAAGACATATGCACCTCTATGTTTATCGCAGCACTATTTACAATAGCCAAGAAATGGAACCAACCTAAGTGTCCATCAGTAGATGAATGGATAAAGAAGAAGTGGTACATATACACAATGGAATATTATTCAGCCATAAGAAGAAAACAAATCCTACCATTTACAACAACATGGATGGAGATAGAGGGTATTAATGCTCAGTGAAATAAGCCAGGTGGAGAAAGACAAGTATTAAATTATTTCACTCAACTGTGGAGTATAAGAACAAAGCAAAAACTGAAGGAACAAAACAGCAGCAGACTCACAGAACCCAAGAATGGACTAACAATTACCAAAGGGAAAGGGACTGGGGTGGATGGGTGAGAAGGGAGGGATAAGGGTGAAAAGGGGGCATTATGATTAGCATGTATAATATAGGTGGGCAGGACACAGGGAAGGCAGTATAACACAGAGAAGGCAAGCAGTGATTCTATAGCATCTTACTACACTGATGGACAGTGCCTGCAATGGGGTATGTGGTGGGGACTTGATAATAGGGGGAGTCTAGTAACCATAATATTGCTCATGTAATTGTACATTAATAATAGCAAAAAAAAGTATGGAACTAGCACAAAAATAGGCACATGGATCAATGGAACAGAGTAGAGAGCCTGAAAATAAACCTACACCTATATGCTCATTTACTATATGACAAAGGAGGCAAGAATATACAATGGGGAAAAGATAGTACTGGGAAAAGTGGATAGCACATGCAAAATAATAAAACCGAATCACTGTCTTATACCATACACAAAAATAAACTTGAAATGGGTTGAAGACTTTAATATAAGACCTGAAATCATAAAATGCCTAGAAGAAAAATAGACAGTCACCTCTTGAGCATCTGTGTTAGTAATTTTTTTCTGGATAATGTCTCCCCAGGCAAGCGAAACAAAGGGAAAAATAAACACATGGGAGTACATCAAACCCAAAAGCTTCTGCACAGCAAATGAAGTGATTAACAAAGTGAAAAGGCAACCTACTGAATGGGAGAATATATTTGGAAATGATATATCTGATAAGGGCCTAATATCCAAAATATAAAAAGAACTCATACAACTCAACACCAAAAAACAAATAATCCAATTAAAAACTGGGCAGAGGACCTGAATAGACATTTCCAAAAAGAAATACAGATGGCCAACAGGCATGTGAAAAATGCTTCACATCGTTAATCATTGGGGAAATGCAAATCAAAACCACCGTAACACCTCACACCAGTTAGAATGGCCACTATCAGAAAGACAATAACTAACAAGTGTTGGTGAGGATGTGGAGAAAAAGGAATCCTCATACATTATTGGTGGGAATGTAAAATAGTGCAGTCACTTTGAAAAGTCATATGGAGGTTTCTGAAAACACTAAAAATAGAAATACCATATGACCCAGTAATTCTGCCTCTGGTAATTTGCCCAAAAATACCAAAATCACTAATTTGAAATGATATATGCATTCCTATGTTTGTCATAGCAATATTTACAATAGCCAAGATGTGGAGCAACCTAAGTATCCGCTGATAGATGAATGGTAAAGAAGATGTGGTACATATATACCATGGAATATTATATTACTCAGCCATAGCAAAGAATGAAATCTTGCCATTTGTGACAACATGGGTGGACCTAGAATGTATTAAACTAAGTGAAATAAGTCAGACAAAGATAGATTTCACTGATATGTGAAATATAAAAACAAAACAAATGAACACACAAGAAAAACAGAAATAGACTTACAAACATGGAGAACAAACTGGTGGTTGCCATACAGGAAAGGACTGGGGGTATGGGTGAAACAGGTGAAGGGGGAAAAAATTAGTGAGAATATTTGATATCTTGGTCTGGGTCATGGTTACATGAGTTTATACACATGCCAGAATTCATCAAGCTGTACACTAAGGTTTGTGTATTTCATTATATGTCTCAACTTAAAAAGTAAATAACAAAAAAACCAAAGTATTTATTCCAGTTTACAGTTATATAAACAATGTACAAGAATTCCTGGTTCTCTTCATTCTCACCAACACCTGATATTGCCACATTGCTTTATTTTGACTTTCCTGAACTGGAAGATAGAAAACAGTTAATTACTGTGGTTTTAATTTGTATTTTCATAAGACCAATGATGCTGAACATCTTTTCAGGTACTAATCTGTTATTTGTATGTCTTCTTTAATGATGTTTCTGTTCAAGTCTTGTGCAAATTTTCTTAGAAGTCAGGCTCTTTTTCTTCCTATTGTGTTTTAAGACTTCTTTTTATATTCTGGATACAAGTCTTCATCATATGTATTTTTAAAATATTTGCTCTCATTCTGTGGCTTCTCTTGTTATTTTTTGACAATGTCCTGAAAAGAACTTTATTTTGATGAATTCTAATTTATCTTTTTTTTCCTTTATGTTTCGTAGATGTAGTGTTGAAGTTAAGAAATCTTTGCCTAACCTACAGTTAAAAAGATTTTCTCCTATGTTTTCTTCTAGAAATTTATAGTTTTAGCTCCTATATTTAGTTTTACTTTCTATTTTAAGTTAATTTTTGTATGTGGTATGAGATGAGAGTTGAGGTTATTCAGTTTGGCATATAGATATGCCAGCACCATTTCTTGAAAAGACCATCTTTTCTCCTTTGAATTACCCTGGCACCTTAGTTATGTATATATACAATATATAATTAAGTTATATATTGTATATATATATATGTGCATTTTTCAAGGACTGCAAACAATTGAGAACTTGAAAATATGATTCCTTGAGGTAAAAAGATAAATGACGTATAATTGTAGCATATACTTCCACAAAACTCATCAGTAATAAGACCTTTTATGCAACTAGAAATGACCTTGAATCTTTTATTCCTCAGTTTCATAAACTATACATGGCATAAATAAGTTGAAAAGAGAAGAATTATATTTCTCTGAGTATTTACTCCTGGCTGTTTAGTGGCATAATTAAATAGCTAATACATCAAAAAAAATATTGTAAATATTGCTATGATGAACTTAGGAATGCATATATCATTTATATATATATGTCCATCTATTTCAGGACTCTGTTAATAGATTCTACTAATTAACAGGTCTGTCCTTACAGCAATACCACACTTTTTCTTAAATTGAAGTATCATTGATATACAATCTTATATTGTTTCAAATATACAGCACAGTGGTTCAACAGTTACCCATATTATTAAATTCTCACCCCCACTAGTACAGTTACTACCTATCAACACAGGAAGATGTTACAGAATCACTGGCTGTATTCCACATGCTGTACTATCATCCCTGTGACCAACTAATATTATGACTGAGCATTTTTGTGCCCCTTTATCCCCTGCCTCTCCCTACTCACCTCAACCCCTCCTCCATGGTAACCACCAGTCACTTCTCAGAGCCTATGAGTTTGTTTTGTTCATTCCGTTTTGCTTTGTGTTTATATTCCTCAAATAGGTGAAATCATATGGTATTTGTCTTTCTATGCCTGGCCTATTTCACCAAGCATAATACCCTCTAGATCCATCCATGTTGTTGCAAATGGCAGGATTTCTTTTTTATGGATGAATAATATTCCATTGAATACCACACTATCTTGATTGCTGTAACTTTATAGTGAGTCTTGAAATTAAGTAAAGTCAGTTCTCTGACTTTTTCTTCTTAAAAATTGTTTTAACTATTCTAGAGTTGTTTTGTACTTCTATGTAATTTTGGAGTCAACTTGTCAATTTATATAAACAGAAAAACATCTATGATATTACTTTTTTATGTTTTATTTTGTTTTAATGGATGGTGTTCCTAATTTTAACATGGTCAAATATATCAGTCGTTTTCTTTATGATTTGTCTTTTTTTTTTTGCAACTAAAAAATCCTTTTCTATCCTGAGGTTAACAATATTTTTTTCCAATATTTTCTTCAAAAACATTAAAAAGTTTTTACATTTGGCTTTCATTGATTTTTGTATATGATCTAAGACATGAACTCAATTTTATTTATTTTTTCTGTATTTTGGATAAAATGTTATCCGAGCCTATTTATTAAATAGTCCATCCTTACCACAGGGATCTGTAGTACCCCCTGTCATGCATCTAGTTGACATATTATGAGTATGTTTATGGATTTTCTTATTTGTTACCTATTCAATTACTACAGTTTTGAAATAAATCTTGATATCTGGTAGGGCAACTTACACCCTGTTTAACTTCATGAATATCTGGGTATTGAGTTCTTTGTACACATAGGTATCTGGGTCTCTTGCTGTGTATATTTCCACTCCAAATGATCAGATTTTATTCTCGTTTTATATAAAGGCGGGGGAAATAATTTGTTTATATACCTGCCCCACAAGGGTGTGGGCTTTTTTAGAAAATGAACAGTGTATGATTTATCTTTGTGCACACAGTAGGCACTTAATAAGTGAATGGACAAATGAATAAATACCCACATGTTCTGACATTCTGTAGTTCAAAGGTTACCTTTGCAGCATCTCATACAAACTAACTGTTCAGTCCTCTTTCTGATTTTTCTTCATATAGACTTCCATTTTAAACACAACGTTATTATATTTTTATTACTATTGATTTCTATTAATATAATTTTATTAAACTCTCTATCCCCCATATCTATGAAGGAGGAATTGAAGTTTTATGTTCTTACTCATAAATGCAAGCCCACTCCACTTGCCTTAGAAACGCAAATCACCCTCACCAATCAGAATTAAAAGTAACATAATTTAAATTTTAAAACCTAAAAGAGCTTTCTAGTTAAATGGGAGAATGTACACAAATATTTGACCAGTTAACGAATGAACTAGTTAAAAGTTCAAGGGAACTTTTCAAGTTTTAACTTATTAACTAGCTAACTGGAATAAGTATCTAATTTTTATCCTCCTGAAGGATCTCTGGGGCAAGTACGGTAATGCCTCGGACCTTCCATTCATTAGGAAGACCTGAGTGCCTTTAAGTTTCTCAGCACTAGGTGGCGCTCACATCCTAGTGTTGGCCGTCTTCCTGCTAGTTTTCCAAAAGATGTTGACTTGGGGATGGAAAAAGGTGGTACTGGGCATTCATTATGGATAGGGAGGGCAGAGTAGTAAGTGTTATAAGTACAAAAAATAAATACTGTTAGTATTTTACTCAGCTTCTGTTGGTTAGGACTCTAGACACTTCAGATAGTTTCTTTGCCTGGGTGGTTTAATCAATAATTTGCAGAGAAAAGAGGAAGGAAAGAGTGGCAGTCTATCAGAATGTGAAGTCATTTAGGGGAGTGTTTGAAGGTGTGGAATTAGTCAGACCTAAAGTTATATAAAATGGAGATATTAATACTATTTCACTGTAGTTTTGAAGCAAATACTTGTTTAGTGCTATGTACCAGGCGCTAGGCTAAACCCTTTGTGTGGATTACATAGGCTCAGCGGCAAAGAACTGAGAACCAAAATAACAGAAACCTAAGTGAGGGAGGAGAAGGTTCTCTCCTTCACCCAAGTCCTGGAGCCGACACACTGGCTCTGTTTCACAGAACCTTGGGGACCTAGGTGTTACAGCCTCACTACTCAGCCATCCACAGGGCACGGCTCTCACCCTCATGGTCCTCCATTGAACTAGAAGCCTTCTCAGAATAATTTAAGAGGAGCCCTCACTCTGGCAGTCAGATCATTCCTCTTCCACAGGTAACCTTTCTGTGAATTCAAGATAGTGTCCGGGCTCTTCACCATCTCAACTGTAATTTCCGGCTCTCTGCCTCCAATATCCCAACTCAATCCACGAAAGCCTTCCATCCATTTCTAATGTTGTTATTTCTACTCTCTCTACTCTCCATGAACACGCAGTTGTGCCATTATTTCCTCCATCTTCCATCTTGTCTTGATCCCAGCTCTTCCTCTCCCCACTACTACCCCATTTCTTTACTAATTTTTGCATCAGAATTCTTGAAAAAATAATCAGTCCTCACCGTTCATTCCCTCTCTGCTTATTCTCCCTTGAACCCACTCCAGGCTTTCTCCCAGGTCACCGTGAGGTTTCCTCTGCTGTGCTAAATCCAGGGTTAGATGCACAGTCATGGCTGTTGGGAGGTCAAATTCCTCTGGGGCCAGATGAGGGGTAGCCGTCCTCGATGGACCCAGCACTGGCCTGCCTGACCTTCCCCCTCACATTAGTGTTCATCCTACTGGGCCCTTTGGTTTCCCTGGCGCCAAGTATTACCAGTTAATTATTTCAGAAATTATATGGCAGGGCCTGTGTTTCTGACTGCCCATAGGGCTGCATGTATGGAGACCATCATTTGCTAACTGAAGAGTCATTGTCCTAGAAAACATGCACACAGACATGGTGACTTCAGCCGCAAGCACACTGGGGAAGCCCAGCCTCTTCCCAGGCTTCTGCTCCAGCCCAGATGATGGAATCATGGCTGAGCTGGGGGCGGAGGGAGAGGAGATGGGACAGAAAGACTAATTTTTGTCACCAGTCTGTCTCAAAGAGTATACAAATTTAAGAGGGCTCAAAAATATCAAATCCTGTGCATTTGGAATTTGAAATAATCTGAAAATGAGAACCGTGAGCCTCTCTTTGCAGGCTCTATTCTTTAAAAGCATTAATCAAGCAAAACAAAAGCCATCCAGTTGGGACCACATACGCTCACTCTTTATCTCAGTCAGTTACAAAAGACTCTGGGTCGCTCCATGCCGCAGGTCCGAGGGCTCTCAGGAGCCTCTTCAAAGCTCCAGTTGCCTAAGGATAAAGTTCTGAGTCCTGAACCTACCTTCACGACCCTTTGTTGGTTGAGTGCTCATCTGTGCTAGGCTTAGTGTTAGGGCCTGAGACACACTGTTAAATAAGACAGGCTTTCCTGTCCTCCCCTCCCCCAGCACAGACTCATGGGTGTACCAACAAGCTGACATGTGCAATGATAGATAAATGCACACACTGCAATATTTGTCAGAGACAAGGGCCTAAGTGTGGCCCTTGGCACCTCCCCTCCTCCTCACAAAGCACTCCTCTGACGGGGCTAGGCTAGGCATATCCACAGATGGGGCTTCACAAGGACCAAGAAGGGAAAGGAACTTGCCCGGGCTGTGTGGGACTAGGAAGGCCAGAAGGGGTGAGACAGGGGTGGGAAGGGGAGGCAGGTGGAATTGGTGGGCCCTCACCGCTGACTGTGGAAGCTGGGTGGGGGTTCTTGGTCTCATGTTTGCCACATTGATGGGCCGGTGGGAAATGTGAAAGTGTCAGTGTCACTTACCAGTCCAGCTGTTCATTTGAAAGGTGGTCTCTGTCTGATGCATCACTCACTAACCCCACAGGATGTCTGCTACATAGTTGTCTGCCCCTTCCCAGGCTGGGGAAATTCAGCTCCTAGCAGGTTAACCTGTCTCATCCCCCCATGGCCAGAAAGACACGGGTGATGCTGACAACCTTATGACTTCTTCATGTTGAACTAACAATTTTATGCTTTTGATAATGTCCCCAACTATACTCCTGTCACATAAGGGTCCTATTTTCATCAGCTTAGCCCATCAAAGTAATGGCTTCACATTAGTGTAGTTTAATCCCAATATTGGCATGTACACACTGTATCATTAGTAATATACAGATGCAGCCCTGGGTCCCTCTCCAGCCACTGGCTTCCTCGTTGTTCTTCAAGCATACTCAATATGTTCTGGCCTCAGGGCCTTTGCACTAGCTATTCCCTTTGCCTGGAATACCCTTCCTCTAGATCTCCACATAGTTCCTTCACCCATTTCATTGTGCCTCTTCTCAAACATCTCCAGAGAATGTTCTTCTGTGATCACCTTTTCTAACATACTACCCTTACCATTCTCCATTCCCTAGCCTTCCCTGTTTTTCTTAACAACAACTAACATTTATTGAATATTCAATATGTGCACTGTTCTAAGGCTCTAAGTTTTAATCCTTATAACAACCTATGACTTAAATACTATTTTTATTAAATACCATTATTAAGTATTAAGCACTGTTATTGTCCCTATTTTACACTTATGAAAATGGGTGTACAGAGAGGTTAAATAACTTGCCCAATGTCACAAAGTTTGTAAGTGTTACACCTGAGTTTCCAACTCAGGCATTCTGCCTCCAGAGTATATGTGCTCAACCATGCAGAGACTTTCTTGCTGCTTAATGTTTATTGAATTATGTTGTCTTTCCCTTTATGTAGGTTTGTCTTGTTTTCAACTGTGTCCCCAATGGGTGCCCGGCACAAAGTAGGTGCTTATCTTAGTTTCTAGGGCTGCTATAACAAAATACCACAGACTGTGTAGCTTAAACAACAGCAATGTATTTTCTCACAGTTCTGGAAGCTGGAAGTCCAACATCAATGTGTCAGCCGGTCTGGTCTCTTCTGAGACCATCCTCCTTGGCTGGCAGATGGCTGCCTTCTTGCTGCATCTTTCCAATATGCCTGCATGTGTCTGGTGTATCTCTCTCTGTCTTGATTTATTTTTATAAGGACACCAGTCATATTGGATTAGGGCCTACTCCAATGACCCCATTTTACCTTAATTACCTCTTTAAAAGTCCTAAATATAAAGAGAGTCACATTCTGAGGAACTGCAGTTTAGGGTTTCAACTATGAATTGGGATGTGAGGGACATGTAGTTCAACCATACAGTGCTCAATAAAGAATTTTTTAAAAATGAACATATGAAACATTAGGTTTTAACAGATTAACTAGCCATCCTTTAAGTAAATTTCTATTAATACCTTTTAAAACAATTCTCTCAATATTATCTGCCAAGGGGGCACTAGAACAGTCATGAAGGGGAAAACATGCAAACCCACATGATTAAAGTTAATGACATAATCACTTACCATCTGTATGTGTGGAATCTCCAAGATTTCTGACATTGGTTGGATTCATTCTCTCTGAAGCATAATCCACCGACAGTTCTCGAGCTTATATTTAATTCTCACTTTGGTTTAATAATAAACTATAGGGTGCTCCCATATCAGTCACTGGACATATTTCAGAGGCTCTCTGTTTTCCTGTGGAAAGTAAATGTTGCCTTGTGAACACAGGCTCCTGTGGTTCCCTGTCTGCTCATTTAATTTTTGGAAATGGTTAATCAGTTGAGGCTCATCTAAATTCAAAATCAAATTCTGCAGTGGGATGATGCAAGTTATTCATCTAGTGTGGACCCAAAGGTGGTGAGTGGGTCATTTTTTAACAACATATTCTTCTGAGTCTGGGCTTCATGTATCAGCTCTTAGCATTCCAGTTTTACAAAACAATGTTTCTCGGTCCTTCCAAAGCTTACTTTACAGTCATTTAGCTCGCATATGGTTATGCTTTGCTACATTTTGGCTTTCTGTTCTATCATAGTTCACATATGCAGATTTATATTTACTATTTCTTGACCCAACACAAGTCTTTCTCAGGACTCTTCTGTAGCATGTGGGATGAACCAAGGGGGCCGTTGAGCCTGCCCTTTGTGCATTCTGGAGCCAACACCCTCCAAAAGGCTATGGTTCCAGTTGTCACAGATCCTCTTTTTCACTTTAGACCTTGCTGACAAGTTATGTCGTTTTTGGAGGGATATATACAGCAATCACATGGGCACAGGATTTCACAAGGATTCTATCAGAGAGTAGGGTGTATAGTTTTCCACTAAGACCTCAGCCTCCTGAAATCAATCCCACCTAGTACAGCTAGCAGTTTTCCACAGTCCATCAGTGAGCTTGGGAAGGAACATTCATCCATGAGTCAGCTTATCAGGAACCCTGAGGTTGTAGTGGTCCAGGAATAAACTTCCCACCACCTTATGTCTGCCACAAGAATGGTACCACAAACTGGGCTTTTTGCTAAGGGATATTAGCATCATGTTGGGCCCTCAACTGAAGCTTCCAGTTTCTTGTTCTGCTCAGTTTCCGTCAGGAGAAGTACCAGGACATTCCAATAGGTGTTTCCACAGATGACAGAGACACCCTTTCAAAGAAAGTAAACTCCATGGTTGCAAATGGCAAGTAATATAGTTGAGCAAGGGTCAGCAAACTATGACCTGAAGGCCAAATTTGCCTGCTGCTTGTTTTTGTAAATAAAATTGCTCTGGAACACAACCATGCCCATTTATCCATGAATGGTGTGTTGCTCCTTTTGCATTACAAAGGCCAAGTTGAGCAGTTCTGATAGAGACCAAGTGTCCAGCAAAGCTTAAAATATTTACTATCTGGCTCTTGACATAAAAATTTTGCTGACCTCTGTGGTTTAAGCACAGCTTGACCCCTGTCTTCTAACAGTTAACAGATTCAAGCTGCCAGTGTTTGTCCCCAGGGCTCCCAAGTTTGCCCCTAACAGCTGGTTATATACAGTTATTTAAAATTTTTACTATAATATTTTCAAAGGCAGTGGTTTAGCTGATTACTAGGGTCCTTAGGCCACACCCATAGAATCCACATCTTATGACGAAAGGAGTCCATGTATTACCACTAAGATGTTCCAGGAAGCTGCTAAGAGTACAAGTAGGCTCACCCACAACGTGGTCCTGGAATCAAGTACAGCCCACCTCTCATCTTATGCCTGGATGAATTTCATACACAAGGTTTCCCCCCACTCTCTGGCTTTTATAAACCTGGATAACTACTAATAGGTAGCCCCAGGGTTCTTGATTTCTACCTCCACTTCTGGGCTATGACTTCCATGATTATTGAAGGGTCTTGATAAGAAGCAGGCTTTGTAGGAATTATTTTTCCAATCATGAACACAACAGAAAACAATCCATTTTTCCATTTGACCCAAATTGTAATTATCAAATAAAATACATTAAAAAGTACATTATGCACAATATAAATAGGTCACAGGGAAGGCAGTACAGCAGGGAGAAGACAAGTGATGACTGTATAGCATCTTACTGTGCTGATGGATGGTGATTGCAGTGGGGTGGCGGGGGGACTTGATAATAGGGTGAATGTTGAAATCACAATGTTGCTCATGTGAAACCTTCATAAGATTGTATATTAATGATACCTTAATTAAAAAAATAACAATATGGGTAATTGTTGATTCATTGTGTTGTATATTTGAAACCACTACAAGATTGTATATCAATTATACTTCAATAAAAATAAATTTAAAAAAGAAGAAAAAAGTACATTAGGAAGAGACCAATCATCAAAACCAATTTACTCTAGAACAGCATCTCTCAACTTTTTTTGTGTTATTGCCCTCCTAAGGAACTTTTTAGATCAACTTTTTGAATCACTTTCATCCCCGTAAAATGTTAATATCACAAATATACTGTATATCTGTTTATATACTGTCACCTTTTGGGGGACCAAGAGCCATTGTAACATCTAAAATTTTGTCACCCTCATTTAAGAACACATGCTCCATCTAGAACAATTGGCTAAGAAATTGGGAACTAGGAAAAAATTATTCAACATGACATCATCATTTTAAATTTGTAATCCAATTTCTTTATCAGGTGTCAGGAATGCAGTTGAAGTTACAGCTCCCTTCTTTTTTTCTAAATGTATTTCTATTGAAGTGTCATTGATACACAATCTTATATCGGTTTCAAATATGTATGGCTCCCTTCTTGGGCCAAAGTCCCCACTACACTCCCCCCTTTGGGGTGATAGGCCAGGCATTGGTGTGACTCGAGAGCCCTTGTATAGTAGGGGCCAGGGCTGCTGTCACGGCACCATTAACAGCTTCTTCCCAGGTCTGTGTTCATCTACATCACCTTGAGATCCTGCCAGATTCATGACTTGGTACCAGTTAAAAAATGTTGGGGATTAATCAGGGTTTGGGATTAAATACAATATGATTGACGGTTCCCTGTATGAATTGAGGCTACAAATACTTTCAGGAAACAATCTGAACTGGTGCACACTGCTGGACAGATTCCTTTCAATCACCTCTCAGCCAGTCTAGTACTCTCAGTCCCGAAGCAGAGCTACAGTCAGCCTAGAGAGGAGCCAGGCCAGAGGGGAGCTGGAGGATGGAGGGGCTCAGGAGAAATGGGATTGCCTCACATGCTTGAACAGCTTGAGAGATTTATACTTCAGCCTGAAAGTTTGAAGTTAAATAGTGATGATTATCTAGAAAACTAAACAAAAAAATCAAAGCAATCATGAACTTGACAGAAAACAAAAAGTTGTATAATAAAGTTAATCATAAGGCACTGCAAGGTTCAGTTGAGAATAATACATAGGTCTAACAATATTAACATTGAGTATTGATGTTAGGCAGACATATATTTTTATCCCCAGTATTTCCAGATGCTAATGTCTTCCTCCAGGGATACTTGAATACCATTTAGCATTTGCAATGTTTCTTATATAGAAATGCTGTAGACTGGTCATTTATTCCCACCTCACCCTATGAACCACCATGATCTTTAAGTAATGCCCCAACTAAGCCTCTATCAGGGGCTTTCTCTCCAAAGGGGGACCTTTGACATACCAAAATACATCCACTCTAGAATTGGATGTCAACGCATGAATGGGACTGCTATGCACAGCACTGAGACACCCTATGGTGTTCCTGATAGTGACTTAAGTCTCGTTGTTGTGAAGAGCCCTGAAACTTCCAGATTCAGAAATGGTACCTCTGCAGTCAAATTGTGTCACTGAACAGAAGTGGGGTGGGGAGCTGTTGTCTCATCAGGGTTATTTTTAACTGGGGCTTTAGGAGCCTGAAAGAAGAATCATCTCAATGTTCTCTTACCATGTATTTGTTTCCCATTTTGCTGCTGTAACAATTTAAAAACATAGTGGCTTAAAACTGCACAAATGGATTATCTTAGTTTTGGAAGTCAAAAGTCTGACATCACTTTCACTAGGCTGAAGGAGGCTGTACGGGGGAATTCTTGCCTTTCCACCCTCTAGAGGCTGCCCATGTGCCTTGGCTTGTGGCCCCCTTTCATCTTTGTAGTCAGCAATTGCATCACTCCGACTTCTGCTTCTGTTGTCATATCCCTGACTTGACACTCCTGCTCCCTCTTATAATGACCTGCCCACCTGGATAATCCAGGATAATCTCTCCAACTCAAGATCCTTAATATAACCACGTCCACAGACACCTTTTGCCATGTGAGGTAACATATTCTCAGCTGCCATGGATTAAGATATGGATGTGTTTCAGGGCCATTATTCTGCTTGCCACAGTAGGGGCTCCAGGGAGTGGGTCTGGTGATGGGGGTTAAAAAGAGTGGCATTAACTGGAAGGGCTGCGACCACTACCCCCTCACCCTAGCTCTAGTAGAAACTCAGACCAGCCTTGGGTCAGGGTTTCCTATATAGCCTGTCCTCCCAAACTGCTCCAACCCAGGTGTTTGGATACCATTCATGACCTACCTGTGTCCTCGCTTGACCCAGGGAGATTGGCTTAGACTTGTGATTTCACCGTCTCTGCAGACCTGCAGTTCTCAAATAAACTTCTGGAGCTCTGCTGCAGCCTGTTCAGCATCCATAGACAGTCCTCAAGAGTGACCTGGAGGGTAGAGACATTTCAATTGGCTCCTACTTTGCAACAACCTCTCCCTTTTAAATCCCACCATCCAAGCTTGCATTTACTATGGGTTGTTGAGAATTAAAAACCCCATTTCCCCTGGACTACTTGAAATCAGGTATCCTGTACTATCCAAGCTAGATTCCTCTTACCCCCAGGACAGCCTCAGGGGCCCAGGGCCCTTGGCCCCACCTTGGGAAGGCAAGGAGCCCCAGGGAGAGGGGGACATGACATCTTCCTTGCTCACCCTGCAAGGGGGGCCCCAGCTCTCGCCTTGCTCTGGAATTGTTTCTGCGCCCTCATTTTGGCACTGGGGCCATTCCTCCTAGTCATGCCGTCCTGTGGTAGACCAGTATGGGTGCTCCCAGATGCCAGGAAAATTTTCCTATTCGAACTCTCTAAGTCCCCTGGGTGTTGGGAGGGCTCAAGGTTCCTGCGGCCAGCTCCTTTGCCATTGGGTACGTTGCAGTCCTGGTGGAGACTGTCTTTACCAGATAGTTCCTGGGGTGGGGAGAAGGCTTGCCTTTGATTAAAGTTTGAAGGGGTGCATAATGCTGGATGGTTTTGTTTCTGAATTAGACTATGTTCTACCAGTTTTAAGAGGGATCCAAAATATGCCCTGAGTTTTCAAGAGATATGGGAAGAATTTCTCCCACTGAATGTATTTAAAAGGATGGTTAGAAAACAAAATGGAATTTCATACTCATTACGTGCCACTAGCCAAGTTGTCTTGTCCAACTTACTGAATACACTAATTTCAAGTGATTCCTAACAAACAGTTCACCTACCTGCAGACTCTCTAAATATTCTCTAACGTATTATTTCTATTAGCACCCTTTAAAAATGTCCCTGATTTATGCTTGTTGGGAAATGTGCTGAAATCCTAGTTCAAATACCTTCCCTTCCAAATATCAGCCCCCATCCAGGCCACTTGATCTCTTTAATGGGGACAAGGAGTAGATTGGAATTGGAAGATTTCCTCCTTGGGGAACAATTGGCCAGTGTGGGGGCACAGACCATCTGGGCCCAGCACAGAGGCAGCTTTCTTCCAAGAGGAATGCTGAGCACAGAGATGCCCTGACCCTCGCTCTTCCAGCCCTTGTTAGGGCCATCTGTTCCAGGGCCTGTAATGGGACCCACAGGTCAGCCCTGGTCTGTGGCTGCTGGCTGGAGCCTGGGTTTCTGTGGCAGCTTTGTATCCTCAGCCTGGGGCCTGGCATTATTTCCCTCCACTTACTTCAACCTGGGTCACTGGCAAGGGAGCCAGAAGATCCCTGAGTATGTGACTGTTTGGAGGACAGGCAGAAGGGAGCAGGACCAGGGAAGTCATCTCTCATTCAGTGGGAATTGCTGTGTCCCAGGCCTTGTGTTGGGTGCTTCACACATCAAGCACTTTCACTGAATGCTTTCAACAGCCATGAGGTGGGTGTTACTGTCCTCATTTTGTGTAGATACTAAAGTCCTGTACTGTCAGGGGTCCAGCAGGAATCAGATGGCCTATTCAGGGGGCTTAACTGAAGAGTTTAAGGAGTGGGCTGTTTACAGAAGTGTGAACAGAGTTAAAGGAACTAACAAGAGATGATGAAGCCCTGAGGGATTAGGAACAGCTGGAAGCCATTATCACCCACAGGTCTAAAGGGAAACAGGAGGGTGAGCTAGCTAGGACAGGAGACAGCTGGAGCCAGGAGAGGGTCAAAACATGGCAGTACAGCAAAGCGGTAGAGGGGGATTGACTACCCTGCCCTTCCTTCTCCCCCTGCTCCCACTCACTGGTCTCCCACCACTGTTTTCCATTGGCCAAACCCATCTGGAAGCCAGGGGGCAGGGACACCTGGTGGTACAGCCTACAGAGGTCAGCCTTCTGAGGGGCAGATGGAGACAAGCCAGCACATGTTCTGAGAGGTTAAATAATTTGACCAAATGTCTTGTGCTGAAATTTAAACCATGGGCTTCCTGAATCCAGAGTATCATACTACTGCCCTCCCACTGTCTACATTATAAAGAATAGCAGCTGGAAATTGGAAGAAAATTAAATTTCAGTTCATTGACCAGCCATATCCAAAGTATATTCCAAAGAACACTAGGCTTTTGTTGTCAAAAAGTTTGACAAAACTTTATTTCCTTCCCCACCAGCTGGAGCTCCAGAATGTGTTTTAGCATATTGAAGATTCTCAGAAGTAATTAAACCTAATTTTCACACTTTTCTCCAACTCAACTGGCCATGAAGACATTTTTTGTTCATAGAACACTGGTTACATCACATAGACTTTATATTCTGGGAAACACACTTGGGGAAGTACTGTCTAATTATGCAATGCAGGAGGTCAGTGGAGATAAAAAGCTGCAGTGTAGAAGGTGGATTTGAAAAGGACAATGTGGGAGACAGGCAGACCAAATAGGAGACGGCCCTAATAATCCAGGTGAGAGATGGAAAGGGCAGGACCCTGGGAAGCTGCAATAGGAGGGTGTGGATAAAATGAGAGTTCCTGTGGCCATGATTCTCACCTGGCCCTGGTTGACTAGCTCACTGCACACCTGTGGGCAATACATTGCTGTTGACTCTATATAAAGAGTTCCACCCAGTGCTCTGGGTGTGACACGGTGGTACAGCTGCAAGGCTGCAGAAGAGCAGAGCAGAGGCTGGAGCAGTAGCAGCACCAAGGACAGAGGCCCAGAGGACGGCTGTGAGGGCGACTGTGCAGAGGCCCTGTCTTGCCAATGGGTTTCAGCCCCGGGCAAGTTCGCTATGGATTCAATGTGACCAAAGAAATTGACAGCAAAATGTTCTTGGGGTGAAAGTGTTATACCCAATTTTATTTCCAGGTGGCAGGTCAGTCACTAAAATCCCATTCACTCAGAGCGAGTCCGAATGCAGCAAGCTGGTCTCTGCCTCTGGGCCCCTCTGTCTGCACAGCCGTCCTGCACAGCTGTCCTCTGTGCCTCTGTCCTCAGTGCTGCTACCACTCCAGCCTCTGCTCTGCTCTCTTGCAGCTGTGCCACCATGTCACACCCAGAGCACTGGGCAGGACTCTTTATGTAGAGTCAACAGCCATGTATTGCCCACAGGTGTGCAGTGAGCTAGTCGACCAGGGCCAGGTGAGAATCCTGGCCACAGGAACTCTCATTTTATCCACAGGCCCAGAGGATGGCTATGTGGGACAGCTGTGCAGGCAGAGAGGCCCAGAGGACAGCTGTGCAGACAGAGGGGCCCAGAGGCAGAGACCAGCTTGCTGCATGCAGACTCACTCTGTGTGAACAGGATTCTAGTGACTGACCTGCCACCTGGAAATAAAGTTGGGTATAACCCTTTCACCCCAAAGAACATTTTGCTGTCAATTTCTTTGGTCATATTGAATCCATAGCGAACTTTCCTGGGGCTGAAACCCATTGGCAAGACAGAGGGCAAGAAACAGCAGATTTCTTTTTGGTAATTGGGGCCAATGGTAATGAATCCACCTGGAGGAGAAATCAGACAGGGACTGCGAGATGGTCAGGCCAATTTTGGACACATCAACCATAGCTACTCTGGGATAAACAGATGTTTTGGCTGGAAATTGGGGATGCAAGATTAGGGTTTTGGAGAATGGTTGCTGCTCAAGGTACACATTTGAAAGCTGTCAACATATAGGCGACACTTAAAGGCCAAGGAGGAGTTGGCATCCCCCAAGTTGAGAAAGCTCAGAGTTTAGCTTGACTTCAGACTGTGAGGAAACCTCTTGAAATTACTTTAAATAATGTGTATCTATGAATATAGGCTTATTTTTTTTGTTTTCAGGGAAGAGGGTCTCATAGCATGTTTCCAAAAGTATCCTTGAAAAGAAGTTTAAGAACCACTGGTGCAGAATGAGTAAAGAGGAGGATCAAAGGTGAAGTCTTCAAGGAGAATGTAGAGAAAATGAAAGTTCCTATGGCCAGGATTCTCACCTCGTCCTGGTTGACAGGCCCACTGCACATGTGTGGGCAATATGTTATTACTGTTTCTATAAAAAGAGCTCCACCCCGTGCTCTGGGCTGTAGGAAAGCAGAGACTGAAGTGGTGGCAGGGTCCAGGGCAGAAACTGAGACGACTTTAGGGTTGGAGAGGCCCAGAGGCAGAAACCAGCTTGCTGCTTGCAGACTTGCCCTGAGGCAGACAGGATTCTAGCGCTTGACCTGCCACCGTGAGACTCAAGCTGGGTATAAACCCGTTCACCTCAAGAATGTTTTATTGTCATTTTTTGGTTTCACCGAATCAAGAGTGAACTTGCCCAGGGCTGAAACCCATTGGCAAGAGAGAGTCACCAAATACATCTGACACCTTTCAGCCAGAGCATGGGAGAAATGCAGGGCTCGGGGCCCACAGGGTCCACAGGAGAAGGAAAGATAAGCAATTTCCAATGAGTAGAGAGATCCAGTATGATTAAGTCTAGAGCTAAGGCTTATGATTTGACAGTTAGGAGGTTTTTGGTGGCCTTATCAAGAGCAGTGTCAGTAAGGTGTTAAGTGCCTGAAAATACCAAGGGTGGAATAGAGTGGTTTGCGAAGAAGTAAAGGGTGCGAGAAGAGACAAACTCTTTCAGGATGCTTGTAGTCAAGGCAGGACAAAGATTAAGTGTTTGGATCAGTCTGTGACTAGAGCAATAAAAGCAGTTCAGTATTCAGGGCCCACCCCTGATGACACTATTATAAAAGGAAAAGTGGATCCCACGTACTGAAAGACAAAAGAGTTTCTTTGGGTGAGTAACGGATTTAACTCAGGAAGCCCATCAGCACACACACACGGAGGAGCAGCAAGTGGAGGCAGGGAGGGCAGGTCACAGTAAGGGTCAGTGTTGAAGGTCAGAGGCAAGAGGACTTGGGTTTGACCTGAGCAGCTGGGTAAAGGGCAGTGCCTTTTACAGGGTTGGGGAAGACTGGGAGAAGGGCAGGTTGGGGTAGAAAGAAGAGTTCCCTTAGGGATTTTTTTTCATTTGACTGTGTTTGTTTTTTTCCAGCTTTACTGATACATAACTGACATGTAACATTGTGTACATTTTTAAGGTGTACAGCACCTTAAATTATTCGATATTTTGATATTTAATGATTTGATATATATATGTTGTGAAGTGCTTATCACAGAAAGGTTCATCAACATATCCTCACATTACATGGTTCCCTTTTGTGTGTGTATGTGTTTTGAGAACTTGTAATATCTATTTTCTAGAGATTTTCAAGTAGATAATACAGTATTAACTATAGTCACCATGCTGTACATTGGACCCCCAGGACTTAATTCATCTTTTAATTGGAAGTTTTTACCCTTTGAACACTTTCACCCATTTCCTACACTCCTCCACCCCTGGCAGCCACCATTCTAACCTCTGTTTCTGTGCATTATGGTTTTTTTTCTTTTTTAGATTCTACATGTAAGTGAGATCATACAATGTTTGTCTTTCTCTGTCTGACTTATTTTATTTACCTTAATGCCCTCAGGGTCTATCTATGTTGTTGCAAATGGTGGTATTTCCTCCTTTTTACTGGCTTAATAATATTCCATTGTATTTATAAACTACATTTCCTTATCCATTCATCCACCAATTGACGTTTAGCTTATTTCCATGTCTTGGCTGTTGTGAATAATGCTGCAGTGAACATGGAGGTGCAGATATTTCTTTGAGGTAGTGATTTCATTTTCTTTGGATATATTCCCAGAAGTGGGATTGCTGGATCATATGGTAGTTCTTTTTTAATTTCTCAAGGAACCTCCATAGTGTTTTCCATAGTGGCTGCACCCATTTCCTACCAACCATGCACCAGGGTCTCCTTTCCTCCAAATCCTTGCTGGCACTTGTTATCTCTAGTCTTTTTGAGAATAACCTTTCTGAGTAAGAGGTGTGAGGTGATATTTTATGGTTTTGATTTGTATTTCCCTGAAGATAGTAGTGTTGAGTACCTTTTCACATATCTGTTGGCCATTTGTATATCTTCTTTGGAAAAATGTCTATTCAGGTCCTTGCCCATTTTTTAAATGGATTTCTTTTTTTTTTGCTATTGAGTTGTATGAGGTCCTTATATACTCTGGCTATTAACCCCTTATCAGATATATTTTCTATTTTCTCCCATTCCATAGGTTGCCTTTCATTTTGTTGATCATTTCTTTTGCTGTGCAGAACCCTTTAGTTTGATGTAGTCCCACTTGTTTATGTTTGCTTTTGTTGCTTTGTTGTGTGTATCTTATGTGAAGTTTTATGGGCCTATTAGGTACCCGAGTGGGGACATAAGATGGATATAGAATCTGGAGCTTGAGGAGAGGATAAGGCTGGAGACAGAATTTCAGACTTATCTGGCTGGTGTTTGAGCTATGGGCCAAAATGAGTAACCTTGAGAGGGAGTATAGGTAAAAGTGATGCCCAAAGACTGAATTCTCAGTGCTCCTGCATTTAGAGGGTCAGAGGGAGATGAGGCAGCCTAGCACTTGGCTGAGCCCAATTCAAAGTGATCCTCTACCCCAGGAAGAGCACTCTGGGAGAGGTTGCTCTCTGGGTATGGTACTGGTCAGCTGTAATCCTAACCACTGTAGTAGCCATTGGAGTAGGTCATCTTAGCAGTATTGTATGTTCTGCATTTATTGGCAATGCCAGTTTGCTTGTGAGGAAGTTGAAGCTTAGGGAAATAAAGCAACTGTCCTCAGGTCAAAGATCATAGAAGATTACATTTAAACTTCAAAGCCCATGCCCATTTAGGACAGGTGGCCCTGCAGGTAGTGTCCAGTGTCCAACCTCAAGGGCACCATTCCCATAAACTACAATGTGAATGGCACCCCTGGAGTTGTGTGGTGCACAGTATGCCCATATGTGCAGCCTGTGCCCTTTCTTACCATGTCTTGCTGCCTTAGCATCCTCCCTACAAAATTCTGCTACTTTTAACATAAATATCTAAGTCTTTCCAAAGCTTCCTGATGAAATATGTTTATCTTGGTGACTATTGGCTTGAGCACTGGAATAAAACAGAAATTCATTCAAGCCATGGCTCAGCCTCTTACTAGTTGTAATCCCTTGAAGCTTCCGTTTCTTCATCTGTGAAGGGCAGGACATAAGAGCAGCTACATCAGAGGAGCCTGTAAGCATGAAAAGAAAGAAGGCATGAAGAAAGTTTAGCATGTTTATTTAATACTCTTTTTTTTTTTTTTAACTCAGTTTTGTTTTTAACTGCAACTTCCTCAGCCTAGACCCTGGTTCTCAGGAGAGATTGAAGGTTTAACAGAAAGGATAGGCATCAGATTTGGTTCAACCAGCAAATTAATGAAAAGGGCAAAAGGATCAGGAATCAGTGTGCAGAACAAAGCTACACGGCTCAGCAAGCGAGGAAAACAGTTTGGGCAACTTGTTTTAGTCTATTACTCTTCCTGTGCAGAAAATAATGCTTTTTTAATTTCACGGATAAAAAAAGTCACTTGTTATGTATTTGGTTTTGTTTCTATTTAGCTTGAGCATGTAAAGAATTCCAGGGCTGTATGAAGGAGGAAATTTTGAAAACCTCTGAGACCCATGGTATTGACGCTGTCATTCCAGGAGCGAGCAGAGCATTAGGAAAAAAAGTCAGGGTGGGCCAAGGGATTGGAATCTATTTACACCGTGGCTCCACTATATCCTGTTTTCTCCCTGCTGTGCTAGGCTGAGTATTTAACTAAAGATTCTTCCATATATCTGAAAATAAAATGATGTTCTGGCTACAGTGTCTGTGGGAAATTGACACAGTATGTTCGTATTTTATTTTTTCAAAGGTGCATAATGTTTTCCAGGTTTTTCTGCTCTTCTCCATTCTTTATAGAAGTGAGAAGAAAGAGGCCAGTCTTGAAAAAGGGGAGCTGCTGGGCAAGAAAGAGCCCAGGGTCATCCTTCTGGTCTCAAAAGGAAATGTGAAGATGGTCTGAGTTTTAAATGAAGACAGGGGTAAAAGGTTTTGTGTTCTGGAGCATGACATCATGGTCCTTTGTGGCCTCCACCCCCACCTCAAACAATTGCGCAACAATTTGATGTTGAAAAAAGTTGATTTTTAATGTTTACTTGATTCGCTTATTTTTAAATATTTTCAATATGGTGTGAGAGATAGAGCAGGGTCATCCTGCTTCTGTTATGGCCATGCATACCTCATCCCACAGGAACAAAGGACTTCCTTGGCCACCCACTTTCAAGAATGTTCACGGTCGTGTCTTCTAAGAGAGGGAATGATCAATCCTTTCTTTGTTGTTTATGGAAAATTTTCACTGTGTACAAAAATAGAATCACATATCAAGCCCTCTTACAACCATCATCCAGCTTAACAGTTATCAACTCATAACCTGTCTGATTTCCTCCAAACCCTCAATTCCCCCAAAGTCAGTTATTTTGAAGCAAATCTTAAACATAAGATCAGGTTTTCATAAATATGCATGAATCTTTAAAATATCAGAACTATTTTTTTAACATAATCACAACCATTACTATACTTAAAAAAAATCAACAATCCTTAATATCATTATATATCCAGCCTGTGTTCAAATTCCTTGACTGTTTCATAATTGTTCACTATTTGTAGAATCAGGACCCAGATAAAATCCATGTATTGTACAGTTGATATGCTTATGTATATTTCAATCTAAAGGACACTTCGTCCTCTATTTTTTTTCTTTTCCTTGCAATCTTTTCATTGGAGAAACTGGATCAGTATCTTGAAGAGTTTTCCATATAGTCTGTATTTTGCTGATTTCATCTTTCTCTGACCCCTGTATGTCCTATAAGTTTGTAGTTGTATCTAAAGACTTAGATTCCAATTTGAGTTTTTTGGTCAGAATACTTCATAGATGGCATATTTCCATCAAAAGGTACATAATTTCTAGTTGTCTCTTTTTTGTGTTATGTAATATAAGCAGCTGTCAATGATACAGATTATATATGATTGGTATGTATGTGTATAGATGTATATATAACTATACATAGAGAGATGATACAGATTATATGTATATATATATATAAAATGGTAGAGTATTATATAGATCCATTAGGAAATGTAAATTGGTGATAGTCAAATCATATGATTCCTTTATAACATATTTCACTGAAATACTCTATAAACAGAGAAACTTCTTCTCATTTTCTACTTGGCTGAAATACAGATTACATAGGAAAGCAGCTAAGTGCTTGATTCTTTTCCTTTATCTTCCAGTTTTCAAAATAATAAATTGATTCCCTAATATTCTCCAACTATGACCAGTGTATTCTTTTTTATTATTATTTTGGTATCATTAATCTACAGTTACATGTGCAACATTATGGTTACTAAACTCCCCACTTCATCAGGTCCCCCCCACTTACCCCATTACAGTCACTGTCCATCAGCGTAGTGAGATGCTATAGAATCACTACTTGTCTTCTCTGAGTTGTACAGCCCTCCCCGTGTTCCCCCAACATTACGTCTGCTAATCATAATGCCCCCTTTTCCCCCTTATCCCTCCCTTTCCTACCCATCTTCCCCAGTCCCTTTCCCTTTGGTAACTGTTAGTCCATTCTTGGGTTCTGTGAGTCTGCTGCTGTTTTTTTCTTTCAGTTTTTTTCTTTGCTGTTATGCTCCTCATATGAATGAAATCATTTGATACTTGTCTTTTTCGGCTTGGCTTATTTCACTGAGCATAATACCCTCTAGCTCCATCCA
Organism: Phataginus tricuspis; assembly: GCA_029783875.1. NCBI lineage: Eukaryota > Metazoa > Chordata > Mammalia > Pholidota > Manidae > Phataginus > Phataginus tricuspis. Next base: position 52,349,596 of record JAQQAC010002837.1, on the reverse strand, counting down.
TGTTGTTGCAAATGGTAGGATTTGTTTTCTTCTTATGGCTGAATAATATTCCATTGTATATATGTACCACATCTTCTTTATCCATTCATCTACTGATGGACACTTAGGTTGCTTCCATTTCTTGGCTATTGTAAATAGTGTGACCAGTGCATTCTTTTGACCAGTGAAAAGTTAAATGCATCATAATAAGTTTATGGATTTTTAATACATTTGATGGTTTCAACACATCACAGTAATTATTCTTACTGATGTTCAAATTGTTCCATCTTTGACTAGTGGGGATCCTCTTTAAGTTAGCTTCTGAGTCCTTCTGACACAAACCTAGCAGTCTTTGATAGTTCCCTTGCTTCCATGTATGTAACATAATCCAGGCTCACCTTGTATAGGTAAAATTGTAATATTTCCAGTATATCTCACCTGCCTTTAAGGGCATCCTCAGGGGTGGAGAAAAGTATGGCTTTAGTGCATCTGTATATCAATAGACGTTCCTCAGGGGTGGAGAGCCACTCATCTCCATACCAATGGGTAATCACCTGGGCAACTGAGGACTTAATCTGAACCTGAGAGATTAAGGGGAGGGCTGGTTGGCTTCTGCTGGAGCAGGAAAGAGAGCCGGTCCCGGACTGCAGTTTGTGAGCAATAAATGGGTTTTAAACTTTATTTCTCCCTTTGACCGATTTTTGTTTTAGAGGTATTTTGTCCTGGGATTTCCTTTCCCTGGACTTATACCTTGTCATTTTCTGTCCCAGATATGGAATCAGCCATTTTGCCCAGGAGCCCTGGTTCCTTTTGGTGGAAAAGAGGATTCAGAGATCATAATCTGAGTACTATCTGTGCTCATTCTATTGGGTTGGTTATTTGCTTCTAGGCCTCTCCCATGGGCAGAGTGTGGAAATAATAAAAAAAAAACAACTATATCATGAGTTCATACTGATACTACCACTTCAAGTTCAGGAATTCAGGGTTTTTACTTAATCACATCAGTCTCATATCTGTATTTCCTTTCACCAGTGTTAATTATTTTCTTACACACAGACGAACACAGTTTTTAAAGATGTTCAGAGAAGAATTCTAAAGTCTTCTGGAAACAGAGTGCGATGCTGCTTGCCTCATCGCATGAATCGTTGATTTGAGTGAGGGCAGGTGCAACTTAAATTTTTTAAATCAAAATTAAAATTATTGTGTTTAGGGGCTCTCCTCTAGATTTTTCTTTCAGAGAAATTAAACTTATAGGAAATTTTAGCTTTTTGTCTTCTGATTATCTCAAAGGGTTAGTTGGAAAACCAGTCCTCATTCTTCCCACGCATTCCCAGAAGTGGTTAGGTCATTCTGAGAGGGACCAACTGGCTTCCAGAGAAGCAAGAGTGAGTGATCAGACTTGGTGTTTGTAGGAGTTTGGCATTTGACCGCAGGTCACCACCCTCTTTGCCTCAGGAGCCATTCATGGAGTCAGAGGTTCTGAAACCATTTCTAGATCTCAGAAGTGATCAGTCTGAGGTTTGGGGATGAGGACAGATACTAGGTCCCTGTATGGGACACTTTCTAGGAGAACAAATCAGGAAAGTTAAGGACAGGAATGTTCACAGATCTAATAAGCACAAAACAACTAGGGTATGCTGTTTCTCCCATGGCTTATCTAATCTTGTTGATTTATGAAATGTAGATATCTATTTCATACAAACTTATCTAGGTGCCAACTCCGTCATGGGGGAGAACCTAAGAAATAAAAATTTCCCAAGGTCTTAACTACAGTAGCTCTGGTAAGAAGGCTGGTGGATCTTTCTCCTCACTGAATGATAGCATGAAAGAATGGCATAACTGAAATGTCCCTGAGTCATCTAATCAAATTTTCAACTTCCTTGAAGATAAGGACATAGAGCTTTTATTTAAAAAACGAACCAGTGAACAAAAAAGAGCATATAAGCAAGCAAACAAAAAATAAACAACTCAGATCCATTTAATCTTTTCAATGGAGGGTTTAGTAATCTCAGTATTTAACCACTACCCCCAGGGATTCTTATCTTTAGGGAAGTTTTGGAAATACTGTAGTCCATCACCCTCATTTTTCAGTTGGCAAATTGAGATGCATGTAGTGGAAGTCATTTCTCAAAGCTACCCAGCTGGTGAACAGTTAATATTCCTGAAGGACACATACCCTACAGTTACTACCCATGAACACACCTGCAAATGGATAAACATATGTAGTTTTTTTAACATGTTGGTTATGTACTTGCCCAATGGATTCATGAACAAAGAAGATTGTATAAGTATTTATGGGTCTCTTGTGGCTAATTCCAAGGTAAGAAAGAATTTTTTAATTCATTGTACTTTCGTTTAGCTTTATAATCTCAGAAAGGTCTTTATCACAGGAAGCTGTTTTCAGAACTTGGCTTTATTGGGAGATGGAAGTCTTTGAAATGCAAACGTACCTTACAGTTCAAGGAGACCCAGTGAGTCAGAAGGCCTTGTTTATATAACAAAATCCAAAGCAAGATGAAAGCACAATACAAGGATTATTTCCCTTACCTTGGACACTGGCCAGAGTTTATTCACCTATGTGTACTCATTACATTAGATCAGTGTGTCATGGGGAACATTGTTCTGGAGATATTACAGATGTGTTGCCAGCAAAGATTTTTCCTCATCAGTGTTTGGGAAATGCTGCATTAAGCTATGCTGTCTTGGACATGCAGAAAGCACCTTAGCCTACTGCTTGTGGGCCCAGTGGCAGAGTAAGAAATAGAATACCTCGACTAAACCTAACTACAGAGCTTATTGACAAATATGTGAGTAGGAGTGTACCAGGTTCAGCATGAGGGAAAGGAGGGCATAGCTTGTTTTTTTTAAATCAGATACCATATGATGCATTATGTTTTCTGGTTTTTCTTAGTTGTGTTGTCAGTCAATCCAGTCCAGGGAGGTGAGACCTCAACCAAGGAAAGGGTTCTTGACTCTGATGGAGAAAGAATTCACCAGCAGGTCAGGCAGGTACAAAGAGTAGTTTAATAAGTGCACACTCAAAGAGGGAGTGCAGGCATGCTGGAGAGGTGAGCAGCACACTGGGGTTTGGGTTGGGCAGTCTAAGCAGGAGTTTAAGTAGGGAGTGGAATATTCATCGGTGGGGGTGAAATTGCAATATTTCCAGAATCTTTCACCTGGCTTTAGTCCATCTCTATATCAGTAAGTAATTACATGGACAATGGAGGGCTTATCTGGCCTGGAGAGGCTGCATGGAGCTTGCTTTCTCTTCTTCTGCAGCCAGGTCTGGAGAGATGTGTGGGACAACTGCTTGTAAGAAATAAATGGGTTTCTCCCACTTTATTTCTCCCTTTGATTTCGGTTTCAAAGGCATTTTGCCCCGGGATTTTTCCCCCCGGAGTGACAATCGGGATAGGTGGGATTTTCTTGAAATAGGGAGAGGATTTGGGGAAGTAGGGTGACCCCTCTTTTTTGTCCTTAGACGGTCAGCCTCAAACTGTCATGATGTTAAGGGGTAATGATGATGCTAATGAGTGTATAATATATTTTGAGGTGAAGTCAGGTTCAACTTCTTGCCCACACTAGAACCAGTCAGAACCAGATCTGTTATCTTTATCCTCACTTCCCACTTTAACAAATGTAAACAACGGCCAAAGTCCCCAACCTCTTCCATGCTCCTGTCTAGCTATCTAACAGTTGCTGGGAAGCTTAGCTCTAAATTAATGCTTGATGCAATAACTTTTATCCAGTCTTAATTATTGGCTCCCTTCCTAAATGCTTTAATTATTCTTAGCATTCTACTGTACATGGGTTTTTGTTAGCATTAGTTTTAGTCTATTGTAAAATGTTTAATGTAGTAATGTAAGAGTTCTGGAGTTGGACACACTGTAGTTAAATCAGCTGATCCTTGGGCAAGGATCCTTGCTCTGGGTCTTAGTTTCCTCACTCTTATGGGAATACTGAGAGTTAAGGCACTGCTTAGAAAGTGCTTAGCAGAATGCCTGGGATGTAATAAGCATCTTGTGTACAACATCTTGTGTACATAACAACAAAAATTAGGCAGTACAGTATAAATTAAAAGTTCCTTAAGTAAGTATTTTGGGTGCATGTAAAACTGTTTGATCATTTTAGTCTGTTATCCCAAAATTACTTCTAATAATAAAAGTGATTATCTAAATAATGCTTATAGTGTGCTAGGCACTTTTCTGAGTGTTTTACATGCTAACTTATGCAAGCATGTTTCTGATGTTCACTGCTGGAAATGTGATCCTTACCAATGTCTGAGGTGGGGCTATTTTCTGTCTTACAGATGAGACAGTGAGGCACAGAGAGGCCAACTTATTTGCCTAAGGTAAAAAAGATAGTAAGTAGTTTAGTTGGGATTTACCCTCAAGCATTCCACAGTGGCTTAACCATGGTACTTTCTGCTTGCAGCCAGTATATACTGAGCACTCTCTGTGTGCCAGGCTCTGTGGCCAGGACATTATCTAGACATCTCATTAATCCTTCCAACAACCTCACAGGTAGACCTATTGGATGGTGCCATTAAAAAAAAATAATAAAACTGGCTCTAATGCAAAGATCCAACATGAAACCATGTGCAAATGAGAAACATGGCCAAGATTTGTACATTATTTCCTCTCTGACCATAGAAACCTTTTATTGAAAGAACTCATGGTTTGAGGAATAGAAGATCTTGTGTGCAAAGGGACCAAAATAATGAACAAAGCCACCAAAGTCCCTATACATATTCATCATCACTAAAATTAAACCAGTAAAGACACTACACCCAGTAGATTAGCCCTGGCATTTCGCATCCTCAGTTACTAACAATCCTGATGCTTATTGTGTCTCATAACTCAATTGTAGGAAAAACATGGCAAGTGCAACAAGATTTGCACTTCAAGTTCACTCATTGTGAAATTTTGGCAATATGGAATAATATACAAATATATGTGTGAAGTCTAGAATTTCTCTTAAGGGCAAACTTGCATCCATAGAGGGATTGCTATGTCAGTGGAGTTGTGGGGTCCACATCCAGGAACTGATAAGTGAAGCACTTTCACACACTGATACCGTCTCCTGAAGGTGAAAATAATTGCAAGAAAGAGAACCAAGAGGGGTTCCCTCTGCTCTGTGAACACTTTTCAGGTCTAGGATGCTGTGACATGAATCCACCTGATCTTCAGTGCTCAGGACAAACTGTTCTGCTAGCAGCCACAAACCACAAAAAAAGAAGAGTCAACTTTTTCAAGTATAGGCCACTTTAAATTTTTCCAAGACAATCTCAGGGTTTTGAGCTACTAATCAAAGACATGAATGATTAAGTCATTAACGAAGCAGCTCAGATGCTGGGAAAGCCAGGCATTTCAATGTGTCGTTTCTGATGCCATTTGGGTTTTTCAGGAAGCAGGCTTTGAGACAGAATGTAGTGTGTGGATGTGTATTGAGAATGCCCTTGGGATCAGTACCTGTGGAAGGTAAAGGAAAGAAGTAGGAGTGGACATAAGGAGATGGAAAGTTGTGTTGCAGGCTCAACAGTCTCAGCTGACACCCACTGGGACCTCGGGTCCGAGCAGGCCAGTCAGGGTTGTTTTACACTGAGTCCAAATGGCCAGAGCACCCTACAGCAGATGTGGGCTGCCCCAGGAACGCCATAACCTGGGAGAGGCATCTCTCCACAACGAAGGCAATCCCTGAAGGGGCCAAGAACTGTCTGCTGAGAGCATTTCCACCAGCTGGGGCACAAGCCCTTCCTGGAAAGAGGTGCAGAGCCCCCGACAGGACCACTGTCACTCAGTTAAACAAGTATTGTTAAGCCTCTCTAATAATGATGCCTTAACAGAAATAGAGAAATACTTCTGGTATCTATTATCAACAAATTCCTTAGTATTCAACTTAGTAGCTTATTTCCAAGATCCAGGAGTAGAGAATCTTTTTTGGAATCAACTCTTTTAGCTGGATTTTCAGGGAAATTTGGTGATATTTTAACTGGAATGAGGGTAAGATATGCTCAGTGAACCAAAATAGAGAAAGAGGAGGAATTTGTGAGGAATTATTTGAAAATATTACTTAGTAATACTGATAAGTTTTGCTTTTCAAAACTGGGAGAAAATTAACCATGCTATATTTGTGGGTTGGTAGATACATACAAGGTAGAGGGACCAATATAGTGTTTAAGAGAATAGTTTTTTTAAGCCTAAAAATTTTTGTTGTATGGAGATTTTCAAACATACTAAAGTAGAAAGAACAATATAAAAAACTTCCATGTACCCAACATCTGATTCCATAATTACCAATACAAGGCCAGTCTTGTTTCATCTGTATTCCTAGCCACCCTCCTCCCCACACTGAAATATTTTGGAGCAAATCCCAGACATAACATTTCATCTATAAATATTTCCAAATGCATTTCTAAAATAGGAGAAATAAAAAAAACCCCACAATATTATTAACTCATATAAAAAATGAGCAATAACTTTTTAATTTTGTCAAATATCCATTCAGTAATCTCTACAAGTTCCCCTGTAGTCTTAAAAACATTTTTTGATAATCTGTGTACTAGAATCAGAACCCAAATAACATACATTAAAACTGATTAGGTCTCTTGTTTCCTTTAATTTATGTGTTCTTGTCAGCTCTTTTTTTTATTCTTTGCTATTTATTTTGTCAAAGAAACCAGTTTGTTTTTCCTATAGAATGCCCCAAGGTCTGGAGTTGGCTGATTGCATCCCCGTCATGTTCTTTAAAAGTTCCTGTTCCCATGTTTCCATAACTGATAGTTAAATGAAGAAACTTGATCAGAATCAGATTTGATTTTTTTATTTTTATTTTTGGCAAGACTACTTTATAGGTGGTGGTGTGTACTTCCATTCTGAGGTTTGTACTATCAACTCCTTTTTGTGATGTTAGTAGCTGTTAGTGATCACTGCCTACATACAGTCATTTACTAGGGGTTACAAAGTCCTGATCCTCTGGTTCTATCAGGAGTGGCATTGTTTACTGCACACAGAGGAGCTCTCTGCCTCCTTGAGCAGAGAGAAGATTCTCGAACCCTCCCCACACAAGAGTAGGGCTTTCATGGGAGGGGCAAGTAAGATTTGGCTGAGCTGAGGCCCTTCATAAGAGGAAAGCCTCTTCCAGTCAATCTTTCTGCGGATGTGTTTCTGCTCCACCGCTCACATACTTGCGAGTGTTGCCCTTTCCTGTCATGAGTCTGAAGAGTTCAGTGTGTGGTTTGTGGGGATGTTTCTGCGAGCCATTCCTACACCAAGATGTCTAGCAATAACTGAAATATACCCCAAAGTAAAATTGAGCCACATAAAAATGTCCCGTTAGACTAATAGTTACCAAAGGGAAAGGGACTGGGGAGGATGGGTGGGAAGGGAGGGATAAGAGGGAAAAAGGGACATTACGATTAGCAGACGTAATGTTGGGGGGGGCATGGGGAGGGCTGTACAACTCAGAGAAGACAAGTAGTGATTCTATAGCATCTCACTACGCTGATGGACAGTGACTGTAGTGGGGTTGGTGGGGGGGACCTGATGAAGGGGTAGTTTAATAACCATAATATTGCACATGTAATTGTAGATTAATGATACCAAAATAAATTATAAAAAAAAGTGTCCCGTTAAACCCAGACCAAATGGATTTAGACCCAATTCATTCTTTCTTTACCTAGATCCTAAAATTGCTCTCAGATACCCAACACAAAGGTAAGTGGTACAAGCAGGGGGGAGTTGGAGTAAAAAGAGACAATAGCCTTAACCAATTGCAGTTAAAATATTGTGCTTTTAAAAATTTATTAAAAAATGTATGATCATCCAAACACATTGTTAGGGATTCTCCCAGGGCCTTGGAAGGGCCTCTGCAAATGAGGGACCTCATAGCCTGAGTTTTGCCAGCTTTATGGTAAATCTGCCTCTGCTTATCCAGAATCAGTTTTCAGAAGGATTTTCTGGGAAATCCTTTTACAGAACAGAGCCTCACTTCTCAATTTATTAGCCTGTGGGATGAGGTATTGCTGTGTCCAGTTTTCTAAAAATGGAGAGACCTGCACTTAAAAGCTAAAAACAATGCATGGTGGCGGATGGGGGAAAGGGGGCGGCAACCCAGCTGCTTCCAGAACAGCTTGAGGGGGCAACAGCCATGGCATGGGGCCGGGGCTGAGCAGGGTAGCAGCACTCTAGGGAACAGGTGCACCCAGACGCAGGTGAGGGACCACTAGGGACCACAGCAGTTAAAAAGGCAATGGTGGCAGAAAGGAAGGTTCCTGAACAACCTTTTCTTCCCAACAGCCCCACCACACATCCTCATCTCCACACCCCCACTCGCCACCACACCTCCTTGCCAGGGAGCTATAATTACACCGGCCGGGTTGAGCTGGGGAGGTTTGGATGCATTCCTATTATGGCCTTATTGATATCCCCTCTGTTTTCATTCTTCGGGCCTCTGGCCAGGAGAAGCACCTGGTTTAGTTCTATTTATCACTAGATCCTTAATATCCCCTGGGAGTGTAAGGACTCCGCATTCCGAAGACTCACAAATGAAGAATATTACTATAAATTACCCATCTCAGACCCGCGTCCAGACCTCTCTTTGGCATTTTCATAACTGTCTACAAGGGTAGCTTAGGTTGGATCAGTTAAAATCATAGCATTTTAAGTTTTACCTAAGGTTGAGGGTAATGGCTTTCAAAACTTCAGAATATCAAGAAATAACTAATGAATTAATTGGAAATTATTATTAGAATTAATGAAACTTTCAGAACTGCCCTTGTGAGCTCTGTAACAAACTCCTTTCTGTTTGAACTTCAAAAAAGTCACTCAGAACATGGCTTGAAGTTCCTTAGATGCATATCTCTGTAATGAACAGGAGGTTTGAAAATGTGCCCTGCTTCTATAGCCGACTTTATTGCTTTTCAAGATGGAAAGATTTTTGGCTTACAAAAAAAAAAAACAGCCACCACCTCCCCCTTTAATTCCTATCCCTCTGACAGAAACACATAGTGAAAGAACAAGTCAGCTGGGTGGACCTTAAAGGCTTCCTGTGGTTGTAGCTCTATTGTGGGACAAAAAGGACATTCAGAAAGAAAACGTTAGATTGCATCAGTACTGTCATAGGGAAGGACTGTAATGCGGTCTGCACAGAAGGGAGATTTTGCGAAGTATGTGTGTAGTTGCAGGAATGGATCATGTAATAATTACACTTGTGCAATTGTTTGTACAAGACTTGTTTCCCTACTAGATTGTGAAGTTCACATGGGCAAGGCTAAGTTTCACGTGGACACTATCGCCTCTATGTCCTTAGACCCCAGCACAAAATGGATGCCAAAAATATATATTGAATAAGTACTATCAAGGTCCCAAAGAGTGAATTTAAAAAACATAACTAAGGTGGGGGATCACGGGGAAAACAGTGTAGCACAGAGAAGACAAATAGTGAATCTGTGGCATCTTACTACACCCAAGGGCAGTGACTGCATTGGGGTATGGGTGGGGACTTGATAATATGGGTAAATGTAGTCACCACATTGTTTTTTCATGTGAAACCTTCATAAGAGTGTATATCAATAATATCTCAATAAAAAAACATAACTAAGGCTCACATTCAAAATAAAAACAGTAATGTTTAGAGAAGAAAATGCACTCGTTTTTGATAACTTTTCATTTTGAAATAATTTCAAACTTACAGAAGTTTTAAGAGTTATACAAAGAACTCTTAGGAACTCTTCATCCAAGTTCCCCAACTTTTCACATTTGCCCTGCTTGCTCTTATATATACGGTTGACCTTTGAACAATGTGGGAGTTGGGAGCACCCACCCCCAACTCAGTTGAAAATCCACTTAAAACTTTTGACTCCCCCAAAACTGACCAGAAGCCTTACTGATAACATAAATGTAAATTAATGCATATTTTGTATGTTATATATACTACATACTGTTTTCTTACAATAAAATAAGCTAAAGAAAAGAAAATGTTTTTTTCAAATTGTTTCAAATCTCCAAAAAAATTTCCAGTATACTTATTGAAAAAAATCCATGCATAAATGCACCCACACAGTTCAAACCCATGTTGTTCAAGTTTCAGCTTTATATTGAGAGTAAGTTGTGGAAATGTTGCCCTCTTATCCCTAAATACTTCATGTGTAATTCTTAAGAACAAGGCATTCTCTTATATAACTACCATTCAGTTATCAAAATCAGGAGATTAACTGTGAGATCATATTATTATCTAATCTATAGAAATTATTCAACATTTGCTCATTATCTTAATAATATTCTATATAGCAATAGAAAATTAATTTTTAAGGATCCAATCCACAATTACACATGGCATTATCATATCTCTTATTCTCCTTCAATCTGGAACAGTTCCTCAGTCTCTTTTAGTCTTTCACGACCTTGACATTTTTGAGGCATATAGACCAATATTCTGTAGAATGTCCTTCATTTCAGGTTTATCTGATATTCCTTCAGATTAAATTCAGATTTCACATCTTTGGCAGGATCACCAGATAAATGATGTTGTGTGCATCATATCAAGTGGACCAGATGTCAGTTTGCTCCATTACTGGTGATGCTAACCTTCATCACTTGAATAGGTGGTGTTTGCCAGGTTTCTCCACTGTTAAGTTACTATTTTTCCCTTTGTCATTCCCCTTGTAGTTAAGAAGTATTTTGTGGGGAGATGCTTTGAGCCATGCAAATGCCCTGATCCTCATCAAAGTTTTACGCACTAGCTTTAGCATCCATTCATATTCTTGCTTAAATTATTACTATGATACTTGACAAATTGTGATTATCTCATTTCATCAGTCATTCTACATTTGTAGGTTGACATACTACTATTAGAACTGTTCTTTTTCTCCTCTATTTTTTATACTGATGTGTTTATTCAATCAGTATGTACTTGACTTATTGTTTTAATTATTGGGGTTATAATTTATTATTATAATTATTTATTGATGTGCATCCTCTCCCACATTCAGTTGGAGCCCATGTTTTTTGTCATGTTCCATTATTTCTGAGCATTATCTTTCTTTGTAGGATAACAAGATGTTCCAAGCTTAACTAGAACCTTCTCTGCCCTGGCCTGAAATCAGTCACTTTCTTAACAGTCCTGGTCCCTTTAAGTGGAGAATGGTGTCAAATTTACTTTTAAAATAAAAACAAAACAGAACACACAGCTAATCAATAAATATAACAAATAATTAAAACATGTTCTGACTTATGCCATTGCCAGCTAAACAAAAGAGACACAAAGTTAGATTCATTAACATAATGTATTGTGGTTTTGGATAATGCAAATATGTAAGCAAAGTGGAATAGCTACTGCAAATAGATCTATTCATATATCAGACCTCAGAATATAATAAAGGATCATTACATGGACAATTCAATTAATGATAATGGTTTTTAAATATTAAAAGTAATCAATTTAGTTCCTTTTTACACTTCAAATAAAAACTCTCCATATATTTAAGACTTAACTATTAAAACATAACAGAATTATTAGGAGAAAATTTAGAAAAATAGCTTTAGAATACAGAGGCAGTGCAAGATTTCTTAAATAAGCACACAGTAGTACAAGTTCATAATTGTTACATATTTTTGGTAGACTCTTCCTTTCATTATTGTGCATTGATCCTCTTATCACTATTAAATTATTTATCTCAAAGTCTATTTTATCTGGTATTAATATTTGTATACCAGCTTGCTTTTATTTGGTATATTTGCAGCATGTCCTTTTCTGTCCCTTTATGTTCAATCATATTCTCTCATTTTGTTGAGGCCTACTATTGCACACAACATACAGCTGGATGTTTGTTTTTAAAAATCCAACCTGAGGTTGGAAAAAGATGGCGGCATGAGAAGTGAGGCAGAGACCTCTTCCCAAAACCACATAAAACATGGAGATACAGCAAATACAACTAATCCTAAAAGAGCGACCTGAAGACTGCAGAACAGAAGGCCTACATCTGGGGAAAAGAGAAGACCTCACAGAATAGGTAAAGCAGCAAAGTCGTGATCCAGTGAGACCCAAGCCCTCCCCCAACCCCAGCCCATAGGCAGGAGGAAGAGAAACTGAGTGGAGAGGGAGTAGAATCCCAGGACTGCTAAACACCCAGCCCTGGAGATCTGCTTCGGGAGCATGAACCCACATTACATGGTGCTCTGGAGATTAGTGGGCTTGGAAAGCACAGGCAGGTGGAATACTGAAAGAGACTGAGATTCCAGCCACTTGTGGAGAACAGGTATGCACAGCTGGTGGGCACTTTGAAAGACTTACCAATAGAAAGAGGGGCACTAATGGGGCAAAGATTACACAGAGCTTGCTGCTCAGGAGAAAAGGCAGGTGGACAAAATCGTCCCAGCACACTTAGCCCAGCAGGTTGGGAACTTTCAGAAGCTTCAGAAACTCCATCCCCCTAGCTGGCAACATAGCCCCAAGGCCAACCACTGCGAACACAGTCTGCTGCTCCTTCCTCCAGGCAGGCATCATTCCCACACACCTGCTGCCCCCACCATTGTGCCAGGCCAGCCAGAGGGTGGCCCCACTTATGGCAGCTACAGAGGCATAGCACAGAGGCTCCTCCTTGCACGCCCAGCCCTCTGGACCTGGCAGTGGAGGCAGGCGCTATAGTCGGGAAGGCAGGAAAGAGCTCTTTCCTCCCACATTTGCTGGTTCAGTTCGCCTATGACCACCACCATTGCTGCAGGTGCTCGGCAGATCCAGAGAGTAGAGATTCTGGGCACGAGATGGCACTGCCTGCACAAAGTTATTATTCCATAGGAATCAATCACTAAAAAAAATGAAATGGCAAAAAATTTTGTCCAAACAAAACTACAGGAAAAGACTCCAGAAAGCAAGCTAAGTGAAAATGAAATCACAAATCTTCTTGACAAAGACATCAAAATAAAAATCATAAACATGCTCACGGAGCTACAGAAAAATATTCAAGATATCAGGGAGGACTTCAAGAAAGTGATAGAAACTTTGAAAAATAGAATATCTGAAATGAAACATACAATGGATGGATTTAAAAGTAGATTAGATGAGGTAGAGGAGGTGGTAAATGAAATAGAAATTAGAGAACAGGAAAACAAAGAAGCTGAGGCACAGAGAGAAAAAACAATCTCTAGGAATGAAAGAATACTAAGAGAACTGTGCAACCAATCCAAACGGAACAATTTCATATTATAGGGGTACCAGAAGAAGAAGAGAGAGAAAAGGGAATAGAAAGTCTCTTTGAGGAACTAATTGCTGAAAACTTCCCAAATCTTGGGAAGGAAATAGTCTCTCAGGTCATGGAAGTGCAGAGATCTATCAACACAAGGAACCTAAAGAAGATAACACCAAGACATATAATAATTAAAATGGCAAAGATCAAAGAAAAGGAGCAGCCAGAGAAAAGAAATCACTTATAAAGGAAACCCCATCAGGCTATCAGCAGACTTTGCAGCAGAATTTTACAAGCCAGAAGGTAGTGGTATGATATATTTAATGCAATGAAACAGAAAGGCCTCAAACCAAGAATACTCTACCTGTCAAGATTATCATTTAAATTTGAAGCAGGGATTAAACAATTTCCAGATAAGAAAATTTCGAGGGAATTTACCATGCACAAAACATCTCTACAGTGTATCTTAAAGGAATTGCTCTAGATGGAAGTGTTCCTAAGGCTCAATAGCTGTCACCAGAGAAAATAAAACCACAGTAAAGGCAGTATACCAATTAATTACTAAGAAGGTGCAAAATTAAATCAATGACTCACAAAGTCAGCAAAGGGATACACAAACAGTACAGAATATGACATCTAATATATAAAAAGTGGAGGAGGAAGAGAAAGAAGGTAGGAAAAAAAAGAACCTTTACAGGGGGTATTAAAGATGGCGGCATGAGAGCTGAGACACAGGCTTCCTCCTAAAACTACATGTAATACGAAAATATAATTAATACAACTAATCCTGAAAGAGCAAAAGGAAAGAGGACTGCACCAAACTGCATACACCTGGAGAAAAGAATAAACCTTACAGAATAGGGTAATGTACCAAAGGCCTAGCCTGGCGGAACCCAAGCCCTTCCCCTATCCCAGCTAACCAGGGGGAGGAAGAGAAACCAAGCAGGGAGGGGGTGGAGGCATGGGACTGCTGAATACCTAACTCCAGAGATCTGCTCTGGGAGCACAAACCTACATTTCATGGTGTTCTCATGGTACTCTCATGATTCAGGGGTTGAAAGCTAAGACAGGCAGAATACCTGGAGAGACTGAGATTTCAGCCACTTGTGGACAGCAGGGATCCATAACCGGCTGCTCTGGGACAAAATAAAGATGGGCAGTCTGAGAGACTTCCTAACAGCAAGAGGGCTGCTAAAGGGGCAAGGATTGCACAGAGCATACTGCTCAGGAGAAAGAACAGGTAGACAAAATTGTCTGGGTGCACGCCGCCCAGCAGATTGGGAACTTTCACGATCTTCAGGAGCCACAGCTCCCTGGCTGGCTACACAGCTTCAAGGACCCCCTCAGCGATACTCAGCCTGCTGAGCCTTTCTCCCAGCCAGTGCCACCTAGAGCACAAACCGGCAAACCCTACCCTGCTGTTAGGCCAGCAAGAGGGAAGCCCCATCTACAGCAACTACACACGCAAACCACAGAGGCTTATACCTGTGTGCTCGACCCACTGGTTCTGGCAGTGGAGACAGGCATAGCAGCCAGGAAGCAGGAAACAGCTCTTTCCTCCCCCCAGGCACCAATATTGCTCCCCTGAAAACTCTGACATTGCTTCAGGGGCTGAGCAGCTCCAGAGAGTAGAGCTTCTGGGCACTAGAGGGCGCCATATACAAATGTGAAATGCCAAAGGAACCTGGTCCAAAGTAAAATTATGAATATAACCCCTGAGAAAAATTCAAATGAAATCGACCTCATGAATCTGCCTAAAAGAGATTTCAAAATAAAAATCATTGATATTCTCACGCAGGTACAGAAAAATATCCAAGAACTCTAGGATGAATTCTGGTCAGAGAGCCAATCATTACGGAACACAGTTTCAGAAATGAAACATACAGTGGAAAGTTTTAAAAGCAGAATAGATACAGTAGAGGAGATGACATATGAAATAGAAATTAGAGAAGAGGAATACAAAGAAGCTGAGGCACAGAGAGAAAAAAGGATCTCTAAGAATGAAAGAATATTGAGAAAACTATGTGACCAATCCAAACGGAACAATATTCACATTATAGGGGTACCAGAATAAAAAGAGAGAGAAAACGGGATAGAAAGTGTCTTTGAGGAGGCAATTGCTGAAAACTTCCCGATATGGCTGAGGAGAAAGTCTCTCAGGCAATGGAGGTGCACAGATCTTTCAATACAAGGGACCCAAGGAAGACAACACCAAGACATATAGGAATTAAAAAGACAAAAATCAAGGATAAGGACAGACTATTAAAAGCAGCCAGAGAGAGAAATTAGATCACATACAAAGGAAAGCCCATCAGGCTATCATCAGACTTCTCAGCAGAAACCTTACAGGCCAGAAGGGAGTGGCATGATGTATTTAATGCAATGAAGCAGAAGGGCCTAGAACCAAGAATACTTTATCCGGCAAGGTTATCATTTAAATTTGAAGGAGGGATTAAGCAATTTCCAAATAAGCAAAAGCTGAGAGAATTTACTTCCCACAAACTGTCTCTACAGTGTATTTTGGAGGGACTGCTATAGATGGAAGTGTTCCTAAGGTTTAATAGCTGTCACCAGAGGTAATAAAACCACAGTAAAGAGTAGAACAGTTAATTACTAAGCAAATGCAAAATTAAATCAACTATCCACAATGTCAATCAAGGGATAGACAAACAGTACAGAATATGATACCTAATACATAAAGAATGGAGGAGGAAGAAAAAGGAGGAGGAAAAAAGAACCTTTAGACTGTGTTTGTAATAGCATATTAAGTGAGTTAAGTTAGACTCATAGATAGTAAGAAAATTAACCTTGAACCTTTGGTAAACACGAATCTAAAGCCTGCAATGGCAATAAGTACATACCGATCGATAATCACCCTAAATGTAAATGGTCTGAATGCACCAATCAAAAGCCATAGAGTCACTGAATGAATAAAAAAACAAAACCCATCTATATGCGGCCTACAAGACACTCACTTTAAACCCAAAGACATACACAGACTAAAAGTGAAGGGATGGAAAAGATATTTCATGCAAATAATAGGGAGAAAAAAGCAGGGGTTGCAGTACTTGTATCAGACAAAATAGACTTCAAAACAAAGAAAGTCACAAGAGACAAAGAAGAACATTACATAATGATAAAGGGGTCAATCCAACAAGAGGATATAAATATTATAAATATCTATGCACCCAACACAGGATCACCTACATATGTGAAACAAATACTAACAGAATTAAAAGGGGAAATAGAATGCAATGCATTCATTCTAGGAGATATCACACTCCACTCACTCCAAAGGACAGATCAGCCAGACAGAAAATAAGTAAGGAGACAGAAGCACTGAATAACAGTAGAACAGATATCTACAAGACTCTACACCCAAAAGCAGCAGAATACACATTCTTCCAAATGCACATGGAACATTTCCAAGAGTAGATCATATCCTAGGCCACAAAAAGAGCCTCAATAAATACAAAAAGACTAAAATTGTACCAACCATTTTCTCAGACCCCAAAGGTATGAAACTAGAAAAAAATGATACAAAGAAAATGAAAAATCCCACAAACACATGGAGTCTTCACAACATGCTCCTAAATAACCAATGGGTTAATGACCAAATAAAAACAGAGATCAAGCAATATATGGAGACAAATGACAACAATAATTCAACACTGCAAAATCTGTGGGATAAGAGGAAGGTATATTGCAATACAGGCCCACCTCAGGAAAGAAGAACAATCCCACATGAACAGTTTAAACTCACAATTGACGAAACTAGAAAAAGAAGAACAAATAAGGCCCAAAATCAGTAGAAGGAGGGACCTAATAAGGATTAGAGCGTGAATAAATAAAATCGAGAAGAATAAAACAATAGAAAGAATCAATGAAAGCAGGAGCTAGTTCTCCGAGAAAAATAAGCAAAATAGATAAATCCCTAGCCAGACTTATCAAGAAAAAAAGACAGTCTACTCACACAAACATAATCAGAAATGAGAAAGGAAAAATCACTATGGACACCACAGAAATACAAGGAATTATGAGAAAATACTATGAAAATCTATATGCTAATAAACTGGATAACCTAGAAGAAATGCACAACTTTCTACAAAAATACAACATTCCAAGGCTAACACAGAAAGAAACAGAAAATCTAAATAGGCCATTTGCCAGCAAAGAAATTGAATTGGTAATCAAAAAACTACCTAAGAACTAAATTCCTTAACCAGATGGCTTCACCACTGAATTTTATCAAACATTTAGTGAATACCTAATACCCACCCTCCTTAAACTTTTCCAAAGAGTAGAAGAAGAGGGAATACTTCTTCCAAACTCATTCTATGAGTCCAGCATCACTCTAATACCAAACCAGGGAAAGACCCGAATAAAAAGAAAATTACAGACGAATATCCCTGATGAACAAAGATGCAAAAATATTCAACAAAATATTAGAAAACCAAATTCAAAAATACATCAAAAAGATCATCCATCATGATCAAATAGGATTTAGTCCAGGGATGCAAGGATGGTACAACATTCGAAAATCCATCAACATCATCCACCACATCAACAAAGAGAAGAACAAAAACCACATGATCATCTCCATAGATGCTGAAAAAGCATTCAACAAAAGTCAACACCCATTCATGATAAAAACTCTCAAGAAATGGGTATAGAGGGCAAGTACCTCAACATCATAAAGGTCATATATGACAAACCCACAGCTAACTTCATACTTAACAGCGAGAAGCTGAAAGCTTTTCATCTAAGATCAGGAACAAGACAGGTATCCCCACTCTCTCCACTGTTATTTAACATAGTACTGGAGGTCCAAGCCACGGGAATCAGACAAAACAAAGACATACAAGGCATCCACATTGGTAAAGAAGAAGTCAAATTGTCACTATTTGCAGATGACATGATACTGTACATAAAAAACCCTAAAGACTGCACTCCAAAACTACTAGAACTAATATCTGAATTCAGCAAAGTTGCAGGATACAAAATTAATGCACAGAAATCTGTTGCATTCCTATACACTAACGATGAGCTAACAGAAAGAGAAATCAGGAAAACAATTCCATTCACAATTGCATCAAAAAGAATAAAATACCTAGGAATAAACCTAACCAAGGAAGTGAAAGACCTGTACTCTGAAAACTACAAGACACTCCTAAGAGAAATTAAAGAGGACACCAACAAATGCAAATTCATCCCATGCTCTTGGCTAGGAAGAATAAATATTGTCAAAACGGCTATACTACCTAAAGCAATCTACAGCTTCAACGCAATCCCTATCAAAATACCAACAGCTTTTTTCAATGAACTGGAACAAATAATTCTAAAATTCATATGGAACCACAAAAGACACTGAATAGCCAAAGCAATTCTGAGAAGGAGGAATAAAACAGGGGGAATTACGCTCCCTGAGTTCAAGCTCTACTACAAAGCCACAGTATTGGTACTGGCACAAAAATATTCCCACAGACCAGTGGAACACAATAGAAAATCCAAACATTAACACAAATATATATAGTTGATTAATATATGATAAAGGAGCCTTGGATATACAATGGGGAGATGACAGCCTCTTCAGCAGCAGGTGTTGGCAAAACTAGACAGCTACATGTAAGAGAATGAACCTGGATTATTGTCTAACTCCATACACAAAAGTAAACTCAAAATGGATCAAAGACCCGAATGTAAGTAATGAAACCATAAAACTCTTAGAAAAAAACATAGGCAAAAATCTCTTGGACATAAACACGAGCAACTTCTTCATGAACATATCTCCCCAGGCAAGGGAAACAAAAGCAAAAATGAACAAATGGGACTATATCAAGCTGAAAAGCTTCTGTACAGCAAAGGACACTATCAGTAGAACAAAAAGACATTCTACAGTATGGGAGAATATATTCATAAGTGACATATCCGATAAGGGGTTGACATCCAAAATATATAAAGAACTCACGCACCTAAAGAAACAAAAAGCAAATAATCCAATTAAGAAATGGGCAGAGGACATAAATAGACACTTCTCCAAAGAAGAAATTCAGATGGCCCACAGGCACATGAAAAGATGCTCCACATCGCTAACCATCAGAGAAATGCAAATTAAAACCACAATGAGATATCACCTCACACCAGTGAGGATGGCGAACATCCAAAACACAAACAACAACAAATGTTGGCAAGGATGTGGAGAGAGAGGAACCCTCCTACATTGCTGGTGGGAATGCAAATTAGTTCAACCATTGTGGAAAGCAGTATGAAGGTTCCTCAAATACCTCAAAATAGAAATACCATTTGACCCAGGAATCCCACTCCTAGGAATTTACCCTAAGAATGCAGCAGCCCAGTTTGAAAAAGACATGCACCCCTATGTTTATCACAGCACTATTTACAATAGCCAAGAAATGGAAGCAACCTAAGTGTCCATCAGTAGATGAATGGATAAAGAAGATGTGGTACATATACACAATGGAATATTATTCAGCCATAAGAAGAAAACAAATCATACCATTGGCAACAACATAAGCCAAGCGGAAAAAGACAAGTATCAAATGATTTCATTCATATGTGGAGTATAAGAACAAAGAAAAAAACTGAAGGAACAAAACAGCGGCAGATTCACAGAACCCAAGAACAGACTAATAGTTACCAAAGGGAAAGGAACTGGGGAGGATGGGTGGGAAGGGAGGGACAAGGGGGAAAAAGGGGCATTACGACTAGCAGACATAATGTTGGGGGAGCACGGGGAGGGCTGTACAACTCAGAGAAGACAAGTAGTGATTCTATAGCATCTCACTACGCTGATGGACAGTGACAGTAATGGGGTTGGTGGGTGGGACCCGATGAAGGGGTAGTTTAATAATCATAATATTGCACATGTAATTGTAGATTAAGGATACCAAAAACAAAACACCACATGATCATCTCCATAGATGCTGAAAAAGCATTTGACAAAATTCAGCATCCATTCATGATAAAAACTCAACAAACTGTGCAAGTACCTCAACATCATAAAGGTCATATATGACAAACCCTCAGTCAACATTATACTTAACACCGAGAAGCTGAAGCTTTTCCTTTAAGATTGGGAAGAAGACAAGGATGCCCACTCTCCCTACTTCTATTCAACATAGTACTGGAGGGCCTAAGCACAGCAATCAGACAACACAAAGAAATAAAAGGCATCCAGATTGGCAAGAAGAAGTTAAACTGTCCCTGTTTGCAGATGACATGATATTGTACATAAAAAACCCTAAGGAATCCACTCCAAAACTACTAGATCTAATATCAGAATTCAGCAAAGTTGCAGAATACAAACAATACGCAGAAATCTGTGGCATTCCCATACACTAACAGGGAACTAGCAGAAAGAGAAATCAGGAAAACAATTCCATTCACAATTGCATTAAAAAGAATAAAATACCTAGGAATAAACCTAACCATGGAAGTGAAAGATCTATACTCTGAAAACTGCAAGATACTCATGAGAGAAATTAAAGAAGATACCAATAAATGGAAACACATCCCGTGTTCATGGATAGGAAGAATTAATACTGTCAAAAGGGCCATCTGGCCTAAAGCAATCTACAGATTCAATGCAATTCCTATCAAAATACCAACAGCATTCTTCAATGAACTAGAGCAAATCATTCTAAAATTCATATGGAACCACAAAAGACCCCAAATAGCCAAAGCAATCCTGAGAAGGAAGAATTAAGCTGGGGATTCCGCTCCCCAACTTCAAGCTCTACTACAAAGCCACAGTAATCAAGACAATTTGGTACTGGCACAAGAACAGACCCATAGAGCAATGGAACAGACTAGAAAGCCCTGAAATAAACCCAAGCATTTATGGTCAATTAATATATGATAAAGGAGCCAGGGACATACAATGGGGAAATGACAGCCTCTTCAACAGCTGGTGTTGGCAAAACTGGACAGCTACATGCAAGAGAATGAAACTGGATTATTGTTTAACCCCATACACAAAAGTAAACCTGAAATGGATCAAGGACCTGAATGTAAGTCATGAAATCATAAAACTCTTAGAAGACAACATAGGCAAAA